>OZ014469.1:25831115-26508564 GCA_963965965.1 Trididemnum nubilum | reverse complement strand
GGCCTCGAGGACGTCCTCGAGGACACATTTTGAAGTCCTTGGCCTTGAAGGTCAAGTCCTTGGCCTTGGCCTCAAGTCCTCGAAAATTGGCCTGTCCTCGGCTCGAGGACAGCACTATTTTTTGAACAGTTAAAATTTAATTGGAAAACGCCAGAAAACTCGCGTAAATTTTGCGAATACCTTTTTTGTTTTCCTCTTTTGGAGCAAAGGCGTACTCAAGGGGGGCAGGGGTCCCACTCCCCCCCAACTGAAATTTCACCAATCACAAAAATGTGCCAAAAAGCCTATTGCTTCTTCAGTTTCAGTTTCTTTTTACCATTTTTCGCTGACAACAGTTACTAACAACAATATGGAAGACCTGGGGCACCGGGCCCCCCTCAATTCAATTTTTGCCAGCCAATTTAAACGTATAACCCGGAGGAAATGGAGAGTTTTTGTCCTGAACGTAGCTATCTCAGGCCCACATCTAGCCGTTTTATGAACGCAATGCATTATCAGGTCCCGATTTACCATAATATGACGCAGTACAAGCTTGGGGCCTCGAGCTGAAATCGCACAGCTTTTTTTGGTCTTCACCTATATATTTGGCAGAAAGATGTTGCAAAAATCTCCCAAGTGCCAGAGGCCCAGCGCGATGTAAATCCGGCCTGGCAATAACATGGTTAGTAGACGTAACCATCTATTGTACCATTTTCCAATAACAATTCAGTAACTCACCTCCAACCTCGCCGGTTTTTACGCACAAAATATTAAAAAAAAAAAAAAATTAGCCATGGAAAATGCTGATTGAACAAATTATTGAACTTTAATTGAGAGGGCCTGGGCCCCCTGGCCAAACATGTACTCCTATAACTGGTTATTTTCATGACAAAACAAAATCTCTAAGGAAAATCTTCCAGTGGATTATTATTGATTGTTAAAATATTGCAAGAGAGTGTGCACCTTACTTCCCCCTACCTGGACCAAATCAGTTGCAATTAAAATTTAGCTCCAAAATGCAAGATGTTAAACGTGTTTTGGACTTAAATTGCAGGTAATAGAAGAAATAAACAATTTCATTTTTTCAGTTGGCTTTCAAATTTCAAAAATGTAGTGTTTTCAAATGGCTCTGAACACTTGCGAATTGTGATTCAATGGCATTAAAATAGCTGTTTTTTTCCAAAACATTACGAAAAATTGCCCAACGGCTGGGGACTTCTCCCCCAGACCCCCAAAGCCTCCGGCGGCTGGGGGCCCAGCCCCCAGACCCCCGTCTAAGATAGGTTTGGGTTACACTAGCTTTCTCAATACGTCTTCAAAGTTTGATATTTGCATTTTTCAACTACTAGTTTAAGCCCTCTCCCTTTGCAAAATCATGGTTATGTGCCAACAAGCAACGATTTCAGATCTTCCATCCTACGATACCTTTGTCCCACAAAAACCTCCGTTTTGGAAAAATTTTGATGACGTCATTTTATGTGATTTGTGGTTTAGGCCTCCCCCATTCGAAAATTTTGGGTCCGCTTATAAATAAGAGATTGCCTGAAAAAATTTTTAAAGACCTTTTTTTTCGGAGAACGCTTGCGGCTGTGTCCTTGGTCCTTGGCCTCGAGCATTCCTGTCCTTGGCCTCGAGAGGTTCTGTCCTCGAAAAGGCTGTCCTTGGCCTTGGCCTCGGATTTTTTTTGTGTCCTTGGCCTTGGCCTCGAGCCTTGTGTCCTCGACTCCACCTCTGGTAGAAATAGTCAGGTTTCTTCCGAGTCCTCCTAGCCCAGTTGGAGTTCTGCGGTGTTGCATCTCCCTCCACTCTTATCTATAAGAGCCGGGGAGTAACAACAACAACCAGACTCAATTTAAAAACTAGAAAGACGTTAAAAGGACTTCCCCTACAAAATCATATTTTTCTCGATTGTCCTTTGTCCTGCCTATGGGTTCTGAGCAGCATTGAGCTACTGTATTTCGGACTTTTTTCTTAAATATTTGATCATTAGTCCAGACCTTGGAGGTGGACTAGTTGTTGGGTCTCACGAGTATTTCCGTCCCCAATCTTCGGGATGGGGTCGGGTAAAACCATCACGACATTTATTTACTTAATTTATGCAAAATTTTTCGGGGTTTACTCATAATCATAAATGGCATCCACCCCGACACTAAAACCTAACGATTTCTTCTGCAATTACTTTTTCAACATTCCATGGGCAAGTTAGACCTGCGTGCTAAAATGGAATACTTAGGTAATTGCTCTGTGTCGACATTTAGCGGTAAGATAAAAATTGGTGGTAGACTGTACATTTTTTTTGATGAACAAGTTTTTGATTTGGCCAGAACATGAAATAAAAAACGAAATGATCGTTTTAGGTGCAAGCGGTTACGAGTTCTCACCTTCATCGCTCTGTCTGTTCCACAAGTGACGTAATAACCACGGGACCATTCAGGATAAGCTCCGATTACGTTTTGCTTCAAATCATAGATGTCTGCAGTGGGCTTACGACTGAAACCACAAGTTAGCATTAAAGTTATATTGCGATAGAAAGACTTGTAGTAGATGACTACAGACAACACTAAAGGCAGGTTTCGTTTACTGAACCGCGATTCGAACCAGAGACCTCACAATCATAACAAGACGAACCTCGAAATTGCTTCTACAGCACGTGATATGTGTAGAGCATGAAAAACTCACAACAGATTGTATAAGGTAAATGTATGAACCGGAAAGAAAAATCATGCCGCGAGTTTTAAAGTCGACGATTTTGAAGAAAAAGAATTGTGAAAAAATATGACGTGATATACGCTCGGCTGCCTTTTGCATCAGCGAGGAGTAGCGCAGCAATCACATAATTAAATGTTAATTCACCAAGCTGACTAGGCCAAGAGACAGCGAAGGGACCTTTCGGTCTTGAATTAAGCTGCCCACTTGTTTACCACACACGGTGGAGACTTTACACTGATTGTTTTAAAGTTGAACATAAACAAGGAAGCTATGAAAAGCAGTTTTTGAAGCTACAAAGCAAACGTAAAATCCTTAAATACTGCAACACGAAAGCAATGGTATCCGGTATATTTGCGTTTTGTGGATATTTAAATACGTATTTCGCAGAACATTTGGCTTTTAAACTTACTCTTCGTCAGAAATAGACTGGAAGCAATCATCGCAGACTCTCACTTCATATTCAAACCCGAACAAAGGTAGAGTTGACCGCTTTGTACTACACGCGTCGCAAACTGCTATTCCACATTTCCTACAACAATAAATTGCATTGTATCAAACCCGTATATATCTATCCAGTTGTCTTGGCTAAGGGGCAGCGAAGGAACCTTTCAGTCTTCGAGGCAAGCTGCCACCTGACTTCCACTTTCCCGGTTTAATGCTGAACTTGAAGAAGGGAAGCTGTGAATTCCAATTTAAAGTCAATGCTTGACCCGACCGAGAATTGAACTTAAAAGCTTACATATGCAATAACGGGCGCTTTATCCCTTGGTAAATCTGCGCTACTTCCACTTTTGACGACAGAAACATGGTTTGGATTCGCTCCAGCGTAGCAGCGCATGCTTTTTCTTGTTCTCTCCCATTGTGTGTCATACGGTAATGAAACTATTGGGCTTTTTGATATGTGGATATAGTTTAAGCATACTTTCTAGCTAAACCAACAAGGCAAAATAAAAGTAGAATTTTTGTTCGGTACAAATCTACGTAAACAGAAGGTATTCTATGTCTGTAAAATAGCAAGTAAACAATAGGAGAATGGACAGTATTGAAATGGCGTCACAAAAATAAACAAGAAACGTGACAACGATCATAGTTATAATACTAGCTCTTGAGTTTGATTGCAACATTACCGCTCCAGGCTAGGATATAGTTATTTAAATTTTTCAATTTTAGGAAACAAAATTTACTATTTCGTAGTAAACAGCTTTTCGAACATCAGGCTTAAAATGATTCATTTTGCGTTGACAGCTTTGTTTTATCCAGCTATTTTTTGTTAAAGGACCTTTTTGTAGCTGATTTTTAGAAGTCGAAACATTTGAAACAACCTTACAACATTTAATAATTCACTTTATACCATCCCACAAACAGCTCGCATTAATGCAATAGCTCTGCAGATATAAAAAGTGAATGATGTAACCAATAAGGTGCCATTACGCAAATGGTTCCATTGATTTTCAAAATGATAGGGCCAACCAAGCTTCCGCGTATAACAAAGCCAATTTGGTTCATTGTTGGGAAAATGTTGAAATATTAGTAGGTGTGGCATAATTTAGATAATGTCCTTTACACTAAAGTACATTTTCTGATCGACTATTCTCATTAGGCGTTGATTTAAACCTAAGTTCTTGATGTTACTCTGCTAGCAGTAAAACAAATGCATTACTACCATTGCCTAACGCCCATTTTTGGTTAAGTCAAAATTTCAGAAAACAACATTTTCTAAAAAATTTAAATTTTTTTACGTAGAACAAGCTCGATAGTTAATACAGATTTTATGAAATATTTTACATAGAAATATATATTCTTTGCAAATGGTTCCGTACACGTTTTTACAACCAATAGAGAACCATTTGGAAAGACTAATTGACAAATTTATTCTTTCCATATGGTTTTCCATAGGTTGTAAAAAAAGTGTAAAGTGTTTTTCAAAAATAAGGCTGCAAAAAATACCAAAATACACTCTACGAGACTTCAAGTTTGTAAAGCCCCAATCCAAAACGGAAAAAATTCTTAACGCTTATGCTCCCAGCTAAAAGAAAAACGACCTTAGGTTCTTTTTGGGCCTAAATTCAGGCTAGTTTCAAGATGAAAAACTAAAAAGGCCTTTAAAGCTTATTGTGCTCATTTTCAGGCGAATACAAGAGTGAAGAGGAAGAAAAAAGTAATTATCAGCACTTTTTGTGCGAAATTCCGAGCTACCTACCATTTGGGTCCCTTCGAGAAACCTTGCTCTTAACATTTAAGAAAACTTGTCGCTAGCTTGTACTCACCGGCAATGGTGTTGTCGCATTCCAACCGTCCTGTCGTTCCACATTTGCTTGAAGTTCCAAAAAAAGGGCTGCTTACATCTGCTGCACTGATCTGCCTCCTGCCAAACTGCTGTCTGAAAACAGATTAAAGTTTATTTTGGACCGTTTTTATTTGTCTTCTCAAGGGCTCTTTCATTTATTTTGTTCTACTTGATGTATAGAATCGAAGTGTGCAATGACCATGCGAAACATGTCATAGCTGTGTTTAGTTTTTCCCCTAAAATTTGAGTCAAATGTCGAAATTTGGAAATATTTTTTCTGTCATTCCATAAAAAAAAGGGTTACTTAGTTTTCCGAATTAGATTAAACTACCTGAAATTAAAAATCACTAATATCAGTTTCAAAAAAAAAAAAAAAAATACAAGCAGCAAAAACATTTCACGATATTCTTTGTGAGACAACAGTTCGCAAAAAAAAAACTCGCAGTCAGGCATCACGGGTACAAAATCGATCATTTAAGCTCGTTTTAATGTCGAACGCATACTAATTCAAAATCATCTGTTAAGCTCGGCTAAAAATCAAACCACACTCGACCACTTTAGTAGCAGACGTTATCTAACAATTAACTGCCCGAATGTAGTAGAGCTCGACCGATATGACTTTTTCAGGCCGCTATCGATATCGATATTTTGGAAATTTTTAGGCCGATACTGATATATTAACTTATTAACTACGAAATTTTGACACTATTTTTCAAATAACCTGACTCTAAAAGCCACACTGATTCCCCTCCAAAGAAAGACTATTGCAAACACAAGTCACAAGCGATCGTGATTATTCTTTGTAATTATTCATAAAAAAAAAAAAAAAAAAAAATAGTCAAGAGCGATCGTGCTTGCTCTCAAAAATAAACAGTTAAAGGTAATTGTACAAAGCCGATATTTAATCAGTGGTAGATAGCCGATACGATATATTGGCTTGGCCCTAATATTGGCCGATATATCGGTCGAGCTCTAGAATGTAGTACATTTACAATTCGAACCTGAATGGCCGCTAGCTTTAAGATAATTTCTAAGCAAACAATAAGTTACAATAAAGTGTATTGCCAAAAAAACGATCCGAGCTTATTAGCTCGATTTGACCTTTCTGAGAATTGAACCTGGATCTTATGGCTACCCACCCAGGTGTACTTTTGATTTTTGCATAAGATACCTCGTTTCTCTTGATTCCCATGTTCCAAACGATCAGAGCACCATGGCTATCGGTTGAGAGTAAGCGGTTGCTAGTCTTGTTGAAATGAAGAGAAGTGACTTTATACCTGCCACATTTAATCAATTCATCCTTTGAACAACTGATTACGGTACGTTATAGGTTAGGTTGAATTGCCAAAGCTCAAAAATGTAGAATTATACAAAATCTACTCAAATCAATTTTTTAATTATATGTGCTGTACTACGCCGAAGCGTGTAACGAGTTTTCGGGCCCATCTCCGACTCATTGCGCCTGCGGGCAACATAGCTTCTTTCGAAGAAATGTCGCAGCGATGGCGAGCCATTGGCAACACTGTGTCCGATTTGACTGGCCCGAGATTTGAACCTCAGCCCTCCCGCTCCAGAGACGAACACGTTACCACTTGACCTAGGGTTAGTTCGGATATCAATAATTTTTACTATCCGGATAACAGATATATCCGTATGATTGGGAATTTAACTAACCGGTTTAAAGGATAATATCCGTTAATACGATAGACAATCGATTTCACGAAATATGCATGAACGACTATTGTTAAGAAAATCATTACATAGCTTTATCGTGCGTAAACGCACAAGCTCAGTACCAGTGAATATGAAAAATCACACACATGGAACGTTAACTGTTTCTGCAACGCATGAAACTTCGTTTTGATTGAAACTGCATGAAACACAAATCGATTCGTTCACAACATACTAGTGTGGATGAGTAATGAACTTAAAACGTCTAGTGTGCTCACGAAACTCTTCTTCAAAGTTTAAACGACCAAAATAATTAACGTAATAGCAATCATAAAACAAAAAAAATTTTACAGAACAATTTTTTTTTTTTGGACAATTTGGCAATAAAAGTTTGAAATGTGACAAAATAGTCGGCTTAAATTTATTTGAGAATCTTATCAAAAGAGCCACATTTAGCTCGCGTGCCATATGTTCCCCCAATCCTGCCTACAGACTTGACCTTGCTATGCGAATGCGATCTTACATTAAAATAATCAATTCCTTTGCTTTATTTTTGTAATGAAACAGTACAGTTCATTTTTGCATTTACGAGCACTTGAAAGCAAATATTATACGCTAATACAAATGTGAACAAATAGGAAGTCAGTCTCCACAATCCACGTCACAAAGAAAATTCAAACCTAATACAACGCGTAAAACCGTGGCAAAACGCATTAGCAATCACATTCTTTTATCCAGTTAACCGCAGAATTATATCCCGATATCAGATAGTAAAAAAACTCCCGGTTAATCGGTTAACCAGTTAATCGAAATCCGGATAATCCAACCCTAGCTCGACCGATAACTGAAAATCGTTGCACAATGTACAACGTAAAAAATGCCAGTTTTCTTTGCCCATAAATATTGAAAATTTGCTGTAGTTAATGTGGTATCTACTCATCCACCACAAGATTTTCCAACTTAGCTCAAAACCTATAGATAGCAATGGACTATGAGATATGTCAAAATCTTTATCATTCACAAAACATTAGAAAGCTAGATATACTTAATAAGATTAAAAACTGTCACTGGAACGACAAGTTTTCCATTATTATGCTACCATTAACGTTCAAATTAAATCTGGGTTAGCTTACTTATGTCCCTGGAGCTCTATGGCTGTTCCTTTTTGGCTTCCGATGTCCCATAAAACAATGGATTTATCACTCGATCCGGAATAAAGAATTTCTTTTGATGGCTCCCAGCAAAGACACGCTGAAAAATGCAATAAGATAAACTTAACAGTGTTTTGAATAGACGTGAAAACCTTTATCAATTTTTTTCAAACAACAAAAACTAACATACTTATCAACCAAAAATTAACATACTTGCATCAAAACACTACCAAAAAAACTGATTAAATATACTCAATAAAGTCTGAGTTAAAACAATAACATTTTTAGACATTTCGAACTTAACCAAGTTTATCAACTGTAAATAAATAATGTTACTCAAAATTTGGGATTATCTGCAGTACCGTACTTTCGTAATTGGTGAACAGTCACAATCAAAAATAAGTAAGAAAGATTTTGTATGCCACTGCCTATTCTACAACTGGAAATTCAACCTACCAAAGATCCAAAATTTTTTGATGCATGCAAAAGCTTTTGTTTTGTAATGCTAATTGCTAATTAATGAAAGGGTTATAAAGTTGCAATGTAAAAAACTTGAAACCATATTTTTGAAAATTACCATGCAAAATTGCATCATAGAAAACCACGTGCTTAACGTCACGATGTTAATGCTTTTATTCTTACCAACTGATTTTCTACTTACCCACTGAACCTGAGTGCCCTTTTAAGGTTGTGATTAACTGTGAATCATTTTTGTTAATTTTCAGTACAGTAATTTCGCCATTTGACATTCCAGCAAACACATAGTGAGATTGTTTGTCGTATCTGAGTTAAACGTTATTAAGGAAACAAATCTAGCCAGTTTATTATCTAAGTGCTGAAATAAAACATGAATCAATTAAAAGAGATTTGCGACTTTGCGGAGAGGAGTTCAACGTAAATTAACCTTTATCAGCACAGGGAAAAAAAAATTTAAGGTGTAGCCACTAGGGCATAAGCATTGTAGTAGGTTAATCTACAAATAGGCTAAAAATAAGCAATGTAGGTTTTGGGTGTACTGATCCAGAGGTTCTGATTGCACCAGGAGTTCTTGTCTCTTTGCAATATTATTACAATTATAATAATGCGACTCGTAACAATAATGTAGACGCGAATAGTAACGCGACCTCGGTGAATTATATTTCCGCCGAACTAGATGATATTTAGCTATCGCACACAAATAGAAACTTTGGTCAATTTATCAGCTTGATAGCTGAAATAATATTATATCATGGTTATTTTAGTTTTAAACTGAATTATCCCATTACAAAACCCCGCCTACAGCAATGCTTATGCCCTAGTGGCTAAAAGGGCAATATTGAACGCACGACTTGGGAAATGTATATAAATATGAAGTTTCGAAATCTATTGCAACTATGTAGGAATCTTAACAGTATATACAGTATGAAGTAATACATTAATACTAGAATTACCTCTCCAAACCTGCAAATTTAATGTATTTTGACTGTGAAGAAACTCAATGGTTTGGAAAATAGTATAACTAGTAATCCGAAAATTATCTTCATGTTTTCCACTTAACTGATCACCCATAAAACACTTTCACATCTAAAATCAAAAGCACAGCGAAACACTAAGTTCCTAAGTCCTTAAACAAGTTACCAGACAAAAAATTGGAATATATAGTTCGTAGTGCCACTAGGTTTTTGTAACCAAATTCAACAAATTTAATTAATTTCTTTACTAGCCTATAATAAACAATACCAAGAAGAAGGATACTGCAAACAGGTAGGTGGGGAACTACAAAGATATCCGCTGAGTCGCTGTCCATTTTGCGTCCAATGCCAGGTAATGTATTTATCAGCACCGCAGGCAATCAATATTTCAGTTTGATGGGAAAAAATACACCCAGTCACTTTCTTTTGATGAGCTGCAAAAAATATTGATTTAGTACAATTCATGCGATTAAATACAAAAAACGGTGTGCATAAAAAAAAATGTCCATTTACATGAAAAGAAATCTTCGAATCAATCCTGCATGAAGCTAAAAGATGCTTTATTAGTATTTAAAATCTGTTCAAAAATGATTTTTGATTGTAACATATTTATCCTCTACTCACGCGGCGGAAATAGTTGGAAAAAATCCGCACTTGAGGAGAAGTTTCCAATGTTTGAAGAATCAAAGTTTTCTGCTTGATTTCTTTAGTTATTGTAATTAAATTTGCAGCTAGTTAAAGCACTACCCAAAGGAAATTGCCGTCAAGTGCTTTATCCAAGGATGCAAGGTGGGAGTTGAACCCAGATTATACGAGGTGTGACAAAAAAAAACGGACTGTATTAACCACGCTCTGGGCACAATGCCAATTGGTCACTGTAAAATACAACGTCTTAGCTCCGTTGCGTTGCAATTTGTTTGTAGTAGTCTATTACATTTTTGTGGTACAAGTTTTTATGTAACATTGTATTAGTAGCCTTTGTCACAATTTTGTAACTTTTTGTCGCATTTGTTTGCACTCTGTGCTGTTGGTTGTCAAGAAACAGTTAGTGGCTCATGAATGGAACAACGGATCAACTTGAAATTTTATGTAAAACTAAAGTAGACCCCAACTGGTGTTTTAAACTTCTAAAAGGGGTTTGTGGTAAGGATGTGACGCCGAAGACGCAGATTTTTGAATGGCAAAATATTTTGTGAAAGGCCGCGAGGAAGTGGAGGATGATCCCAAGACGAAACGACCTTCCACAAAAAACTGAGTCTAAACACAGAGTCAGCAGGCTGGAACTGTGGAGTGACAAGTCATGGCTTCTCCACCATAACAACGCACCCGAACACAAGGTAATTACTGTGAAGAGGCTCTTGGCCAAAAAACACTAAAACAAAAATGTTTAAAAAGTAAGCTACAAAAATGTTTGACAAAAATAGAAATGAGTCATAACTTAAAAGTACTAAAAATAGTACTCAGAATAAGTGATAAACATTCGGATTCCGGAAAATCATTGTTCACATATTCAATAATTACAAATTTGCCAAAAGCTACATTATCTATGTATAGTTTAAAATTTGTTTATAAACATAAATACATACCTGTGTAGGTTCTTTTCTGTGTAATTCTGTTGTAATCATCGGATACTTCAAATTCCTGAAATGAACAAAATTAATGCAAAAAAAAAACAGAAACTATTTAAGCCAGTTAAACTACACTTTCATCCGAGAACAGCAATGCAACATTATCATCAAAGATGATAGAAACAATAAAATATTTCTAACAATAAAAGCAAGTAGTAAAAACTTGTACTGGTCTACATTTTGAGCTACAACGTGATTGAAAACTGAAAACATCAATAAAGCAAACTGTACTAACTTCTATTGTTCCATTTTCAAGTCCAATAAATAAGGATCTGGTTTCGGGAGTGTAGTACATAACAGTGCAAGCAGCTGTAATGTAAAAAAAGTCAAAGTATATACACTATACAGTATACACGAGGTATCACCAGTACTAAACTGTACGAGCAATAAACAAACCAAAATCTTAGTATTTCTAATCACGGTATTTAGAATTTAGATGTTTGTTTGCTTTAACTCCCAACCATGGGAAAGTTTGCCTCACGGAGAACATAGCATTAGTGGTGTTGAAACCAAGCGAAGCCTCCACATTGCAAACTTTGGTTCAGGAAACCAAAAAATCTTTCAACTCCCTCACATTCGTGCAGTATTAATTTTAAGAAGTTTAACCATGCAGTAATGTAGTACTGCAAGGTTTTGCTGTTGAATTTTACCATTTTGATCGGTGTGCTTGGCATTTTTCATCCATCCCCACTTACATGGCGCAAAAGTGAATAAATGCAAGGTTGACACATTTACCACAAAAACTGGCATAGAGCGTACATTTGAATTTACAACTTGGAAAGCACTCAAACACTGCCTCACTGTTACTTTAAATCTAACATATTTGTCACAACTCTTAAATCTTGATACCAGTACCAGTATCTTGTAAACAAGGTAAAAATATGAATATACTACCTCTACTTTAACTCCAGATGGGAAGAAAAGACACAACTAATTCTAAAAGCACATCAATACCTGACAGAAATTGGCATACGCTAGGCCAATATTGGCCAGTTTCTCTCTTCAACCAAATTCGAATAGATCTGGAAATATATAAATGTGGGTTATATATTTATAAATATATATAAATGTGGGTTATATATTATATATTTCCATATTTATATATGGAAATATATAAATGTGGGATATTTTTAACAGGCATTGTACATCTGGCATAACACCAAATTGCTCAAAACAGGCCTCGTAGCATTAGTAAACTACGCCAATCCTATTATGCCTATTTAGTACAACACATTAAGTTGTTCTAAACAGGCATAGTATGGTCGACTGGCCATGGTAGGGTATGGCATAATAGGTATAGTACGTCAACACCACGAGCCAAGTCAACTGACCGCGACAAACTGACCGCGAACAAACTGACCGCGAAGCAACGATTTCGTTACAGTGATTTCGTCGCAGTGATTTCGTCACTAAGGAGGGTTTGGGCAAGATGGCTCTGGGGATAGTAAAAATATATTTAGGATCGCCCTTCTCAGACAATCGGCATTGTTCACGGTCAGTTGGTTCGCGGTCAGTTGTCGTGGACTCTCAACACCACTGCCATGCCACCACCAATCTCAACTCAAACCCTAATGCCAACCTAACATTTATAGTACACCTATTCATAGGTGTTGATTTTGGGGGGGCCAGTGCCTGCTTGGGTCTGGCACTGAAGGGGGCGAAATATGTCAGGCCCTCTCAGTTTTTTGGCAAGTGATACCCACTTGGCAAAAAGAAATGCGAAATTCCGGACTGAGATAGAACCAAAATGCAGCAAAGACCTTTTTTTGGTCTTCACCTGAATTTGGGGGCAAAATTCCAGTCTGAAATGGAATTATTAAGTTTAACCAAACTTCGCAAAAGCATTTCGCCCCTCGAAATTTGCTTAATCAACAAAAAATCGATGCCAATTCACCTATTTAGAACGACCACATAAATATCATTCAAGAGATTGGTATTCACTATTCAGCCAAAGAAAAAAAATTGATATTGTATGTATAAGCCAAAAGCTTTCTCTGAAAACTTAAATTATATATCACTTAGACTATAATTAATTTTAGGTCCTCTCTAAACTTTTCACCTCCACAAAGCCCTCAACAAAAAGTAGGAAGTAAACTTTTTTTATTTGCAATTACTTGGTTGGACCAACCTGTAAAATCAAACTTTGGTTTTTATTGGACAGAATCTCTTGCCTTGTTACACAATAATTAAATAACTATGTTCACGTTACAACCACGAATGTAGAAGGGGAAGCAGATGCTGTGGAATTGCCAAATTTTTGTGGAAGCAGTAAATGGGTACCGTTTCCACTTCAGCCTTTTATAGCACTCTTAAAAAACTTACAAGTGGTGCAGTTTTTGTAAAATATATGACTAAATTTTTGGTTCAAGAAACCAACATTTGCTAAGAAACTTTTTTAAAGGTTTGTGGTTCACTAGATCTGGAGCCAGCCTCACTCCTATCAATTTAAATATGAACCACGTAGCCAACAACTTATTTTCAAATCTACGATGTTTCACAATTTGCTGTTTCAGTTTTAAGATTTTGAAGGTTTTCTCAAAAATTTGGGGGGCTTTGCCCATTTAAAAAAAAAATTAAGGACATATATTGATACAACACAGCATTCACTGATTAACATAAATAAAGTTTCCAGTTCCAGCATTTAATTTTTTTTCACTGTGATAATATAATATTCTTTAAAAAGTAGACAAGGGAAGGCAACATAATGTCTCTTAAAGTATAATATAACAAAACTTTTATGCATGATACTCGTTACATAATACATGTCTTATTGCAGAGTACCTTTGCTATATTAAAATGGATTACAATCTCTTATGGTATGTATAACCAGTGTTCCCTATAAGCGCAAAAAAGTGCGAAATTTTTTCCGGCATTTTCGCACTGAAATTTTGCGAATTCTGGCGTTTTTTCTCCTGCCAAAAACCGGCGTTTTTGTTTCCCACCAAAAATCATAGACAGCCGCGATTCACGGCGCCTTGCTCTGGTATGTCGCAGAAATTGCAGAGAAAAGTTGCAGAACTTATAGACGAAGGACCTTTTTCTTTTTTTTTTTTTTGGAGATCAACATAAAATCGAAAAAGATGCCTCCATCGGCGTGATGAACTTTTTTTTTTGTAGATCACATTTAAACCGGACAAAAATGATGAGAAAATTTTCGGCATTTTCAAATTGAGTCTACGTTCGCACTATTTTCGGCATTTTCACAGAAGGTGAAAACTTAGAGGGAACACTGTGTATAACCATAAAACTTTCTTGTTTTTTATCTTGCAGTCTTAAAAATACAGGGTGCTACGCAGAAACTTGGACCCAAGCCACATACAAAATGAAATACTAAAAAAATTTTGCAATTGTTGGGGTTTAACCCCAGCAAGTAATTTTCAAGTAACCAAATAAATCATTTTTAATCTGTTTAAGAACGCACCACCTCAAATTAGGGCATAAATCACATCAGAATACATTGAAAACCTTTAGTTTTCTTTTTGGTTTCCAACTAAATTTCCACCAGTTTTTGATTCAAATCTGAAGTCCTACTACATGTAGAAACCGTTTTGTACTTCAGGCAAGTGCCGATTGTGCAAGCCACTCAACTTCCCTGTGACTTCCCACTCAACTTCCCTACAAAGTTTGGGAACCCCTGCTTTAATTAGAATGCTGTAGTAAGCAGGATCAGAACTAATTAACTGCAAACCTTCTAAAATAACAGCTGACAGGGCTATTTCAGATTTCACATTCTTACTTGTCTTCACTGACTGAAATAATTCCATCTTCATTTGGAGTGAAAACAGCACCGGTTACAACATCTTGGGTATCATCTTCAATTTTGCTTAACAAAACTGGTTGCATATGTTGGCTTGTTTGTAGACCTATTTGAGCAGCCATTTTGACAGAAGTTGAAACTCGATAAGTTCAAGCTTCTATTTGACGTTTGAGAATGTCAGAGGAAAACAGATTCCAAATTTTAGTATAATGGTACTGCAGCTTAAATTGACACACAATATTCCAGCCTACTGGTATATCCACTGTTCAAAGCTTAATCTGAAAGAAAGAAGATGGTACGGTACGTTCGCTTACTGGTACATACAGTAGGCTACTGTATTGACTTTTAAAACAAATATTAGGTCTAATCTACAAGAATTACCAGTATCGTGGCAATAACATTAAGGCTCTATTTTGATATCACCAATACTTTCTTTTTCTTTAATTTTTCAGTTTGACTCAAAATTAACCCAAAACAAAATGCTTACTCTTAAACTAACCAAAATTGAACCTTAATCTAGACCCTTAAAAAAGCAAATAAAAAATGCAAGAATGAGCACTGGTATTTCTCATTTTTGTTTTACTCTCTTTAAGTAAAAATTTTTCAACAAAATAGCTTAGTCACTTTCATAACATTGGCATTATTACTACTGCAATGATAATTACAATTTTCTGCTTATCTAAAATCAACTTAAACGTTAAAGTCAATCTTCACTCTGTTAATAAAATCTGAAATCGCATAACTTTGAACATACTGACTCAAAATCAAAGCTTATAATACCTAACAAATCCAATCAGTGGTCGAGTGTCTTCTACTGAAATCGTAGGCTAGACCCAGGTTTGATTCCCAGTCAGGTCAAACCAAAGACCAGAAAAGTTGGTATTCACAGCTTTCCAGCTTGACATTCAGCAATTAAACTTAAAGGAGACAGTGTGAAGCCTTCTCCATGTGTGGTAGACAGGTGGAAGCTTGACTTGAAGGCCTAAAGGTCCCTTCGCTATCACCTGGCTAAGCTAACTTGGTAAATAAAATGCAATTACAATTACAATCCAAACCAGAACCAAACATACAGAATATTTTTGCTGACCCTAATAAGCCTAGTTTCTTCTCTGTACTGTCGGTACTTCATTATCAAATCACAAATATAATAACTGTAGGCTACGCCACAAAGCTGCACTGTGCAAGGGGTGTCGTTAAATATGAGCCATCCGCTTTTTTTTTTTGCAAGCTCTGCCACCCATGCATGAGCACTGAGCATGCGAGCGCTCTATCTAATCTCCATATCTCTCTCCAATCTACGTTATTCCCAACAATCCAACCCTAACCTATTCCCCAAAATCTAACCCTAATGAGTGCATACATGAGAAGAGAGAGAGCACGCGCGGCCTTGCGCTCATACACGGGTCGAACAGCTTCGAAAAAAAGAGGACGGCTTATACTTAACGACACCACTGAGCAAGATAATGACGCTTATGCATTCAGTATTACAGATTAGGGAGTTTAAGAAACAATAACTGATAAGGTCCAGACAGAGCCAAGATATGCAACTAGTGATGTAAATATCTTTTTTTGCTTTTATTAAAAAAAATGGCTTAAAAAAACAATACTTGTATAGAAAATTTTGTTGAAGTGAAAATGCAAATTGCGATTTGCTATCTGATTGCTTCTCACTGTAATCCAATGGTTCATAGTCTTTGAATCCCTAGTTTTATTGAAACATTTTTAAGGGTTCAGTGCGGTGGGTTATGCATTATGCTTCCAGGCAGTTTAGGCACATACAAGCAGTAGCGCAACCTGGGGTGAAGGCCCCTGAATCAAGTCACTTAAAACATTTAATCCAAAATACAGCTGTTTTGAACTTGATCTGTAAGTAGGGGGGGGCTGGACTATTTACCTCTTTCAAGTGACTTTGAAATTTTAGTAATTTAATTTTTTCAAATGGCTTCAGAAAAGTGTAAAATATGATCTAAATGGTATTAAAAAGGCTATTTCTTTTCAAAAAATAACCAGGAGGCGACCACCATTTGAGTTGCATTAACTTCTTTAGAACCATAGGTGTAGCCAGGGGGGGGGGGTGCCATCGCAATTAAAATGCCCCAAATGATAAAAATAATGGCAGCGGAGACTACTGTTTCTTCAGTTTCTTTTAGCATTTTTTGTGTGCAACAGTACACCAGTAATTAACAAAAATATTACTAATGATGATCAAGGGGCCCGGGCCCATTTCATTTAATTTTTTGCCAACTAATTTAAAGGTATAACCCAAATTTTTACACTTCTACTAGAACTTCTGAATTTTTATACAAAAAGTTGCAACCTCAGGTCCTCATACAGTGAACTTACTGCAATAACATGACAAGTACATCTATTCAGTATTGTACCAACTTCAACCCGGTACTGGTAACAATCTACCTCACCAGTTTTTTCACAACAAAATACTTTTGAAAAGTTAGCAAAGAGAAATGCTTATTGAACAAATTATTGAATTTAAATTGAAGGGGCCTGGGCAGTGGGCCCCCTGATCATACATGTACATTAGGGTGGTCCTTAAATACATAGCAAAAATTAAACAATAAAAATTATTATGGGAACTGAAGTACTGTATTTATTCGAGTATAAGTCGCATGCGTGTATAAGTCGCACCTCCATTTTTGACATGAAAAACAGGACAAAATTTTTTAAACGTTATTCATTCATTGCAATCTCATAACAAAAAATTACAAACCAGCAAAGTCATCACTGCTGCCACTGTCTTCAAATAGCCCTGTTTACCTCTGGAACATCCTCATCAGCGTCCATGAGGATGGCAAGTGATGCAACCCATCGTGACTTGTGTGGATAAGTGATAACTAAACGTGTTAGAACGTGAAAAAAAGGTGGCAGCGTTAAAAGTGCAATGCTACTCGCATAGAAGGCAATAAGTGATATGATCATACGAAAGGAGACAGCGTAGAAATGCATAGCAAGGAAACACCTCAAAAAATTTTGTACGGCATATAATGCACTTCATGTATTCATGTATAAGTCGCACCTGACTTTTTGGGTGATATTTTGGTACAAAAAAATGCGACTTATACTCGAATAAATACGGTAAATGTGTTCCTTTCAGGCTAAAACCGTCGTGTGTGAAAAATCTCCGAGATAGCAAAACATTTAGAGGTTGCACAAAGACAGTCAAGTTTTTCATAAATACCCAATTTTGCAAAGATAAGGGCTTCACTGTTTGCAGAGTGTTAGCTGTTTAAAAGCAGTAATATTATGGGTGTAACCCAACTTCTTGTATGTTGCCAAGTAAGAAGTGTCCTGTCTTTTTTCTCACTTAGCAAAAATCATGCCTATGGTATGCTTTGAGACGAAATGCATGTGGAACTGAAGCTGATTTTCATCACATTTTTCCATTAGCCAGACGTATTCCTATATCAGTGCCACTGCCACACAACACTCGGCAGTTACATGCAGAACTTGGATTCTTTGAACCAACTTTCTGTCTGCCACCAATGAGCCTGATAATTCACTCCCAGAATCATAGTCAATTGATAGAAATTTTTGATCCATTTTCATTTTTTGGGAAAATCCAATTAATTGCCTTTAATTAGCAAACTACTTTTTCCAATTGTTGTTTCTTAATGGCACGCGTGGTAAAGTTTTCATCTTTGTAAAGAGCTGCAACAATTCGTCACTGCATGTCATCATGCACCTCTGGTTCGAAAAAAACCTAAGCCACTAGTTTCTTAGACATGCACCAAAGCTAATCAGAGAATTTTTTCATTGCGGTTGCCCCTATTCTCTTGTCAAAAGTGATTTTGCGACGTTTTTTGCAAGTCCAAGATTTTTTCTATCTTTTGGCAAGTTTAGTGCAGATAAAAAAAATGATGCTTTGGTCTATGCTCGCCATAATCAGTTTACCATGCAGTTCTGGCGTATGGTAAACCGATTATGGCGAGTGTAAGTTACAGGCGCCATAATCACTTCTGGCGCCCCTAACCAATTTCTGATTTTGTTTAAGTTTTGCTTAATGGAGAAATGCAAGCACCAGATTCCTACTTTTAGTGTTTGAAACATTCATGTCAGAAAACATATTAGCCTGTAGCAAAAGCTTTCTCAGCCTATCCCCATTTTTCTGATGCTCAAACGGTGCCATTTACTTGAGATTAACTGGTCCCATTAGGAATTGGGGTAATCTTGAGCAGTTGTTTTATGCAAATGCCAGAGGTGATGATAGGCAGGTGATCAACTTGTGAGAATAAATTTGCATAAGATTGAAAGTGGTTCAAGTTATTAATCTAAAATTTTTTACAAAAATAAAGTACGCTCAGAATATTACGAGCTATTATTTTTTTAATTTCTTAAAATAATCTTTCAAATTCTTTGCATAGTTTATGATTTTGGACTTTCCAGTTGCCACTCTTATATCCCCTGTTTCCATTGATTCTATTCTCTAACATTCCCCTTTAAGCTAGAAGAAAATTTTGGTATCTTTGTCATGAGGGTCTATGGATCAGAGCATTTGTACTGTCCACATCAAAGAAATCTCTCAGGTCATGTTTTTGTTACTTGTGGGAGCCTAAAAGGTGTGCACATCGAAGAAATCTCTCAGGTCATGTTTTTGTTACTTGTGGGAGCCTAAAAGGTTTGCTAAGTATATTAACAAGTTTAATAAATATCCAAGAATGCGAGTAACACAATATTGTTGTATAGTGCATAAGGTGAGATTTTATCCAGTAATTAATACTTGGCAACTTAAATGATTTCAGTCGAACTGATTGAAGCAAACAACTTCCGACTACAGAAGAAGACATATAAAAAATATATGATTTATAATTAACTTGTACACTGTCTACCCAGTTTCTAAAGTGCTCAAAGGACATGGTCTTCCAGTTAATGGTACAGGATGTTCAGTTAAAAATTAAAAATATAAAAACCCCACTACAGGCTGTTTCTCCGCAATGGGGTTGTCAGGTGGAGTGGAAACTAAACAAAAACAGTGAAAGACCTTAGTACACCACCCACATCTCCCCCACCTCGCACCGGAAGCCCTGTGGCGGGCGCGAGCCCAAGCTATCCGAATAGGGTTAACTGTGGTACGCAGTAGCACCAACCAGGGGCCGCAACCAGGCTCGATGGTGCGGAGCCGCAACTGGTACAAAACACTGTAAGCATTAACAGTGGAGGTTGAATATTTTAATCAAATGCTGCTGATACGCTGATGCGTGGCTGTCAAATGTTGCGAAAAACAATGTTAAAATTTTAAACACAGTCCTAGATACAAAGTGGCATTTTACGTCACAGTGATCAATCGATTTGCGTTAAATGTGGTTTCATTAGGTTGATGATTTCTTGGTTTACTTGGCTTTGTGTCGACATTTTGATACAATTTTGGTTCTTTGGTTGAGAATGTTAGGTTACATCTGTTAGAACAGTTCTGATAGGGCCATGCTCGTCTTGTGATATATAAATGTATATACTGCAGCATATGAATAGTTTCAAATTTTCACTGTTCATGTGCAACCTGTAAACTTTAATTTTTTTCCGAGATATTTTGCATATACAGTTTTTTATCGAAAACAAACAAATTTAACCCGGTTCCCGTATAGTTTTCCAAAATTTCAAAATAAGGACCACCCTAATGTACACTGTACAGTTACTCCTAAACCTGGTTATTTGCATGGCAAAACAAAAATCTCCAGTCAACTCTTCGAGTATCGGTAATTTATAATTTACTACAAAATATATCGCAGTAGGCAATGTACATAGCTTACCCCTCCCCTGGGCCAAGCTGCTTTCAAAATTTAACATAAAATACAAGGTTTTTAACATATGCATAGCCAGCATTTTTGATTGGGGGGCTCAAACCACAAATGACATCATCAAATTTTTTTGAAAGAGAAACTTTTTGTGAGATAGAGATATCGTAGAATGGAAGATCAGAAGCCCTGACCTGGCACTTAACCAGGATTTTGCCAAAAGGGAGAACGCTTGAACACAAAGCAAAAATGTCTTAATCAGGAGACATGTTGCGTAAACTAGTGTATTTCAAATGTATAACAGACACCCAAGGCTAAAGGGGTTTGAGGGCAAAACCCCAAGCCATTGGGCAATTTTTTGTAATTCTTTGGAAAAAAAGGTATTTTAATGCTATCAAATCACATTTCACATGTTTTCAGAGCCATTTGAATGAACTAGATTTTTAACATCAAAAAACCAATTAAACAATTAATTGTTCAATCCTTTGTTTAATTTAAGTCCAAAACTGTTTAAAATCTTTCATTTTTGGGTTAAATTTTGTAAATGATTTGGCCTAGGTAAGGCATTGTGGAACATAGGCTTTGTGGAACATAGCTATTGCTAAAATTTCAGTTCTCTTAGTTACAAGCAACGGTACTATAGTGAATCATAAAATCCTATCAGCTGTACTGGTAGTTCAAAAAACTTTCAAGGAGTAATCTATTTTGTCCATATTTTTTTAGAGAAAGATAAAATTAGGCGGGCTAATTGAAGCTAGTTTGAGAAAAGCGACTGAGAATACTCCAGAGTTAGAAATATACTCCAGAATTAGAACAGAACAACTTTAATTTTATAACATAACTTAGCATTAACTGAATTTTAAGTGGCGTAATACTTGAAAGGGCAATTACTCATTTACTTGTAATGCTATTTAACACTAACAGCAGTTTCACATCAAAACTTATTCTCACTTTTACTGTAGTGTAGCCTATTCCCTAAGTCAAGAATTATCCAGAAAAAAATTTACAACAAACTACCGTAACTCGTACATAAAAATCATATCATTGCAACGTCACAGTCATAAATCTGTACAAGGCATTAAACTAGCGTAATTGTTAAATAATGGAGACAAAGTTTGAAGAATAAACTAGTTAAATTAACTGTGACGTTGAAAAGCTACGCAACTATCTTACTGAACTTTCTGGAAAGGACTCGACTTGGCCAACTGTAAGTTACACTGAGTGTAAGCGGTTTGATAAATAGCCTAGTTACCGGTATGCATTACTAAATAAACAGCATTGGCATATTATTTTTGTAACAGCTTAATTAACTATAGCCTACCGTTAGCAAATCGTAACCGTTTCTAACAGTTACCGGTATTTCTTAACAGTTAGCCTACTGTACATAGAAAAACATTTTAATTAATGTACGGCCACCAGCCCACCACAACATGCATGTTAAAGTACAATTTCACAGCACAGAAAAGTTCTTTTACAACTGCAAACAGCCATATGGCCACCACTTGTGCACACCTCGGTAACAGGTAAACAATAGGCTAAAGGTTGGTACACATTGAGTGTCTGTCGAACTGCCGATGTTGGTTACCAGTGATCTCGTCACATGGTGATTTCGTCACAGTGATTTCGCCACAAAGTGAGGGTTAGGGCAAGACAGCTCTGGGGATAGTAGAATAGTTTAATGACTGCTGTTCTTAGTCAATTCCTAAATTTCAATACAATGGTAGTATAATACGGTTAGCAGATAGGCCTATTCTGTCTTTTGTTGTGCTCAAAATGCCGTCTGTCACGTAATCATTTGTGACGAAATCACTGTGACGAAATCACTTTGTGACGAAATCACTGGCAACCCCGATGTTGATTGGAAGATTTGCTAAACATCATTTTCTCAATGGGTTAGAGTCCAGCAATGTGTGGCAAATCTTCTTGGCTGCCTGGGTAACAGCAAGCTACCGGTACCGTACAGCCCTACCAGTACCGGTACTCTGTACTGGACTGGTACCGGTATGATAAGCCTAGTTTAGTTGATTAAATTCTAATTCAAAAGTTGATTTAGTGCCAGTAGTGGTAGTCTAGCTACTTGAAAATTGCTTTAATCTGGATTCGAGTAGGTTAGGCTGCTAGACCTGCAGCCATGGTACCGGTACGTATTTTCTGATTCAAAAATTATTAGACTAGACTACTCAGTACTCTTCCGTTCTGTGCTGTTCTGTTTAACTCTGAACTAGTGCTTCATATAATACAGAATAGTTCAAATAACAACTTAATTCAGGGCTTTAATCTCCCTGTGATCTTTGTTTTCTTTGATCACGAGACCTTAACAGAACAAATTTTCGGTTTCGACTTCTATTTTCTCAAATTGATTCGAACGGAGTCAAAGGAGTACGGATTTAATCCGTGGTTACATTCCAGCAAAGCCCAAACTTCTAGATTAATATTTTGAAATTTTTTCTCTGTTAGAGCATAAGAACAACGGAATATGGTTAGAGAGTTATTTGAATTTATTTCACCTCAAACAGTTTCTTATTTAAATTATTTTCGTGAAAAGCCAAGCCCAGTACTAGAGCTAATACGAATACAAAAAATCTAACAATTGCAAAAATTATGCAATACTGCTCTCTCTTGACCATTTTCATTTTTTAATTTTACCGCTTGAGAAGCTTCTCCACGGCAAATATACCTTTTGTAAAGCTAACAAGTTGATTAATTTGATTGTTGGAGGTAAATTAACAAATTTACGTCACTTCAGACCATAATCAGACAAATCATATTATTTTAAAGCATTAGCGCTTTAAATCATATCGTTGTTTGATAAGATGAGCTATTGGTTGAACTCAATACAAAATACAAAATAGAACTCAATACAGAATATATTGTGTAACATCAATCTAAGAAAAATATGTTTAGCTTGTTTAACAGTCGCCAGAGATAGTTGGGCCCCCAATATTTCCTTATGAGTTGAAAGAACAGAAAAAAATTCGAAGGCATTTTCCTAACGAATCGAAGTCGTGTCCTTCACTATAGATCGAATCTACTATAGATCCAGATTACTGGCGATAGTACCACGCTGCTCCAAGTTTTTAACAAGAAGCTTTCCAATATAAGCCATAAAGTTTTCTTCAAAAAAAAAAAAATTATGATAACAATAGGCCTAATAATAGCATAAAATAATAATAACAATAACTGCTTTCATTAGGTTACGGTTTTGAGAGTGATTTAAAATTACAAGACTACTTGCCTTTTTTTTTTTGAAAGCCTGAAAAATGCCTAATTCAATTTTTTACATAGTAGCCTACCAGTACAAACGTTCTTTTTAGTCCTGATCTAGGTTGTTATTAACTTATGATTCACATTAAATTAGTTAATCAGGTTTAGGGTATGATTTTGTTTTTTGCGTACAGTTTAATTCTTGCGTGCATGGTCGCAATTAGCTAATTTAAATCATATGCAAATTTGAACATAGAATTTAAATCAAATGCAATTTTGCAGAACTTTCTCCTGTTTCAGTAACAAAGTAATCGCCGAAGTTAATCTTTGTTTTCAAATTATTATTTTAACTACGGGCAACAAAAAATTGCAGTAACGCGAATTAGGTTTAGTCGTTATTGGTCCTCTGCAGAAAAATGATAGATAGCAAACTTTCCAGTCCTTCCTCTACAGACAACCAATCAAGACCCAGCTTTGGTTCACTTCAGGAAAAACCAAACTCCCTCGTTTTTCGGCGGTACGAAAGCATCAGTGGTCAAAGGAAAGTGGTAAGAGATAACAAAATGATACCTGAACCTGATTTTTCGGCAAAGGTACTTTGAAAGTTATTAATCGTTTTAGGCAGCTTTCACCGATCACATGAGTACAGTACGTAGCCTACGCCTGATATTTTTTCAATTTAATCACAAGAATCAATTAATAAAATATGATATGCGTATTGAAATGTAAATACGGTTTATTGATGAAACAAGCTTTTAGTATCCTCGCTTTGACACTTTTTTAATACTTTTTTTCGAAAAAAAAGGCACGTGCAGAATATGCCAGTGCTACTAAATCGGAGTGATGTCGCAAGATTGTCCAAACCGAAAACATTCTTGATTTTGTGTTGTGTGAATACATAAAATTTTACACTTTAAAAATACAACAATCAAAATCGTAATGAGCTTCCAGGACCCATATCCGTGTCATTGCACCGGTAATACATTTTTTCAAAGGATTGTCGTAGCGATGGCGAGCCGTTGGCAACACTGTGACCACTTCAACCGGCCCAAGATTTAGACCTTAGACCTCCCGCTCCTGAGACAAACGCGTTACGGCTCGACCAACTGGCCTGTTTTGAAAATACAATCAATCATTACTTACTCTTTTTTGCAAGAACACGTGGCTTCTTTTTGCTAAAAAATTAAGAATAAATTAAGAACAATGCCTCACTTGCCTCAGCACGAAACAATTCTCGCACATAGCCATTGTTTTGATTTACCGGTAGGCCTATCTGAAGATTATTTCAATAATCATGGTAAAAAACAACAGACAACTTTTCATCAAGCAAACTCCAAAGAATTTGTGTTACTCTATTTTTCCGATAAAATTTTGGAACAAAGAAGCTGAAAATTCGTGAAAATTTAAAAACAGCCAGCTCCAACTCATAACTTACTGGATTTTGTAAAAAATGTGTACAGTATGCGTGAAATCAAAAATTTTAGGATCTGAGTTTTATCAATTGAATGCTGCAAATTGAATAACAATCTGTTTGAAGTTTTCCAAGCATTCAAAACCTTCTTTTTTTTTCAGTTCAACTTCAACCGATACGCTACAGTGAAAACAGTCGCCATGGGACTACTGATCGCTTCCTTAACGGTTCATTCAGCCTTGGAAATTCGAAAGCTTCTGCACAAGGTCAGCTGACTTTGAAAATTTATTAACTCTATTTTACACTGTGGAGAATGCAAAAACGTCCACCAAAACACCTAAACCAAAAGTCATGGAAACACCAAGTTTGGCATGCTGGATGGTGGTTATCAAAAATTTTCAGAAAAACTGGTTTTGAGTAGATAACGTCATCATAGTAACGTCAGAGCCATATTTTCGAAAAAATGACGTCATTTTTTAATTTAAATTTTCTTTTTTTCAATGACGTCATAGGCGGTTCAAATTTTTTACATTAAGCCTACTGAATCTTAAAATGCTTGAGTCAAAGGAACTACATCACAAAGTTTATGTCGTTATCAAATTAAATATTGGACAAAAATTTTGGCATTCAAATTAAACATTAAACACATTTCGTCAAATGACTTCAGCAAACCTTAAAATTGGGAACTTTTCCTTATCTTAGCAACTTCAAATTTTTAGGAGTTGTTTCTGAATATACGTGACTCAAAGTCAAGTTGTTTGCAAAAATCTTGTTTTTGAAGAAATTTATCACGAAAGCAAACACACAGAGAGGCATTTTCGCCCCCCTCCCCCGGTAAAATAAGGTTAACCCAGGGTTGGAAGTCGATGCTGTTTAAAAGCAAAGACGAATCAATAGTTCTCGCAAAAAGCAAAGAGTAAAGTAAAGAAACAAAAAGCAAAGATATCAGAAAAAAAGCAAAGATTAGTAATCGATGCCGAAATGCGAACAAAAATTTTTATTCTATTTTTCATGAGGATGCACTAAAATTTTTGCCGTATTGACCATTGAATGAAACTTGTGAGTGGAAAAACTATTATTACCGGTACTATCAAGGATAAAAAAATACACTTTTAGGATAATGTTAAAAAGAGCAAAATAGCATAAGAGAAACGAAACGATGTAAGCTTAGGCAGACTCAACAAGAACAAAAGTAAAGCTTAAAGACTCTACCAATCGATAAAATGTCAGCAAAAAGCATAGAAAAGGCGATAATCGATAGAAAAAATTAAAAGCAAAGCATCTGCGATAATCGATAGCAGAAAAGCAAAGAATAAAGTATCGATTACTAATCGATATTTCCAACCCTGGGTTAACTAACCATAGAGCAAAATTATGTATTTATGCTTTTTAACGTTTTGAAGGATTGTGTGAGCAAGTTTTGGTTCACTTTCATTTTCGTTCTTTTCAAAAAAAAAAGATCTAAATAAGAAAACACTTAAAGAAATAAAAAATAGTCCTACAATAAAGTTATCATTTCAACGTCCTGTAGAATAATCATTGTTTTTTCAGGATCTTGCGAAGATGTGGAAGTACCCAATTTTAGGTCTTTTTGCTCTGCAGTTGGGATTGCTTATTGTCGAAGAATGCTTGTTAATATTTTTGGGTAAGACATAAAACTTATATCTTTCCCATATTCAAATCAAACCTTTCGTAATACTCGCTGTATTACGCCGAAGCGTGAAGCGGGTTTACGGGGCCCACCTCTGCGTCATTGCACCGGGGCAACACAGCTCCTTTCTAAGCAATATCGCAGCGGTGGTGAGCCGTTGACAATACTTTGTCTAATTTGACCGGACCAAGATTTGAACCTCAGACATCTCGCTCCAGAAACGAACGCGTTAACGTTCGACCAACGGTAACGCGTTCGTTTTTGGAGCGAGATGTCAGAGATTCAAATCTCGGTCCGGTCAAATTTAAGAAATTGGTTTCGTTCGTACGAACCAGACACTCTGCATCAGTCTAACCATAGACTCTGTATTTAGTAGACTAGAAACCGACGCTCGGAGAAAAAGCAAAGAGTATTGAAGAAAAAAAAATTGCTGTTGTTGCGAAGATTTTTTTGTGGTCACGCATAATCAACTAATTTGATTGGACATATTCGTCGACCGAGTAAGCCATGAAAACAAAAGTCACTCTGATTGGACAATTCTGCATATTCTAGAATAAATGAACCGTGAAGAAAAAAAGACAAAACTGTCAGTTTCCAGTCTACTAAGAAAGAGTCTATGGCCTAACCACACCAATACACAGTACTTCTTTTGGTTCTGTTTGCAAATTTAGGAAATAATAATAGGAAATATAGGGAAAATTGCGGAAATGAAACTGATAAATTAAAAAACATGTTCTAGCCTATGGAACGGCTTAGATCAAGATAACTAGGCTGCATCAATTATTATATCATGGTTGCTGGAACAGCTTAGCAGAGCCGTCGAAAGAAATTCGGGCCAGGGACAGCTCCAAAACAAATAGCATTTCTTAACCGAACAGCTAATTTACCCCTTGGACTTAAAATAAAGACCCCAAAAGTTGGGCCTGGGTTTTCGCAAAATGAAGGTAAAGACCAAAAAATATAAAGGTCGTCACTCAAATTGGGCCTGGTTTTCTCCCGGATTTGGGGTAAGATGTGTATCGTACTTCAAAATTTCACGACCTTTTGTTTCTGATCAAGCTTCAACCAGCATTGGGTCTCTCTTTAAAGCAGCGTGGGGTCTCCAAAAAATCCCAAACCTGATTACTCCGCCCCCCTTGCCCCCCTCTCATCGACTTTGTCGCTCAGCACTTCACCTATGCACGGCAAAGGATGTGAAAGAAAACCATGATTTGTGGGAGTGCCAATCATAAGTTTCTACGCCACTACAAGGAATTGGGGACTTTGAAGAAAAAGATCGTCTGATTTTTTCTCTTTTTTTGTGGGGGGGAGGGCGGCAACTAAACATTTGGGCATCAAATCTGAGTTAATTGGATAATATTGGCGAGATCAGGACTTTTTGACGCGGCCTGAGTTTCGCGTCTAATAAACGACTCGGTGGGAAAATTACCGAGCGTTAAGGCGTCTCAAAGTCAAACCGATCGTCTCAGTCAAAATTAGCAATGCCAAAAAATCGCCGACGCAATATCGGCTCAATTGGCATTGCTAATTTTGATTCACATATGGCAAACTTTTGACTTTTTAAACGTTAACATTTTTTCAGGTTTAATCAATATACAGAATCCGTCAAAACAAAGATACTCAAGCAAAATAAACATACTCGGTTCCGTGCTTGCGGCAGTTCTTAGCATACTTATCATCATTAGCAATCACATTGATGTCAGCGATGAAAAAACGGTTGATTTGATAAGTTCAAAAGTGTAATCTTCGCAAAATTTACGTGCTTTTTGTCGGTATTTGCGAAGTGTCATGAATTGAAAAACGACTCATCTCGAAGCGATATGATGCATTTGGCAAATACCTGCCATTGATGATGATTCAATTATGATTTTGAAATGCGTTTTATGTTCGGTTGTTATTTTGAAAATAAATAGATGTTCAACTCAAAATATCAAGTTTTGCGTCGACTTTTTTTTTATCAACCAGTTAATGTAGCGATAGAGTGCGAGACTTTGCACATGAAGATTCCATCTTCATTCGTACGTCTAAACCGGGCATCTGGGCCAGTCTGATCACATCGAAACAGGGCAGTTTTTTTTCGTTCTACTCCCTGGCGTAACTAGAGGTTTGTGCCTGGAGGGAACAAGTTTCAAGGGAGTCCATTAATTGATGGCACAAATTAAGTGGAGGTCAAAAAAAAATTGGGTCTATCAAGAATTCTAGAAATCGGTGTTTATTCCGTCGAAATTTGATGAAGACCAAAGCTGTTACCAAAAATTCGGACTTAGATCAAGACCTCGCTGCTTCTAGGGGAGGGGGCACATCTAGAGGCCCAAGTGGCTTGGTTTGCAAGTCTTTCATCAGACTGGACTACCACAACGTGTAGACTGCTAGGCCCAAATAGGACATAGCGTTGTGTTTCCAAAGGACAAAAAACGCATTTTGAAAAATTTAATTTTTGAAGTCCTAAACTTCTAGGTTCAGATCCTATCAAGAAAATACTTAATCATAACTTAATTTGCTTATGACACAAGGACGCGGCAAATTGAGATAGCAAATGTAAAACAAAATTATTTTTAAGTATTGTATTGGCTGCTTTTTTAGATCTGGTGTGCCAAGCTGATTGGATTTCAAAACTTCTCCTTTTGTGAAGTACTTGAAGAGAAAAACCGACTGTTCACTGTAAAGCCTTTGCCACTGTGCAAGCCATTTGGGCTTGCCCAGTTATGCCGAAAAAAGGCTGAGGATTACTCGTGGTTTATATGCGGTGAGGTCTACTGATGAGAGCTAAAAGCTCGAAATAGCGTTGTCCAGATCTGTGCAAGATTCCTACGTGTTAACAAGCGAAGATGTAAATTTTTATATCGTTGTATTTCAAGAAAACAAATTGCACAGAATTAGCGTATAATGGCAATGCTGTTAGAATTGGCCGACGAATTAAAATTGCAACTAAAAACCACAATCACCAATTTTTGCTCCCTGCGATGCTTTTATAGTGAGTTTTAACACTGAGGCTAAGGGCAGTTACCAAAGTTGTTCGGATATTTTTTCACTTAAAATTTCTGGGTTTTTAAAGGATTTAAAAGAACACAAACACGATACACAAAACAAAATGTGTCAGAGCTATAAAAGTCAAGAAATGTGTAAAAACTACGTTAAAACTTGCAACCGCAAAATTTGCATTTTCCTCCTTCATTCTAATCAAATTTACTTCTTAATCATAAACGGTTTCGATTACCGGTCACGTCAAACCAAAGACAATAAAAATTATATTCACAGCTTTCCTGCTCAACCGCCTTAACTTTCCACATCAAAAAGGATAGTGTGAACCCTCCACCGTGGCTGGTATATAGATAACAGTTTGACTCGAAGTTACGTCTCACATGATCCAAAAATAATTTGTGGCAACACTGTAACGGTTTTCTAAACTGCTTCGATTCAGCCAGACTTTTCTTGATTTTTACTTCTAGCAAAGACCGTACTTGAGTCCTCCTTTAAGTTTAATAATGCCAAGATCACAAAAATTAATATTAAAGAAACAACTAACTTCTTCAAAGGTCAAATGAGGGCAACCTTTAAAGATGAATCTTTCACTGTGATCTATGTTTCAAATAGAGAAGGAATGAAAGGATAAAACAACAAAAAATGCTGCAATCAAATAGCAAATGCAAAGACAAGCAATACAGCACAATACACGCAATTTCAACTAAGTAAAGCATTGAAGACAGTGGCACAAGCTCAAAATACAAAAAAAAAAAATCATAAAAACACACAAATTTAAAGAGCAAGTTAAAATAACGTTAACCAAGTAAAAACGAATTAAAAAAAAAAAAAACAGATCAATTTCTTTCAATTGCTTATGCCAGGAATTTGTTAGGCAAAAACAAATGGAGAACTACAAGCGACATCCTCTTATCCTGGGGTAAATAAGCTCCCAAAAAGCCGGGGTTGGCCTCTGCCTCGAAATAGTACCTAATCGCAGTTTTCAAGACATAAACAACATTTGTTTTGCTGCGTTTAACACTTAAAAACTTCAAGACACTTAATCACAAAACTTAATTTTTTGAGAACTAGTTGCTACTAAAGTGCATAGAAAAGAGAGGCGAAAGGCAATATTTCGGCAATTGCACTTTATCGGACGACAAACATTTAACTTTTCGCATACATTGAGTTTTAAAATTACAACACAGCACGAAACCTGGGCGTAATTGGGTCTGTGCAACCAAACGAAACCTGGGTGCGCCAATCCAACGTTGAGCCACCATTGTGACGTAACGCAAAAGTTGAGTCGTTCAGTCGTTATCCGATACCTACTCGTTACACGCTTCAGGAAAAAAAAACAGAGTACAATCGAAAACCTTTAGGCTTATTAAAATATCACTGATGACGTGGTAGTAATGTTACTTATAAAATAACAAATAGTTATAGCTGTATCAAATACTTTTTGTAATATTCATAACGAATTTAATTTTTGAAAAGCCCTTTTGACGCATGTCCTTAGAATTTACTTAATTTTGAAGTAGTAATTAATGAGACAGTGGGACGTAAGCACGCAAAAGAAATCCACAACCGCATACCACGAATGATATAAAAATTTCGTTTAGTATTATAAGAACGGAAAAATGCGCACCAAATACACAATTCTAAACGTTTAAACATAAAAGTCGAAGGAATTTCGTTCTATTCCTGAGAATATAGGCCAGAGAGTTCATTTTCTGTATATTCATGTCCTTTCACATGTAAAAGTTCGTTGTTCGTTTATAAATACAAACATTTGAAGAATTCAACACCTTTGAAAGTTCATAACTTTATTTTTCAAGTAAAATTGCAATGTTTTTAACAAAAATGCAACCCGCGGCTTATCAAAAATGTCAGCAAAAGCAAGAACTTTTTAGTCTATTTACAAGTTCGCGCTTGCGTCATTTCGCGACGAAAAAAATTGACGTTTACTGTCGGTTGGTGGCGTCACTGAGCATAATATCGTCTTTGACAGTAAAATCATTCATCATGACGTCATTGAACTGAAAACAAAAGCTTTGATTTAAGCAATTTATTTTTTTTAGAGAAAGATAAGGAGACTAGAGAAAACGAGAACTCCTAAACGGCTGCGAGATTTGTTCAAAATAAAAACGACACCGAGTTTCAATGAGCTGGAAATAAATACCGATTAATCACATCAATCAAGAACTTAGATAGTTCAAAGTGCAAAGCTCAATCTAGTTTGGCTGAATCTCTCTTCTCTTGTCATTTGGTTCTAAATTATTAATAATTTCCGGTACTTTTCTAAGATGAATGCCAACACTTTTGCTACCTCCCAACTTACCGAATCACCTTATCGAATTTTCTCCAACATTTTTTTGGTGTACTGACTGCTGTTCTTACTTCTGTCAAGACTACCTTAAATGCTTTCAAACGTATTTTCGTTTTGTTCTTGTGGCAAAACCATCAATTTCTTTTAGTAACGTATACTCGCTCATGCACATTACTGAGTCAAATCCTTTCAGCAACTTTTTTGCTTTTTACTTGATCGTTCCAAATGACGTCCGTCGCGTATGTTTCTGTATGTTCTAAATCATAGGTTACAAACCTTTTTATAACCGTGGCCCATTTTTATTTTGAAAATTTTTCATGGCCCAGTTTTTAAAGTTCTGGTTAAATTGATCTTGATCAAACAGGTTGCAGTACCTAGAAATTTATAATAAGTACAAATGACACAATGGCCTTTCAATTTCTAGGCATCTTTGTCACGGAAGATTTCAAAACCATACTAAATATACTCATCACACCATTATCTTTTGCGTTTAACACTTGCGCTTTTACTCGTATTTTGGTTAAAATTTAGTTGAAAATCTTATCTAAAATGAAACTACCTGTTCTGCTATTTGCTTACTAAATGCAGCAGTTCTCTGTAAATTGTACAGTACAAAACTACGAATGATAGCAGATGAGATTTTATGATATCACAGAGACTTAGGTCTTATCTAGCAGATTTTATCTTTGGTATGATTATGATATCAATCATCAAAGTCATTCAGTCAAAGTTTAATATCAATTATCAAAATAATTTTTAATAATTTTTAGATTTAATGATGTAAAACGGTGAAGGACTGTATTTTTACGTTAGCGTTAATCTTCATGATATCAAGTGGCAGTAACACCATACTAGTTATACCCTTTTTCACTGCTGCTTCAACCAAAACTATTGAATAGAAATGTAATACTAACTTTTGAGAATTAAATAGAACTTTATTTTTCCAAATATCTAACTTTTTAAATAGCTCTGTGGACCACCGTAACGTGCTCTTATGGCCCACCAGTGGGCAATAGGTTAAAAACCACAGTTCTAAATGTTTCGTTTCTTAAGTTATAACGTTTCTGTCACCCGAGCCTGGTAATTAAATTGCAGTCGCGAATGCGCTCATGATTTTGATGAAAATCGAACCCAGTAAGCAACATTACAATTTGCGCCGAAAGGATAAAACAGATGTTAGCTTTTTACATTTTCATGAAAGTGGTTTATAGTTTTGGTTTCGTTACCGTCAAACTGTCGGCGTTAAAACGTCCTCGTACTTACATCACCGTCAAAATGACTGCGTAGAATCGGCACCGTTAAAACAAAATCGTACTTACATTAGTTGTGTCGTTGGCTGATAGCATGGCACTAAATGAACCATCCGCCATCTCTCCGTTTGTCATGTGACCATATTCATATCCCGACATGTCAAAGTTCCCCATATCTAAGAAAGCACAAAATAGAGCCCATAAATATTTCTGGGGATGCCTAGTGCCGAATTCAGGACCACAATATGCTTTCTAATAGCGGCGGGGATTTCCCAGTTGGTAGTGCATCGGGCTAAGGATAAAAAGGTAGCTGGATCCGGGTTCGATTCCTGAACAGGTAATGCGTTGTTGTGTTCTCGGGAAAGACACTTTACGCATATTTCCCATTGAAGCTAAAGTAAGCGGTCTATCCGTTGTGGAGGCCCAGCCTAATAAAATACTTGCAAACAGAACCCCCAAAAAAGGGCACTTAGCGTTGGTTAGACAGTCGCAAAGTGCTTGGTTCATGATAATGGATGAGGGCAACAATGTCGTAGTTTTTGCTTGTCTTGGGAAGATAAATGAAGCTAAATGAATCCCCCCAAAAAACACATGAATAATAAAGAAAGTGACTTTTTCAAGTGATATAACCATGGATCATATTGTTATGAATAAATCCTACAGCACTTAAGCAAAAACTTTGACAAACGACTAAATTTTTTGGAGTGAAAGAGATTATGCGTTGTAATACACGAGATGGGTTAAAAATGCAAGCCTATGCGGTTTGTATTTTGAATTTCTTTTTTTTAGCGAAGAATACGATGCACTTTTATGGCAGAAACAAGCAAAAGCATATTTCAGAATAAAACTTCACACATATTCGTCAAAATCTCGTAATATTACTCTAACTACACAATAAATTTACCAAGCAGAACCAAATTTACCTCCAGTTGCGTTAGTCATCGCTCCCGAAGTGGAAATGCTGGGTTCGGAAAGGTGTCTGATCGAATTATTATGGGGAGAGAGAACGTTAGGAATGGGGGAAAAGCAAAAGTGATTTGTCGAAACACTGGGCGACATCTGGTGGCCATGCTGAGGTGACAAATTACTCTGATTGCCGAGAAGATGCTGGAGATAAAAAAGGAAGTCTTAAAGCACTAAAATAAAGCATTGAAAGTCAATTGCTCAGTGCTAAACCGGTTAGCCTTACGACTGTGAAATCATGGGTTCAAAGACCGACTCAGCGCAGTGAGTTCCAACAGCGGGAACCTAGTGAGTTGCAGGAAAGGCAACCTGATGAGTTCTAATGAGGAAAGCCTGACGAGTTCCTCCAGCGGAGCAAAACCCAATGAGTTCAAAACGAGGAAACCTGACGAGCTCTTTTGAAAACGTCGCAACGGTGACGAGCCATTAGCAACATTGCGTCTGATTTGATTGCCGCGGGATTCGATCCCGAGACCTTCCGTTCCAGAGACAAACGCGCTACCTCTCGACTAACCTTCCACTCTGATGAATCGACATAATGCAACAAATATAAAGAAAAATTTGTCATATTAACCATCAAAGCAGGTCAATCTTACTTGCTGAGGTGGATACACTGAAGAAACGCTTGGCTGAGGGGACAGATAGTTTGAAGGAAGAGGAGATTCGTTTGGCTGCATTTGCATCATCCCCTGGGTGGAAGAATGGGGGTGGGCACCCATTAATCCAGGGGAGGGTAAAGAGGGCGAAAGGGGGTTAACCGAAAAGTTGCCAGTTGAATGATTATCTCCTGAAACAAAAAATTTTGAAAATACAGAGTTGCAAAAATATCAGAAGTACACCAAAGCGCGCTAAATCTCAATCGGGGTAAGGTTACCATTAAATACGATGCTGCTTTGGCCAGAAGACAGTGAAAAGACCTTCAGGTTTTGAGTCAAGCAGCCATTGTCTATCTTTCCCAGCGAGGGCTTTTTGTGGTGAAAGTCAGGTAGGAAGACAGCGAATAATCAATTTAAAGCCTTTGATTGATCACACTGGGAATCGAAACCTATCTACCCTTTAAGCAACAAAGACCAAATCCATTAGGACTAATGGAGGTTAAGTAATGGACTATAACAGGGATTTAAATTTGCAAAAACGAATTGAGTTCTTTAAAATAAAACCTCCTCGACGGATGCAAAATTGCTAAACCGCCAAGTTACATTACATCGCTTAAACTTGATGAAAATTACTTCAAGGAGGCAACTACGCATAACTTACACGGCATGTCTAATTGTCTACCTAAAAGATGGGCAAAAGATTTCATTATCACAAAAATTACTTGACGTATATGGTGACTGATTAGACGATGGGTTGAACGGAGTCATTTGATCCATTCCACCATGCACCGAAGGGGAGTCAAACGATGGAATCGCAATGCCATGATGTTGGAACCCTGCCTCCAATTGCTGAGACAAAAAGAAAAGTTAAAACAATGGCAATTTTTAACTTTTACGATTAAGCAGCCTACCTGTTGTGGTGGACAAGCCTAACAAAAGACTTACAAATAAAACCAAAAAAAGGGGTGCTCTACGTAGGTTAGACAGATGCAGTGTGCTTAGTTCATTCAAACGAACAGAGCTCTAAACGGGCTTGCGCTCTGCTTAAGGTAGAAATTGATGATTAAAGAAAGAATTTCTAGTTTAAGTTTTTCAAAAATTTTCTTTACAGCTTTCAATGAATAATGACATTTTGAACGAAAGATACTAAGAATTACCATTGAGACGGTGATTATTGAAAGAGCAAATTCAACACATCAAAAACGGTTTATTGGTCACGCTCAAAAATGAATAATGCAAAAAAAGGTACCTGCACTCTCATATGAAGTTGTTTGTTGATGGATTCCATTTCTTGTGCTCTCATTTCAGCCTGTCTGACTCTAGTCTGTTCTTTCTGGAGCGAGTGGATATAGTCGACAGCAGCTTTCAAGATGGTGCCTTTGTTCCACCGCGCATCTCTGAAATAAACGTTTCAACTTGAAGAAAAACTAATCTTCGTTATTACTCCAAAATGTTTTCAACTACGTCGTATTATCACTGCTTTAGGGAAATGGGTTTCGCAAAAAAGGCATCAGCAATTGAGTATGCTATGTGATTTTCCTGTATAAGAGCGTTCAATATTAATGTAATGAGTTAGCAAGCGTTTTGCTACGAAATGCCGCAGTGGTGGCAGGCCGTTCGTAACACTCGTCCACTTTGCCATGCCTGGACCCCAGACCTCTTGTTCAATAAACAAGTATCGTAGCGCATAATTTAATAGAAAATTCTCAGCATGAAAAACTGAAACTAATAACTTTCTTGAAAGAGCGGCGAAAGAACGCAAGGAAAGTCCAAATAACAAGTTCCGAAAAAAAAAAAAAAGAAAAAACACTATCCGGAAATCTTTAATTTCCACCGTAAAAGGTGAAAAAAGCGTTTTTTTAGCAGTAAAAAGCGAAAAAATTACGCTGTGCCGTTACAAGCGCACAAAAAAGGTGACATTTCACTTTTATCGAAATTTTAAACGAACGTGCAGATTTTTTCTGCGAATCGACACCAACGGCATTGATAAAATATAATCGGACAACATCGCATTAGTATAATCTGCCCTAATTTGTGTGATATAATCGTACGCGTAATAGGTAGTATTACGTAATTAAATCAGACGTCTTTTTTGTCAAATAGTTTTAACAGTCGTTCCTTTTTGCAACACGTAAGTCTTTTTGAAACATAATTATTCAACATAAATTTCAGTCGTTATGATTAGAGATTAATATGCTATTCGATTCGTGACATGAAGGTACAATAGTTCAAATGCTTTGTCAGGAAACAGGAAAGCCATCGCATTCCAAACAGCAATAAATCAACATTTGGGGGACGCATTTGATTACCAACAGTCAAGCCGCTATGAGCACAACTCATTCACACGCTAGAAGTCACATGGTGTTACTTTTTTGGCGCACGTTTTTGGTTTGGTACGATTAAATTTGGGGCTGGTGTCGAACGAAGAAAAATTTTGCTTGGGTTATGCACTCATTTTCTGTTGATTTGTCTAGCTCGGGATCTATTTTTACGCTGTAAAATTTCAGCCACATGATCGAATAATTTTGTCGTGCTTTTCGCAAAAGAAAACAAATCTTTTCAGGTTTGTGTAATAAAAAAATGCTCGACGTTCAACATTAAAAGGGACAATGTGAAGCATCGATCATGTGTGGTAAACAAGTGGGTAGGTAACAGCTTGACTCGAAGGCTTCGCTGGTCTTCTGGCCAAGGCAACTAGGTGAATAACGACGTATATAATTATTTTATTTATTTCAACAACACATGTCGGCAATATCAGTTGAGCACCTTTGAATATTTGAAGTTCTTTTTCGGTCAATCACAAAAAAATTTACTCACGGGTCAAGTGACTTCGGCACCATTTGTCCCAGTTCCCGGATTCTATCATTGATGTTATATCGTCTTCTCCTTTCAACTGCATAAAAAAATTGGAAGAATTAGGAAAGAATGAAAAACTATTCACCCATTAGACCCATGAGATTTTATCCACAAACGTGTTCAGCAGTAACTTTTGGTTTATAATTGATTTGTGCCATCCATTGAGTAATCAAAACAATAACGGCACTATACGAGTATCACCGGCTATTAGATTAGCCATTACTAGGATAATATTTACGATGAGGAAATAATAGTTAAATTTAAACATTATTTTACTAGCTTGAATAAAAAGCAAGTTAATTTTATATGGTTTTCATAGTCATTTCGGGCGCAACAGTAGATATCAAAATTAGTTGGAACGGTAGTTCTACATTATTCCTGCTTAAAATTTACAGATAAAATATCTATCTTTAAAGTTTATATTTTCATTAATTCTGCTAGAATAAGCGAAAAAATCTTAAAATTAAGAGAAAAAAAATCCAAAAATCGAATGAAATCAAATCTTTCATTATACTCGCTGTTTTACGCCGAAGCAAGTAACGAGTTAGCAGGGCCAATCTCAGCGACATTTAACTTATTTGAAAACCTTACTCTGCTTTTACTCAAATAAAGGCATTTTTGTTACTAAACCATAATCATTTATGTTAGAAAAAAACGCTTATGCGTATATGCTGAATAGCAGAGGTGGAGTCAAGGATCCAACACTCGAGGCCAAGGACTTGAGCTTTGATGCAAAGGACTTCAAAATGTGTCCTCGAGAATTCCACCTCTGCTGAATTGTATCTGTTGAATCTACTAATAATCAACTCACTTATATTGTGGTTATCTTTCTTCATTCTTTCTTTGCTGTAGTTTTTGAATTCTTCCTCGGACATTTCTTGTTTGATGGTCGGGCAAGATGAAGACGTGTTTTCTTGAGACACCACATTTAGTTTCTGGGCAGCATTTTGGGAGAACCGATTTAAATTAGTTGGGGAAACAGTAGAAACCTGAAATTAATTTGCATCTTTAAAAAAGACATTAACTACCAAGTCTAAACAGCGGGAGCGGAGAGGAATTTTAATTCGAATCTGAGGCCAAAATATACGGCTGTTCCTAACAAGCACAGTACGGTAAGGAATAGGAGGAGTTAAGAGTTTTACAATGCAACACTAAACCTGCTATGACTATTGTACCTAATAAGCTTACTATGCGTGCAATGACTATTTAGACGTTATAACAACCCTAAAATATAGCCCTGGTAAAGTTTACGATGCATTGCAATGTGCGATTGGGTGAAGAATTTTCAACCACAAAATACCCTGGTTAAAGGTTAGAATTGATCATATTATTTTCTTTCGGGTATTTATATTTTATCAGGTTTTCCGGCCTTTTCCCTGTTTAAAAAAGTGAAAACATTTTCTTGGAATGAATGACAAGCATTGCTATCGCATGCACGTTCATTTAAAAAACAACCAAGTAAAAAAAGCTGTTAGATAATAATCTTGCCAAGTAGGTGCAGCGACTTAGGCGCCAAAACTGACAATAATATTCACCTACGGACGGACCTACGGCGGAAGATAAAACCAATTAAGCCAAGGACTTTCAAACACCAAAAACCATGGGTCTAGAGCTTCAAACGGGCTACTAAGAACAAAAATGTTAATCAAGAAAAACTGTTGCCCGGAGACGGTAAACAACTTCAGGATAACAATGGATCAATTTACTCACAGTAGCGCTAGGAGTGCCGTATCTTTGTTCTTCGCCATAACTGGAATCGTAGCTCACGTTTTCAAAAATGTCGCTCACCTAAATTAAAAAAAAGAATTACTTCACATTCAGGATGACTTGCATTTTTATTATTGATGAATTCACTTATTCCACTATCAAGTTTCCCTAACAACCACAAACAGTTTCTTACAGCAGTTGCATAAAGTGCTGTCCCTCTGCGACAATTCAACCTGCAACAAGGTCTAAAAAAATTAAAACTCTTCCAATTTATATCATGGTGGTATACTGGCGAGTTTTTGAAGTTTTAATTGTGTCAAACCTTGGACCAGATTAAATCGTGGGTCGTGGGGCGCCATTAAAACTGCAAACTTAGCGATAATTTGTGAAGTCCATAAAGCATCTGAATTGTAAACATCTCAAAATCCTCATTTGGAAAAAGGTATTTTTCTACTTTTTGCAGAGTTGCGATATTCTGCTTGTCTGCCAAATCACTACCAAAGTTCAATGTGACGTTACATTGAGAAAATGATTCGATCCAAACCCTAACGATCCAACACACCCTAACAATCCAATACACCCTGACGATCCAATACACCCTGACGATCCAATACACCCTGACGATCCAATACACCCTGACGATCCAATACACCCTGACGATCCAATACACCCTGACGATCCAATACACCCTGACGATCCAATACACCCTGACGATCCAATACACCCTAACGATCCAATACACCCTGACGATCCAATACACCCTGACGATCCAACAATTGACAAGTCATTGACTTTCAAATTCATTTAAATATGAAACTCGGTTCAACTCCTTCCAAAAGCATCAGATAAGCATCCAAAATTTAAAGCGCCGCAGTGCTCCAAGAAAAATCTAGAACCAATATGCATTTAAATGGTTTCAAGATATGTCCAGCAATTACAAACATCCCAATCGAAAGCGTAGTGGAGTAACGGTCAACAAAAAAACATTGGACTTTTAAAAACAATTTTATCCCGCCAAAGATATGCCTATACCAACGTCCCAGGGCCTTTAGTGTGGTGGTATGATCACCTCCACGAATGGGTCGAAACAAATTTTCCCGAGAGGCTCACCAGATAGCCGCTTCCTAAAACCTCTCTAGAGTCTGGACGACCATGTTGCCATCTACATCTCAACCTAAAGTGCTGAAATTTGACCAAAATCAAACGCTAAAAAGGTTTTAACAATTAACGCAGTCAACACCTGACTCTTTTTTGAATATTTTCGTCTCCAGGATCGCCACTGTGCGTACTCATATTCGTACATCCACGTCATAATGACGTCACACTTGTTTTGCAAACATATAATGACGTTATTCAACAAAAACCAGAACTGAAGTACTAATCACATTAATCCGTTAAACTCGAATTTTAATCATTAGTCAAAGATCTAAAAAAGTAACAATAATCATTACGAAAATTTTCAATTGACAAAGTTTTAATCAAATTGCTGACGGTATATCTATGACAAAGTAAATTCGTTCCAGTCTTTAGAAATTCTATTTAAACATCGACTTCTATTTTAAGATTGAGCGTGATATTTATAATTTAGTTTTTTAATGCAGTAGGTTATTTTATTTTTCCATATTTGACCGTTTATGTAGACTTTGTACTATTTGTAATGGCATTGTAATTCCGTAGACTAAACCCGAAGAACTTCGAGATAAGACTATGCTGAAACGCGGAACTTCATTACGGTTCTTGATCAGTACACAAGCAAAGACATTATCAAAAACATTAATAGCTAAAAAGCAACTAGAGAAACGAACTGAAAACGAGTAATATATTAATGGCTTTCAAAAATAATTTTTTTAATTAAAAAATTAAATTACTAATAATGTCAAAAGCAACCGCAAATTCGCAACCAAAACAAAGATGACTGGCTCATCTAAAATTTTTAAGTGGAAGCTAATTTCTGCCAGTTCAAAATGGATAGGTAAGTTGCGCCATTAAATAAATCACATTTTCTTGCAGCAAAAGGCCGATTTTGCTGAAACATAAGTCTGATCAAAGCGAAACTTGAAACAGAAATAATCATTTTAAAAGTGATTTACTTGACTTAGAACCAATGGCGCAACCATGGTGGGGCTAAGGGAGCTAAAACCTTTCTTAGCAAAGTCATTTGGAAAATTTAACCCAAAGTGGGAAAATTTTAAGTTTGTTTCGGGAGTTGGCTAGTGCGTGGGGGTCTGGAAGTTTACTTTTAAGAAAATTAATTCTTTAAAATAGGGTTGAAAATTTTAACAATTTTCCAGAAATCACAAAAACCGCTCCCAAAACACGTCTCAGTGATCCACCTAGGATGTCCCAGTTTACTCAACACGACAGCTTAGGGACAAAATTTTTGAACATAAGAATTCGGACATTTTAGTTAAGTCTACCTCCTTCCAGTAAAATACGTTAACAGGCCAGCTAAAGAAATTAAGCCGGACAAAATTGTATTCAAATTATATTTGCAGTTTAAATCTTCACTCAAATCAGATTTGGGCTCCAGTGTTCCGGGCTCCCCTAATAAAGCTGATACAAAAAAACAAAAAACACGAAAAACTTAAATCAACTCAAAATCAAGTCTAAACAGAATTCCACAATCAGTCTTACATCGAAATTGCATTTAGCCTAAGCGTTTATAATAAGCACAGAATCCATCTTATGCGTCGGAATTGATTCGTTGAAGTTGACAATTACCTTTGAGGTGCAAAACAGCAAATGCCAACTTAAATTGGACTACCAACATTTTAAAGAAGAACGTTAAACGAAAGTTACATCGATGATAAGAAAACGTGTATTGCGGTATAATGCAATTCGATCATGCTATAATCTTGCGCCATTTGCTAGTTATTTTTCTCTTTCAAGTGTTTCCAAGAATAGATAATCACAAGAATGGTGAAATAAAGTTATGTTTATTGGAAAGTGAAGCTGACAAACCTTAACACAAAAATACTTGACCCTTACAAATTCAGAAAAAAATTTTGCCGTTGGAAGAGTGATTTTAGGCCTTAGGATAAACATGCCACAATATGCAAAATCTAATTGTCATCAATAATGCAAAATCTGATTGTTATCATTAAATTCTTGTTTTTTGATAATTATTTATGTCGAATAACCTTGTGTTCTATCATTAGCCACACATATACTTTAGTCAGCAACCTCCGAATGGACTAAAATATAAATTCATGAAATATCACAGCAGATTACAACAGAAGGAACACATTAAAAAATTCGATAAAACTCAACAGTCTACTTCGCTTCTACGAGAGATCATCATGGGTATATCTGAACAGGGTCCACGACTTTTCGGCGCGCCCATTTCGGCCAGGCCCTTTTCTGCGCCAATATTCTGTGCTTTTTACTAACACTAACCGAAAGCCCTAACCCTAACCCAAACCCTAAATAAGTGAACTGTCAAAGAGCACCGAACTGACGCCGAAACGATTTGTGCAGAAAACGCTCGGCAATGAAATAAGTGGCGCCGAAATGGTCGCACCGAAAAGACAAGATCCCATCTGAACAGCCTCTAAATTTATCTCGTAAACCAAATTATGCCTCAACCAAATTGAACCAACACGTTTTTAAATAAGATGTGGGGACATACTCATCTATTTTTCACCAATTATAGCACTTAGGGGGCGACCAAGCGCTGAAAAAATCCACTGCAAAAATTGAATTATAACACCACAGGTTGCGAGTTTGATACTCTGCTGATGCATATTCAGCAAGTAAATGTAAATACTTATGTAGAAAAAATGTCCTATGTTAGTTTAAGATTTGTTCGTTCTGATTTAAAAAAAAGTTTTTATTTTAAAGCTCAAAATCGGTTTACATCAAATTTTTCTCACGTTTAGCAACCGTTGGTCTACATCTCTGAGAAATTTTTCTGCCTAAAGCTAGATTTTACAATTTGGTAATATTTGCCCAAGTCAAACACCAAGCAGTGTACAGTCTGGGTCGCAGATTATCATGTAATATTAGTAATTTGAACAAAATCAAAAAATCCTCTTTTCGAAGAAATTTGGTAAAAAAAATTAACGTTAATAGCTTTAGAGTTAGCCTGCAATAATGCTCTTTCTAATCTTTCTTAATTTTACAAAACAATTCTGAAATCATTTTTTTCTTTTTTGCTTTCATTATTACGCAATTCTTGTATCATGGCGATGGATCATACTACGAGAGCAAACTTGGGCTTGGACCCAAATTTAGTTGAAACTTAATGAGCTAACATAAATTTGTGATTTTTTCTTTCTAAATTCTGAGGGTAAAAGACAATACAATTTAAGTCTGAATACAATTAGTATCAAACATTCAGCAACATGTGAAAACTTCGTCTTCAAAACCTTTCCGGCAATGCAGATCTATTAGTTTCAAACGCTGCAACGGCTTCGAGGTTCTTGTACTCTAAACTGCACTCGAAATGCTAACACTAAAAAATTACGCGTTTCACATTCTGGAAATTATGTCTATCATATTAGAATGACGTGAATATTTTGTACGTCAGTAGAACTGACGCCTCTTACGTTCGATTGGAAAAACTCATAAGCAAATGACTTTTGACGCAGAGACATTAGGTATGGAATGCCCGTATGTTAGATTAAGCTATAACGTAAGGTATTTTTAGAACATATTATTTTTACATACTGGCATTAAATAGTGCAAAAATTTTCGAACCATTTAAAAAAAAAGATTAAAACTTATAGACGATACTTGATTCTAGGGTTTTGATATCAATTAAAAAATTTGGGAAAGTTTTAGAATAAAGTAAAAAATTGTGCTTTTTGAGTTGGTAGGTTCGATGCAATATCAGCCACTTTTTAAAACTACGCCCTAATTTAAATTCTGACAGGTTCTTAGCCCGAGCGCTCAAAACTTTAGCCGGGTTATTCAGAAATTTTGGGGTAATATTTACAACGAACATATTTAGTTATTTCAAAAATTTTTAAATTTTTCAAAATCACTAACACTCCTTCAACATTTAGATCTAGTCTTAATCCATACTTTTGGGAGTATAATCATTTTCCTACGTTTGCTTTATGGAATTTTAGGCTGGCACGCGGGATGTACTGAATTTCTAATAAACAAAAAAATACGCTACGTACGTCACGGTTTTACGCTTAGTGTAAGCCGCGCATAAAAGTTTCACCAAAATTTCTTGATTTTTTTAACTCGTTAATATCTATCTTCTACAATGGACCAATTTTTTTCAGTCTTTACCAAAAGTGTAGGCCAAAAGACGATAAAAGGGCGACAAAAAAAACAACAACAACGCCCCTTTTGACCACTTTCTATGTATGTGAACGCTATTGACTCGTGACTCAGAGAAAAATTGGTTTTGGACTGTATTGTTCTTTACGTCATACCAAAAACAGATTTTTCTCTCCAAAATTGTTAATGGTAGAGCCATAAAAGAGCTGGCGATTGAATGTGCAGTATTTTGCTAACTATAACTAATAAACCGTATAGCAAAAACCTGCTAGCCTAAGCTAAGTTGTTTCCGTGAATTGCAACACGAAAAATTCCTAAAAGTCCCACAAGCAAATGGTATAAAGGTCATTAAGCTTCATACTAACGACTCAAGCACATAGGGAGACATAATAGCAGGGACTTCTATTACATAGCGTCTAAAAGAAAGATAACGTTTTGTTTAGTCAGCGACGTTAATGTGAGGACGTTTAGGTGCGAGAACGTTTTAGCATCAGCATATAAACGTCATAAACCGTTAATATTTCGAATAATTCAGTGGGGTTACACAATCAATTCCCGCACCTTCTCTCCAAATTATTCAGATGACAAAAAAGTTTACGACGCCATACACCGTTCATCACAACCAATTCTCGTACCTCCTCTCCAAACTCAGACGACAAAAAAAAAAGCTTTTAATGTCTTCTGAGCTGAAAATGGATGAAGACTAAAACCCAAAGAAATAAAGGTGTTTTGCTGCCCGGTCCTAAAGATTAACCTCCCTTCAAACAGACTTCGCACTCCATGCCGTCTCCCCTTCCCCCCTTGCCCCCCGAAAAATCTTGCATTAGAACTGTAAGTTTTAGGTCTGCTACAAATACGTTACATTTATTTCTACTTTAGAATGCTACAACTTCAAGATTTCGCCATATAGGTAGATGGTTTAACTGGTTACGAAGCTAGACGTAGTTCTCGAAAACTAAAGTCCAAACAACGTGAAGAATAACTTCTAACGTCGTAGTAGATCTGCAGGGCTAAGACCTCGAATTTTTTTTCTGTATAGTAAACAATAAAAATAATTCTCCCCTTCTCCTCCAAAAAATTCGCTCAAAATGATTGCTTAATGGCTGTATGAAAGTTGAATGCAAATTGAAGAGGCTTCAGCCTTCAAGAGGTTCGAAAAGCGACCTTCGAAATCGATAAATGAACGGCCATTTTGTTCGTAATGGAGCTTCCGCTTTTGCGCACCTCAAAATGGCTTCCACTTTTCCTTTATGGTTTCCTGCTATCGACAATTCCGTTATAAGCTATTCAGTAGCAGAAACATGGTATTGCTGCCTTATGAGTTTGTTTTAGAGAAGGCGATACTGGCAATGCTTCCAGAGCTCGTAAAATATTCCATTAGCTTTATTTTGAACTAAAAATTTGACATTGGATAAATAGATACTTATTGTTGCAGGTTTATTCAATATCTATATGGCGTGATAGAGCGTCGATGCACTTCAATTCCTATCACGAGACCGGGTAACTATCGTTTTCAACCAAATTGACCGAGTTTTGCACGACCTCTTGCAAACTGCAACAATATGTATTGCACCACTGGTGCATTAGATTTCGTCCCATATTAAATAACCTTTTTTTGAAACTTTTAGGCTTGATTATCGTAATAAAAATAGTAAGGCTTTTTTTCACCGGAAACTTTTATCTATTTTTTTATTAATTCTGACTCAACTCTAATCAAAACTCAAATGCTTACTCTAAAACTATTCCCAAATCGAACCCTAATCTAAACCCTAATCTTAACCCCTAAAAAAACAAATCATAAAAGCGCGGATGAATATTTCTCATTTTCCTTTTATTTGCTTTAACTTGAAAAATTTCGGTGAAATAGTCACTACCATGAAAATATGTTAGGATAAAAATGAATCTTGTCGATATGGGCTAGGTACCACAATCATGTTTACAGCGCGTATTTTTTGGGCACATTTATTCTGGCAACCCCAAAAGTTGTTTTTTTGGGGGGAGAGGGCAGCTTAAAAATGGTTTCAAAAATATTTAGAAGAGCATGTTAATGTCGAATGAGGCCAAATGCAAAGAATAACTTTTTTGATCGAAGAGAAGTTCAAACAATTTTAGCGAAATTGGTTTCTACAATGGGTATTTCCACGATTTTTAGGTAAAACTAGATTGCGAAACATTAATTTATAAGCTGAAGATTTGGGCTTTTTATAAATTAAACTAAAGATTCTCACCTATTTCAATACCATATTTGTTAGTGAAGAGCAATGCTTTTAACCGTTAGCTGGTTAATCGAAGATCAAGAAAGTTTAAATTTTATATGCGATATTTGTGGCGATTTAGATAAGCTTTTGGTGATATAAGTCGAATGTCATTGGTAAATGTGAAATTTGAGCGAGCTTACAAAGACGATTAGCAAGTTTATGAGTGAAATTTTTCAAAACTTGCGAATCATAGCAATCGGCTTTAATTCTCGGCAATTTTTTGCAACTTCGCAAAAACAAACGAGACTTTTCGTTTTTTTTCAAGCAAAAACATTAGCAAAATGTAAAGGTCACGTGACAGAAATCACGTGACTAATCATCACATGAGATCTACAAGACACACAATTTGTGGGTCCCTGTTAAATTGAGCACGCTGCTAAAACACGTGCGAATTTTGATTTTTTAACTAAATTTAATAAACATGAATGGTACTTTTAAAGACGGAAAATGACATTTAAAGCACAAGACATCTAAGATTGTTACAGACTTTTAAAATTGGGGACCTTGCAACAAAATTGATAGCTAAAACACCGCAAACAGTTTCGATCACAGGGTTTTGACATTACTTGACCCGAGGAGAAAACAGTAACTTTTCGAAAAGAACTTATCGCCGTTCGACATGTGATCGGTCACGTGACACCGCAACAAGATTTGGAACTTGTAAAAAAAAAAAATTTTTATCGAGAATTCGGTTTCGATCAGTAGATTTTTGTCTTTGACTATAAACAAATAGTTCCATGTAACGTCGGAAGCTGGAAAATCGTCGCTACCCAAACCGGATTTAATAGACCGATACAAATTGCAAAAAAAAACAACATTAATTTAGTTTTTTAAAGGAAGTTATTATCGAATAGAATGCATTCCACCTCAAAAAAAGTTCGCACTGCACACGCAAAAAATTTTTTAAGGACTGCGGTCCTCAAACTTTTCGACAAAACTCTTCCTTACATTGTAGCACGTTTTAAAGTTGGAAGACACTATTTCACCAGAAATTTTTATCTACTTTTTGATTAGTTCTGACCAAATCCAAGCCAAACTCGAATCCTTACTCAAAAACTAACCCAAACCTATCCAAAACTCAAGCCCTAACTCAAACCCCAGTCTTGACCCTTAAAAAAGCAAATGAAAAATGTGAGGATATGTATTCATATTTTCGTCTTATTCTCGTTAACTTAAAAATTTTAGGTGAAATAGTCACTCCCTCTTAAAGTCATTCCGAAATGCTTTCTCGTCTTAATACTCGTAAGTTTTGACTTCGAAACCCTGTTGTAGAGTCATTTGCATAAGAATAAGTTCAACTTCACTACGCTCATAATTTCAGTACCCGTCAGTAATAGCACTTGATTTTAGAAAATTTCAGTTGCATATGCACAATATTTTGAAAAAGCATGTCGTAATTCTTACTAAAACAATGCTCTACCAAATTTAAACATTTCTACTTCAAAGGCCTAACTAAAATGAATAAAAACCATTTCTGAGCGAATTTTCTATGCAGTTTAAATCAATACTCATTTGACCTACGCTACGCTTTATGCAATGCAGTCAAACGTTTTGTCTAATTTCCTACGACAAATTTATCACAAAAAATGCACACGTAAATTTCTTATCACAAGCTAGTAGCGGTAACCTTTACATGTTATGTATTTTAGATTTTTATCTCAATTTTTTTTAAATGCCCAAATCGTTCTATGAGTCAGTTTTAGTGTAATACGACCAAAATTGCTAAGCAAAAGCAATGTTTTTCGTGTAGTAAATACCAGATATTTTTTCGCTAAGAGCTTGTGATGATTCTAGTTCACTTAATAATCAAATTTCTCACTCCATTAAAAGTCATGAGGCGTAAACTTTCAACAAATAATGAGTCAAGATAATACATCGCATAACATCTATTTTTAAAGATTTTTACTAAAAGCGCAACTAAGTTAAAAAAATATTTTTGCGCAACCGTTTTTTTCCGCTACAGAGTTTTCACGACAAGAGCGCCATGGGATAACCTACTTTTTGCAATGAGAACACACAAACCCGAGGCTCATTTTTGCTCAAAATTTAAGAACAAATTAAGAGCCAGCTTGGCAAGAAAAATAATTAACAACACGGATCAAGTTTAAAAAACCAAAAATTATATTTTGTAATACAGCGCCGTGTAACGAATTAATCTGGTTTTTGCAATCAACTTTAAACCTTTGTTCAATTATCATGACCAAGAAATAAAAGAAAACATTTAACCAAGCAAGGACGAAAAGGGTGACTTTATTTTCCACCTCAATTACAAACAAATGAGGCTGAAAACTTGGGGAAATTTAAGAACAGGCAGCCTCGATTCGAAATATCCTGGGTTCTGATAAAAAAAAAGTTTAAGTCAGTGCTGAAAAAGACCACACAATCAATCACATGACCACATCTCGACCAAACAACTACAAAAAGAGCTTTGGATTCGATTCCAAGAATGGTCAAATGGGGCAGTGTTTAGTCCAGGCACAACATGGCAAAGGTGGGCCCCTCGGGTGCTTTGACGTAATACAAGAGTATGAATGATTCGATTTGATAAAATATCAATATGTTAGTGGCTTACATTATCACTCTGGTTGTCTACAGATGCAGATAAATGGAGTTTTGAAAAGGGGCTGGCAGGTACATTGTTCTGCTGAAATCCATCTAAAATGATAACAATAAAAGAATTACAATCCTATAAATTACAAATTTAAAATGTTTCACCTCTAAGGTATTTTCAAATTGAATTTAAAGGGCAATCCTGTGCAGTCAAGAATTGCCGATATTACAAAGCAACAGTTTGAAAAGTTCGAACTGCCTAACAAAGATTAACCTCATATTTTTAAGAATCTACGATAATTGGTGAGGGATAATTTTTTACTAAAGAACGCTATGATGATTTAAAAAATCTTTTTATTCGTTTATTCGATTAAAAAATCTTTTATGATTTAAATATTGAGATATCATGACAGTTTTTGAAATCTGCGATATCTGGGCGAAACTTAGTTATTTAAACTATGCAAAATATCAAAATGGTGTCTTACCGCCAGATGGAGCGCTCAAACGTGTACCCAGTGTCCGTCTCACAGCATTTTTCGACGCATCTTGGGATTTGCTCAGATATTCCATTACCTGGTTACGTTGGGTCTCTTGAACATGGTAGCGAGTTGGGTTTTGCAGCTCTGTTTCAACCTAAAAAAAAACGTTAATCTACAAATCTCCGAAATCCTGACAATTTCACCAGACAATTTTAAGCTTAAGAGAGCTAATCGAAAGTGAAGAGGATTCATTGGCGAATTTTTTATTCGTTATTCGTTTTTTTAAGTGCCAAGATTCGGGATCGAGTTAGAGGTATGGGAGATTTGGAGTTTTAGAGCAAGGGTTTCAGTTTGGGTGAGATTAGAGTTAGAATAATATGTCGTAGTAGCTGCATAATTTATTTATCCTCCTGTCACTTAACAGCGTCAGACGATAACTATTGAATGATTCGCACACTTTTTATTGCAGTAACTAACAAGGATTTGGGGTAAATCAAAAAACTAGATAGAAACTAGAAAACTGGTGATAAAAAACTATGTACAGGGCTGGACAGCGCTGTTTCGAGCTTTTAGCTCCAATCGGTAGTCCTCAGCAGAAGTCGTTATGATTTCCCAGGAGTCGACCACTAAGGACGTCAAACTTTTCGGTTAATAAAAAACTAGATAGTAATTTTCGGTGAAATAAAGCCTTCTAAACCTAAACGTTTGATTCACTGGAAATTGTTTGCATAAAATTTGAATACTCTTGCAGATGCATCACAAGTGACTGAGTAAAATTGAAGAAAATTTTACTGATACATATTTCTCTAAATGCATTTCCGCGTGCTTTCAAGCCTAGGGTTTGTTTGTTCAAACAGAATTTTTCCTAACAATACATTCGATTTTTGGAAGCAAAATTTTGCAAATATAACATTTAAAATGGATAGTGTAAGCTTATTTTTGGTTGTGAGTGCCAAATATGCAATATCTTAGAATTTTTTGTTATTTTGACCTAAAACGTAATAAGTTTTAGACAATTTAAACACGAAATTTCGTCAACGTTGATGAATAACAAAAAAAGTTTCTGCCAGCCAAAATACATTTAAAATACACTCAAAATAAGTACCCACGACATCATCCAAACCCAAAATATAATAGACTTGCTTTAGCACAGGCAAAATCGTTACTCTTTAGGGGTCCGAGTAAATTTTTACTCAGAAATTTCGATCAAATATCTGAATTTGGAAGTAGTTTTTCGTTCATTTCTATCATTGCAAGCGTGATTTAAATCTTGAATGCCAAATCTTACTGATTTTTTTGGTTATTTTGGCCGGATTGGCTAATTCTTTTTCGGTCATTTACCAAAATTTAGGCCCATGATCAACAAATGACCAAACAAAATACCTAGTTTAAGGTACAAATTTTTTGCTTTTAAATACCGAAAAAACTACTTGAAAGTTGTGCATTCCGCAAATGACTTAAAGCAAAGTGCGCGACGAGAAAGTGCAAAATCCACTCAATAAAGCAAAAAATCCTTTTTTTTAATCCATAGAAGTGTGTTTGGACATACTATTGCTTTAATCCGTAAACCACCCATCAAATTTGACAGCGCGTAAATCTAATGTTAAAAAATATACACAAATATCGCATTAAATTCTCGAACAAAACCAAACGTAGACGAAAAATTGTCGCCAATAAAAAATGTCAAGCAGTATCATCGGACATGTGGTATTTATTGTTTTTGTTGGTTTATTATAAACTTAATATTGGACATGATACATTCTATTTGACAAATGAGATCATTGTTAACAACAATTCATCACCTAATACTTGTTAATAGCTCTTAATGCCTTTAATCGGTGTGTGGGATACATAGATTTACATCAATTTTTCGCGTTTTCCCAAGGCCAAAACAAAGTAAGCGTAAAAAAATAGCAAACATGCAGTTTCCGAGGTGAGAATTTTGAAAGCGTACGTTCCGAACTTAAAAGACTTTAACGTCAAAAGTTGAAAACAAGGACCATGCTTCTTCAACGGGGCGGTTTTATCCTTCCGAAAGAAATATAGAAATTTTCGATTTTAGAAACAATTTAAGAAACGAAGCTAAACGAGAACTAAAGGCAAAATCAATTTGGGTATCTAAAGTTACGCCAGTCGCATAAGACTAGATTAGCGTTAACTCAATCCTTTTTGATCCAGCCACTCTAGAGATATTCTACTTCAAACACGACGTCGGTGACTCTAATGTTGAAAATTTTATTAATTTTTATTGGCAATCCTGTCGTTGATAAGCATTAGCGTCTTCGCGACGCCTTCTCTGTTCTATCCTAAAGCAACGATTAGGCTACTGCTTTGGGTCGCTTCGCTGCGCCCTAATCACTGCAATCTTTTCAGCGGAATAGATCCGAGCTGGAAGCAAGAGTAGGCTGTACTATAGCCTAGGTAACAAACGTCTAAGAACAAGCGAAAGCAAGGCTAGTAGAGTTGCAAGAGTACGCTTGTAGGACATTATTTTCAACTTAGATGGAAAAGTTTATTCTAGGGTCACAAAATACCGTAAGCAAATACAATAGGCCTACTCAAGTATTGGTACTGTAACCATAAGGTATGAGTTTGTACCGTGTAGCCTAGTAATAAACACCTTATTGCTAGACTAGACTAGGATTTAGACTGAAAAGTATCTGCCAGCTTGATATTTACTGAAATCGCTGGGCTGCCGAAAAGTCTACTCTTTTTACCAGCTCAGATCTGTTGTTCTGATAAAATCAAACTGATTGGTGCGTAGCAAAACGACTCAATGCAGTAGCCTAATCGCTGCTTTAGGTTAGAACTAGGAAGGCGTAGCGAAGACGCTAATGCTTATCAACAATAGGGTTGCCAATAAAAATCATTAAAATTTATAATATTAGAGTCACCGCCATCGTGTTTGAAGTAGAATATTTCTGCAACCGATGGGTGAAAAAAGATGGAGTCAACGCTAATCTAGTGTAACACGATTGGCCTAACTTTAGATATTTCCATTGATTTTGCCTTTAGTCCTCGTCTAACGCGGCGCGACAACTAACACCCTACCACAAAGCACATTTCAAAAAATTATTGTTTATCCGAGCATTACCGGCGTGAAGACCTTTTAGAAATTAAATTTAATCGCGTTGGCGTAAATATCCGGCGTAGTATCAATCTCCAATTTTTTCAACATGAAGCAATTGGACAATACTTCCCAAAAAAGAGCGATATCATGAAAAGGTTGAAGACAATACTGATATATTCTGACAAAAACTTTCAAGTCGAACTTGAGTTCCTTTCAAGTTTTCCGTAAGTCGTACTTGATCTTGAGCTCGATTTTCAATACAATCGTTTGTACTGTGGAAGATGCTGCTTTGCAAACAGGCAACTGATATACACTGACAAAAATCATTTCAAGTCAGACTTGAGTTCCAATCACGTTTTGCTCAAGTCGTACTTACGTTCGAGTTTGATTTCTAAATACAATCGTTTGTGCAGTGAGAGTTACTGCTTTGCAAACCGGTTTGAACTGGATTGGAGAGTGTGGACTTTTGCTATAGCAAAGAACCGCACTTTGCCCAATTCAAGTTTCAAAAACTGTACAAGTTATACAAGCATTTCTCGCTGTACTTTGCCTTGGTCGAATGATACGTCAAATGCTTGTTCTGTAAGTCTGATATTGATGGACTTGGTAACCCTGTTGCAAAAGTGACATAGTAGGTAGCTTACGGGTAAAACTTCTTAAAAGGTCAAATCAAGGACAATACATTTGGTAAATGATTGTGTTTGAAACTAGTTCTTGATACATCGGAGCACTATTTGTCCTAGCTTAGGTTTTTGTTTTTTTTGCTGAGTTTTTACTTTTTTTGAAATCTTTTTGAAACTCTATTTTTGGAATAATCTATTTTTGTAGCTTGTGCAAACGATGGCACAACTACCAAACAAAAGTTTGAATTTTATTATTACTGTATCAACGCAGTACTACAAGCAATTGGTTCCATCTAAGCGTAATTACACCTGATCTACTTGTTTTTATGAAAATGTTCGCAGCGGTGGCGAGTCTGTGTCCGATTTGACAGGGCCGAGTATTGAAGCTTGTGTTTACGGACTTCAGAAAAAATACCTTCAGCGAATAGGCAAAAACTTTGATGACTGACTGATCCATATTCATCCCCTACTCACGAGGAAGCAACAATGGTGATTTCTTTTGGACAAATCGTCCTCACCAACTTAGGAGATGACCGAATTTCTTGCTTTCCGTTCCGCTTGACGTTTGGCTTCTTCCCACTTAAACTTGCTGCTTGCTCGAAACCACCAAGCAGAGAAAATCATCGAAAAGCGCCTTATCCAAGGGAGCAACAACGTGAACATGGTGGGGGTAAAACTCAGATCATGCGGGACCGTCGTAAAAATGACGCTTGTAAAAAATTGCTTTTGCGCTCAAGTTCAAAGCGTGACACAGCAAAGCAAAACAAAAAAACGATCTATGAACTTCGGACGACGTTCATAAATGCCAAAATGCGAACAGCAGAATGTCATAATTTTGAAACTTGATTGATTTTGATACGCACCTTCATTACCATATTTAGGCCAGGATTAATATGACAAAATGCAAAAACTAAACGTTAGGCAGGTACAAATTGGACAATAGACTAGACAACCGTTTAATACAAATGAATGCATACGTTTCAAAGCTTGTTCGTGGATTTTGCTAAGATACGTAGTACTGTACAAAATCACATACGTGATAATAAACGCATCATTATATAGAGAACTACGTATGGAAATGATAAACTATGACAATTAAATGCTTTTTGGACGTTCAAATAATTAAACTATGTGATTCAAATACTTTAAAATTTCTGCAACAACAAACCTCTCAAAACTATCTGTTTTTAAATTTCTTGGGCTCGTTTGATAAGATCGTAAGATGAGGATTTAATTCAGTGACATTACTCACTCTAAACTGAAAAGCTTAAGAATTGTTTTTAATTAAATACTAGAGAATGTCAACGTGTATCAAAGACAAACAATGATTAGCAGAATTTGATTTTATTAATTTTTTTTTGGGGGGGGAGAGGTTGGTACGTTACGGCGTCTGTTACCTGATATTGGTGGAAAGAGCCATACGAGCGATTTCTACGCAAGCGCTTTTGCTGCCCAAGCCTCTTCTCTTGGGGATTTGGTTTCTCATCCTGCCACCAGGTACCATCCTGGTGGTGCCCATAGCTGTCGAAACGGCGCGTAGCTCGCATTTTGTGCGTGTAAGCGGCAGTGAACCAACTGCAATTCGACTGCGAAACGTAGTCGCTATCATGAGCAAAGGTGGGGGTCTCTGGAGTAAATTTCTTGCACCAGTTTTCAAACACGTCCAATTTCGTCATTTTGTAGTAAACCAGATGAATTTTTAGACAGTTTTGGTATCTACAAAAACTTTACCTAATATGCAAACTCTTCACAACGCTAAACAATACATAAACTTGTTATTATAGTCTATTTGCCATAAACTTCCCAAATTTTGCTTAGTTTTTCAAAAATATCGTAATTGCTTAAATTTAGCATTTTTTGTCTTTGTCTTCGTCAAACAAAACTGTGAAATTTCACACCAAATTTACACTAAACAACGAACCCAAATTTCAAATAGTTAGTCCGGAATTATTCAAACATCAAAATTTGCAACTTTGAAAAATTCAACAATCGCCGATTATTTTCAATAATGGAGCGCTTTTCTTAAAAATCGATGAATTTTTTTCGGTTTTGCTCAAAATTCAGAGTACTTTTAACCAAATTTAATGAATAAACTGACAAAGCCGAATAAAAACGAGGGGCTAAGCTGTTTTGTTCGATAACATGTAAGACTGTACAAATGATCTTAAGAGAATATTGTAGCAATGCTAAAGCTACTGCTTTAAGTTTAAATGGCTTGCTTGCTGTCACTACTTTCTCAATTCTAATACTTTGTGATCATCACAATACGACACAATCTAACTTCTGTGCAACTATTTGATCGCTCTCACGATTGCAGCTTCAATAACAGGTCATTTTTTTATTTTTTCACTCTGTCATTAACAAGGTTTTGACAGATGACGAATCCATGTGCGAAAAAGAAAAAAATACATATATCTGAACCTTTTCGTAATATAGATTAATAAAGAGAACGCTATTAAGCTTACAAAGTTAAAAGAAATTCGTAATCAGATTACGACATAAAAAGCTTTTCGTGTTCACACGGGTACACAGAAAAAAGCTGATTTCGATACAACCAATAAGAGCTCTTAAAAGGAAAGCTAAGTTCAAATTCATCACCGTACAAGTCGCAAATTGCACACTCTTTCGCGGGTTTGCTAACAGATAGGGTAGTTTAGGACAAACCTGAAAATACACGTCCAAACCCAGACCGACCCAGTAACTGATTTGAAATTATTTAAGTACCGAAAGTTAAGTTGGGTCAAAAGGAATGAAAATTAAGAGCAGTGATTGAAAAGTGTTCTTTGTTGGTGAGGTTAGACTGACGGAAAGAGTTTGGTTAATACTCGAAAATGAACGCCGGAAATAAAATGCTACCAGTATTACCAGAAAGATCATACGAAATTGGTCACTAAAGTTATCCAATTTGTCTGCCAGCCGCGAGCCAAGTTAACTGACCGCGACAAACTGACCGCGAACAAAATGACCGCGAACCAACGGTTTCGTCACTGTGATTTCGTCACGAAAAGAGTGTTTGGGCAAAAAAGTTCTGGGGATACTAAAATATTTTTATGATTGCCCTTCTCAGGCAATCGGATTCATCTGGTTCGCGGCCAGTTGTCATGGACCCGCCGGCCAAAATCAACGCAACAAGCTTGTATTTTGCATCCCATTCGATCTCAAATCTGGTCCGATTAGCAACTAATTGGGTTCTCATTAGCTAAGTTTTACTAGAGATGTACCGATTCTAAAATTTATGTTGACACCGAATCCGATTCTTATTGAAATGCCGATTCCGATTTTTTGACTAAGTTATGTAAATATGCCGTTCAAAATTAATTGAAGTAGAGCCGCGTTCAGCAATACGCTCGCAAAGCATTATAGAATATTTTTTGCTTTTTTCATTCTCTCACGATTTGTATTTTTTCTATTGACTTAGTACGAGTAAACGCTTTCATCAAAAAGTTATGGTTTTAGGCTGGTAAAAAATACTGATATAAAACGATCTGACCAGGAAAAATTAGGAAGGTTATTATGTTTGAAGAATCAATAAGTATCGGCCATTTCGGTAGATCTCTAGTTTTCACAATATTTCGATTTTGTCCAGGGCGCTTGCGATGAAGTTAATGGCGAGCATTCCGACTTGCAAGGTTGCAGTCAAACCAATCCATCGTTGCTAAGCTCGCTAAATTACAAATACGTTGTTTGGTGTGCACTTCGTGCTCTTGGGGTTCTGCGGCGCGCATTACGTCCGTACCATTATGTCGGGTTTTGTTTCACAAGGATACGGAAGCGATTTACGAGTTGTCCTATGTTTGTGTCGACTTTGTTAGCCGTGTTTTAAACTTTTTTTCAATTGGTCAGGCAATGTAAGCAGAATGGCCACAGGAAACGCTTTCCGACATGCTTTCTTTGCGAGAGTAGAAAGGAAAAAGCATAAGAGATTCAGCAAATTTTCGGATTAAAACAGCTAGAGCTTAACGCAAGAAATAAATGGAAATTTTTGAAGTTTGGGCTCAATCTAAAACCGCTGTCTTACTGCCCCAGGATCGGCGATTATTTTTTGGTTGTTTTAAGCATACTTACCTAAATTTTTAGCAAATTAGCCACAAAAAATTGGTTATTTTGGTTAAATGACCGAAAGAATAAAAAAATCTGCACTCTATTACTATACAGGCTCTAAAATTGCACATGTAATCACAAAAATGACGTTACTTTTTTAAAATAATCGAAAAGATATTCCCAAATTAGGACATTTAACCGAAAATTCCCAGCAAAAAATAGTACCCACCAAAAACTCTCAAGGAACGGCGGTAAATTAAAAAGGCAGGTAGTGAGCGCAACAACACCATATATGGAGCTGGTTTGATACCGGTTACTGAACTAAGGACCATCAAAACAGGCAATTCTCTGTCAGCAATAAAAAGTGTGAAATTACTCACAGGAATATATTATTTTTAGTCTCTATAGGATTAACTATGCTTTCAAAGCAAGTGATACTGTACGTACAGCACTTCAATTAAATACCCTAATTCCTTACTTAGAAATTATTGAGAAATAAAAGAATTTCCTAAATTTTGAATCAGCAAAGAGCCTATCAAACGCAACCACGCAATTTTATGTTTATTACGCACAGTTATGACAAGTGATATTAACCACTCTTCTAATACAATGTATGATAATGCTATTGGTAGGTGGGATTACCGACAAATACAGTACATACCATGCCATAAAGCTTTCATAACTACTTTACAAAAAAAACATTGTTTCGCAATCATACACTTGCACGATATATAAATGCAAAAAATTACATAATGATGCATTACTTTATTCTTGCTTTGAAAACTAGGCCAAAATCTTATGAAATTTCTTGTTTAAAAAATAAATATTTGAAATTGCATTAAGGTCAAATTTTTGAATTATTGGACTAAAAAAAATACACAGTTTTTGAAAAGCCTTGGGTAAATGCTAAAATTTTGAAGAACTAAGAGGTAATTTTGTTCCAATAAATAACAATTTAGCAAGGAAAGCAAATTTCAACGTCAGATTTATCCACGCTTATATAAGAGAACCCAGTACACATAGAAGTAATATGCCACATTAAAAAATGGAAACGACAAAAACTAATTTCCTTTAAGAAAACTGTTACGTTGCAATAGCGTTTAGGCCAAGACTAGGAATTAATTTATGCTAAAAGTTACTTCCTTGTTCGTTCAAAGCTATTGTACGCTCATTAGAGCTATTATGTTTTGCGTGTAAGTCGATAAAATGATGAAATCGTAAATAAGAATTATTGTAGCACCAATAAACTCATTAAAAACAAAATCAAAAAATTCTGTTGAAATTACTGGGAAAAATATCTAATTTACGGTACAGCATTGAAATTATTTTATAGAGGGACTTCAGAATGTAGCGGACTTTTTCCGGCCATGTGACACCATTATCATGCCAACTCAATGCTCACAAAATTCAATTTTTAGCTCCCAATGAATACACAATAGAACTGGAGCATAAAACGGAATTTACAGACATATGACCAAAATATCCTGTTTTAATACAGGACAATACAAAACTTCCACTTCTGCCTTTGCTGGGAAATTTGTATTACTTAAAAAATTCTACCGATTTATTGTGTCTTGCATTGCAGATTTGCAGCCACAGATACTGCAGTGTTGCAATGTTATACGTATTTGCTGATTTGGCTGTATTTTTTTTTCATTCTTTTACGGTCGATCCAAGGTTTAGTCCGACTTGGAATTTTTGTTCGTTCAGACGTTTGAGGCCAATTCGGTATTTAGTTCAATTTGGTTAGGTATTTCTTCAATTCGAGATTTTGTTCGTAAACGTATTGCAACAGCATACATTAGTTCCGTCCGACTGGGAAAAATGAGGAGCTGATGTTTTACATGAAATTTTTGTTTTAGAAAAAATAAACTAATTTGTATTTGCTTCAGTCCATCAAATTTTGCGTAAGGTTTACTTACGATCCTTTCTCGGTCATGTTTAATTATTTACAACAATCGTAATTTCACCAATAGCAAGCGCTACTTGCCCACTATCCACCTGTTTTCTAAGCACACTGGCGGCTAACCACTAACGGCGTCTAACCACACTGGCGGCGTCAAACATCCTGCATTGCTTAACGTCAAGCAGGAAATACTAAGTTTTATACTACTTAATTTGAACCGATCGAGAATCGAACCCGAGTCTACCATTTCATCAGCAGACATTCTACTCATATTCCATACCTTCAGGACTGCTGCGGGAAGCACTGGTTGTGGTGTAGCACTGGGAGGCAAGCTGATGGCATTAGTCGAGTTTCTTCCTGAAAAGTTTTGTATACTCTTGCTCTTCTTCTCCTCTTGGATAGTCTGCGTTAAAAATGTATATTCATGAGAAACACAAAATGCAGAGAATGCTAAAAATTCATCTAGCTTCAACTCCTTATAAACTCATGGTATACCTGAAATCTTTGCCAGTGAACATCCATCACGAAATGACCAAGAATGTTTTTATTCTATCATGCAATATACATACCAGAAGAAATTAATGTCACACTTGCAAATAGCAGCGTTGCACAATTATTGAGAATTTACATCGCTACCGAGGCTAATGTAATTTTGTTTCCAACGAAACATGATTTTTAAGGGAAAGATATTATAATTTTTGGTACTGTAAGCTTGATAAAAAGCAAAACTTTAAGCAGATCTGATTTACAAATTACCAATCATGTAGCAACATCAATACGAACTTTAAAGTCTTTAAATTCAAGGGCCGTAGTCGAGAAAACAAACTTATCTCCACTCTCCAGATCTGACTTCGGAAAAAAGCGTAAAAAAAGAAAAAGAAAGAAAGCGTGATCAACGAAAATTTAAATACTGATTTTTTCAATTTTTGAATGATACAGTAAGATTTGAGTTGACTTTAATAAATTTGATGAAATTTAACAATCTAAATTATGCGCACATTCAATTTCTATCTTTATTTGCGTTTTGTATGAGCGAAAACAAACTTTCTCTCTTCTACAAAGTGCTGAACTAGGATACAAGTTCTCAATACTGATCTGATAACTGCGTCATCAAATCTTTTTTATTACTGTTCCAAGTCCAAATTTCAATAAAGCACCATGAATACTTGCCTGATCGCGCTGAAGCTGCATCTTCATGCTTGTTCTCATGCTTGACATGATGTTTCTTTTGATGTCTTCCCAATTACACGCAAAAAATACAGTGGCTAGTATCAAAACACCAAAAGCTTCTTAACTCATAGTCAGATCTGCAGCTAATTATTGTTCGAGCAGAGCTGAAACAAAATGTCTAAAAAATGGCAGTGTAATGAATTATCGTTTTGATATAAAATCATACCTAGTTAAGGTTATTTAAACAAGCAGAAATATACTTTCTTCACTTTTGCAAAATGGCAAATCCAAACCGTAAAAGATATTTTTTTTACCAACTGTTATCAGTTAGGTACTGCATAGTGTATAAATACGAAGTATCTTATCGTTTCAAATTCAAACCAGTAACTACAACAAAATTTATTCTACAAATTCATTTTAAGTCAATGTCACAGAATAGAGCCAATCTAGGTTTTTTCCATTAAAATTTCTATACCGTAACTTTCACAGAATGACAAAAAAAGTATGACCATTTTCATCAAAATGAATAAAAAAAAAACACTACAATAAAACGATTTTGCAAACAAGCTTTAAATTGCGCAATGTGCATGCTATTGAAAGAATGCTGAAAAAAATTTTTTTAATTGACCAAAAATTCCAGATGAAAGATATATCTGGAAACCAAGTGACTTTGAAACTAAAAACTTTTAAAAAAACTGGGCAACAATTTAAATGTCAACTTTCAATGAGTTTAAGGACTGCATTTTATGTGCATACAAATAAACTTATTTCCAAAATGAGTTACTTCAAAACCTTCCTTAAATTATACACCCAATTACTCATATAAGGTTAAAGTACAGTACTCTAAAACCTTATTAGGTTTTTGTTTAAACTTTCCGTAAATCTTTACTAAAGCTAAAGATGAGCTCAAGTATGAATGTTCAAGTTTTCCCTCAAGCATAAGTTTTCACTCAAATTGGATTAGAGCTAAGTATAAATTTTTACTAAAGTCAGCTTGAGTTTAACTTAAACATAAACTCAACTTTGCTTTCTTTCATACATGGCTCGAAACATTTGAAATGTGTATGTTGTATTATTTACATGTGCAGTAATATTATTCACAAACTATTTTGAAATAGAAATTAATTGCATAAACAAGCACCAAATTTCCAACACTAACTTACGCAAAGTATTTGGTCACCACTTCAATTAAACCATAAAACACGGTACAAGCAGATGATTTGAATATAACAGATTTCACCAAAAATCTTGAATTGAAATAGAGAATTGAAGCAACTCAACTGCAGATGCTTCGCAATTCTTAGAATTTGAGATAAGCATTTCTGCTATATATGGAAGAGTTTAAATTTCAGAAAAGGGGCAAACCTTGAAATGGCAGGCAGTACAGCAATTGAGAATATTATACTAAGTATCGGAGGTGGAGTAGAGGACACAAGGCTCGAGGCCAAGGCCAAGGACACAAAAAAATCCGAGGCCAAGGACAGGAATGCTCAAGGCCAAGGACTAAGGACACAAATGCAAGTGTTTTCCTAAGAAAAAATGTCTTTGAAAAAATTTTTCCGTCAATCTCAAAAAAAAAACGATCTAAAAAAACATTTTTCAGCCGATCTACAAAATTTTAACCATTCAAAAAATAGTGCTGTCCTCAAGCCGAGGACAGGCCAATTTTTGAAGACTTGAGGCTTCGAGGCCAACGCCAAGGCCAAGGACTTAAAAATGTGTTCTCGAGGACGTCCTCGAGAACTCCACCTATGCTAAGTATAAATAAGCTTCTCAAAAGTTACTTGTGTTCAAGATGTTTTAGGATTGCTTCAAAAATCATCAATAAGCATTATTAGATAAATATAAATTGTGCAACTTTTTTGGTTACGACTGTTTTTCAAAGCATTCCTAAGATGCATTAAGTAGAATTTATGCAGAGCATTGCTGTTTGGAAGCTAATCACTATCAATAACCTGTTTCAATGTGATTTAAAAGAAAAATTTACTAAAATCATATCACTCAAAGATTAAGGTAAATTTGTTGAACCATATAAGCTATAAAACTGCTGTCTTAGCATTAATACAAACAAGGAATTTGCATTTTGCAGAAAAGCTAAACCCTTAGTTCAAGTTGATACATTCCCACACTATTAACGAATTCAACCACAACCTATCAGCAACAAATTAACACATTCTTGATTGTCCTCAGTTTTCTGATTGATTTTCCATGGGCTCCACTACATAAAGAACATTTATGCCACTTAGTCCAAGGTTTACTTGCCCTAGCATTGAATGCTTTTTAGTTTTCAAATGATGTAAAAACAATAGCAAAGCACAAAGCATGTTATGCCTACCAGGGGGTACATCATACGCAACTACTTTTGTGACTAAGCGATAGTTAGGAGGGTGCAACTGGTTTTGATAAACCACCATTTTGTCATCAATTTTAGCCATTTTCGGCTTATCTGGTGTTTTAACAAAATATTGACTGGAAAAACTTTTCCCATCTGGAAATCGAGGATCATTTGGTAAATGCAGATCCATAAAAACACAAAAGAGATACATGATTAATTCACTGTCTGTTATCAAATCATCATTCCATTCTTTCCGATCTTTGGGGACTCCACCTTTGTTCCATTTAAAATCACTCATGTACCCACCAGCAGCTAAAGTTCGAATTCGATCTACAAGGTATTCTTGATGGCTTGTGACTTCCAAGAAAGGTAGAAGCCAGGCGAGCTTGACAAGTTCATTTCTCTTGCTCAAATGAACTTGCTTTAAACTGTTCAAACTTGACTCTCCTACCTGAACTTCAGAAAAACCATGGTGTTGTAACAATTTGTTAACTTGGTCAATTTCTCGAACTAATCCACGAAGAATAATAAGGACAATCCATTGACGGAGTCTTGCCACAGCTTCCCTTATGCTTCCTTCTTTGATCCCAGCATGAGTCCAATATTCGGAAGAAGCTACTTTCGAAAAATCATCTCGATTGTCTTTGTTTCTTACTGGTGACTTAGGCGATCGAGCAGAAAGCTGGTAGGCTGTTTTGCTCAAATCTGCCATGCATTCGCTGCCTATGGATGTAACATGGCCCCAACTCTGCGGCTGACTCAAATCAGCACCAAAACTTATGGTTTTTGATTGCGTCACTTCAAAATGGGCTTTGAGATAAGAATTTAACGTCTTCTGATCAGTCATAAAATCTTCTTCTGGAAGTGGGGAGTTACAAAATGGTGATTTTCGGGCAGGTGACAAAAAGCTTTCACCAGAAGAATTAAAAACAGGGCTTCGTGGAAAAAAAGGACTACTTTTGTTGAAATATGATAAGTCAGGACTTGGAGAACGGCGACTGCCTAATTGTGGTGAGGCAGTGTGGGATTGCTCAAAGCTATAGCGGTATGGTGTTGATCTAGAAGAACTGGTTTTTGAATTTACATGAGCCAAACTAAACTGAAGACTTGGTGAATTTATAGATCGGTTTGGAGTATCCAACACTGAAGTATCTTGAAAAATAGCCATGTCAGATTTAACACCCATTAGCTTTTTTTGCTCTGGGGATAAAGGGAGGACAGGGGGCTTTACAGACGTAGTGGCAGCTTGGCTCACATCCAACAAAGAATTGATCAATAAAATAACAGCAATGACAACTAAGCAACCATTTGCTACATTTCCATCATCAAGTCCCAAAAGTTCTAATACAATATTGAATTTTACTTCCAGAAATAAAATTAGAGCCAGAAAAAAGTTAGTACAAGCCCATGCAAGCAATCTTTGTGGTGGAAAATTTTTTCGTTGGAATTTAAAGCTGCGATCAACAATAGGGCTTACTTTACCTGCTTTGAGAGCCTGCCTTGATTTATCCATTAGCAATTGACCAACTTGGCTACTTAACTTAATTGCCTACAACTACAAGCAAACAAATAGGTCTACAACAAAACAAAAAAAATGTAACAGTAGAAATTAACCTTTTCAAAAACTTGCCCATCGGGAAAATGATATCAAATGTTAACTTGCCAGAAACAAATAAGCACAGCAAATTTTAAGGCTTAATTTTGGAAAAAGATGCACTTTTTGGCTAAGTGAATATTAGGCATATGAATTTTTTTTAACTTTTGGAATAAAATCAAATTCCTTGGTTTACAACATAGCTACTAACTACTTCCACACTGATATTTAGTTCGAATACAAAAAAAGCAGGTGCACCTATCGCATTTAGTTTTTTTAGATTTTGGCATACTTTAGCTTGCCTGTCCCACTTTTTCAAACAATTTGATTGTTCGTTACTTAGACTTTTAGAGTTAATTGCCAAAAGATTGGGCGCAGTGGAAAGCTTTTGCATTCTGTCCAAATAAAAGTGTAGCTCACACTAATTAAAGACACACAGAAAATAAAATGTATGAGATTTACAAAGTATAATTTTTGCATTTTAAGCATCAATTACCAAAGCTTAATGTATTGGGAGAAATTGCTACATGTTTTTATGTGTTAGCAATCTCTTATTTTTCAGATTTGAACAATCAAAAGCATCTGTAGCAGTAGGCTATCATCTTTTATCGAAAGTGTGCAAGAATGCACTAAAGCTATGATAGCATACCAGAAACACAAATACAGCTGAATGCTTGCTGTTGCAACCAACTTATTCAATTTTTATTACTGATATTTAGTTCTCGTTAGGACCAAATATGCTTTTGTTGCATTTGCACTATTTGCAATCTCAAGTGTTGCAAAAAATTTCAAGACTATCAAAAATATTATAGTAGTTGATTGGGCACAAAATTAAACAGGTAAAGTAAAAAACGTAATGAGTACATTGACAGACTTGTGCAGAATGGTAAAAAAGAAGAAGATTATTGGTAGATTTGTGGGATTGTTTCAAGATGGCATAAAAAATAAGACCAAAAGAATTGAACCAATTTCTAAAAAATTACTTTGTCTCAGGCAAAAGTTAAATTTTGCAACAGTTTTGAAGCAAAAACTCAGCGCAAAAGTACCATATCTAGGCTGGTTTAAGATTATATTGGCTTTCGTAAGAAGAAAACAGAAAAATTTCAAAAAACAACTTGAAAATATTCTGTGAGTAGCTTTTGTAGTTTCACCATACTGTATGGTGCAACACATCTCTTTCTTTATTCAGTATTCGAAGCACTGTCACAGTGAGTCACAATAAAAACACTAACCATTTAAAACACAGATGATAGAAGGACTGGTATGCACAGGGTTAAATGATAGCAAATTTGCATTAACAGCACCAACAAAAAATTTGGCCTAACCAAACTGCTTAAGAACATTCTCCATCACAAAAATACCAAGCCTATAACTTGTTAAAACTGAAAACAACTATACAGTAAAGCAGTATAATACAGGCTTAAAAGCTAAAAATCAAGAATTAACTGTTACAGTCATTCAAAAATGAAATCACCAACTCGTATATTTGTGATGATGAAAGAATGCGATTTTCCACTTTAAAACAATTCAAGTTAAACCTGTTAGCTAAAACATCACAGATCAATGCCATAAATTGCAATGTACATACTGGTATTATGATGCAATGCATTCACTAGCCTAGATTGCTCACGCAATACACCCAACCAAAGTAGGCTACTGTACTATGATTTAACTACAAATAAAAAAAGAATAAGCGTTAAACACCTCTTTGAAAATATCACATTCAGTACCATCCCTTTCAAAAAAATTTTTCTTAACACAGGTGTCGCTAGGGGGAGGGCAGCTCGCTTCGAGTGACACCATTACACCATTTGGGATGAAACCATATTATGATGTTAAACCAGTGTTCCCACTAAGCCGATTTTTTTCAGCGAATCGGCGATTTGTTGGAGCAAAGGCAAATAATTTTTTGGAATACAGTAAACATAGCTTTAGAAAATTCCAATAATTTGTGGAAATAGGACATTTAGTATACTTGAATACTGAATTGGTGTAAAATTTAGGGCACACAAACGTCTTTTTAGAGCTTCGGGCACAATTGCTTCAAGAAACTTTGGGCACTCGCCAATTAGCCATAAAGTTAGAGGGAACACAGTGTTAAACCATAACTCCACTGATTTGTGGTGAAGATCTTGCTTTTGCATTTTGTCTGGTCTCCAACCTCATTTGAACCAAAAAGCCACTAGTTTTATGACGAAGCCCTTTTTCTTTGGTCTTTACCTATTTTTGGACTGAAAAAGGGTGACACCACATAATCCCGCCCTGAGTGCCACCATCCTTAGCAACGTCTCTGTAGCAAACATCATGCACATACCATAATCTAGAACAGAAAATTTGCTTCCATTCCATTCTTCTGTTCTTGAAATCTTCCGTTGTATTCTGGCTTCTTCTAGAAGCCTACTAAAATTTCTGTTCTATTCCATACCAGTACCATGCCCTCTAGCCCTAGTGGCAGCAGTGACGCTGTTTTGTTTGCAGAAGTAGTACCGTAGGCCTACCTCTAAGCCCAGCAATAGACCTACTACTTTTTTGTAATCAAGTACCGGTATACTATAGGCTTACACTACAGCAATAAGCAACGATGCCACTGCTTTTTGGTCAAATATGAAATAGTTATCAGGTTATAGTGGCAGCAGAAACGCTGGGTGGAAGAGATAGGATGCCAGCTCTGCCAATTAAACTATTCTGTATTGCACCAGGCAACAACAGACTACGGTAGGCCTATATAAAATCAGTCAATTAAATAAGAAAAACATTTCAAGAAGATTTCTACAGAACTACTGGAAAGTAGCCTACTGTAGTCTGCAACTACAGAGTTGTCTTGCTCTGTAAGTTTAACCATCAACCCTAACCTGCTAACTTTGCTGCAATTTTATTGTGACAAAATCATTTTGTGAGATCACTGGCAACCCTGTTGTCTAGACTACACTACAGCAGTACAGTAGCCGACTTCAATTCCAAACATTGAACATAACCAAACAGCAGAATGGGGGCTATCAGTATGCATAGTATTAGTAGACTGAATTCGAGCATACCTGTATGCATTGTTTGTAGTTTGTGCACTGCTGTAAGCCAGATCTGAAATGTTCAAGTAATCCCTGTGCAATGTCAGATGTGACACCAGTAGACTATTGGCTAGGCCTAGTACAGAGTATGGCGGTACGCTGTACGAGTGTAGGTTCCTCACTACAGCAAATAAGTGTAGCTCAAATTTCACCCACAACGTTTAAACTGAAATTAAGCCAATCGGTATCTGACTACTGTAATCTGGTAATTGCGGTACGCCTAATCAGTAATCATAATCTGATGCTGAAGTAAAACGAATCAAATGTTTTCTTTCTCAACTCTCCAGCATAAACAGCCATTATTCTCGAACCTCAAAAAAAACACAAAAATCAAACTAACCAAACTACAATAGCCTAGATCTCTATTTATTGAACCATTAAAATTTTAACTCAACGCTGTTTCTAAGAACTTCATCTACTAGGTTACTAATGCGGCAATTTTTTCGTCTGACATGAATACCGCCATTTAGTGAATGAAAGTTCCTTTTGACAAACAGAAACGGAGTACCGGAAAGCGTAGCAAAATTTTTGCCACTGTCACCACGATAGTGGTAGTGAAAATGCTCTTCAAATCATTATTGAGCCGACCCCCAAGTTTTAAATTTCAGGTTTTTTTCCACATTGCGTCATTTTTAATTTTTGCAAATATTTGAAAAACTTTACTTGGCTAGGGACAAGACGGTGATCCAAACGATGACATTATTTTTGAGATATCAGCCGTCCGACTTAAATTGTGTAAAATAGTTTTTGATTAAATTGACATCATAACCACAGGATGTATTGAATAGAACAAGCTTAGAAAACTGCTTCAGCATGGGTTCTGCAAAAATAATACTTAAAACCTCATTCAAGTCAAGTTTTTCACCGTTAATTAAAATGTTGGGATAAGCCTAATATCAGAGCTGGGCATTCAGGTGAAGACCGAAAAAAGGTCTTCACCAAAAATGGAACCAGGCGCGTAGCCAGAAATTCGCAATGGAGGGGTAATTTTGGGGTCTGGCAGGCGAAGCCCCCAGCGCTCGAAAGTTTTGCATTTTTTTGCAAAAATAGCTTAAATTTAGGGCTATTTTAATAAAAAATAAAGTTTTTAAAACGTAGCATAGAAATTGGCAGCTTAACATGATTCAACAGGTTGTATTAATGGGCTATGTGGGAGGTGGCTAATGATACTATTGTAGTTTTCTTGTTTACATGCTGGTAAATCACAAAATTCTGTTAATCAATAAAACCCACTCGGAGTAATGTATTTCGTTTATATTTTATAAAGAAAAATAATTGGGGGGCTAGCGGAAAGATATTTGAGAGAAGTGATGGGTAATTAACTAATACAGATGGTGGAACTGAAGACGCAGCGAACATCTACGCCAGGAAATCATTGCAAGTTCAGTCGTGGAATCTTTGTACTGGTATGACATAGCTACAGGAAGCAGTAAACCATTCAACGCTGGTCAAATGACAATCATTACTCCGTACTTGATTCTAAAATTGACTGTTCATTTAAAAACTAGATGACAACGATGACTGATTTATTTGTTGTACAGTATATATATTGTGCCTTTTTTCTTGTTTTTTTCGCCTGATGAGACCCTTGAGCAAGGTCGAAACGCGTCGCGATAGCTCACTCGCTCTGTAAATGAAAGTGTAACTGTGAATAACTTATGCTTCTGAATGCTAGCCGTGGGGATGGCCTAAGTTATTGGTCGAAACACGAAAACCTTACGTTGTGAGGTTGACTGGTCACTGAACGATTCGTTTCAGTAATTTTAAATTGCTGCTATTCAATAGAAACAATTGACTTTGTACAAGAGTCGTTTGTGACGATTTCAAAAGTCGAATTGTGCTGATTTCCTTTCATTTTGCCGTAACCTAACAGACTGCAGGGCACTGGCACGTTGAGATTTTATAATGTAAAACACAACTTTTACACTTAGTTTATAAATATTTTTTCCTGTAGTTCCAGAGCGTCCTTAGCTTTGTTTACACTATTGTAGAAGCAGATTTTGAAAGACCGCTGGACAATTTTGAGAGACCGTTTCGGTTTCTCAAATCGCCTTAAAAAAAACACCGAATACAATACCTTTAAAATAAATAAATAATCAAAAATAATAAATAAATAATAATAATTTAAAAAATTTATTCGTATGGGCGTTGACTGGCGTTGTATATAGCAATTTGCTTTACTGGCAAGTAGGTTAATTTTGCCTTCTGAGGTTAAAAATTTGTAGTAGGCATTTACACAGTTATGTAGGGACTGATGATAACAAGAAAGTTTGAAATATGCATATAGCGTACTATTGTGCTAAGTTGCTAATGTGATGTCATGTATGGTGTCCATGCTTAGTGATGCTAGCGCAATGCGGATGAGCTAAGTGGAGTGCCTATGTGATGCTGATCAAAAATCCTTTTTCTGGTGACCTTGTTGTCAAACTTTGATTAGAGTAAAATAAGAAGAGGGTACGATGCCAAGTGCAGAAATTGCCCTCGTGTGTGGTTTGAAGGTTCGGGTGGGCTGCCAGAATAAGCTATGAGTGAATTTAGATGCTGATGAAACACTAGCCTAATGGGAAAGCAGATATGTGAGGAAGTGCTACCTCACAGTTATGAAAAAAGTTCACAATATACTATGTAATTTCTAATAATAATTAATCAACAAACTTTCTTCGGGTTTTTCTTACAGCCTATTGCCGTAGTTCATTCAATAATTAGCAGAGGTGGAGTCGAGGACACATTCAAGGTTCGAGACAAAGGCCAAGGACAGAAAAAAAAATCCGAGGCGAAGGACAGCTCTTCCGAGGACACCCCCTCTCGAGGCCAAGGCCAAGGACCAAGCACACTACGCGGAAGTGATCTCTTAAAAAAAAGGTTATCGTCGCTTAAAAATTTGTAAATTCTACTGAAAATTTAAGCGTTCTCCAGGAAAAAAATGTTTTTAAAAATTTGTTCGCCAGCTCTCTGGCGTTCTCCAGGACGAAACAAAATTGGTCATGACCTTGGCCCATTTTCAACTAGTCAAAAAATAGTGCTGGCCTCGAGCCGAGGACAGGGCATTTTTAAGGACTTGCAGGCTTCGAGGCCAAGGACTTCAAATTGTGTCTTCGAGGCCAAGGACGTCCGCAAGAACTCCACCTCTGATAATTAGTTTAGAACTCTTACAACTATTTCAAAAATCATAATCTACAGTCTATGCCTAAAAACTATTTTATCCAGCCAAATATAAATTGTTTCACTTTTTTGTAAAATTTAAAAGCACCAGCCTGAACCCAAAATTTACTAGCGGTAGTTCTTTAAGTTACAAAAAAGTCTAATAAATTTAATTTCAGATTTATAGTTTGTTGTTACTGCTAACTTTTTGTTGTTCAAGTGGCGTGCCTTATATTTATCCTCCTGTCTCAGGACAGTGTCAGACGCAGCGGCATACGCAGGATTTTCGAAAGGGGGAAGGCAGGAAATTTGAGAATAATGCAAACCAGAAGAAAAATTTCTCCATTCAGAATCAGTTCGTTCTTTTGCCCAAAATTAGGTGAAGACCAAAAAAAAAGTCTTCACTCAGTTTTAGTCTATAGGTGAGTAGGTGAGGACCAAAAAAACAAAACAAAAAAAAAGGTCTTCAGTCAGATGTTGTCCGTTTTTGCGCTCAAACTTTCTGCCTTAATTACAAAGGAGGAGGGCATGCCAGGGGGGGGGCAGGGGGCCTGGGCGCCCCCCTATTAAAATACCACCAATGATAAAAAGTTATGACAACTTAGCCTAGCGATGTTTAGTTGCAGGTTTTCTTTAGTAATTACGCACATAACAGTAATTAACAACAATACTGATGACAACGAGGGAGCCCCGGGGCCCCTAACCAACAACCAGGGGGGCCCGGGCCTCTAACTGACAACTAGGGGGCCCTTATTTGAGAACCAGAGATCCCCGAGGCCCTAACTGACCATCAGGGGACCCCAGGGCCCCTAACTAACGACCAGGAGGCCCCGGAGCCCCTAACTGACAAACAAGGGTCCTCAGGGCTCCTAACTAACAACCAGAGACCCCTGGGGCATCTAATCGACAACTGGAGGGCCCCTGAGCCCTTAACTGACAACCATGGGGGCCCTGGGCCCCTAAATGACAACCAAGAGTCCCGGGCCAGGTGCCCTTAATTCAAATTTTTAACACTTTATACGCAAATTCTTTGAGAAATCTAAGAGTTTTGTACTAAAGTTGCAACCCCACGCCCTCGTTTAACGTTATTATAAACTTAATGCTATAACACAGGCGGTAATGCAAACCTCCAATTGAAATACTACCAATGATAAATACAACGAGAGCTTAGCCAGTATGTTGTCCTTGTCCAGAATTGCAGATTCTTTGATTTAGGATTTTCGCGTACAAAATTAAATAATAATAATGACGACCACGTGTCCACGTCATAATATTGTTGGAGGTTATGCAATTGTTAGAGGTTTCAAAAAACTGTCTGGTGACTTGACTCGAGTCCTCCACGTTTTGGAAAAAAGTTTGTTTAATTTTGCTTTAAATGTTTTTTTTATGAAAGAACTTAAGGGCGCGATCTTATCTCAAAATCATGGGCGTAGCCAGGGAGGTGGCCCAGGGGGCCCGGGCCCCCTCAATCGAAATGCCACCAATGACAAAAATTTGACCAAAAAGCCTTGTTTCTTCATTTTCTGTTTCTTTTAGCATCTTTGTGTACAACAGTACACGCGTACAACAGCAATTAACAATAAACAATATTGACGACCAGGGGGCCCTGCGCACCCCCTTAGTTCAATTTTTTCCAACCAATTTAAACGTATAACCAGGATGAAATCAAGAGTTTTTGTCCTAAAAGTTGCTACCTCAGGCCTTCATCTAAACTTTTTAGGAACGTAATGCAATAATCAGCGCCTTATTCGCCATATAGCACAGAGCCACCAGGGTCCCGTGCTCAGATAAAAGAACTTTTTTTGGTCTTCACTTGAATTTGGCAGGAAGATGTTGCAAAAATCCTCTAAGTGCCAGGGGCTCCGCGCAATGTAAATCCGGCCCGGTAATAACATGTTTAGTAAGCGTAGCCATCTATTGTACCATTTTTCAATAACGATTCACCTCCTTCTTGCCAGTTTTTACGCACAAAATACTTTTAAAAAAATAGCTAAGGAAAATGCTGATTGAACAAATTATTGAATTTGAATTCAGGGGGCCTGGGCTCCCTAGCCGTATATGTACTCCTATAACAGGCTACCACTTGCGATCTTTCATTCTACGATATTTTTGCCCCACAAAAAGTTCCTTTTTTGAAAATTTCTGATGACGTCATTGCATGTGGTTTGTGGTTTGGGCCCCCCCCAATCAAAAATCCTGACTACGCCTATGGACCATGCCGCAATTTTACATGCTATTCTATGCTAATTGTACTATACCTGCGACTCTTAGGGGGGACCATGGCACGATGGCCCCCCCTAAATACGCCCCTGGTCAGACGCTAACTATTCGATCATTGCACGCTTTTCGTGCTTAGAGATTCTTCTTATGTTTGATGGAAACCAACGTGTTCGCTGTAGATTTCTTGGAATTCTTGTCCAACTAAATTAGCTTTTTGTTCGAACTAAAGCCACCTGAAACCATGCAGAGTGCTAGTATAGCTCAAAATCGTGCTTAAAAACAACCAATACACCCAAAATCATGCGCAAACCTGTAAAAACAACGCCTTTGACGCCTTCTTGGCCACGCTGTCGACTTTTATTAACAATAGCGCACTGTAAACATAGGCGTAGTCAGGGGCCCGCATCCTCATGGCTCTAAAAACGTGCAAAATGTGATCCAAATGGCGCTATAAAGGGGGTAAAGCATCCAACTAATTCCGGTGGTTTACAATAACTAAAATCGAATATAATTTTTGAAATTTTTTGTTTTCATTTTGGGGCTGAAGTTATAAAAGATATTTAGCAAATACAAAAAGGTTTCCCTAAAAACTTTTTGGATACCGTGAGTTTATTTTTCCAGCCTAAATTTCTTAAAAAAGGATAGGTCATGTGATGTTACTGTATAGGATAGGTCATGTGATGTTACTGTAAGGGTAAAAGTAAATATTGTTTAGTTTCTCTTTCCTGGTGGAAGTTTAGGCCGAGAAAACAGAATATTCAGGGTTTCCAAAAACTTTTTCTGGTGGAAATTTTTTCGTAAGTTATATATGTTGAAAATCTTTACAACCATAGCTACAAAATGAGAACAAAAAAATCCAAAATTATATTTCAATTTTAGTTATTGTAAACTAGCAAAATTGGCTGGATGCTTCACCTCCTTTAAAATGGCTATTTTTTCCAAGAAATTACAAAAAATTGCCAAGCGGCAGGGGCTTCGTTCTCAATCCCCTATAGTCTCCGACGGCTGATGGTCTGAGATATCTGACCCCAGACCTTCTCCATCTATGATATGTTTCCAGACCCCATTTGCGATACCTTTGAGTTACACTAGCCACGTATACGTCTCCTAAATCAGACATTTTTGGAAACTTTTGACTCAATTCCTCCCTTGTGGTTAAATTTGGTTACGTGCTAACTCAGGCCACACGGCGTCTGATTCTCCATTCTACGGTATCTTAGTCCCATAAAAATTTCCTGTTTCAAAAAAATTTTGATGACATCATTGCATTTGATTTACGATTTGGCCCCCCCCCCCTAATCAAAAATTTGGGCTGTACGTATGACTGTAGACCTAAATAAATGACATACTGGGGTAAAATTTTTACGTTTTTCAAAAGCGCAATATTTATTAAAAATAGGCAATCTGTTTTCTATACAGGCTGTAGTTATAAATTTCAGAATAGGTATGGTAAACATTAGAACAAAATTTCAGAAATAGCAAATTATTTTTGTAGTGTTTCTGTTTCTTTACTGTTTGCAGGTGATTCTCTATTGATTAATGATTAACAATTTGTTATGAGCTACATTTGCTTGCTCGTTGCAGTCCGGAAATGCGAAATTGGAATGTGATAACGTTTGAAGTGAAAGTACATAGGACTATTACTAGCGATTTTCAACGCAACGCACAAACATTGGTTTATCAGCTGCTAATAAAACAAAAACCTGAAGAAGTATCAAAAATACGTACTGCTGGCTATATCGTTCAAAAAAAGTAAGCCAATAAAAAAGTGTAAGATATGGTAGCTATTGCCTTATAGTTATGCTTTGAGTATTTCATAAGAATGAAAGATTGATTGATATTTTTAGCCTTGCTTCAGTTACTTGCTATTTGCAAGTGGCCGCATGCCTAAACATGGCATAAAAATTGTTTTAAGATAAAATTAGTTGGGTACCTTCGTTTACGCTAAATCTTATAGTTTAAGTAAAGCGTAAGGTAAAGGCTGTAAAGACATAATAGTGTAGTGAGCTTCAAATTATTGAGTTGGTAATAACCATGCAAAAAGTAGAGCTATTTCAGTCATGAATATACAGTCAGTGGCGTAACTAGAGGTTCGTGCCTGATAAAAGAAGGGGCAAGCTTCAACTTTGGGGCCCTATTTTCGACCACAAAACTGTACTCAATTAAGATTTGGAGCCCAAAATCCAATAGCGTTTTCCGACGAGTTTTTGGTAAAGACCAAAAACAGAATTTCGACCAAAAGTTGTTGGTTTTTTCAGTCGAATTTATGTAAAGACCAAAAAAAGATCTTCGCTCAAAAGTCGATGTTTTTTCTATCGAATTTAAGTGAAGACCTAGGCCAAGATCAACTTCGGTCAAAACTACTTTTAATGCTCTTAAGGTAAATATTTCCTGCTTCCCCATCAGTTACACCAGTGTATACAGTACCGTATACTTTACAAAACTAAAGATTTTTTTGATGCAGGAATGGCCCTTGAAAGTGGCAACGCACTGCTCTGTATTTACATCGTGTAGTTGCTGGGCCTTTGTTTAGAGATTTTGAAGGCCTTGAAGAAATGAAAATCAATTTTACCACGTTTGAACTTAGGTGATTGAACTACTCTTATTATTGTAATTATTTCTATTTAGTTCTTTTAGGAGAGCGCACTTAAGTAGAAGTGCGACTCGGACAAGTTGCTCGCATTGTTTATTTTTTTACCTTTTTTACCCTATTTGCAAATGGGGAAGAAAGGGCAAAAATGCTTCTCTCATAAATCTCACAAGAATAAAAGAAATACTTTAAACCAACTTGACTTGGAGTTGAATTTATCTACAAAGTAATCTTCGAAAATTTGAAGTTGTTGGGATGAGACAAAACGTTACCCTACCAATTTTGAAGTTTGCCACAGCCAATACACCAAATTTTTTGAAATTTTTTAACCCATTTTACGACGTTTTTGTAGCATCATTTTGTGAAGCACATTTAAAAATAAACTTGTGTACAAGTTCAAACCATCTATGACGCCCTTTCGGCAATGACGTCTCCAAAATTGTCTGCAACGTAACGTTACCGTACTCAAATGACTTCATTGTTTCAAAACCATTTTTCCAACAACCCACAGTTTGCACCGCCATAACCTCCGGTTTTGGGATTAGATAGGGGGCATTGTTGCCCAGAGCGGCAGCCAGAGGATGCTGGCAAGTGGGGCTGATCTCCACATTGAAGATATTTACAGGTAATATTGTTCTAGCAGTAATTTATAATAACGTTATTACGGGTTTGTGAACCCCGCCTGGACAATGAGTCTGTCCAGGCGGGGTTCTCATATATTAGGGCATTCTCGCACAAAAAATTCGAATCTTGCTTATTTGTACAAATATTAGCATCAAATATTTTGTTTACGCAGTTTGCATATTCCTTTCATGATATAATTAAGCACATGTCTGCTTTGGTAACCCAAAAGTGCATGCTGATGACGGGTCGTCATTTTTTTTTCAAATTGTCAAAATGTCGCAACTCATTTAGGCAACGTAATGAAAACCATCCGTGATACTGCCAGATAAATTGCCTCTCTGGCAAAAAGTGGTTGCTTGACTCCAGAGTTGTAAGTCGGGCGGGGCTTTTCGGGTCGGGTTCGGGTTTGGGCCGGGTTCGGGCCTAAAGTTGACAAAATTTTCGGGATTAATTCAGGCCTGAAACGTACTTTTTGTCTTAGGTGCACAAAACTATAATCAAAATAATTTGGCAACATTGCTAAAGTTTTCAAACCTAGCTTAACTTTCGGGCTTTTTCGGGCCTGATTTGCCCTTCAAGTTAGCTTTCGGGTTCGTGTCTGAACTAGTCGGCCCGTTTACAACTCTGCTTGACTCTATGACTGTAAGGTCTTTTGCAACTTTCCTGTCGCCTTTTTTAACGAATGCTGATTATAAATTTTTGTTTGTGCTATTATTGAGCGATGAAATAAATTTGTCTTGTTTCCACATTCAGGCGTTCGGCCTCGTTTTGCTCTTCCCACGCGAGTAAGAATACGTTGGACAAGTAGCCCGAGTAAAATAAGTAAATTTTTTTTTTTTTTCAAGTCAAATTTGTGATCTATACTTTAACTGAATCTAAAAAATATCTGAAAGCAAAAACAACGTTGGGGTGTTTGCTTTCAGATATCTGACAAGAATTACTGACACGTAAATGAATGAGACATTTTTTCATTTTCCTTTTCCCAATTTTCAGCCTATTTCTAAAAATTATTTAGGTTATTAAACTTATCGTAACTTAATGAATAGTTTGAGCATTTTGATCCTCAACTTTGATTATGAGTCAGTTCATAAAAGCTGTTGAAACAAGCCGAAAAATAAATAACTCGGACACGGGTCTGGACATTGTGGTGCCCGATTTCGTGATCCCACAAACCCAAGAAACCCAAAAAGCTGCTAAGGCTGCTTACCACGTCATTGTAACTACCGATTTGCGATATATGGATGAAACTGAAAAAAACAATGAAGAAAAAGCTGAAAACAATATTGGCAACTCTGCTGTACATTACTCCATTGATAAAGAATTTAGTGACTTTGTAAAACTGAGAAATGACATGGATAAAAAATACTCTGGACTCTATGTTCCGAAAATCGAAGTTTCTGAGAAATTTTCCAGCAAGCTAGCAAAACCGAATTGGAAAACCTGCAGAGAAAAACAAGTCGCGGTAGACAACTTCATGAAATGGTGCGCAAAACTTCCAAAAGTTGCGGCTTCTCCGCTTCTCAAAGATTTTCTTGGTTTAAACATACTGAAATTAAGCGAAGATGAAAAAAGTCTTCAAAAAGCAAGCCAAAATAGCAGCGAGACAAAGAAATCGAAGCAAATTTATGAAGCTGAGGACATATTTGATGAGCTTGATTACACCAAAGGGCAAAAGGAATCCTTATTTGAAGAAGAAGAAGAGGAGGATAGCGATGATTTGTTTAACTCGTCTCATACTGCAAATACTGGGCAGCAGCAGTTTGCCCTTAAAACAGAGACAAAAACAAGAAAAAGTCATACCCTTTTTGAAACTGAGGATCTCACTGGCAATGTGCCAAAAAGCGACGAGAAAATGATTATTTTTAGCGAGGAGGACCAAGAACAGAACCTTGCGGAACTCCAAACTTCCGAAAACGATAACGATCTTTTAGATATTAATGAAGATTTAAATGACCTTGCCTCTCAATTGCAAAAAGTTGGTGACAAACCCAAACCTCCACGAAAACCTAAACCAATTCCTAGAGGCAGCAAAATTGCAGCAACCAATGACAATAGCGCCAGCGTATCTATAGAATCAATGAGGGAGAACGATCTTTTGAACTACATTAAAGAAAATACTAAAAAGGAAGACGATGATGATTTAGATTTAGGATTTTAATACATTTAAAAAATTGTAGATGTTTTCCGTTTTTTTTTCTTTTTTTTTTGCTTTGAAACACTAATTAACTTACAGTTCAAAAAAATAAAAACTTGACTCGATCATTCGTAATTAATTACAGGTGCGTTTACACTGGATCTGAAGCAACCAAACTGTGACGTCACTGACAAAACTTGCGAAAGGTTGCATCCGGTTACAATCTTCGCGGGCGGTTGCTTAACTTCACTGTTAATGAATGGTTGATTTCAAGCAAGTGAAGTGAGCAACCATTCGCGAAGACTGCCAACCTTCGCATTTTGTTGCGTCTTGTGTAAACCCACCTTTATGGGATGAATAGAAGTGTGCAGTACATTGATGGTTGTATGCGCTAAGGTTAATTAACTTTGATTCTCGATTTATTAATTTTCTGTTTTCTACGCCGTTAAACTTGTTAGATTAAAGCCAATCCGCAAATTCCGAGGAGCTATTCTTAAATTACTTAATAATATTAAAGCAAATCATCCTGTCATTTGTCTAAATTTTACCGTAAATAAAATCTTTCATTATACTCGCTGCTTTACGCCGAAGCGTGTATTGACTTGCCGGGTCCATCTCCGCGTCATTAAAGAAAATTCGGAGCGGAGCAAGCCGTTGGCAAGACTGTGTTCGATTTCATCGGCCGGTGATTTGAGCATCAGACTTCCCGCTACAGAGACGAACGCGTTTCCGCTTTAGACCAGCTGGCCAGTACTTTTCTTCTAATTTTCGGATTAAAGTTAATCCATGCTTGTGCATATACACGACATGGGTATATTGCTGAATTCAATTACTTCAGGACTGAGCCATCAAAAAAGTTGAAAGCAGTCTTGCAATTAGACAAGGTTTGTGAAACGTAGTTTTTCATAGTTCGTTTTAGATCGAATGAGAGCACATTTTAGTTCGATATAATTTTGTGATTTTAAATAATTCGACAATTTTGCAATGCTAGGTACTGTTTGGTAATGTGTTCCTTTTTGTTTTTAAAATGGTTCTCCAATATAACCAGGATATTGCTGAAGAGAGTTTGCAGAGTTCGCAGACAAACACGTTTTCATTTCAAGTCCAATGTTATAAAAGTTACCAGCAGGCTGTATTGCCTTTTAAAAATATTCTTCAGTTGGAAGGCAAGTGCAGCGTCAAAAAGGTATAACTTATTGTACTCATCAATAATCTTAAAATGAGTTTTTTACAAAAGGTAGCAGTAAAAAGCAGTGACGTGCGGTGAGGCTTTTGGTTGGTGAGGCACAATTTTTTTTCACACTCATGTTTGCAAAAAAATTATTTTAGACAATAAATGCCAAGGAAATAATCAGAGTGGTTGCTAAGAATGGTGACACCCGGGGCGGGGAGTGCGTGGTGTCACCCTGTATGTGTGAGGCACCCTTCATGATGTCACCTCTCTGTTAGTGAAGACCAAAAAGAACAAAAAAGGTCTTCGCCAAAAATTCAGTGGGTTCTCGGTTCAAAAGTAAGAGACCAAAAAAACAAAAAAAAGGTCTTCGCCAAAAACTCTGTGGGTTTTCGTTGCGTATGTGGATTGAGACCCAATCAATTGAAACAAAAAGTCTTCATCACAAACACATTATAAAATAGTGTCACCCCAAAATGGTGACACTCGGGGCGGGCCGCCCCCCTACCCTCCCCTAGCAACGCCACTGCAAATAATTGTTTTCATAACCATTAAACGAAGACCAACTTTTTCAATAATTAAATATTCGTTTAATTTTTGCAGTTCACTTAAAGCCAAATCAATTCTTGAAGTTTCGAAAATCTATAAAGGTAGCCTAGCCTATTCTTTGGCTTTGAATGCGGACATTATTGAAGTTTTTGTGCTTGCTAAGCAAGCCTTCTTGGCAATTTCTCTTAGTCACAAAACCCGGTTTCAGTCCCAACATTATCATTTGCTAAAAACAATAGGTGGGCAAGTTAATGCAAAACGTTAGCTTCGTTAACCACTAGTCCGTCAACCAACTTCACACTTCCGTTAACGTTAATCCGTTATTTTCAGCTTTAATTAACGGAAGTTAATAAAGTCCTTTAATCCATTAACATTTTGCGTGTAATTTACATTTCTTTTTATTCACTCGCTTCTAGAACACGTATTGACGCTGTTGAGCTGATTGTAAGAAAAAATTTATTGCTATGGTGGTCTCGTTGTGTTTTGGGAGTTACATTTTACAGTCTAATCTAATTTCGCGATAAAAACAAGTTCAAATGCGCAACAAAGCTACCATCGTGAATTTTTTGGAAATTGTGAACAGCAATAATTAATAGACTTATGAGGCTGCAGGTTATTAATTGCTACAAAAAAGAGCTCCTTTCTTCGCTTTCTTTTTTAAAACTCGTGCTAATACGAAACAGGTGTTATCAATGCAAACTGGTTTGTACCGGTCTGATGAATGAATGGTGAAAGACATTAACGATAAAAACGTTAACGGAAGTTAACAGAACTTAACGGAAGTTACTTTAGTCCGTTGACAGAACTTAACGAAGTTAATTTAGTCCGTTAACATGAAAAAACTTTTTAACGGATTAACGAGTTCAAGAAAAAGGTAGCTTCGTTATTAACGGATTAACGATTAACGGACTTGTGCCCATCTATGCTAAGAATATGAAAGCAAAAATAAAGATTTTTATAGCGCAACCACTCTTTTCTCGAGTACGGTTCTACTCTTTCTGAATTGAGGGATTCTTTCGTAATGATGACTCGAGCAAATTTTTTAAATCGGTTTTCTGTTTGCTATAACTTCAAGTTTAAATTAGAAACTTAGTTTAGAAAGTCTCTTAGCTTTGAGACTAAATTTTCTTCCATTTTATTTCATTTTCTTGTATTAAATTGTTTGTATTTCGCTGGAAAAATAACTTCTTCAATTTCGCAATGAACGAAAGACTACAAAAAAACTGCTTAGACTTTTTCACATTCTATGACGTCACAGGTGAGGCGCGCCGCAAAATCAGATAAGCATTATGCGTTGTTCGCGATTTGTCTTGAGAAAAAAGGCATACTTTTGGTTCGTTTATTAAAATTTGCTCAGCTGAAGTGAGGCACAAATAACAATGCCTCACTTCGCATGTTTGAAGCGATGCTCAATGGCACGCCGTAATGATAGCAATATTACACCGAAAAGTTTGGTCGTTTTAATGCGAAAGACATAACATACAAGCAATGAATACACAAAAAAGGTAAATATGACAAAAATTAATAAAGTTTTCGATAAATATTCTGATTTGTGTGAAACCATTTTATTTTAATTATATACTTTATTTTCGTTTTCCTTTGCACAATTCTACAGGTGAGGCACGACCTCACCTGCCTCCCCTGACCGCACGTCCCTGGTAAAAAGTCAAATTTACAGTATATGGTAATTTTTTTTGGCTTTAGTACCGATCAGTGGTAAAGGAGATTGAATGTCTGCTACTGAAACCGTCGACCTGGTTTCGATTCCCGGTTCGGTCAAAGCAAAGACTAAAAAATTTGGATTTGCAGCAGCTTCCTTGTTTGACGTTGGCAATGAAGAGGGACAATGTGAAGCCTCCACTGTGTGGAGTAGACTGGTGGTAGCTTGATTCGAAGTAAGTCCCTTGTCTGTCTCCTGGCCTTGGTAACATGGTGAATAAAATGTAATTACAATTTATTATGTTACAAATTTTATTCTGTAGAGCTGGTTTTCGTTGTTTTTTATTCCAAGTTTTGCGTTTATTGTATTTCTTTTTTTAAATCTGATCAGTTCTTAAATATAAGTTGAGGCATTTTTGCAATAGAAAAAGCCACACTCTTAAATGGAGCCCGATATCGGTTTACCAATCAATAATTACCCAGCCTGACTCTAAGACATGCAAACTATGTTGTTTCATGGACGACTGTTCCGTCGAGATCAAGAGCCAGCAATGTCAGATCAACTTCAACCTTAAATTTAAATTTTCCTTTTTCTACATTGCGTCAGTATCACGTTAAAACAGAATTTTTTAAATCGCTTTCGATTTTAATGTCGTAGGAAGATAGCTTACTAGTGGAAGTGAATTCTCTATTGTAGTTACCATCAAAGTGCAGCAGACAACTGTTACAGTATTTCAATTCAAAAGAAGTCGCAAAATCTTCTAGATTGCCCAAATGTAAGGTGCCCGATTTGAAACTATACGTTTAAAGTTTCAGAACTTTATTAATTTCAGAAGTTCGTGGATCTTATTTATGTTATTAAGTATATAAAAAACATGCCCTGTGGTTGTAATGAATTCCTGTTTGTCCTGCATTAAGCAAAAAAAAAAAAAAAACATGCGCTAAGCTCAAGGCCGCAACTAGGAGGGGCAAAAGGAGGATGCGCCCCCCTAAACAAAAATTTCTCCCCCTAACATTTCCAGCATGCCCACCCAAAGTCCCTTTTTCCTTGCGGCTGTTTCAAGACAGAAACTTTTTTTTTGGAAAGCAACAGACAAGTAAGAAATAAGTAGAACTATTTGGCAAGAGGACTTTTTTTTTTTTGAGATCAACAGCAAACTCGGAGAAAAGTAGACCAACCCAAAAATATTCGCCTCCCCAGAATGAAATTTTGCCCCCCGCAAAACAGAGTTCTAGTTGCAGCACTGGCGAAGCTACTGTAGAACACAAAACGTTAGCATTATCATATGACTTTCGTAAAGGCTGAAGGTTCAATTTTCTTGGTCACTGTATAGTAGGGTGTCCTAAAAAAACAAAAGTTTTGAAAGTTTGTGCTACGTCAGCGATTTTGGGATTACATCACTAAAAAAACTTCCCCAAAATAATTTCAACTCGATCGGATGACGTTTAGGGGCGGCACCACCCTCCTTTTTAATAGCGCTTACCCCAAAATTTGATAATTGGTTATTTTGGCCAATTTTTGAAATAAATATGTGATGTCGCCATTCATTTTCAATCACTTTTGATCAGGAATCCGGTTATATTGTTAAATAAGCTCTAATGTTAAATTTTATTTTACCCGGTTTTCTTAGATAGTGCAGAAAGGTCCTATGCTAGAGCAAACATGTTCTATTTTGGCATATTTTTGCTGCTCAGCTGAAACTGCAGCCAACTTTATTGCAAGAAGTACATTACGCATTGGTAGCACATGCTAATTTCGATAAAAATAGTTGTGCTAGAATTAACAATAAAAAACGAAATCATGCACTATCAGTAAAGCATTTCAAACACATCACAAATAACCCAGTAAGCCCAGCAAAGTACAGTAATATCCTCACTATCAAATTCACAAACAATCAAGTACACAGGATATTAATATTATGAGCAATTGAGCATTATGACCAGTGCACACTTAATTGCAGTGAACGATTCTATTTGAAGGCGAAGCTCGCTGCAATGCGGTGTTCACAGCTACTTTGAAATACCATCAACCAGGGGGCTCATTACATGCTCGTTCGTGTTCTTATTCGTGTTCGGGAAGGAGTTTTTTGTTCGTATTCCTGTCGAGCGAACACGAATAAGAACGTTCGGGAGAGGCATTACACGCTTCATTCAAATGCGTATTCTTTATTCGGGAGACATAGAAACTTATACTTCTAGTGACATCACAGAGTATTTTGTTGCGTGAGACAATCATTTAGAATCAGTCGTACTCGTATAGGCTCACATCATCTCGTTTGTCATCACACTAAATAGCCTAATACTTTCTGGCCTAAAAGCTGAAAATTATTCCTGAGCCGCAATGCCGAGACGTTGGACATCCGAAGAAGTAAACGATTTGGTGGAGAATGTTGAAACTCACTATGAGTTTCTAACGGATCCACTCACTAATTCCAAAACGAAAGTTATGGTAGATGCAAAATGGCTGGAAATTACTCAGCGCATAAATGCTCTGGGTGCGGGTCCGAAGCTTGAGGTAGATAAAGTGAAAAAGAAGTGGTTCGACACAAAATCTATCGCGAAAAAAGCTGTAGCAGAGTACAATAAAGAAGTCCGTAAAACTGGAGGGGGTGCTAATGCAGCCTCAACTCCCACAGAATTGCAATTTAAAATTGCGAGGTTTGTAGGCCCGGTATTCACGGAAGGAATTCCAGAAACCCAAAGCTGTGATGTGGCAGGTGCTACTGCAATATTAGATTCATCGCCGCAAAGTGATGGCATCGATCAATCACCACCACTGACAAATGTGCATGAAACAACGTCGGTATCATCGCTCTCAAGTCCTATCGATACTATAGTTGATTTGAGCACCAGTGAACCTCCGGCTAAGCGGCAGAAAATTAGCAAACGAGAATCTCAAAACGAAGAAATCATTCAAGCTGAGAATGAAATAAAAAACGCATTTGTACAAATTGCGAATGAACTGCAAAAAACTAATGCTGTTTTGCTGGATATTGCCCAGGAACTAAAGCGAAGAAATCAAATCGATGAGCAATGCCGTCTTACTGCTCCACAGCAAAATCGACAACAAAACTATTTCAACGTGCCTGAATTGCACTTCAACCAATAGGCTAAGCAGAGCACGTCACTTTCTTGTGCTGTAGTCTAGTCGCGTTTTGTTTTCGCATGTTTGTGACTTTAAATAAAAGCGACAACAATTAAAATCTGAAAATTGGGGTAATTATAAACCTATAGATTCAAATAGGACAAAATTGAGTCTGTTACAATGTATGTTGCAAATAAAGGTTACTGGAGAGTCACAGTTGGGAATTAAGTTGCAGGTTGCAGCATTTCAACGATTCTCATGCGGTGTTGTAAAGCACTTGTAGCGTTGGTTGGCGTATGATCATCATCTGTTATATCCAGAGAAGGAATAGGTGGGTTTGGACCCAAAATAGGCGTTCCATTACGACGACAAATGTTATGAAGAACACAACACGTTATTGTAATTTTAGCCGCTTCCGTTGGAGAATAACACAGGCCAGAGATGGAAACCGGTCGGGTCGACCGGCACCGGTCGGGTCGACCGGCCGGTCGGGTCGAGATTCTTCGACCGGCCGGTCAAGCCGGTTGAAAAACCGGTCAAGTTCTCCTTTCTGGCAACTAAAACACATTTAAGCACCAACCGAAACATACCTATATATTTTATCATAAATAAAACTTTTTATAAAAAAACAGTATTAACAAACCACATCTTTCGAAAGCACTTGTTGAATGGTTTCAAGCTGTGACTAATATGCTGTGACCATTAAGACATGCACATCCAGGGACGTATTTATAGGGTGGGAGTATTGTGCCATGCCCCCCCCCCACTTTGGGCCACGGCACAGAGCAAAAAATTGCAAAATATACGTTAAAATCGCGTAATCAGATTCTAATAAAGCATGCATGTGGAAGAGGCTTGCGCTACCTAGCATTTTAGCATCATTTTAATCAGCTTAAGGGTAGAAGTGGCGCAGATTTCAGATTTTTAGTACATGCTAAAATCTTGCCGCTTTGAAAAGTTTTTTTCAACTTAAATTTACCACGCTCTACACTGGGCAAGAAAGACATATATCTTATTTTTTATATCTAACTAGCCATGGCTTGTTCTGAAGTAGCAGCATTTCTACAAACTGCTGGGGCACATTATATTTCGCATGTTTTCAAGCCAATGTCATAACAGTTTAGTGTTTTCAAAGAAAATAACGGACGCGTTGCGTTCATCTGGGTAGTTAATCATAACCACTTCGTACTGCCGATGAGTTTATTTATTGGTTTGACGTTTCGCTTCCCAAACCGGGAAGGTTCTTCAGAACAATTTTCGGCAGTGCTGCCTTTGCAGTTACAAAAAGATAAATGAGAAAAAAATAACTGCAAAAGATAGGTAATAGTAAACACATACGAACATCACAATACTTGTACTATTATACCCAAAAACATTAAAATGAGGGAGCAATAACATTATATAATATTGAAAATTATGTCACTAACAGCGTGAAAAAAATTAATGATATTCATAACAACTAGGTTGCTTCACAAACAGTTTGAGAAAGTATGAAAAGGATCTATTGCAACTCATTATGTACTGGAAAAGGTTTTTGCTCCACAGAGATTTATATACGAACAAGTAATATAAATCTCAGTGGAACTAAAAACCTTTTCCAGTACATAATGTGTTGCAATAGATTCTTTTCATACTTTCTCAAACTGTTAGTGAAGCAGCCTAGTTGTTATGAATATCATTAATCTTTTTCACGCTGTTAGTGACATAATTTTCAATATTATATAATGTTATTGCTCCATCATTTTAATGTTTTTGGGTATAATCAGGGGCGTATTTAGGGGGGGCATGGTGCCAGTAATGCAAAAATAAGTAAGAATAACTTAGTGCGCAAAATTGAGTCATGCCCCCCCCCCTTTGGAATTCGGGCAGAAGGCCTGAGCAGAAAAACGGGCTGCATGTGGGTGAAGAACTTTTTTGGTCTTCACCTAAATTAGGGCAGAAAACGAACTATTTCTGAGTGAAGATTTTTTTTCTCAAATTTCCTGCCCCCCCCCTTTCGAAAATCCTGCGTATACTAGTGGATATAATAGTGTAAGTATTGTGATGTTCATATGTTTTTACTGTTACCTATCTTCTGCTGTTATTTTTTTCTCATTTATCATTTTGTAACTGCAAAGGCAGCACTGCCGAAAAAAAGTTTAGTGTTTGCTGCTCGGCAAATTGCAAATAATCTGTCACCAATAGCTAAAAAATTGTAACTTCATTTTTTGGCCTTTTGCAAAATATCATTAGAAAGAACGTTTAATAATTTAGCTTGTGCCCTCCAGTGCTTTTTATGCTTATTTTGAGCACGTTTTGCGCTGCTCAAAATAGGTCTTTCAAACCGAAACTTAACAGGTCTTAAAAAAGGTCTTAAAATTGAGGCCTTTTTGCAAAAAACGCAAAAATTTTTTTGCGTTTTTTTTCTGAGACCCCCGTCTAAAGTCACAAATTTTAACACCCCACCCATGCCCCTCCCCCATTTTGAAAATTTTTTATTAAATAATTGAATAGTGAAAAAAAAACCTTCTCTAAAAAAACCGGTCGACCGGGCCGGTCAGAAACCGGTCAACCGGCGATGATTTTGAAATTTACCGGTCGGGTCGGGTCGAGAAAATCCTGACCGGTTCCATCTCTGACACAGGCTACCACCAGTGTGATCCAAGATTCTCCACCTACTCTTCAAAACTCCGAAAGCTCGCTCTATCAAACAACGCGTTTTTCTATGCCTAAAATTGAAATTACGCACGGCAGATGTTGCTGGGCTGGGTATGGGAGTAATCAGCCACTTTTTCAAGGGAAAACCGCTGTCACCCAATAACCAGCTGTCCCCGTATGTCCCCTGTTCGAAGTCATCATTTACTTGAGAAGCTTGCAATATAAACGAGTCATGGCTTGATCCGGGCGATTTAACAACTACGGCAAGAAACACAAGATTGGCATCACAAATTCCTTGTATGTTTACAGAATGAAAGTTCTTTCGATTCACATAAGCATTCTCATCTTGATAGGGGGCTATGATAGGAATATGCGATCCATCTACACAGCCGATTACCCCCGGAAATCCTGCTACGTTATAAAATTCCCGTTTTGCTCTTCGGATGTCCATGGTGTTACTGGGCGTGTAAATGAAGCTGGGAGCAATTTGACCATGTTTTCAACAAATTCGCTGAGAACTTGACTAACTGTTGGTTGAGCAACGTCAATAAAATCTTTGCTGCAGTTTTGGAAACTTCCGGACCCCAAAGTTTTTAGGCATATAAAAAATTTCTGCTCAAGTGAAAGATCTGTTGATCGGCGCCCCAAAGGAGCCATGCTACTTTGCAGTCAAGAACAAAGGTAGCTTATTTCTGATTTTTTAAGTCTAAATTCTTTAATTACCTCTTCTTCCATCCAACCTGCTAGACTGAAATCTCTTTCTCTTCTTAAAATTGAATTTCGCGGCGTATTGTTCATCAAAAAATATCTACCAGCCATTTTAGGTGCAAGCCTAACTCAATTCCAGTGAACTAAACAAAATGCCGAATGATTTTGGTTGATCACGAATGGTCTTTACCGTTCGTGTCCTTTCTCGAATATTTTTTTGTTTTTCACGAAGATTCTTAGGCTATTTCGTGTTCGGGAGAGGCGAGCATGTAATATCAAACGATGCGAGTGTTCGGAGACGATCCGAATGCCGACGATTCTTGTTCTTACGAAGAGCATGTAATAACCCCCCAGGTCCCGGATACAACAGAATCAAGACAAAAAACTTCAGAACAAGCTAGTTTCAAAATAATCATGCGCCTACGGTTTGCGATATTGATTACTCTTCACTGTGAGCTGATTACAAAATCACGTTTGCACGCAATTTGCTAACAATGCACTTGATTGCAATGTTCGCAGGCTAGTAGATAGGTCCTTCTTCTTCTTTCTTCATTGCCCGCTTTCTGATAAGGTAATCTTAATCTGTAGGAAAATTGTCTTCAATCAATTGCCGATTTTTTTTTTCTTTTTCAGAATTATTGAAATTCTTTTTGTAATTAACGCCACAGAGCTGCCAACTATACATCACTTACAACCTGGAAGATTTTAGAGTGACATGAGAAAAGATAAAGATCAACACCAGAACTTTTGCAAAGAGCAGAGCGTATATGCCAATATCACGAAAACATATAGCAAAAATCATACTCAGCCGACATGCTATCAAAGCATTCATCAAATGCCTTAAACAACCTGGATTTCTCTTTCGTATGAACAATTATACCTACTTAGTGATACTTTTTAAAATTTTAAAAACCTTTTTTTTCTTTTAACACTAACACAAAATAATGCTGCTTATCATTTAATAAAAGTACGTTCTGATTTCTGAATATTTTTTGGACCTCCAAGCTTATGTTTGACTTTGAACATGACAGCTGACAGGCAGGGGCGCCGAGAGCCGAACGTGGGCCTGGGACCAGCTCAAATATGACGGATTTTCAGTTTTGTGAACTCCAAAACAGACGAAGAAAATGCCGCAGTTTTGTCCGAAATATGATGTGATCTCCAAAAAAAACACGTATTGACACGTATTGACGCTGTTGAGGTTAGAAAAATTTAGCAATGTTGCCAAGTTATTTTGACTATATTTTTGTGCACCTAAGATAAAAAGTACGAGTCAGGCCCAAAATTTTTGCCTACTTTAGGCCCAACCCGGCCCGAATCCGAGCCCGACACGAAAAGCCCGGCCCGACTTACAACTTTGATCCGCGTGTCATTGCGCCTGCGGACATCACCTGCCCTTTCGAAGAAATGCCGCAGCGGCAACAAGCTGTTGGCAACATTATGATCGATTTGACCGGACCAAGTTTCCTACAGCCAAGCTCGCAGAACCAAGCCGTTTTACTGTAAATCAAATCAAATCTTTCATTGCACTTGCTGTATTACGCTAAAGTGTGCAACAAGTTTGCGGGGCCCATCTTTGCGTCATTCTTCCCGAGCAACACAGCTCCATTCAAAAAAATATTGCAGTGGTGGTGAGCCGTTGGCAACTTTATACAAGTTGACCGTCGGAGAGTTGATCTCAGACCTCCCGCTTTAGAGGCAGACGTGCCACCGCTCGACCAACTGGCAAAGTGGCCAATTTAAGCCAGTTTGTACACTATATTTTTAATGAAAGAAATAGGTCCTTTGTTTCTGCGTGCAGACGTGGTCAATCAATCTTGCGTTTTTGAGATTTGAACGTAATTTACTTTGTTTAAGTTATTTTTACTTTCCAGCAACTCTAGAGTTAAAAGCACCTGAGCGCTTCATAATCTAATTAGAGTGTCGAAACAAAACATAAGAAATGAGCTTCATTTTAAGCTAGATTGACTTGTGCGTTTATCGAATTTGTTTAGTTCATTGATTTCCATTTTTTGCCGTTTTGATAAGCAAGAAAATTCAGAAAATTTAGTTAATAAAACATACTAATTATTACTACTATTATTTGATATTCGTTGAAATTGAAATTGAAATGAAATGCTATGCTAAATAAAAACTCATTGAAATGCTATGACTTTTACTATTACTTTGAAAGTTTGCAGCAGAAAAAGATAACACGAGCTAAAACAGTAGCCAGAATAAAACTACGCATTAAGAATTTATTAGATGCATTTTGCTTTAAAATAATACATTGCTATGCTTAGTTCTATTTTGGCAATCGTTTTTGTTCTTAGATTAAGCAGAAATTCCGACCATTATGCTTCCAAAAAATAACATGCTTTTAATTTTAAATTCAGTGTTTAAACGTATTAATTTGGTGACTCAATATTTTACTGCATTTAAGCACTGTGTCATTTTGAGCATTTCATTTAGATTTTGACGAGGGTGCAAAAGGAAATACCGAAAACGTTGATAAATAAAATTGATTGACAAAGAAGTAAATTTAACGCTTAATCCTATTTAAGAATTATAGATCAGCGATTGATTTTCGGCTTTATTTAGAGAATAAAGTGACACAAATTTGTGCTTGTTTCGAAATAGTTGTCTTTTGTTTTTAAAATAGATTATGATTGCTTTAGACAAATCAGCAATGACAATATAGAAAAGACCAACCAAATTCTGCTAATTGCTTACAAATGCGTTCTACTGGCACGTGATCTTAAATTATTTTTTGATACTAAAGCTGGTATTGGTCTTGATTAGTTCTTAAATTTTTAGCTAATTATGCCTCGTGTTTTTACCAAAGTTTTTTTTTTGTGAAAAAGTGTGTTTGGTACAACAAATTACCAGGGCTGTAGTCGAGACCAACTCTTTCAAGACCGAGACCGTAAAATTTTTCCGATACCAAGACCAAGACCAGTAAAGTTCGAGACCAAGACTGAGACCGAAAAAAAATGACGTCATCATTGTTTTTTTTTCGATTTAAAAAAAAAAATTCTGGGGCTTAAATTTTCTCAAAAGTTAGTTTTATGGTTATATAAATCGAGTTAGATGACAAATTGCTTCAGTCGAAGTGATTACGTCATCAAAACATCTCTTGACATCATTTTGCGTAGATCTTCACCGAAATTATTTTTGAAGAGTGCCTTCAACTAAACTTAATGCTTCTTACTCGAAGATCGGTGCATGATCACCTTTATTTTTTTTTTCAGGAATTACGTGTCAATAAAACTGACTAAAACTGAATGAAACAAATTTGTAAAAAAAAAATAATAAAAAGCTCGTTGTAAATTTGAAGTACCGTATATACGTAGCTACAAAAACGCAGCCAGAATTTTCGATTAGGGGACGGGGGGCATTTTTAGACGTGCAACTACGATTATGCTAGCAGGAGGCTTTAACCAAACAACAAAAATCTTTTCCCGAAAAATGTCTTATTTTGTCGTCGTGCTAAGCAAATTGGTGTAACTTACTCGTATAACAGCCTGAAGTTCGCCCTTAGTCACTTAGCGATTTTTGTGATTTTTCGTAAAAAATAGCTATTTTTACAGCATTTGGATCATATTTTGCTCGTTTTTAGAACTGCTTGAAAGAACTTAATTATTGCTAAGAGTCGGAAGCTGTTTGAAAGAATTAAATTACTCAGCTTCTTTAGCTTCTCTTCTTTGCCTATGCAGGTCAAGTCCAATACACGTTTAAACGCATTCATGAATTAAATTTTCTAAGTGATGTGGCTCAAAGGAGGAGAGCTGAAGCTCACTCTGCCCACTTGTTTTCGTCACTGGTAATTTTACGTTAAATCTATGCATCATGAACAAACAAAATTTAGTTGGTTTGTTCGCTGTCGAGAAAGAACAAAATATGTAGGTTATTATCACTGTTAAGCCGCATTTACACGGGCGACTTTTTTGCGTGCGATTTTGTGATAAAAATGGATATGGCAGAGTTGCATTTGCTCAACGGGGGTTTTGATCATGATAATTGGGACCTTAATGATAGAAGTAATTGTCTTAAGTTGGTTTCATACTAAAAATGTTGTAATTGAAAACTTTAGAAGAGAATCGGTGTTGCGATAAAAAATCGCAGTGAGATCAGTTCCGATTTTGTTTTAAAAAGGTTTAGAATATCACTATCGGAATGGAAACAATTTGAGACAGTCATTTTCAGCAGTAAGATAACTTTCATCACAATGAGAACCATTATTGATTAGATGCAACTTTGCCACATCCATTTTTATCAAAAAATCGCACGCAAAAAAGTCGCCCGTGTAAATGCGGCTTTATGGACATTCGACAGTAGTATAATATGCATATTTTCACTCTCTTTTTTTATGAGAACCAGTGAATTTTGAGTTGTGACTAGCTGTTCTTAATTTTTCCGATTTTCAACCTCATTTGTTTTTAGTTTGTTTTTAAATTTTGAGAGCATCGATGTCAATCTTAGCGACCATGTTTGCAGAGCTGTTTGATTCCCAATGTTCTGCCCGCTTGAGTAAAGGCTTTATTGCTGCTTTTGCAACAAACATAAAATTTGCAAAAGCTAGAAAGCCAACTTTTTTCGTTTTGAACGACGGCCAAAAAATTTCTCAGTTACTTGTGCAGCGCTCTATAATGTTAAAATAGTAGCAATTTTGCTTGCAAACACAAAAAATCACTGAAATTTCATCGTTACAAATAAGTTCAAAATATGTTTTGAGTCGGTGCAAAATTGAGAAAACACTTAGCCTCTTACAAAACTGCTTTATTTAACTTACAAAAATTACCCGGTCTTAAGACCCAATTTTAAACTACTTGACCGAGACTACGATGATTCGAGACCAAGACTGAGACCGGTGCGAAACAGCCGAGACCAAGACCGAAACCGGTGCGAAACAGCCGAGACCAAGACTGATACCACAAAAATCGGTCTCGAGATCAAGAAAGAGACCGGTTTTGAGACCTCCAACCATGCAAATTAGTGTATTTCAAAATTAAACGTTAAAAATAAGATAATCAATACTGGAAATGTCATTGGTTTAGAACAATGTGAAGACTATTTCTTTTCTTTGATGTCTATTTTTGAAACGCACAAAGTGTACTGGCTATCGCCATTGATAAACAAATTGCAGTAACTGGTAACATAGCTTTAGAGACCGAATACATTTTCAAAATCTATTACGACGAGCACTTTAGCAGATTCGTAATTAAGCAGTTTTCTGTTTGTCAGCTTTTGTGTTGTTAAGGTAAAATCACGAAGTTCTAACCACGGCAAGATTCAAAAATATTTGCAGATGCGCAACCGAGATATTTATAAAACTCATAAATCAGAAGTCAGTTTTCATTTTAAACAAAGAAATGGAAAATATTGTTCAGGGTTGCCATCAATAACACAATAAATCAAAATGTTGAAAAAACGTCGTCTAATAAAAGCTACAGCATAAAATAGAGCAAAACTTCGATCATTTCATAAGTTAAAGAAAAGCATAGTGTAGCACTGACACAACTAATTTTGTTGTCGCAAAAAGGCAGAAAAATAGATAAAAAAATAGAGTACTTTAAGCCTATCGAACCATTATTTGCAACATTTTTTCGTTGTTGGAGGATTGGCGTAGAAATGGCAAGAAGTAGCAAGTATCACAGCCAATGAAAAACACTTTGCGCAGCATTTTGGGGTGAGTCGTTTTTGTCAAAAGCAGTTAAAAAATAATTCTATGCTACCACGTTCTTGATTAAAGTTGAGTTAAATCTAAAATACGCTGAGTGAAAACAAACTTTTACCTAAGTATAGTTTTTAAGAAAATCATAAAGACGCACATTATAACGTCATTGGTGGGATAAGACAAATTTCACAAAAAAGGGTTATGTCATAGCTCGTATAGCGGTGATCAATCAGCTGCCAAAATCTCAGGAATAGCTGTTTCGGGAGTTTGAGGACAAGTTTTGCAATTTTCTTGCAAAGTTGAATTAATATTAGGCTTATAAAAATTAATGCTCCTAAAACCATTGCAAAAACATGGTTAAACTTGCTGCGTAAATGAGCTATGTGGGCGGTGGCTAAAGGCAAAATTTCTCCTATGGTAATATTATAAGCCAGTAAATAATAAAATTGTATAATTTGAAAAAACTCACAAGTATAAGTTGGGGAGAGGGGCTGATGGAACGAGATTTAAGAGAAGTGATTAATAAATAACAACAGTAAATTAAATTATATACTGAATAGCTCCCCTAATCTTTATAATGGATTAAGCTTATGTTAAGCATTTTGCATCAAGCGATCAAGTTTGATTGCTAGTTTTCAGAGTCGATTTTCGAAGATTTTAGGGATTTGTAAGCTTTATTTTGATAAAATTTCGCCCCTTTAAAAAATGTTTCAAAAGGGACTTTAAACCACAGTGTCGAACCGTTTCAAATAACGGTTCGGGTTCAGGTTTAGCTCCTGCTCAAAATATTTTAGCGGTTCAGGTTTGGTTCAGGTTCACTTGAACACCATTTTCGAGGTTCAGGTTCACTCAAGTATAATATTACTGGTTCAGGTTCGGTTCGGGTTCTTTGACTTAAAATTTAACTGTCGTTACTCGTTTCGTCCAGAAAAAAAAGGAGAAATTGCTGATCCTGCTGATGATCACCACTGCTCTTATTGTGCGTGTACCAGCGCCAGCGGCATCCGGATATGGAAAAATATATTCTTACTTTTGTTAGGGGTTCAGGTTCGGTTTGGGTTCACTTGAGCACAATTTTGAGGGTTCAGGTTTAGTTCAGGTTCACTGAAGTAAAATTTTGCTGGTTCAGGTTCGGTTCGGGTTCACCAAAATGAAACGGTTCATTCGGGTTTACGGTTCGGGTTCAGGTTCGGTTCGACACCCTGCTTTAAACCGCTTTTGAGCTCACATCATTGCAAAAGATTGTAGCAGAAGTGCGAAAAACGAGATGTTTTTTTTTATAAAGCATTTTAATTGACAGGCCAATCAAGGAGGGCTATAGCCCTACCCCCCTTCCTAGCTGCGCTACAAGTCAATTTACCACTGGTTTACTGCCATACCATTAAAAGCTACCTACATCACAAACCATCTTAATTTTTACAGAATTTAATAGTGTGCTCTTTCTGTGATTCATTTTTGATTATCATAATACTGCAAGCAACTATAAGCTAGCTCCAGGAAAACCTTGAGCAATTTTTATTCATTTATTACTCATTAGAACACTATATAGCAAAAACTAAAATTTATTAAAATCTGGCATTTTTGTAGGACCAAGCAGTTATTCTCACAACGCGTGTGCTTTGTTACTAAAAAACAAATTTTCTTTTAAGCATATATTCATACTGTAGATTCTGCTGTGCAACTTATTTAGTATTTTTTCAAACGTTAAAAAGCCTAAATGGTTACTGATTTACTAAAGTTTTGATCGCCGAATTTTAAGAGATTTCTATCTTTTTCTATTTTTGACATTTGTCAAGCACTGTTGTATAGCCTTTGCGACAAAAAACAGAGTTGCAAAACGATTGTTGCAAATTAGAGTTGGACGATATAACTATTTAATGTATAGATCTAAGCAAATTAATAATATACGACAGAAATAGTTTTCATACTGTACAATTATACGCGATTTATCGTAAGCAAACTATGCTTTCTGTAAATCTTAAAATACTGCTTTTTATGAAAAACTGTGAATTTTTTGTTTTAATGTTTAGTTTTGATATTAAATGGTTTTGCACAACTGGTGCTCAGCATCCTACCCTATACATAATTACTTAATAATACCTCATTTTGTCAGCTATAGAGTAGTTCTTGAAAATTTTATGGATGCTGTATTTCTCAGTTTTTGGCACATATCTTGCAATTGGTGAACCAATTAGCTTTCAACTAAAAATTTAGAATCAAGTAGAAATACGAATTACTGCAGGTAATGTGAGTGATAATTTTGGAGGCAAGAATATTGTAATCGCTGTACGGCGTGCCGTTTCGGAGTTTGTCCCTTCGTCAGCATCAACAGAAAGTGTAGTTGGTTGGCTAAAGGGCGTCTTTCGTTACATGAAGACTTTAGAATCACGTATTGATTCTGTTTGATATTGCTTGATTCGCGAATTTTGGGTAGGCATCTTTGGATTAAGTTTCGTTTGGCTGCTTGAGCTTCTTGTCATATGTCCTGGCAGGTTTCAGCTAACCGACTGCAACCGCTGCATCTTGTCGAATTAGTCCATCTGCTCCGTGGGGTGACGTTTTGATCTTAGCGCCGCACTCACATGTAACGCCGCAGTTGTTAGGCTGTAGCCATGTCTCAGTCGTATAAGGAAAACGAAAAAGCCCAACAACAGTGCGTAAACGATTCAGCCAGACCCAGGAGCGCATTGAAAGAAAAATTTTTGACAGCAGACCATCAATGTTTGGGATTATTATTTTTATTAAAGGGCAGCGGTGCAAGCGTATCTGCTACCGTTCGGTAAAGTGCACCTACACATTGCGTAGGCCTCGTTTGGGCCCATTGCAACTATAGCTGCTATGTTAATGTTGTTTTCTTTGGTTACAGGTCGAACTCAGAAAGCCTTCCAGCTTCCTTTAAGTACGTGGCCAGTTTGTTAAAGTTTGTAAAGTTAAATTTCGTTACCTCGTTGTGAGCAGTGGTTTTGGTGATTCTAAAATATTTAACACGAATATCTTGGTAAAACTTGCAATTGCCTACATGATGATTTGGTGTTTCATCCTCTAGGCTACAGTTTGGACCCAGAGAAGACTCAGCACGACCAGTAGTTTTCTTGTGTCGCTGTAGATTGCAGTGCCCAGTTAAACCTTGCACTACTCTATTTAATTGAGATCTCTTAAGATTAAGGAGACGTATTGTTCGTCGTGAAAACGTCCAACTTACAGACTCCTTCATCCTCTAGCAGTCTTTTCGTTTATTCCACATAGATCTCCATCTATCTGTGGACCAGTCCTTAATCGCGCTAACACAACTGGCATACGGGACTGTAATAAAAAGTTCAGGACCATGCATTTTTGATTTAGATCCTGATTTGGCTTCATAGTCTGCCAGTTCGTTACCATGTATCCCTGCATGTCCAGGAATCCACGCAATACTGACGTGGTTTTGTATATCTAACTGATTTAGGTTTGTAATGCAGTTGAGCACTGTAATTGATGTTACAGTGCACTTTGTGAGTACTTTGATAGCTGCTTGACTATCAACCAGCACAACAATACTTTGATTGAGCGTTTTTTCCAAACACAGGTTCTTTGCCACTTCTGAAATAGCTAAGACTTCTGCCTGGAACACGGAGCTGTAAATTCCAAGGTGGAAAAATGCTTGTTCTGGGGAGCTGTTTGGGTATTCTGCATAAAAACCCGCACCAACTCTCCCATCTAGTTTCGAACCATTAGTGTAAACTCTGACAGTGTGCTGATTTAGAACGCTTTCAAATCTGATAGCATTCTTTTTATCCATAATTTGACATCTAAAATTTCTCTCGAATACCTTTGTTTTCTTTATTCGGTAAGCTGGCATTTGCAGTAGAGGTAAGAATCTTCTTGCCTCATTGCAAACATCAACATGGCTTTTTGTTTTCCCAAAGGAACCAATTGGGTTGGCATGCCAGAGCCCACTAACAGTGATTCTGTATGACCCTCGCACTGCCTCAGCCAATAAGAATTCCTCAATGGGAGTTATGTTGAGCAATATATTTCCAGAGCACCAGTAGGGGTGCCAGGAAAAGCTGATGAAATCATCAGGCAAGCAAGTCTCTGCACCTTTGTGAGTTTCCTTACTAGATACTTTTCGTTGAGACCGCCAGCCCAGGACACACATGCATACGACATGATTGGACGTATCATAGCTGTGTATATCCATTTCATCATAGATGGTTTTAATTCCATGTTTTACCCACAATTTGTCTACATTGCATTAATGCTGTAGTTACTTTGCGGGTAATTGGGGTAATATGTGGTTTCCAAGTTAGCTTGCTGTCCAGAGTAACACCCTACAGCCTTGCTTCCTTGGAAAGTTCAAGTTTTGAACCATTCACTGACAAGGAACCCAAATCTGGATTCCGTTTGTGAGTGAATAGTACGATTTCAGTTTTCTTGCTGCTAAACTGTAGCTCTTGATCCGAAGCCCAGTTTGTAGCAATATTTATTGCTTTCTGAGCCATACCTCTGATCCAAAGCATATCAGCACCAGTGACCAACACTGCTAGATCATCGGCATAGGCTTGAACGTAAAATCCGCTGCTACGTAACTCTAGCAACAGGCTGTTTAAGACACAGTTCCACTGAAAAGGGGACAGGATACCACCTTGTGGGTTCCCCTTCACTACTTCCCTTTGAAGTGTTGTAATCTTCGTGTAATATCACTTCGTATAATATCGCATAATTCGTATAATATCACAAGTCAAACACGTCCTATCATCCTCTGAAAAAGTATCAAGTTCCTGATATTATAATGAACACAACTGAAATAGGGCGCAGGAAGCGGATGATGACGTTATTGAGCGTTCTGTGTGAAAGCTAACTAAATTGGCCTCAATAACGGTGAAAATAGAGCATGGAAAAATATGGTGTAATATGAAAACCAAGTTCGAAAATATCCATGCTCTCGAAATTTGGCAACAGACAAATTCAGAAAAGTATATAAAATCGGGTATCACCACACTCTCCGCCGCGCCCTGAAAAGAATTCGGATTACATGCAAAGAATATATACACATCAACAAAAGAAAATAAATAGTAAATCACGCTATGGCAATCACACTACTTAACGATACTACTAAAAATGAGCGCAAGCATTAGAAAGGAAACTGTGAGTGAGGGAAATGAAAACAAAGCTCAACCAAATCTAACCCACCAAGAAGCAACTGCACCAAGGCACGCGAACAAAAAGTTTATAAATGGGAATGCGCGGAAGAAAGATGGATGAACGCTTATTAGTATTCGAGCTAAATATTCATTCAATCATTGGAAACAATATATACGCGGAATAACGTCACACAATCAAAGATGTGCCAAAGCAATTTTTACAAGAACGATTCGGCAAGATCAAGCATGATTCAGGTAACGTCATTTACGACGCATTTGATAGTGCAATGGATTGAGGAAAGTAACACTTGCAAACTGTCGAAGTCAATGTTCTGCATTACGGAACGTTTCACAACAGTATGTCAAACATATAACGTCAGTGTAAGCAGGGATAACTCATATAATTGTTCCTTCATCAATCGTCATTAAAGTCTTCATCGATTTTGCTTTCAGCACAATACTACTTGCAGTTGAAAATTTTATTATTCAGACTTCATCGTTTGAATGTTCAAGATAATATTCGCTGTTAGTGGTCTGGTGGTAGCGGTGCTTTCCCAGTAGATCGGCTGGCCGAAACTACGTTTCCATGCGTACATTTCCCACAAATCATCAACGAATTCTCTAAACACTAACAAAATGTAAAATTCGAAACAATAACAGTACAGTATAAGCAGTATCATAACTAATAAAGCATTCGATTCTTGATTAGATTTGGTTAAACAATTAATAGCATGATTATTCTTAAAAATTGTACCATAATTATTATTTTTACAAGGTATGGGTAGAGCCAAAAGTATCTCTTCGGGAGGAACTATTCAAAGGCGAATCTTGGTTATCAGTGATGTCAGCACTAGCGGAAGGTCGTTTTGCTTTTAATTTAGTACGCAATGTCAACGAAGAATGTTTAGCAGAGCGAAAAAGTTGAGGAGCGTCATTTTTCAAAAATTTAACTGTTAAAACAATTGTCCAAATAAAAGATAAAACTTGAATTACAGTAAACAAAAAAGTAACTATTGGAGAAGTGATTTCGCTTAAAGCCAACAGTAAAGTTCGATGGGCGAAAGTTTGTAAATCCGTAGCTACTTCAGACATATTTGCGCTTTCATCTTCGGTGGAAATCATCATGTTGATAGCATTTTTAACTTCATCTCTATCTACTGCTGTTTGTGAAATCACAGAAAGTAGAGAATGCAAACCAGTCAGTCCATTTTGAGATTCTACGAATTGTTCATGAATGATGGAGAAATCTTTAGCATTGAAATTTTCTTTAATGACAGTGAGGGGTACATGCAGTTGCGAAATGGGTAAGTCGAAATGGGTAGCAGTGTAATTTTCGAACAAAACGTATCTAGAGTTTATTCTAAAAATAAGAGTTCTACCAGGATGATAATTTTCATAGTAAGTTGGCTTGCCTTGGAGGATAAAATTCGGACTAACAAGCTGGCCTGTCCCGGATTTACCAACTTGGGGATGCACAAATTTGACCAAGGGCAGCAAGGAATATTTTTTAGTTTTTACCATCATCTAAGGCTAACGAAGGTAAAACCCGTCCTACAACTCGGAATCAGTTGAGTTCAGTTAGGACGTCACCAGAAGCGATTCCAAAGGAAGATCGACCTAACGCCAAAGACAGGATTTCAGTAGGAAACAATCTTCCAATCGTAGTGGAAGTGATACCCAAAGCCCTTTCAAGTTGGCAATGCAAAAGACGATTTTGTTCATCAAGACTAGAAGCAAATTCAGCAATCTCGTCTTCGACTTCGGTAAAGAAAGCAGAGAACTTGGAGTCCGCATATCGGGCAGATAGATTACGTGAAGGATGGGAAGAGTGAGCGAGAGTTAAATGTCCCAGATCACGACAATGCGAAGATGATAAGTAAAAACCATTCAGAGTGCAGAACAGTTTGGAAGGAAAACAATGAGATGCTCGCACGGGGCATTGGTTCCATCGATGAATCGAGATTCCAAGAGAAGGTATTTCAACACGATAAAGAGAAGAAGAGTTATAATGCAATATGATTTTCCTTGTACAAAGAGATTGAGTGACTGGACAGTTGCGTTTATTGGTAACATCCCAAACAACTGTCATAGTTTGACTAGTGCAATGTCCAAGAGAGATATGACAGTTTGTCATAGGTAAGACAGGGAAGAAAGAGAATCAGCAAAGAAATCATACAAAATGAAACTTCGAGTCATGTAATGATTCTGATTAAACCAGATCTGGCAGTTGGCCACGTATACTCAAACTTAACATGGTTAGTGGTATGAAGATTCTGGCCTCCGTTAGAAGCCTGAAGTTTCCCGTCTATAGTCTGTCTAGTGAGTCTCCAAGAGTTCCACACTAAATGGTTAAGAGGTAAGCCATCTACTGTCTTAGTCTCTTTAAATTTACTGCCAAAAAAGTAAAAGTGAGTGGTCCATCTAATTTCCTTAGAAAAACAAAAGTAAGCAGTTATCCTACGTAAGGTCGAACGGGTCGAAAAAACATTAGCATAGCAAGTCTCCAGGCGCTGGAGCTTCTGCGGTTGACATTCCATGCGATCGTGAAAGGCAAAGTGTTTCTTCGAACTATTCTTATTACAAAGCAAAAACGATTCCTGTTTAAAACTACCAAGGACACAACCAAAACATAAAACAAAGCAAGCTATGCAATACATTACAAAGTATATTGCAGTAGTATTAATAACCAAAGCGTAAAGGTGAACGGACAACTCGACCTGATCTGGTCACGTAGTTTCCTGCGGACTTTATCGGACTCTGAACGTTTGGGGCTGGCGACTCCGGTGAGGTTGTCGTAGTCTCCGTAGAAGACTCGGGCTTGCTTTTGAGCTCTGTTGAAGCATTCCCTGTCGAACAGTTAGAATCTGCCATCACAGAATTATTAGAAACCTTCAAGTTGACCTGGTTATTTTGCATAATGTCAACTTCATAAGCAGGCTTGAGGCGATCTAAAGACACATTTTTTGGGCCTCTGGAGGTCCTAATTGTAAAATATTTGTAAAACCTCTGTTGAACCTTGTACGGTCCTGCGTAAGAAGGTTCTAGCCCTTTCTTAACACGATCAACACGAACGTAAACAGAGGGAGTCTCGAAGAGCTTCTCATCGACGGTCTTTTTGCGGTAGTTCTTGTGAGTATTAATCGGAGCGGCTGAACGATGATCAAAGAATTTCATTAAGTTTTGCAAAAGCAAAGGGCCATCAACCTCAGAAACATTAGCTTTAGATCTAGTAAAAAACGATGAAGGGAGTCGTAAAGTTTTTCCGAACAGTGTTTCCAAATTACTTGCATCAAACGCTTTTAAAACTGCCACACAGAGATTAACTTGAGCATCGATCCTAGATAGTCTAAATTTTGTTTCAATTAGGGCAATCCAACCTTCAGCATTATGTTTCCAAAACTTAGGTAATTTTAAATTGTCCTGCGGCGCATTGACCTGAGCATTTACTTGTGATTGCTGCAAAACAATTTCAGGAGTTTTTTTTTGATTACTTGAAGATCCTGTTTCAGATGCGTTGGACACAGGTGGTTTAGTCGTTCCTTTATTTTCGGTTTCAGACATTGTATTTCGATTAGTTGCTCTAGTACTAATTTTGTAAGAAAAAGGTTTTGATTTATTAGACCGGGGCGCAAACGTTTTTTGTCTGCTTGTACTGCTCATAAAAATAACACATTACTTACCAAATACCTCTTTTCGTCTTTTGTAATATCCGTAAAATGTATTCGTATCATACACGTCGAAGGGTCACCAATGAAGTGTTGTAATCTTCGTGTAATATCACTTCGTATAATATTGCATAATTTGTATAATATCACAAGTCAAACACGTCCTATCATCCTCTGAAAAAGTATCAAGTTCCTGATATTATAATGAACACAACTGAAATAGGGCGCAGGAAGCGGATGATGACGTTATTGAGCGTTCTGTGTGAAAGCTAACTAAATTGGCCTCAATAACGGTGAAAATAGAGCATGGAAAAATATGGTGTAATATGAAAACCAAGTTCGAAAATATCCATGCTCTCGAAATTTGGCAACAGACAAATTCAGAAAAGTATATAAAATCGGGTATCACCACACCTTTTAACTTTATCACCATATAATTCTACTTGAACTGTGCGATGTCTTAACAAATTCTCTATCCATGAGGTGAGAATCTTAGACATGCCCAGCCCTCGCAGAGTCGCAACAAAGCTACGTAAGGTGACATTGTCGAATTTTCTTTAAACTGGGAAAAGTTCCAAAGACCAGATTATTCAGACAGACAGAAAGCTACGAACTGCCATTTCTACCGATGGCAACATACCAACACTGCAAATGACGGACTTTTCTCTGGAGTACTGGCCTCGGCGGAGCCTCCCCAATACAGCTGCAGACCCCTACCCAGGTGCCATCTGGAACTACAGGTGCACGGGGATTTTCACAAGCTGATGGACACGAAGTCCTATGTTGGCTAGACTAAGACCAGCATCCTTTGTATCTTTTGGCCGCGACACGGCAGCGCGTTTTTTCGTCTGTACCCTATACTCGCATTGACATTGCGCCGCAATATTGGGCCATTACTACCGGTTCCATATTAGCCCGCAACCTCCTATTGGCCTTAGAGTCAGGGGTCGGAAATTAGAAGGCAGGACTTCGCAGTATCAGGCCTTCGCTTGCGCTATTGCCTGGTTGCTACTTCCTGCACTTCTTAACCTCGCCCATTCTCATCAGCCAGTGGTTATTGCCTCAATTCGCCAGTGTTTTCACTGTTTCCTCCCGACACCACGTGGAGGTCTGAGGTTGGACTTTGTCGGGCCAATATTTGAGATGAACTGATGAAGTCTAATGTTACGATTGCTCCATTCAGCGTTCCAGGAATATTCCACCTAGTCGGATTGACTTAATGTCTAGTAAGTTGATTTTAGCGACAGGAACAAAAGGTTGTCTTGGTTTCAAACTCCGAGTGTGCCGTTGTTTGGGGCCGGTGACTTTGGTATGAAACTGGTGTCTTGGCTCCAATACTCGGCGAGCTAGAAAGAATGTTGCTTGTCTGCGTCGAAGCTCAGCGGGCAAAATGCCCGCAAGAAGTAGTAGGGTCGAATTCCGATGGTGAGGAACAGGCGCGTAGCCAGGATTTGGAAAAGGGGGGGGGGGCTATTTTGAAAGAGTGAGAAGTGTGCAAACCACCTTGACTCGAATTTTCATTGACCTTGAATCAGTTTCAGACGGTTTGTCCGAAATTTGAGACGAAATGTCTTGGAATGATCGGAAATTCAAAGGTTTTTTCCGCCCAAAATAAGGTGATCTCCAAAAAAAAAAAAAAAAAGAAAAAAAAACAAAGGTCTTCGCCAAAATTCAGGGCGATTTTTCTCCCAATTTCGCAACTTCAAACGTTTGAGGGGGGGCTCTTTTCGTATGGGGGGGTCTATTTTCCATTTTTCACAGAAAATCGGCCTCAAAAGCACAAAAAACATGCGTTTTTGCATACTTCACAAGCCAATGGGGGGAGCTCGAGCCCCCCCCGCCCCCCCCCTGGCTACGCTACTGGTGAGGAAAGCTGCAGGCATCTGCTCACAGCGCGTTGTTGATAATTGGATCAATGAGACAGAAATGGACACTGCGGTGCCAAGCAGACGTACAGTACTCTGAAGTGGAGTGCAGAATGAAAGTGTTGCTGTGTGCAAGAAAGAAGCAATAGCGCCGCAGCTACCTCCATCCAAACTTCTGATTAGCAAAAAACTCTTGTGTGAGTTTGATTAGGGTAATATTAAGGAACCCAACTTCCTTATTTTATCTACAAAAGTTCGTCGCTTTGTTCGTTTCAATGCTTTTTAATGTTGCATTTTATGATTATCTCCTGCAGACGATTGCGTGATTTCATAAAGTGACGTCAAGATCTAAAGCGTTTAAAAAATACAATGTTTTAAAACATCACATGAATGTTTTGAGATTAGGGAGATATATAATTGCTTTGTATTAACAATGGAGTTGTTCCTCTGGCTATTTTTAGCCTGCGACAAATTAGGTTTGACAGTAATTGCGATTTTGTTACTTCGGTTTTTTTAAATTTTCTGGTGTTATTGTCTCATCACTAATAAACCTGGCGTACTTTTGCAAAGATTACCATAAATCGTAGTGATCTGTTTTTCCTTAAAAAATGATTTTGAAAACTTCATAACCAAACCATCATCAAAGAAAAAAGTATCATTTGTTTGCACTATTTAAAACACATAAGCACGTTTTGTTTGCACAAATATCGTTTTTAAATGATTGTCCGGCAGGTGGGACTTTTCAAGGGGTGGTGCATTTGCTTTCTCTAAATTTTTTTCTGCTAAATGCAGTTCTTGACCTAAGCCTGACGTTTTATCCATTTTCATTATCATTTCAAAATTTTTTTGCAACTCTATACCATGACTTTAGACTTATTCACCGGCAAGATGGAATCTGCTAAAAGAGATACAACTGGCACTGAAAAAAACTTATACAACTATGTATCTATCTGTCTTTAGATAACGTCTGTTCCGCGATTTTTTGGAAGGAGAAGGTTGAGGTTAATCAGCTACTCTACCTTCACTATATCGAATCACTTCTTGCATTTTACGTGGGTAAAAATCTTGAGCCATTCTAGGCCAGATTTTCAGTGTTGATCTATATCTTAATTCTGTTGCTCTGCAGGTCAATTTTGTACCCCTGTTGTAAGAAAACTTGGCGGAGAAATCTTTCTTGTTTTCACTCGTGCTGAGTCCCGGTGTTATGCACCCACTAGTTCCGGCTCTGCTGGCACTATATGGTTAAAAAGCGGAATTTTTTTTCTTTTGTTAGCAATTGAAGTCTCATCCATAGAGGCATAGGTGTTTGAACGCTGGTGTAGCGGTTGGCTGTTAAAATGAGGATGGGATTAGTCGTTCTTTGAAACGGGAAAAACGTTTACTTTAAATTTTTGACACTTTTAAGTTTTAGCTATACATTTTTTAAATCGAAATCAATATTTTACAAGTATTCTTTAGAGATTTACCAGCAACAAAAGGACAAAGTAGTTAGTGTTTTTACACGTTCGCATTATTATTCTTTGCAGAAAATACAAAAAAATTTGTATACGCAGCACCGGATATATAAGTATATATAGCGTATGAAAATTGTATCACAAAAATGTCTCCTCGAAATTAGATTTGTACAAACAAAAGTTGCTGCACTTGTTAAAACAATGACTTCAAAAGATAATGACAATTTAAAGGCTCTTGCCCTAAAGTTAAAAGATGCTTGTGATCCAAAGGGTCAGGAAATCAATCCAAGCAAATCGGCCAAAATAATCCATCAAATTGGTCTTGAACATTTTAGACGAAGCCCTGATAAAATTTGCTTGATCAAAGGCGTGGGTTTGTTAAACTCAGCAATCGCTCGAAATCCAAACAATGCAAGTGATATCGAAAAAGATCTTCGTAAGATTTAAGTCACAGCAAAAAACATTTAACCTTTAAGTCACAGCAAAAAACATTTAATTTTTGATTTTGTAAACATTCATACCAAATCTTGTTTTTGACAAAAAATGAAAGCAATATTGGAAACAGAGAAAATTTTGTTTTCAGGAAGTTTGTTCGTGGGCCAACTTCTCTTCACCTCTTAATGGCTTACATTTTTGTCAGCCACAAAACTCGCTAATTTATTTTGAATACTGCCGAGTTTCTTTTCCTGCAAACTGAAGGAGTTGACGTCAAATGTGAAAAGTGCGAGGCTTTCGCTACAGAACAAACTGCTTTGCACCTAATTAACTCGACAAAAGTGCAACGTTTTTTGACTTGATCACTCTATTTTGTATATGCGCTGTTTTTCTTGGTCGCCACGACACAAGCGAATGAAAGACATGCAGTTTTGTCGGCAAATTAATTATTTATATTTATTTGTGCTTATAAGCCAGCAGTGAGTACAATATTAATCCTGACATTCTCTATCTTTAAAGTTGGTTCGATTCTGGATTTTATCCATTCTGGAATTTGTTCATTCGGGATTTTGTCCAATTCGGGACTTTGTCCAATTCGGCGTTTTGTCCAATTCGGAATTTTGTCCAATTCGGGATTTTGTTCATTCGGGATTTTGTCCAATTCGGGATTTTGCCCAATTCGAGATTTGGTCCATGCGGGATTTGGTCCATTCTGGATTTTGTCCAATTCGGGATTTTTTTTATTCTAGATTTTGTCCAAATCTGGATTTTGTCCATGCGGGATTTTGCCCAATTCGGGATTTTGCTCGTTCGGGACTTTGTCCAATACAGGATTTTATCCCATTCGGGATTTTGCCCAAATCGGGATTTTGTCCGTAAACGCTGTACAATACTCACGTTTGGGTAACTCGCGATCATACGCAATGTTGTTGTGATCACACGTTTTCCGCGTGCTCAGCTGTTAGGTCTAGATGGGCTGGGGGGCTACATGTGCACGCGCTTTTTTCAATGTCTTCTGTTTTAAAGCTATGTGAAGATAGTCGATCAAATTCCCTAACTTTTTAAGTTAATAAATTCAGCTTATATTGATAAAAATTTCAAGATTATTTACAAACTATAAAGCAAATTATTAACTGTTAAAATCAGAATATAGGTCAAGTTCTGATTTTCGTAAATAAAGAGAATAAGCGAGGATGAGCCACGCATGCTTAGCGACGCATATCGAAACTATGCGTTCTGAGTGAGTCATTGAAATTCTTGGCCGTCAGTCGAGTGCGCAAATGGCAAGGCGCTATGACGAATAACATTTTGTCATGAAAACGGCTGTTATTTTCATTCAGAAAAATCTTATTGATCGTAGCAAAGAATCTTTTACAACTAAATGAGATCATCAATCAAACAGGCAAAGAATTTGTGTTTCCATATTAGGGTCTTTTTTCCGTCGCCAGGTCAAAGTTTCATTTTACTGTTTGTATTACAATTGGTGCGTAGAAATTGCAAAACCAACAAAACAAGTTCAATGTTCCAGTTTTATTATGCTTATTGTTATTGAGGTAACGCTTTTTCAATATGTCTGAAAAACAAAACTATAGTTTCGACTTAATGGGCCAATTACATTTAATTTTTCCAATTGCTGATTTATTTACTGTATATTGTGTAAGTACGTGGTACAATTGGTACATACAGCAGATGCAAAGCTTGAGAGTTGTCAATCAAAAGGTAGTTGCTGGCTTCGAAAATGGTTTCTTTTATCGCGTTTCGATACATATTGGCTATTGCAATATTTAGGCCGCATTTTAATCAAACAATTAATTGGCAAATAAGCAACTTCAACCGACTATGTTTTACGCCAAAAGCGTTTATATGTATATTTTTTTCTTGTCAGAATGTTGTAGCCAGCACTGCCGAAGTTGCGTTTTTCATATGCACGTATGCAAATTGTATTTCAAATATGTGGGTTTCAACTTTCAATATTGTATTTTTAATAACTTTATGATAAATTTTACGGCAAGTAGGCTTTGATATAACGGTGGAAAAATTACAGTGTTCTTTTTTCTAAATTTTTCGAAAACGCGAGACAAGATTTAGAAAAACTCTGCAATTTGGGTAATGCCACTAAATTTAAAATGATGTGCATTTAATTGCAGAATATATATTTTTGCTGCTGCTGTGCAAAAATTGCGATAATCAGGGCACCACCAGAAATTTGCTAAGGGGGCTAGAACCCACGGTTAAAATTGTCTGCATTCCAAAGTGAGGGTGTGGGAGCCTAGCCTACAGCTGCTTGAAGAGCTGTCACCAGCCCACAGCAAACGAAGTGGGCACTTGCCGAGAGTGAGGGGGCACTAAAATAAACTGAACTATTAAAATTGATCACGCACAATTAAAAATTATGTGCAATTCACAAAATTTTTTGTTCATGTCTAGAAAAAATGAATATAAGGCCGATAGCGTTTTTTAGCTTTTCGTTTCCGGTTCATAAATGCTTGAAAAATTTATTTGCAGCGGTCACTGCGACCTAAACAAGCTTGAATATGCTCTAAAAACAAAAAGAGCTAGGCGTTTAAAAAAACAAACTATAACTATTTTGTCAGTCGACATGTGTATGTTCCTACACACTATAGTAAACATTTTGGACCAAGATTTTGCTAAAGTGGCAAAAGGAAGCTTGAACCAAAAGTCAAAATTTTTTGTTTGATAAATGCATCAATTGCACGACAAGCTGAGCAAAATGGTGCAATCCAAGGACATCATGGACGGGATCTGGGGGCGAAGCTCCCAGCTGCTGGAAGATTTTTTTTCATTTTTTGAGAAAAATAACCATTTTTACGCTATTTTGATCACATATCGCACGTTTTTAAAGCTATTTGAAAGAATTAAATTGCTAAGCTTTGGAAGCCAGTTGAAAAAATTAAATTATCCAGTCCATTCAGCCCTTGCTTTACTTATAGGTCAAGTCCAAAGCACACTTAAACGCCTGCATTTTAAGGTTAAAGTTTCCAAGTGATTTGGCTAAGAGAAGGGGAAGAAAACCCCTTGGTTGTACTACTATCCCTAAACGCTTAGCGACCTGATGTACATTCCGACGCATGGTTTGAGAAACACTGACTTTAGGCTTAGATTTCTTTGAATTGCATATAATGCAAACGCTCGTGGTTTTGAAATTGCTTTGAATATCCTAGTTCATGACCTAATGAGTTCAGAGGTGTAAACTTTGAATGTTAAAGCTGGTATTTGAAACTTGAACCACAAAACTTTTGATATGCAAAAACATTAATTTACTGCTAGAGTACAGATAAGATTGAACGTTACCATTCCTTTTTCACATAATTGTTATAGTTGTCTTTTCGTAACGTGATGTTCTAAACAAGTATCTTTAGTGAAACAAAAGGGGGGCACAAGCAGCCCTTTGGGGGCATGGTTTGGCCATTTGACAATGTTTGTAATTTTCCAAAATAAGTATTAACGTTATTTCGATGACAATTTGCTCGTGTGTAGAGCCATAAGCAACTAATCTTGCAAAGATTTGGAAACTTTTTGACAAAATTATATTACCTATAGCCGATTCAGTTCCATTTATACTTCTTTGTCAAAAAAAAAAAGTTCAAAGCACGTTTAAAAGCATGCATATTTGAATCAAATTTTCCAAGTGATTGGCTAAGGGTAAAGGCTTCAGCCCCTTAGCCCCCACTGATTACGTGGCCGCTACTGGTGAAAATATTGTAGTAATTCAAAGCCACAGCATTCAATTAAGATTAGAAACAAATTGTGACATACTACTGCGGCAAAGATTCGCTTTACATTACTTTGTGATAGTCAGCAGCCCCATTGTCAAGGAAGAGTCTGGGGATTCATATAAGGTTTATTTTGCTCCCCACGCAAATCTTACTTGCCTTATAGTAAGGTAAGACGAGCGAAAAATCAGTAAACATCATTGACAGTCAGTTGCTTGATTGCATATTACAGTATATGGTTAACATCCGCAAATTTTTCAATTTTTAATTACATAATTAATCGACTGGTAGGCTACAAGCATGTCATTCATCGGTTGGTTAGACTGAACACAAAAATCGGTATGTTTAAAAATTGAATAGAACAACCTATACCGGCAATTTCTTCTTCTACTCACGTTGACAGTTCACTAACAAATCAACTAAGCTTTATCAAAAGCTCAGACATTGGTAAGATAATAACTTTTGAAGTAAAATTTATAAATTTATATGCAGTATTGCATAAGTTGACAACTAGTGGCCTATATAGCTTCGAAAATATGAAAAAAAATTTTTTTAAACCTTACATGTTTGATTTTACTTAACAAATTAGGAGCTGTAGTTTTGAATAATATATTGCGCGATTTCACTACATCTAGTTGCATGGAATGCACGCATCAGGAATCACAATTATATTGTAGTTCGCAGAAACTTGCTGCTTTACATTTCATTAATAAAATAATTACAGCCCTAGCCGGGGAAAAGAAAGAGACTTCAAAGTCGTTTTTGTTATATTTATTTGGGAGGGGGTATAAATTTCTTGAAAAATTTAGCTTAAAAATATCAGTAAAATAATTCGACCCAACATGATCAAAGTTGATTGCTTGCCAAAAAATGCTTAAGGTAAGCTAATCAAATAAGTGTTTGTGTTTTGGGGGTGGGGGGCATGGGGGAAATTCTGAGGTAAGTTAATGAAACTTGTTAGTTTTTCAAATAACAGATTTTTATCATGGTTAGAATTGAAATGAATAAAATTTTCTAATTACTATTATAGACATCGCTCGTTTACCTTTTTTTATGCAGCCATTTAAATCATGCTTTGCATTGCTATTATGTGCGGTGCTCATAAACAATAATTTTCACCAAAATAGGCCTGAAATTGTTTTTTTATTTTTTGCGAAAAACATCGCAAAATCTCTGAGCGCTGGGGGCAAAGGCCCCAAAACCCATTGTTTCTGGTAGCAGGGGCTTTAACCCTACACCGCCAATAGCCTCAGGAATTTATTACGACTAAAACTTTTTATAATAACAAGAAACGAATGCAAAACTTCTGCAAATTGCATTAGCAAAACAAAAATTATTTGTTTTAAAACCATGCCGTCACCAAGATGATCGAAAAGATATTGCTCTTTCAAAACTATCTTGCTGGCTACGTGCCTGATAATTAGAAGAACGGCTTGATGAGCTATGGTACGCTACAGCATAAAAGAAAATCAATTAATTGCGTTTTTTTATCTATTTGTGAACTGTAGAGTAGTGCTGCTGAGTCCTCAGTTGCAAAGAAAAATATGTAAAAACTACCAACCGTATCAATTACCATCAATGTTGCAGATTATAAAATTTAATTGTAGGTTATATTAGTGGCGTACAACGGAGGGGAGGAAAAAGCGCCAGCGGAAACCATTGTACCGGGGCACAACAGTCATTCAGCAAGATGAAAACCGTTTTGTTCGTTTGTCGTTTGTATTTCTAGCATAAAGCCGTACCTTTTTAAAAACAAAACCTTATATTTTTGGTCTTCACGTACATTTTGCTTTCGCAGGCGGAAAAAGCAGTATGCGGACTTTTAGCTTCAGCCAGATTTTTGTTTATTATCATGCATGTAGACGAAATACTTATTGCTAATGCACAACGTTACAAACAGATCAGGGTAAACGAAGTAGTGGGGCCAAAACCACAAACTAAACTATTTGAAATGCTAAAGTTTGCGTACAAAAACTAATTTTTGCGGCTCCAAATTTTTATTTGTGCATATGTGTAACTAGTTTAGTAGTGCATTTGCTGGTTGCTATGTTGCATAGTCCGCTACTATAAGTCCTTCTACAGTCTAGTGCAGTGGCGGCTCGTGACTATTTTGAAAGGGTAAGCTGCCAATTATATAAAAACATTTGGACCCAAAAAAGTCACCATCGTAGATAGATTCTACTGCAATGAAAAAGTGTAACTAAACGTATTACCAAAAATGAGCTTTCTAGGTCAACTGGAATCTACTTCGCAGTCACCTTTTTGATTAATCAAAATTTATGCCTCATCTATTGTAATGTCTCAAGTGCAAAAACAGCACGCCGAGGCCCGGGCACGGGCAAGAAAAACTAGTTTAGATTGGTATTACTGACGTTGAAAGTTCGATTCAAGATTTGGCCGTCCTTACCGGCGCATGACTGAAGCTATGTTTTAAAACCTTATGGATAGACATTATTTCTGATCCTTAAACATTAATTCTTTATTTAAATACGCGTTTAACCATGGTTTAACATCAATTACTCGTAGCAGCCTGGCAGTTTTAGTCGCTGCTTTAATGATTGGAATTCTTTAAAAAACAAAAATGCCGATGTAAGAACTTCATCTGATCTAATTAAACAAAAATTGCTGAAGCGTAATAAGTACACTTCTGTAGTTTAATCATTACGACAGGTATTTTAACCACGAAGAAATACTGATCTGCAATATTAATAAGACCAAGAATGGTATAAATGGCTTTGGCTGTACAATTATAGAATTGACGTTGCATGATTATTGTTTTCAACTTGTCGAGACATTTAAATATCGAAAGCACATAACCAGAAGCTGTTAAAGTTAGTGAAAAATATTTGAAAGAGACGCATTTAAATTATTTATCTGACTATCAGCAACCACATATTAACAAATTCATTTAACGCCATTGGGTCGCTATTTAAAAGCGTAATGAAGTTTAGTCAAATTTGAATACTGTCGCGAAGTCCCCGGATATCATTTGCAATGTCACGTTCTAGCTTAGCGTATATCCTTGCACGACTCTACAGTCTACACCAACCGCAGTATCTTACAACAGCACAAGATGTGATAAATTCAATAGTTCAATGCTTGCTATCCAGAAACACATTTTTACATTTCTCATAGCCAAAAAGCTACACGAGCCATAGCTTATTTTCGTCTATTTATCAAAACAGGGAGTGAAGAAAGACTAGCTGTGACGTCACCGCGAACAATTTCAATGTGTTATAAAAGCTGCAAAGTGAACAGCTTTTCTCAAGAGTTTCTAAAAAATTTTCTGTATTAAAATAGCTATAAAATGCAATAATTTTCTAATTTTTGCGGTCAAGCGGGAGAGGGGGGGGGTAAAGATGATTAATTATTTACTAGTAGCCACAGCTAAAAACCTCCAAAATAAAAATAAAAATATTAATAAAAGAAGAAAAATGAACAGTCGACGCAGGATATGCTGCAACTTTTTCAGCTTTCATTACGAGCCGCCCCTGGTCTAGTACTTTGTTGTCGACAACTTCTTAAACTATTTTAAAGATTTTATAAAATCCCAAATGAAGAGCAAAATAAAAGTATTCAATTACAATTTTGTTACTTCACGCTTAACTTAGTGGGCGGAAAATATATATACTGCTGTGTGCAAAGAATTAGTCACGCCAGTATTCACAAAAGTTTGGTAAAAGATTTACCACAAGTTTGTTATTTTCCATCCTTGGCTGCGTTTGGAAAATAGCTAATATTTTATGTACTACTGCGCATTGATATCACAAATTATTAGATTTCCATCAATACAACACACTCAACGGTAGCGCCTTTCCTTGAAAAGGGCCTGGAGTTAAGGTACGTTTAGACTGGACGCGAAGCAACGCGAAGCAAAGGTTGGCGACCTTCGCCAACTTTCGCGAGTGGTCGATTACGTCACTTGCGAAGGTTGCCAACCTTCGCGAGTGGTTGCTAATCTTCGCGACTGGTCGGTTCATAGGCTAATTTTAATAACTTACTTTTAAAATGTATTCAATGAGCAGAAAGCTTTGTGTACTTTATCATTGAAGCGCTATTATCATGCTATTGTAGTAATCACGGGTTCTGTTTCGTCATAGCGCGCTGGAATTACCGGTAAAACGAAGATTGAGTTTATATTATGTTATCACGCAATAACCGTGAAGAACAGTCTAGACTAATAATAGCTCAGGAAACAAAACAATCTTGAGAAAAAAGTTTGTAAAGTATAAGTGAAAAACGAAGTACAGTAGATCGAATTTGGAAATGAAAAGACTAGTCATTTCTTCAAAAACGTAGTAGTACTTAGCCTATTTACTAGCTATCAATCATTTGTTTAGATCTTTCCCCTGAAAACTTGCCGTAATCTGTTTTGATGATGACAGTTCTGGGTTTTAATGCAGAAACACAAAAAGCTGGAAGCAGATGTCAAAAGTTCTTTTTAGATGTTTACTCAGTTAACAAAAATAACAAATTATATTAGTCTAGAAGTGGATATCGTGAGCATACTAATCCTTTGTTCTATCGAGCTAAATGCTTAAAACTCAAGGATATTTACTCTCTGGAAACTGCAAAGCTAATGTACAAAATTCACAATAGTGTACAGTATTATCTTTTGCAAATTCAGATAAGTTTAACCTAATAAAAAACTGCTACACACATAAGACAAGATTGAGCCACAAAAACAACTTCTTTCTTCCAAGAACTAGAACAAGATTAGGGCAAAAGTCTTTATCATTCGCAGGAATTAAAGTTTGGAATGAAATTCCAAGCAGTATAAAAGAAGTTTCATTCTACAGGATTAAAAAAGCTGTTGAATCTCATTTTTTATCAACTTATGAAACCGATAAAAGCTAGAATAACAGCTTTCTATCAGCAATGCAGCAGTAATTACAGGAAACATAGTTGCATATTTATGCTTGAGTTCAACAATAACCTATTCTATTGCTTGAACGGCATGAGATGGTGCATTCATCTATCACACATTTATACAATACGTCATCTCTCATTTTGATGTGCCCTTGAATTATAAGTAATTTTGCAGTAACTGACTGAGGTTGATATATACTGGTATTGGAAATTGTACCAGTACTAATGACATATTGGCAAACAATACAAAACAAACCAAGGAAGGTTTTTTTTTCACTCCAATTGCCCACTTTAAATTCTATAAAACATAAATAGCATTATGAACTTTATTGATTTTATTTTCTATCCAATCTGTAGTTACAGTATTTTTTTTTAGTATGCTTAGAGTTAGAACAATTCTAATGTTACTTGCATTTTCTTTACATGTTGACTGTGAGTTTTGTGTATACACTGTACAAAGTGTACATATCTTTGCAACACTTTGTTTTAATTTTGCATAAAATTTGTTATCATAGAAAGTAGCAGACTGAGAAAATCTAGAAGCAGCTTTTTTAACCTTAACTTGGTGAGGTGGCAGTAGACTTAAATGACCTTTCGGTCCTTCGCTGTCTCCTCACCAAGTGACTAAATATCGCTTTGACTCTGCAAGTTTGTGTGTTGGTTTTAAAGGAATTGCGTGTTTTGATGCTTTGGTGATAGACCTAGAGATAGTTGCAGTTTTTTCTTGTGATATGAGGTCACTTGGTAAATAAATAAATATGATGATGATGATGATGATGATGATAAACGCTTCCACCCAGTGGCGGATTTAGGGGGGGGATGCATCCCCCCCCCACCAGCCTAAACATAACGTGCATATGCATAATATTAAACATTTAAAAAAAAGCAATCAGTAAATACTCGATAGGCTGGGTGACTGCGATATAATTTCTGAAGACATTTGGGGGGTGGGATAGGGCGGGGGGGAGGAAAAAGTTATTTTTACAGCGAACTTTTTACAAAGCCGAAATTAGTTTTTTACAGGTCCGATTGATTTGAAAGCGCCAAACTAGCAAAATTCACAACTCGCACTTTTCAACGATAAAGGCATAACACAACAGGAGTTCAATTATGGCGCATTTTCGCTCAAACCACGCGCAATACCAGTAGCGTAGCCAGGGGCGGGGGGGGGGGGGGCTATAGCCCTCCTATTGATATGTCGACCAAAATGCAGAATGGGTAAACACTACGTTTTTAGCACTTTGGAGACTGTTTTATGCACTGGAGTGGACTAAATAGTGATTTAAAACATCTTTTGAAGCATATGTTCGGGGGAAGGGGGCTAATTTGTCAAAAATAAAACCAACACATGAATGAAAACTTTGGAAAATGGTAAAAAATAAGCAATCAAATTTGATTGCAAGTGTAAAAATGCTAAACATAGGTGTCATCAACAAATATACTATAAACTACGGAATAGGGGGGGGGAGGCTATTCAGTATTAGTTCATCACCAATCATTTCTCTCAAATCTCTTTTCATTAGCCCCCCCAAAAAAATATTTTTCTTGATAAACTGTATACGAAATAGATTACTCCGTGTGAGTTTTATTGAAGTATTCGATTTTATAATTTACCAGCATCTAAACAAGAGAACTAACATTTTACCAATTGCCACCTCCTAAATAGCCCATTTATGCCACCAGTTTAATCTTGTTTGCACTGCCAATTTCTAAGCCACGTTTTAAAAGCATTATTTTTAATCAAAATTACCCTAAAATGAAGTTATTTTTGCAAAAAAATGCAAAATTTTTGAGCGCTGGGGGCTCCGCTCCCAGACCCCCGTGCCTCCGGCGGCTTGGGGCTTTGTCCCCAAACCCCCATTGGCCTCCGGCGGCTGGATGCTCCGCCACCCCCCAACACAGCCCCCAATTGCGAATTTCTGGCTACGCGCCTGCGCAATACAGTAGTGAGGTTTCGCACAAAAAGTGTGTCGATTTGATTGAACATCAAGTAAAATGTCTTCTGGAATGTAGTTTTATTACATTGTTAGTTACGGTATGCTGAATAAACACTTGAACAAAATAGACTTTTGACAATAGAAATATCAAAGTCCGATGCAGGTAGTTTTTACTCATTCTGTGTGAGTAGCGCAGCCAAGGGAGGCCGGGGGGGGGGGCTTTTGCCTCCCCCACCTATTGGCCTGTCGACCAAAATGCAGAATAAGAAAAATACCACGTTTTTAGCACTTTTGAGACTGGTTTTTGGACTAGAATGGACTAAAACGTGATTTAAAGCATCTTTTGAACCATATATTCAGGGGGGCTATCTGGTCAAAAATAAAACTTACAAATCAATAAAAACTTTGAAAAATGGCCAAAAATGAGCAATCGAATTTAATAAAACTCATTGCAAATGCTTAACATAGTTTTTATCAACAAAAATATTATAAACTCACGAACAGGGGGGGATCTATTCAGTATTGGTTAATTACTAATCACCTCTCTCAAATATCTTTCCATGAGCCTCCCTCCAATTATTTTTCTCTATAAAATATAGTCGAAATAGATTACTCCGTGTGAGTTTGATTAAACTATAGGATTTTATGATCTACCAGCATGTAAACAAGAAAAAATTTTACCACTAGCCACTTCTCACATAGCCCATTTATGCAACCGGTTTAATCATGTTTGCACTGCCAATTGCTATGCCACGTTTTAAAAGCTGCTTTTAAAATTTTAGGGCTATTTTGGTAAAAAATAATGCTGCATTATTTTTTATCAAAATAGCCCTAAAATTTAGTTATTTTTGCAAAAAGATGCAAAATTTTCGATCCCTGGGGGCTCCGCCCCCAGACCCCCAAAGCAGCTCCTCATTGCGAATTTCTGGCAACGCGCCTGCTCATAGGTGGGCACAAGTCCGTTAATCGTTAATCCATTAATAACGAAGCTAACTTTTTCACTAACTCGTTAATCCGTTAAAAAGTTTTTTCATGTTAACGGGACTAAATTAACTTCCGTTAAGTGCTGTTAACGGACTAAAGTAACTTCCGTTAAGTTCTGTTAACTTCCGTTAAGGTTTTTATCGTTAATATCTTGCAGCTTCGTTGTGCATTTGAACTTGTTTTTATCTTGAAATTAGATTAAACTGCAAAATGTAACTTTCAAAACTCAAAAAGACCACCATAGCAATAAATATTTCCTTACAATCAGCTCAACAGCGTCAATACGTGTTCTAGAAGCGAGTGAATAAAACGAAATGTAAATTACACGCAAAATGTTAACGGATTAACGGACTTTATTAACTTCCGTTAATTAAAGCTGAAAATAACGGATTAACGTTAACGGAGGTGTGAAGTTTGTTAACGAACTAGTGGTTAACGAAGCTAACGTTTTGCATTAACTTGCCCATCTATGCGCCTGCTCTGTGTAGATGCAGACGGTTATGCTAGCGAAAGTTTAATAAATACGATTTTGACGCAGGAAAGACGAAAAGATCGTTTTATGTTATTAATTTGAATTGAATTGGTTAAATCAATGACATGAAACTAGTTTTGTGTCATTGGTTAAATTTAAAAAAATATTTTATATACTGGTAACGTTTTTGGGATGGGACGGATCAAAAATATCCCCAAGAAGTTTGCGCGAGGTCAAGAACATTAATCATAAACATGCAAAATTTTGAGATTATACACAATTTGTGCTCATAAATTTTATCATCCCCCCCACCAAAATTTTCTAGATCCGCCACTGCTTCCACCATCCATATTTCATTATGGTAGTGGTAGATCAACCGGTATCTTGTAGAGTATAGACCAATAGGCTAGTCTACAGGTACATTTAAAGCATAAACTGTGATGTTTTTTTGAAGTGAGTTTTCTTTTTCAGGCAAGCATGTTATGATACCTGTAGTAAGCTTAAACAGTTTTTTGTATTTGTTATTTAGTGCTGTTTATGAAGACTCCCAATGTTAACGCTATGAGTGAAACTGAAAGCTGGATTTGTCATCAGTTATGTAGTGGAGTTTTTGCTTATTGTGCAATGGATTGCTGTGTTGATTTGCTGGAGAAAGCAAAAAAACATTGCAGTTTTTGCATGATTTGACGCTATCATCGAAGGACAAGAATTTAGCACAGTAATACCAGCAGTTGCTTTGAGGAAAAGTCAGCCTCTAAAACTAAGTTTGGTGTTTCACTCGCTCGCGGAGCGCTTATCGTTGTTTAGTCCGAAGTTAAATGCTATTGAGAGCATTTTATAAGTTTGCATTTTCTCGCGGTACCAGTAGGCTACGTTGCGACGGTCACGTTTACCTCAAAGGGCTTCGCTCCAAACCACCGTTTGTGCGATACAGACAAACTTATAGCTGTAAGGTCAAGCCCCCTCTTTCGTTATGTCCCTGATAAAAAAAACATTTAGATTTTTTTATGAGAAAATTGTTGCTCAAGCATCTGAATAAAAAGTGTTGTTAGTTCTCACATTTTCATGTAACTGACGCTTCCTTCCCCAGTCCAATTATTTGTATTATAAATGCTGTATCAAGTTTTTTGTTTAGTGGTGACTAATGAGAATGGAACAATATTAATGAACTTGCTTGGCGGGTACTTCTCTACCAATAATAGTAACCTCAGCAAAAAAATAGAACTCACTTTCTACTGGTTAGATATATATTGGCTTTCTAGTTCATCTAAATACACTGACTGTAATTGTAATGATTGAACTTCAGACTTAAAATAGTTTACTTTGTCACTTTATTCACCATGTAAAGCAGTTAAAATTTTAAAAGGCAGCAAAACTATTTTGAAATTCACAAACAACTAAATTCAGATATTACACAGAGACACAGTAAATGAATATTTAACATACTTGACACTTCTATTTTCATCACATAGGACTGGAGAGAAAAATTACTACCAGACTACAATATTCATGATTGTAAAACTTGAGGTAGTCCAAAACCATTGCTTCCAGTTCAACTTGATCACGGTTACAAACCTTCAGAAACAAGAAGACTTGTAAGAGGACATTCAAAAGAAAAAATTCCGTGTTTGCAGCTATTCAAAGAAGTGACTGCTAATTAGGCCAATCCAAAAGTTCATTGAAATTTTTCGATTTTTTGTATCTATCTAGCTCTTGTATGTAGCAGTGTAGCTTGAAACCAATTCCAAATACAGTTTTGTTCACCAAGTTGGCTTGGTCACGTAGACAGTGAAAAAACTGTTGCGAGTTTTCCAGTATTCAAGGAATTGTTCAATTGTGGTTACTTTTAAAACAACAAGCTAACAAACAATGGGTAAAAACACCATCAACACATTCAAAACTAGCCTGTTGGTGGGTTACTTTATATTCTGAAAAAAACAACAACACCATGTTAGTTTAAGTTTACTTGAAGACAAAAAAGCAAAAGCTGCTCAGCCAAAAGAACCACTGGACTGATACAATAGCTTCTGCTATGCTGCACAGATTAAAAAGTTTTGTTTCAAAAGCTAGATGTCGTGGGGCTAGGCCTACTGCTTTGTTGTATTCATTATAATGAAGCTCTGAGATCCAGCATAGCTATGAAAAATCACTCTAGGATTTACAGCCTTAGCTGTCTAGATCCAAATTAACTTGGCTAGCCTAGGGCTATCAGTATCACGAATCTAACTTTGCCAACAACCTACTCTTTGGACTGATAAATAGGCGTTAAACCATACAAATATACTATTTACATTATTTTCTAGCAAACTGCGATCGTAAGTATCCGATCAGTGATTTAGTAGGTTATCTCACTACAGCCTGCAAGAAAGCGATGTTGCGCAACCGCTCGCAAAGGTTGCGACCGGTTGCAACCTTTTGCGAGCTGTCGATGACGTCAAATTTTGGTTGCTTCGCGTCGCTTCGCGTCCAGTCTAAACGCACCTTTATTCCCAAGAAATGTCCATTGTCTTTTTGCAACCTTTCTTCAGAAAGATTGTTTTGGATTTTTTTGTTGTTTCATTTTCCTGCGTGACTTGGTATATTTTTGTTTGCAGAAAACAAATCAAATTTTTCAAATTGGGTCTATTTTCTTCCGTGGACTTGCAACGGCAGCACCAGAAATATTTTAGAATTTTTTCCGCAGCATTTTTGGTAACTGCGAAAACTTCGGAATATTTTGAAATCCGCTAAATCCCAATATTGAAGTGCCACTGGAGCATAACGCGTCAATATTGGTTTATCAAATCTTTTGTCACATTTCAGAAATAAGCCAGAAAAGTTTCGCAAACTTTTATGCAAATCGATAAGATTTTTACTAAAAACGCACAATTGCTGATGGGAATTGTTTTAAACTAATCAAACAAACATATTTTGATTTTCCACATTTTTACCCTTGAGTATTTGAATATTTCGCATACTTTTTTTTGATATAGGATGCGATTTAATTAACTGCAAATTACAATTGGTAATTATTTTTTTGTAAAATAAAAATGTTCGCTAATTTGATTGCTAATTCAATGTCATAATTATGTGTGAGTCAGGTGGTTTGGCCATAAAGCTTTGCGTGTCAAAAAAATGTTATAATGAACGGTAGTGATGACGCATGAGGAAAAATAAAATGATTACAGAAAATTGCTTATTGATGTGTTTTAGACATGTTATTGAAGAGCTAGATTTCTGCTATATTAGGGTTACCATACCGTCCGGAAAATTCCGGTCATGTCCGGAATTTAGGGTTTAATTTCGCATCCGCAAACAATTTAAAAAAATGCTCGAATCTCCGGAATTTTGTAATCCTATAAATTATGCTTAACTTTAAACATTGTAGGCCTAAATGTCTTTCAAAGACGAGAAATTCATTTGGAGTAGTCTACACTGCTTCTTGGCCACAATAATTTTGCTCCTAGATTGGTGTGCATCAGTACTTGTTGTGTCCAAATTTAACATTTTAGCCACAAAGTATGGAAGTGCTCACGTGGCTTACGCGCACGTGCCTCGTGCTTTACCTACTTTACTGGCTTCTCTATATAAGCGGCGTTTTCCCTTTGCCGCTTTCTGTTATCGTGGGCTCGACCAGATAGTTATATAGTTATCGAAGTAGTTGTAGAGATTTAGTTTTTTGGATACGAAGCCCATTACCTAAACTGTCGGTGAGTAGCCTATCCTGTATTTTTTGTATTATCCTTTACCAGTAATATCTAAAAACTAAGATATCAAACGCAATTCTTACTCCAATATCGAGATACCGTAAACCTAGCTATTGATATGAAGAAAGTGTATGTAAGTGATGCTGTAGATTGTGGTACTGATTGTTGTGTATAACCTCTTTGATGTAGTTCGGCTAACGTTTATCATTATTTTACAGGATCAGATAGCAAACACCTTTTATCGTTGCAAATTCCTGCACTGCACTTTGACCCTTGCAGGTGCAAGCTTTAGGGCAGGGTCTGTAAAGATTAGCATTTGTGTATCCAATTAATTTTGGTGAACAACATACTTTGTCTTAGTTTGGCAGTTGGGAATACGCGCGCATAATTGGAAACACCCTCTCGCAGCGGTCGCGTAGGACGTAGACGGCTGATGTGGGCTGGCGCAGGGCGCAACCCCCACAGTACTTAAACTGTAAAATTTTGCATGGGGGGACGCTTATTGCAACCTTGACCAAACGCATTCACAATGCGAAAGTACTTTAGTGGAAATTATGTAATTCCTTCCCGAAATCGAATGAAAACCAAAAAAAAAGTCCTTACCGAAAATTGAAGAGTTTTTGTCTCCGAAATCAAGTGAAGACAAAAAAAAGGTCTTCACCGCAATTTGGAATTATATTCGACCGGAATTTGTGGGATTTATTCGTGCTGATAGGACCTTTTTCGTCTGATCGTCCAGTGCTCAAATCTCGATGGGGGGATGCAAAATCCCGATGGGGGAGGCTAAATCTCGATGGGGGGACGCTAACTCTCGATGAGGGACGCGTACCCCCGCATTCCCCCTACAATTTAAGTACTGGTGTGCATCATGGATCCTCGATTATTGGTGCATTTACACACTTTGCAGTAGGCCTATTGAATTCTGTATTGTGACGTAGCATCTTCATTATTTAGCAACCATGCGGATTGCCATTAATATTTACCAACTTTTGTAGTTAATTAATAACTTAATTAGTTATGGTCCGAACGACAAAGCTTACTTAATTAGTTAATTAATAGCTTAATTAGTTTACCAAAGCCGACCAGAGAGTTTTTTTCATTACGTTGCCCCAGTTTTCTTCTCTATGTGATTTTTCCACATTTTTTGCAAGTCCAAGATATTTTCTACATTTTGGCAAGTTTAGTGCTGATATAAGAAATGATGCTTTGGTCTATGCTCGTCATCAGGGCCTCAGAGAGAAAATTTTCCAGGGTGTACAAAGGTTGATACCAAGCCCCCAAATCTTGTTAGGCCCCGAAAGCCTTATTGGAGCCCAAGCCGTTAAATTATTTTTTGTAAGATGGGTGTAGATCTTCATCTAAAAGTGAGGGGATAATGATATTCGCATACAGTTAGGACCTATGAAAAACACAACTAAACATAAAGTTGGTTTAAATCCAGCTAGGGGGTCTGGGGGAGCGCAGTGAGCTCCCCCAGTGGGGTCCGGAGCAGAGTCCCGGAAGCTTTAGCACTTTTTATGTTTCTCAAGAGTAAAACACAGCATTTGATCAATATCCCAGCACCAAACTAGCTTAAATCGACAAGCAGAAAACGTGATATACATGGAAGAAAGTATGTGAAGTGGGGGATGATGACATTGACACAATATTACACAATATAATGACTTTAATACTGCAAATCTAAATATTTTACTGATAGAATTAAGAAGTCATCTGCAATCATAGACTTCACAAACCCAGATACCTATTAAACTAATACATATAGAGTAGGTTATTAATGATAGTAGTATAGTATGTCAACTTTGACTCCGTTCTCTGAGGTTGAAATGCTTTTGGATCTCTGGAAATGTGGGCCTTCGTACATTGTTATAGCGTAGAATGAGGGCTCTCAAGTCAGAGAAATATAAAAAAAAACGTTAATTTTGGTGCAAGTGTACGACTTTTGATACATTTTCTCTTATTTTAATCAAATCGGCCACTATTGGATGCCCTGAAGGCTGTGTAGCAAAAATAGCGACCAATTACCAATACTAAATAGGCTGACTGATATTTTTGCTGTAGGCAAGTTTGATTACGGTGTTAAGGTGCGATACCAAAACTTAACTCGGAAAGCTGAACTCTTCCTGGCTCCTTGAGCCCGGGCCCCCTAGGCCCGGGCCCGGGTACGATGTACCCCCTGAACCCCCTCTCGCAGGGCCTGCTGACAAGTGACTGGACATTAACTATTGTCGGTACTATAATTTTGTGCTTTTACCTAACTTTATGCTGTATCATAACCTATTCGGGATCCTTGGCGTAGCCCGGGAAGCTCCAACCTTTTCTGTTTTTTCTCCTGTAGACTACTGTATAAAATATAGCAGTTTTTATAAATACCTTCAAAATCCAGGAGACAAGTCACAGTCACACCTACCTACGTAACCTACTACACTGGCAAAACTGACTCACACCCTTCTGATTGTACTGAAGTAAACTTGAACGATTCTTGCTCGGTTCTTTCGCGATACTGAAATAAACTTTAATGATTTTTACTAAATTCCAAATATGGTAAAACGCACAAAGTAATTTTTTCTTGGCCTGCAGAGGCTGCGGTTTTGCAATAAAGCATGCTGCAATATAGTCGCGTCAACCCGTCAAACTTTAAAGTGAGTGTTGAGCAATGCTTAGTTTGAACTTAGTTACTGTATTATAAAAACACAGAATTACGGTAAGCTGTACTGCAACGCATACATTTTGAGTTTTGAAACCCCCCCCCCTGGCCAAAATTTTGGTGACGCCCATGTTCAAGGCCAAGAACTTAAGTTTCGTGGCCAAGGACTTCAAAATGTGTCCTCAAGGACTCCACCTTTTAATTTATGTAAAGGTTAATATATGCTTTTGTAAAGTGACTTTGGGCTAGGCTAAGACTAAGTATTAGCCTTAGTACAAAAGACTTTTCGAGTTGCTCGTTAAAATTAAAATTAGAGAGGCACTTGTGTGGTGTTTGAAATACAATATTTCTAGAATGGTTGGGTCAAGAAGAATGGAATTAAGGCAAATCCAATTTAATACGATTGCCCTAACTTTGGATAGCCCCATTGGTTTTGCTTTCAGTCCTCCATTAAAATAAAGCTCCAATAAAGTCCGTAGATCACATGCTAATATTAATCAATACCGTTTGCAATATTTTCGTGTATTTTACACTTTTGTTTGTTCTGTAGTATTTCCTCCGTTTTTGAGGTATGCAATACCGATAAAAATAAAATAAACAACATCTACAGAGCTATTGTGCGTTGACTGCTGAGAAAGTTTGGAAATAGCCTTGAAGAAGCGGTCGGGACTTATCGGACAGATAAGCAAACAAGATGGCATTGTCTTATACGAATCAGAGTATACTGTAGGAAAGAAGAATGAACTTCGCAGAAGTAGATGAAAATTTAAAAACTCTTGCTTTGGAACTGAAAAAAGTTTGTAATTCTAAAGGTCTTGAAATCAATCCATGCGAATCAGCTAGAATAATTCACAAAATCGGTCTTGAACATCTCAAATTAAGCCCTGATAAAGCTTCTTTGATCAGAAGCGTTGGTTTGTTAAATTCTGCGCTTGCTCGGGGACCAAGCAATGCATTTGACATTGAAAACGACCTTTCTAATGTTTGTCAGCACATTTTGAAACAAGCAAACGCAAGTTGTCAAACGGCAAACCTGATCGATCAAGCAAAATATGCGAAATCTCAAATTGAATCACTGAGAGCCAAAACCACTCAAGCACTGACTGAACTTAAACTTACCAAAACAGAAAATCAAACAGCTACATCAAAATCTGAACAAAAAGTGATAATCAAGTCAATGAAAAACATCCAACGACAAATTACGACAGATTACAAACATATCATGGTAGAATTGTGCCAGTATTGTGTACACATTATGGGACCACCACCTTGTAAATTTGCTGTCGTTGGAATGGGATCTCTTTCTCGTAAAGAAATAACTCCGTACTCAGATTTCGAACACATAATACTGCTGGAAATTTTAGCTGATTATAATATGCACCTGAAGTATTTTCGATGGTTTTCAGTCATTTTTCACACGGTTATCCTTAATTTGCAAGAATCCATCATACCTAGTCTAAATGTCAAGTATCTCAATGACAAAACATGTGTTTTGGGTGACTGGTTTTTTGACACTTACACTAGCGGAGTTTCGTTTGATGGAATGATGCCACATGCTTGTAAGTTTCCATTGGGAAGAACACAACCCACTAAAAACAAACCATGGACAACAGAATTGATTAAACCAGTTGATAAGATGTTGGAGTATCTTGGCTCCGAGGAAAATTTAAAAAATGGTTACCATTTGAGTGATATCCTCACAGAAACTTGTTTTGTGTATGGTGAGCAAACTCTTCACAAGCAGTTTTTAAATGGCATTCGATCATATAAAGATTCCAAAACAAGCGACGAAATCCGTGACGAGCTCAAAAAACAAGTAAAAGAAGATTTGGACAAATTTGCAACAAGATTCAAACTTGTCAATCTGAAATCCACCAAACCGCTAAACATAAAACAGCTGTTTTATCGAACTTCAACGTTGTTTATTGCTGCTCTGGGTAAAATGAATAGCATTGATTCGTCATCATGTTTTGGCATCGTCTACAAACTGGCTGCGCAGAAGAAAATAACAAAAAATGCTAAGCATAAGTTGTCGTTATCAGTTGCAATTGCTTGCCACATTAGGCTTGGAATTTACATGAAAGAAAAATCCCAACGTGATTACATTCAGCCTTGTAACGATGCTAAGACAATCTTTGATGACATTCTGGAAGTTACCGACGTTGATTCGATTGTCCGGTATTTTCAAATAACATACTGCTTGCAACTTCAAGTCATCAAGATATTGGGAATCGAAGGAAATCATATTTACTCCAACGCTAAAATGCTGAATATCGCTATTTGTTATGCTTTGAAGCTAGACCAAATGATGTTAGCATTGACCGAAGACGTGCTTGGTAGGAAAAGTTTTTTATCTTTTGATATGAGATTTGTGCAAAAGTACGCCGATTTTTTAAAAGTTGATGATGATTCTTCAGTCGAAAATTCAGATTCGTCCGACAGCAATTTGATGGATTCTCGAAGATATGACAATTCACATTCGACGGATAAGCATTCAGAAATTGAAATGGAGTTTTCTTTGTTTGACAAATCTATTCAAGATTTAGAAACAAGGCTAAAAAACGTATCAAAGTTTTTATCGATATCTGATGCTAATTTTCTGGATTCAAAGCATGATCTGTCATATTTCGTCATGCATGTTCTCAAAAGCTTATACGTTCTGCAACAAAGTGATTATGAAGAAGCGTTAGAGTTTTTGGAAGCGTATTTAGATATCTCTCAACGTTGGTTTCAATCAATGAAGTGTCAAATCTTTAAAAAAAACATTAAAAGGGTTATGTTTGTTCTATTTGGCCTTATTCCTGCTTTTGCTGCAAACTGCTTGGTTGAGCTGAATCGATTTGATGACGCGTTGGTGCATTTAAACCAATTGGATGAGCATACTTTCTTTCGACAACGTGAGGTCAATAAGTTTTACAACAACACTATAGAGAATTCTGAAACAGATATCGGTCCTAGATATGTCATTTTGATACATCTAATTGCTGGAGGCATTTGGTTCAAGATGAAGAATTTTGAAAAATCCCTTTATCACCTTCAAATTTCGTTTGGTTTAGTATTGAGTCTTGAAGCACATGATAATTTTGGATCTTCGTTAGGGCTTTTTGGCATAGAGTTATCTTCGCGTGTCGTTTATTTTAACGGCATTGGAAGCTCTCTCATGGAGATGAAGCAATATGAAAATGCGCTGGTTTACTTTAATCAAGCGGTCAAATTCACCGTTGATGATGATTTTCATAATGAAGATGACTATGATAAAAACAATGTTAAGTTCAAAATTTACATGCTCCCAGAAGTTTTCCAATGGTCAGCTTCTTTTCTAAATCTTAACAGCTGTTTACTAAAATTGCAAAAGTTTGAAGAAGCTTTCATTTGTTTAAAAAAAGCTTTGGAAGTTTCAGCGGATTGGGAATTGGAAAAGTGGCAAACTGAAACATTTACCACTGCTTTGAAAAAGAAAAGAGTGGAAACTCTGGCAAAAATTTATTTTGAAATTGGACTATGGTACAAAAAGCACAATTATTTGAAACAAGCTGTAATATATTTTCAAAATTCTCTTAGCATTTTCCGAAAATTGAGTACAGCCAAAGGAATTTCTTTATTATCAGCTGAACTTTTGCATTCTCACATGCAGATCTATCAACGCACAGGAAGTGAAAATTTTTTAAGAGAATCAAACAAATTTGCTTCCAATCTTGCCATAAACCCAGACTCAAATTTTGCTGAGGATGATGCGCTTTGATTTCATGCTAGAGTCGGCGATTGTTTTTTTAAGCTGAAGAACTACAAAGAAGCACTTGAATTTTTTACAACTTCCCTCGCTCTTGCTATGAGCAAAGAGTTTCTTGGATATAAAATGCGTTGCATTATGCTGTACAACAGCATAGGTGCTAGTTCAATCAACTTGGGTGAATATGAAGAATCACACATATCTTTCAAACTTGCCATGGAAATGCTCAAGAATTACAAAAATGATGAAAGATTTGAAGAAAAGTTTGGGAATTTATCGCTACAACTTTCAAATTCCTTCCACAACGTTGGGAAATATTTTATCGCTATAGGATTGTTTGAAGAAAATTTGCCATATTTGGATGCTGCTTTTAAAACTTTTGAAGCATATTGCTATGATTTTGATGACGACGATGAAGCACTGCAGACACCTCACTTGTCCACAAAATCTGTTTCACATCTGAAAATGTTCCATGAATATGAAAGCGTTTTTTTCGACATTGCGTTTTGTCACATGCAAAAAAATGATTACGAATACGCTCACTCTTTTTTTGAAGAATCTTTATCCATTCACAACAAGCTACCAAAAGCAGATGAAGCTGCTGCAGTTACAACACGTCTGAAACTTCTCACTTGTTACATGAAGATGTATGAACGTGAAAGAGTAGAAAAACACCTAGAAAACTAGCATTATATGTACTTCAATTAAAACTACGTTTAGAATGGTCGACATTCAAACTCTTATATTCTTCATCCAATTGTAAACACGCTACTATTGCATAACACTTTATTCAAAATCCGTATGTAAAGATTTTTTGAAGGTACAGTAGTTAACTTCATTGATTGTTAAAAAACCTTTTTCGGTAACTTGTGTTATCGCAGAGGCTCTGAGATAGAATTCGTCCCCCCTCTACACTCTACCTGTTAAAGCCCTGTTTATACTTAACGTAAAATCGTGAACGTAAGAGCGTATCCTGAGCCTATTTTTAACAAAAATTTGGTACACCCAGCGTACCGCTTTAGTAGCAGCATAAAAGCTGCTAGTTGAAAATAAACTAAAGATACGCTTGTGCATTCACGATTTTACGCTTACTGTAGACCGAGCTTTAATGGTGAACAGTTTTACCAATCTTTGATTTGACCGGACCGAGAATCAAGCACGAAGCTAGCAACAGGCACTCTATTGGCAAAGCTCTGATGCTATAAAATTAGGTTGTCATTCAAATAAGTTTTTGCTTTAATTGATTGCACTGTACATGTAAATGTTGCGATTAAGTTATTGCTGAATGCGCTAAATATTTTTATGTTTTTGTTTTGTAAATTACAAAGATAAATGTTGCTTTATTTTGACTTGTGCAATGTGCACGTACACATGCAGCTTTTCCAACTCTCTTATTTGAATGCTTGATGTCAGTTGTCAATTTATCTACGTTTCTTACTATCAGCTATTTTTGCGAGGTTAATGCTTCGATTGTTCCAATTAGTGAAACATTATTTGAGACGTTTCTGTATGATTTATTTTATATTACCATTTATTGTGCACTAAGAATAAGATGCACCAAAGTGGATTAATTTTCTATCTTCCATAGCGATGAACTTATTAGATTTGAATAAACTGATTTTGCAAGTTCAGAGACACTATTCTTTGATTACTTTATAATTATAGTAATTTGCTTGGCCCCTTGTTTAAACTTTCCCCTTATAGTTTTGTTAATGCTTGGATCAAAGTTAATCAACGTTGGCGCATATGACCCTAAATTATTATCCATTTGAATATCACAACGTGGATAATAGTCCAAATTATTGAAAGAAAATTATACCACTATGTTTTCTCAGCAAAGTTTTGTATTGTTGAATTTTGGTGCTTTATTCTTCGTGTCAGAATGATCAATTGCTAAACAACTATTGCTGAGGTTTCAGATACTTGCATCCCTTCCATCTTTATAGGTATGCTGCTCGCGGGAGTTGGGTCGTTGAACGCCCAGACATCAAAAAGCATCTACACCTGAACATGACTTTGAGTTAGTAACCCAAGCAATGTTGATCAGAGGTCACAAAAAACTCCTAGTGATTTTGAAGAACGGGATGGTATCAACGGAATACAGATCTGATCCGGATTTCACCTACACAACTTCTAACTACTTCTTAGTGTTGTTAGCTTTGTTGTATCTAAAATTATTAGTTCCGCAATTACTTATTAGCGAAGGCCAATCATCCAGACAGCAAATGTTGACTTCTTTTACACGAAAATATTAGTTAAAAGATTTTCAAAGTAAAAAAAACTGCGTGAATAAAATTAATAGTTTTACAATAAAGCTTAAAGTGAGTAAAATGATTTAGAGCTTTCACCGATGTCCTAATTCATTAGAATTAATTGATCGACATTGATTAGTAAAGTATTAATCAATGGATAAACTTTAATTAATATTCTTACGATATTTCCACATAATTTATTAATATCATTTATTATTGATTGACCATTTTCCGAATGCAAGTTGTTTTCAAAGAAGTATACATTAGTAAAAATGTATACTAAAGGCTCTACTTACATGTGGTTCTTTTTGCTTCTAATAACTACTGAAATGTCGAGCATATTTTTGTTTTTTGCTGTTTTACCGTCTGTGTTTTCTTTACTGTTAGTATGATTGCAAATTTTTTGAAAATTTTTGGAAATTTTTTAAAATGTTTTGTGAATATTTGTAATTTTTTTGAATTTTTTGTAATTTTGTTAATTCTTTGTGTGAAAATTGCTGAGAATGTGTTGTGAATGTAAGCTCTAATTATTTCAATGATAAGTCAATTATGATGTTTTTGATGTTTGCTGGCCAGAGTTTTAATGTTTAATTGTTTTGCGTGCTTCTGGCCTAAAGGCTACCAGCGCAGAAGCCTAGGGAAGAGCCACCCGAACGGCGACTACGTAAAACAAGCAATGCGAAAAAATTGACTTATTATTGAAATTATACAACAAGCAAGCTGCTGGGTTTAAATAGCCAAAATTAAGCATGGGAGGAGACGTCTTCTCTAGGTCACGTAGTTGAGTAGTGGACTGGTAATCCAAAGGCTGCAGGTTCGATTCCTACGGGAAGACAATTTCTTCGCATTGCTTGTTTTACGTAGTCGCCGTACTGGTGGCTTTTTCCTGGGCTTCCGCGCTGGTAGCCTTTAGGCCAAAAGCACGCCAAACGATTAAGCAACTTTAATTATTCTAGTTTTATTTTCTGTGGAGAGTTTGCAATGATTATGTTTCTTACGTATAGCAATTACCTTAATATTGTTTCTACGTTCAAGTTTTCACACTAATTAGGAGCATAAGAAAGGGGGTGGAGTGAGTTCAAAAGTTCAACCGATTTCATCAACCGGAAAAGAGTATTTACCTCGCAACTAAAAAACACACTTTTAAAATATTTTGCAGAAGTATTAAAATTGCCATCGCTGTTTACAAAATTGCAAAAACAGCCAGCGACTGTAGATGCTTCTCCTAAATGGCATCATGACATTTTCTCCGAAGGTTTAACAGCCACTTAAAAGAAAGACACCCTTGTATCTTGCTGTAAATGACTAACTTGGAATTGTTGCACATTTGCTGTAGAAGATGATGTACGCTTTATGTACGTTGTAGCGTAGTTGATTACTATGACAAAGCATGTTCCTATCCTCCTTGAGGTTAATCAAATCTTGAAGTTGACTTTACTGAATACTGCTTATTACGTTTGTAGTTGTGTAATATTATTGTTTTCTGGGCCTCAGAGAGAAATCTTATTAGAGGGTACGAAGATTTATCGGGCTCTTTTGCCAAGGCCAGGACCGGAAGGGTGAAGACCGAAAAAAAGATCTTGATCGGAAATCCGGCCGCCTTTTTTCAGAAATTGGTGAAGACCAAAAAAAAGTCTCCACCGGAAATCCAGCAGGCTTTTGCATGCATGCACACCGAACTACTACTAATTGAGTGCGCGTGAACTTATAGGCCTTCCGGGCTCCCTAAACCAAGGCCCGGGTACGATGTACTCCTTGAACCCCTTTCTCGCAAGCCCTGATTGTTCATAATAAGTGTATTCTACGTCGCAGATGCTCAAATTAGAAAGTTACAGTAGTTTTTCCTAAAATTGAATGGAAATATGAGACTGCTCTACATCATCGGAAAAGCATTGATCAAATGAGTATTTTCTAGAAGTTTGCCGCACAATATGATTGCAACAGTTTTTCTTTTCATTCTGATGCTGTTACTTCCCATTTTTACCACAATTATTGAAGTTTAGCTGGCCAAAGATTAAAGATACAAAACAACTCTTCAAAGAGCTCTTGACAAATTAGAAACCACAAAACGAGACGATGTAGTTAATTTAGTAAGTACAGTAAATGGTACTTGGCAACTTTGTTCATCAAACAGCAGATGACACATCAGTCTTAAAAATTAAAGTAGCGATACGCTGTTAAGTAGCGATCGTGCTGGCGCAGAATATGAAGCGATCAGTGGTCGAATGGATGAAGCTCCTGGGACTAAAACGGTAAATTTGAGTTCAATTTGCGGCCGGTTCGATTCAACAAATACGAGAATGAGTATTTGCAGCTCCCCTGCTTGACGTTTAGCGATGGCCTTTTTCTGTTTTTCTGCTTAACGTTTTCTGGCCGAGGTAACTTGGTAAATTAAGGTGTAAATATTATTACATAAATGCACCAGACTTCTAGGTTTCCTAAATGTAAAAGATTTAACGTTATCACAATTATTTTGACAATAATGATAGTTTTTGTACATTTGTTAAAAAAGTTAGTTTATTGTAAGAACCATTATTGTATGACGCATGGGTCTGGGAATTAAAGAAACAAAGTGCTAGAAGATGGTTTGCTTTTGTTTTTCAAATTTATTATTTTATGTACACAGTGGCGCAACCAAAGAGAGCTACGGGGGCATTAGCCCCTCCCCTTAGCCAGGTCCTTAAAATTTTCTACCTCAAAATGCAAGCGTTTGAACGTGTTTTGGACTTAACCTATAGATAAAGGAGAGGGCTAAAGGGGCATGGAAATCGAATTTTTTCGACTGACTTTCAAATCTTACTGTAGCCTTTTAGTTCTTCCAAATGACTCCATAATGTGCAAAACGTGATCTAAAATAGCGTTAAAGAAGTTAATTTTCCCCCCAAAATTACAGCAATTGCCTCGCTGCCGGCAGCGCATCCAGACTCTCATGACCTACTGCGGTATGTTAAGTATCAATTGCATCAGCTTGCTAAACAAGCCGCCCAAATAAGATTTCCAAAAAGAAAAATTTCAATGTCTCCCTCACCCCTCAGCAATACCCTGCTTGTGTGCCTGCCGTTACATAAAATTCTAAAATTATTTTGACGGGCGTTGTATATGCCAAATGAAATTTGCTGTTTTAACCAACTGATTTGACGTTCATAATCTAAACATTTAAAGCATTATTTTGATCGTTAATGTGGCTTCTTTCAATAACACGTTTTCCGTTGTCACTGCTTGGTGGATTTGAACAAGCCGCAAATTTAAAAGGGCATTGAGGTAGAAAAAAATTTTACTCGGTTTTTTCTTTAAATTTTTTGACAGGTCTGAAGACTATCTCTTCACCAAATTTGTGCTTTTTACGACCTTCCGTTTCCGAGATATAACAGCTTAGATTTCCTTTTAGAAAGGTTTTTCCCCTAGAATTTTGACCAGGGTTGCAATTAGAAACAATTTAAAAAAGTTACTGCATGTTTCAAATTCTCAATAAATGCTTTGCGGCAGAGTTATTGTCAAAATAAAGGAAATGTTTAGAACTGTAAAATTAGCTGCTGCTTTTAAATAAAATAAACCAACTTTTCAAAAGTTAATCTTCTCTCACATATTGACAAGGCAACACTGAAATGAGAGTAATATTGTCAATTTTGAACTGCAATATCTTGAAACGACAAGACGTAGAAACTTCAATTTTGGTGAGAATGCATCATAGGCTTATCCCAACATTTTGGTCAGCAGTGAAAAACTTGGTTTGAATGTCCTTAGAACTACAAATCGGCAAAAAGAAAAATTGATCGAAAGCTTAAGACGGTAAATTCGTTAGTGGGTAGACATAAGTTAGCACTAACATTTCTTTCCTGCTTGTGGAGATTAATGAGGATAAAAAAGCAATTTTTGAATGATGTACTCTAATAATATTCTCTTGTTTTTAGAAATATATTCCTGTCTCTTTTGTCTGTAAAGAAGATTCAAAACAACAGACTGTGAAAACACTAAATCTCCGACGTCAAAGATGAGTGCCAAAACAAATGTGTTTTTCAACGTTAGTTGTTGATTTTTTCAACTTTGTTATTCAACCTAATAATTGCACAACCTTACAAACAAAATATAGCAATATTTGGCTATAATATAACAAACTGTAGCTAGATGAGTGGTTGAGTGAATAGAGCGTCTGCTGCTGAAACGGTAGATTTGCGTTCGATTCCCGATCGGGTCAAACCAAAGAATACAAAAATTGGTATTTCTCAGCGTTCAGCAATTAAAAGGACAGTGTGCACAATGCAGCCTCCACCGTGTGTGGTAAACAGACGAGCAGGGGGCAGCTTGACCCGAAGATCAAAGGCCTCTACGCTGTCTGCTGACCATGGCAACCTGGAAAATAAAATGTAATTACCATAATTCCTAGAAGCCCACAGCTGATTATCAGGCGGTGGTCGGTAGTATAATGGGTGAAAAAAACTGGTGAAAACTGGATAAAAATAAGGCGAAAATTTCACCAACTGGCTCATAAGATGGTGAAGACCAAAATAGTTCTTTAGCTCTTCAGAGTGCGTAATTTTACTTGGGAGCTCGGATTGTTTTTAATTACTTTGAAAGAACATTTTCTAGGCTAGGCTAAGCGCAGCCTGGACTTCCTTTTGGGTACGGCGCTGTATCTCAGACTATGAATAAGGGTTGTGTTGTTGCTGTTTTATTGATGTCATATTTCAAAAAATTTTACCATCAATTATGAAAGAAAGTCTTGAAGAGTTTTTTTACGGTGACACAAGTAGTTTTTGCGCCCCAGTGAATTTGTATTTAATGCAGTTTTGCTGCACGGCGTATTGTTTCTGAGTGACGATTTACGAACAATCAACCATGAAGGTACTGTTATTACTGTAAAAGTGTAAAATATCAATAATCTTCATTAAACTTACTGTGTATTACACCGAAGCGTCAAAAAGTTTGCGGGGCTCGTCTCCGCATCATTGAGCTTTAATTGCAAAGTTTCAGCGTTCAAAGAAATGTTGCAATTGCGGCGAGTCTTTGGCACCATATTTTTGTTTCCGATTTGATCAGCTCAGAAATTTAAGCCGAACCTTTTCTTTCAGAAGCGAGCTCGCATATCCTTCAACCAACTAGCTGGTATCAACAAATAGGGCAGAGAATTATCCATTCTCTATTCTTTCACAGATGGACGGCTTAAAAAAAAGTCAAAAAACTAAAATTCCTGCCGAACCTTCAAAATCCGAAAACAATGAACCATGGTTTTAGCTTAATCGCGCCTCATTGCAACAAAATATCAAATAGTTATATTGCGTTAGACGACGCTATGTCTCCATAAAGTACGCCCAAATGCTTGCAAGGGAGCTATTGAGCCGAGTTATGATGAAGCGATTCTGTGGTTGACTAAATAGAAAGCAATAGCAAGCCCCTTGCACCAATAAACACATGACATCATGACCTACTTCAATACTGAGTTTGTGGCATGAAACTGGGGAAAAATTCACAACTTAACTTGCTGTTTATTTTGTCGCATAAAATCGTAAAATTTTGAAATACCGAAAACACGTCAATTGTCAAAATTCTTACTAGTAAAAGCGCCAGGAAGGTAGCAAAGAATCATGCGGTAATCGAGTCAAGTAACCGGCACAAAAATCAACAAAAATGATTGCATTAGTTTTGTGATAAAAAAACGGGTAGAGTAATTCCATGTAAATTTTTGCAAAATTCGTGTCAGAGAAAAAATGACGAGTAATGGCCACATTTTGTGATCTTCTGTCTTAACCCTGTTCGGCCCAGGGGGGAATCGATTAGCTCCCCCCTTCATTTATTTTGAAATTTTGCAATGAAGCAGTCAAGCCACAATAATCAAATTTCTTGACTTTTCCTAACATTTACTGCTTCAACTTTCATTTGTAAAACCATTGTCGTATGACACCTAGATTCGGAGTTATTAAACGTTTCCCAAGGTCGACCGTGCATTTCTGGCAAAATTTTCGAAAAATTAATTTAATCCTGTTAGTGCCAATTGTTCTGTCGTAATTAATAATTTTACGCTTTTCCGAACGTAAATCCAGTGACCACTTGAACGGCTTTTGTTGCGATCGATGTTTAAAAAGAGTTGTGTCAATAGATTTTCATTTACTAGTTTGCCTGAGGCATTATAATTTTCATTATAATTTCCAAAGCTCACAGCTGAATTTCTCAGACAATTTCGTATAATTTTATCAAATTTTAAACTAAGCTTCATTTTTAGTATTTCGCTAATAAATAAAAATTGCAATTTAGCAAAATAAACGTATTTATTGATAAAAGAATTAGAGGCCAACATAAGCGCAAATCCTTTTGTTTTTTGCCGGTATTTTTTTTCACGTTGCTGACGTACAGAAGTCAAAAATGTCCACAAGTTATCAAGCGTGGGGCATGCAGCATGAATTTCGGTAGTCTTCATGTTCAAAATTAGTTTATGGTGACTAAAAAAAAAGAAAAAAAAAACGCAAATTTTAAATAAATTTTTAGTTTCTGCTAAGTAGCAGTATCAGTAGAAAGATGTACATTTCATTTTTCACAAAAACACATGCATAATTTTGACTGCCAAAAGTTTTTTTTCATGAAGTTCAAGTGATAACATCCAAAACAGAAATTTGCGCGAGTGTCTTTGCGCGTGACGTAGCAGCACACTGATAACTTCATTGTGCGTATACGCTTTGTTTTCACCAAATTGCAACATTTCTTATGCCTTTGCGATATTCAATAACATTGCAAAAAGTAGAAAGTTTTTGATAATTAAATACTTGTTTTGGATTCATTATTTCCAATTTTTACCTTTTTTGTTATTCAAGGTTATTATTAATAAAAGCTTTGCGTAAAAAATGCTTTTCGAAGCAATACCCAATAGCTAGCGTAAAATATTATCAATTTTTTATAAAATTCACATCAAACTAAACAATTATTGGGTATGTACGTTGTAAAATGTGCTATGTGGTATATTATACTTGTTACCACATTTACGAATTTCGTGTTAGATACCAATACAAGCCTACCTCCAATAGCGTACCCAGGGAGGATGCGGGGGGGGGGGGGAGCTGCAGCCCCTCCCCTCCTTGGCATGTCAACCAAAATGCAGAATAAGGAAAAAAAACACGTTTTTATCACTTCTGAGACTGTTGTATGCACTGGAATGGGCTAAAATAGTGATTTAAAACATTTTTTAAATATATATTCAGGAGGGGGGCTAATTTGTCAAAAATACAACTCACAAATGAATAAAAACTTTGAAAAATGGCCAAAAATAAGCTATCAAATTTGATCGCTAGTGTGAAAATGCTAAACATAGGTGTTATTAACAATGGCAACAAATATACTACAAACTTAGAAATAGGGGGGGGCTATCCAGTATTAGTTAATTACCAATCATTTCTCTCAATTCTCTTTTCATTAGCCCCCCTCTAGTTATTTTTTGTGTGTAAACTGTAGACGAAATACTGTAGATTACTCCAAGTAAGTTTTATTGAACTATGCGAGTTTATAATTTACCAGCATCTAAATAAGAGAACTGAAATTTTATCATTAGCCACCTCCCAAATAGCCCATTTATGCAACCAGTTTAATTATGTTTACACTGCCAACTTCTATGCCACGTTTTAAAAGCATTATTTTTTTATCAAAATAGCCCTAAAATCAAGTTATTTTTGCAAAAAAATGCAAAATTTTCGAGCGCTGAGGGCTCCGCCCCCAGACCCCCGTGCCTCGGGCAGCTGGGGGCTTTTCTCCCAGACCCCCATTAGCCTCCGGCGACTAGGGTCCCCGCCCCCAGACCCCAAACACACAGCCACCTCCATTGCGAATTCCTGGCTACGCGCCTGCTTACAGCATGGCATACTATTGCAAATGTTACAGAGTTTCACATTGATTTTTCATTTGTGGTCTATAATGAAAGGTAGCAACCGTGGCATGCTGAATTTGAAAATTTTATGTTGTTTCATTACTTTTTAATTTTCGCTTTTATGTGTGTACTTTCACAACCAACAAAAATTATGTTTGTAGATACAAAATATAAAAAGGGAAAGCAAATTCTCTACTACCAGACTTTGCGAGTTACAATTTGATTAGCCGACCATTTAGTAGATGAATTTATACTGGATTTTTTTGAGATCACAAACAACTAAGATATCTAAATTCACTGATGCCGTTGGCAAATTTTTAGTGTTTCTAATTTACTGCAACTATTCAACGGCTTTATCGCATACAAACTATATTGCTGGTTCTGGATGTGAAAACCAGGAGTGTATTTAGGGGGGGGGGGAGGCATGGTGCCATGGCCCCCCCCTTTGGGTCGTCAGTATAGTATAATTAGCAAAAAATAGTATGCAAAAATGCGGCATGCCCCCACCCCCCTTTGTAACTTGGGCAGAAAGCTTGAGCCCAAAAACGAACAAAATCTGACTAAAGACCTTTTTTTTTGGTCATCACCTCATTTTGGGCAGGAAAACGGACTGATTCGGAGTAGTGGAGAAAAATTTTTTTTGGTCTTCATTATTCTCAAATTTCCTGCCCCTCCCCCCCCTTTAGAAATATTTCTACCCTTTGGATTATACTGCTGTTGTTTTTTTTGTATTTTGTAAACTTATTCAGCAGTAATCCCTGAAATAACCAAAGTTTGCAACAATTTGTTATAAAGCCACCTCTGAAATAAAATCTGAAAGATTATCAAGATAAAATCGTTACGTTTGAGAATTAGACAGTCTTTGTAAAATGATACGAATAGTGATAAAAAGAATGATATTTCGATCAGTACAACCATTAATTGTAATTACAATGTTGGAAACAATTGTAATTTTTGCTTTTTAGTTCTGAAATCAATTGTGATAATACACTAGAAGGTAAGTCCGTTGGGTACTATATAAGATTTTGGAAAATTTTATGACAAGCAATAATCAAATTAATTTAGGTTTTCTTAAATACACTTTATAAAAACTGCAGAATTTTTGAATTTTTGAGAAAAAAATTACTCTCCAATATTAGGCGACGTAATCTTTCACAACGTAAGCAACAAAAAAAAATATTTGGACGCTAAAACCTATTACAGTACTCCAAATTATCCAAACTATTATTCTAAAAATCAATCAAGAATTCGAGTATCAAGTTGGACCAATTTCTTTTTTTTCTTATAATTCAAAGGCCAGGAAAAATCGTACAAAAAATAGTTTGAAAAAATTAACATTTACTACACTCCGTCGGACACATTTTGAAAGTTTTTTCCGTAAGTTCGAAATAATTGCATTTTTATTTACCAAGTTGTATACAGACAGCGAAAAATCGCTCATTTTTTGAAAAAGGCTGTTGTTTGCCCATCTGTCTACCACGCACGGTGAAAGCTTCACACTGCCCATTTTATTGCTAATATCAAGCCGGGAAGCTGGATGTAAATGCAAACTTTTTTCAAGTTTTGATTTGACCAGAAGGGTAATCGAACCCAAGTCTACTGTATCAGCAGCAGACGCTTTATGCTCTCGACTAATGATAAAATGTTGTTATATAAAACTTTTATAACAGTGTTGTTATACACAGAATGCTATGCTGCACTTTTGATTAGGTTTAGCTTTGCCAGATCTACATATTGGGAATGAAACCCATAGCACGAGTTTTCCTAGTGAAAATTCTTACTATATTATATTAGACTGCGAATCTTCAGCATACTAAAAGTTACATCAAAATTCAACCAATTTTATTGACGTTTGTGACAGCTATGTCATTTACATTTACACACAAAATGTGAATGAGAAAAAATAGTGGTTTGATGCTTGTTCTTTATAAATTTTTGAACAAAAAATACCATATTTTGTAGTGTTTAGCAAAAGGAAATATAACAGCAACAAATATTCAGCTTGCATCTAATCCAGCAACAAACTAATGATATAGATATTTTAGCACAATAGAAATAATCTTTTAATTTAGTCCGTAATTATCTCCGAGTTAGTGAATAAAACTCCAGCTGCGATGCCGCGTTATGGCAATCAAACGCTTATTAACTTTATGCAGATAAAAAGCGAACCGATCGCTTTTGATAGTCCTTGACTTATGTTCAAATTAATTGAAGAGCATGGCTGTAAATATAATGACAAAAAAGTTTGGACTTTTTGTCAAAAAATTGAGCTTTTCGTGGAGCAAAAACGGACTTTTTGTCTTTTGTAATTCGGGAGTTATTAACGTCTGAATTTGTTGTGTCAAATCGATTCCCTCCTGGGCCATTAATCAAAAAATTTTGCCTGGTCCGAATAGGGTTAAGCAGCGTTTATTGGTGCGCAGTAGGCGACCGCGACCGATTCTAAAATACTTAATCGAAAAATTTGTCGCGGTCGCGCGCAAATAATCAGTTACTTAAAACAAAGGTAAACTTTGATGTGGGCGACAATTTTACAGTCGGTAGCGGTCGCCTGTCACGCGCCAATAAACGCCGCTTTATAGTGACTCTGTATTTAAAAAGTCATTGGACTTTACCTTTACAAAATCCTGTCTGTGCTCAACATTATGATGACATTAGATTCTCTATTTTTGCCCAAGGCCACTCTCCTTTCCATCTATCTGCTCTTGAAGCCACATTCATCAAAACTTCTAACCCCGCCCTCTGTCGACAAAAAGAATTCGTGTACAACTTAAAGATTGTGCTCTAATGACGCTCTCTCATTGGTCTTTTTCCAGCCAATCGCGGCTCGGCTTTTTCCTATAAACAACTGTTCCTTATCCTGCGCTCTCCATTCTGACGATTCTTCTTGACAAGTGTTAGACGAAAAGCTTTGAAGGTGAACATTTTAATCAAAGTGACTCTGTATTGTGTTTTATGAGTTATGTTGCGAAATCTTATTTACCGTGGAGGATTTTTAAACTTCAAAAACGCTATTTTTTTTATTTTTGTCTTAATTCAATTTTTGGAGTCAACTTTTACATAAAGTATTGTCTTTAATGTTTTTTGCCTTTTTCCACATTTCACTGAAATTTACTTTCATTGCGACTGATAACCTAAATTGATGCGTAAAGACGTCATAATGATGTCACAAAAGCCTTTTGTCTAGTAAAGAATTGTGCAATTTCTCGAAATAGAAATGACCTTTGCCGAGGCAAAGACAAAGTGTAAAGGCAGATTGGAGTCAAAAAACTTTTGAAAAAACATGCTGGTTTGAGAATGCGCTCTTCGAAACGTTGATTAGACGCTGAATGACCTTGTTTGTGACCGATTTACATTTTAATTAGGACCAGTGACTAATTAGTTAGTAACCGGATATTGAAGTGAACTTACCGGAAATCCGAAATTATAAGGTTTGGTCTATTGCACCGCACATTACTTGTTTTCTGCGTGCTTCATTCGGGTTGAAAAGTGAAGCCGTCAATCCAACGGCTCGTAGGAAGCAATCAATGAGAAGCAATAGCCGCCTTTGTGATGATGTGGTGCCCAACTACATACGCCCACATTTTGATTGGTGTATAGATGGTAACTTTACTTTTCCGGATTCTCCAGCCTAGCTGGGGCTTTGTGGTGGCGCATTGCCGTTGCACCAAGGGTTCTCATCCCCCGAAAACAGCCGGGCAGTTGCTTCTAACAGACGATCGAAAAAAATCGAGTTTAATTTCTCAAATTTAGAATAGGAAAAAGGAACTTTAAAGCCAAAATTAATTTGCTATGGCTATGAATTATAGACACTATGCAGTTGCTTTATTCAAAGCTTCACGCTTAATTAATACGTTTATCGTAAGTCTGAATCACCATGTTGCATTTGCTGCTTGGTCCCCATGGGACACAAACATTTCTTTCCAGCAAAACTGGCACCTTGCAACCTTTCGACTATTTATCTGGCGTCCAACTGCGCTACGCGTCGTCGACGGCTGCTGGCGATGAATTGACATTGTGGCCTAAACAACCCAATCAGTTAAAGTGAAATCAAATAACCTTATGGCGCTCTATGAATATTGTTCAGGCGATTGATTCACACTTATCCTCCACTCTCGAAAAAGTGACGGTGGCGCTTTTATTTTGAACGAATCGTTCTCACCCGCTTAGGAGATGACCGTATTCAAAATTTTTCGGTTGACATTTGACTTCTTCACACGAAAAATATGAATCAGTTACTTTGCGTTTGCCTAACGTCACCAACGTAGAGCACGATTGTTTGCGTTTATTTGCAGTCTTTTGTCAGGCTGGGCCACCACAACGGGTAAGACTGCTTGGACCCATTGAGAAGGAATCGTAGAGTGTCTTTCCCAAAGAACCAACGACGAATTGCTAGTTCGGGAATCGAACCAGCATCGAGCAACCTTTCATTTAGTAGATTAGATAATTTGAAGTACAATGATATCGTCACCTAATAAAAAAATGTCTAAGTCATTTTTTTAAGTTTCGAGAAAAACGAAAACAACTTTCTCATTTTTTAGTGAAATGACGTATCGTCGCCAAAAGTTGGCAAAAATACATGAAAATGATCATATCTACGATGACCTACGCAATTTTTCTTAAAAACACCCCGCTCGATGGCTAAGTGACTTTGGCAAAAATATTACAAATTTTTTGCGACTTAGACAATAATGCCCTAAAAGCCTGTTTTGCCGTTAGGCTCTTTAGGGAAGTGACTGGAAATCTTGAAAAGCCAAACAGCAAAACCCCCCAGAAGAACCATCACCCCCCTGAAAAGCCTAACGGCGAAACGGCCTGTTGAGGGGCATTATTTTAACGTTTTTGTAGGTGTTTTATGATTATCACAGTTAACAGGCTCTGACCTAGCGTCATCAAGCTTTTTGTTAGGTTCGCAAAAAAAGCACTTATGAATTTTATTTTCAATAGCATTGCTATTATTTCTTAAAAAGGGCATTCAGGACGTGTTTGTTTAAAAAATTTTGCTGTTAAACCATAGTGAAACAACTTTGGCAATTTTTTAGATTTTTTCGCACCAATTTTGATTTTCTTCGGCCAAGAAATTGTAAGATATTTGCAAATATTTTTCCCTTAGACTAAGGAGAAACGCTTTCCGAACATTACCAAACTGAACGGACGTGGGTCAAAACTCGTTCCAAATGACTGACTACATTAGCAGCTGTCGAGGAAGTGGCTTCGTAGGTACCTGCTGATAATCGTAGCAAACCTATACGAAAAATGCTAACTAAAATGCTTTGCATTGAATTTTCAATTGCATATTTTCGTAAAAAACTAACTGGCTTTCTGGCCTGAACCAATTGAATAATAATCGTATAAAACTTACTGGCTCACTAAAAACTGGAATGTTTGTCTAAAATTTAGTCCGCTACAATGCTTCAGCCTTCAACATGCAATCATTTCTTAGGATCTACGCTATTTATAATAAGCAATAGTCACAATTGGCTATAGGCTACTACGCCTAAAGCACTAAAACCTTAGCTTGATTCCGAATACTTTGCTAGCACTTGGCGGACAAAGCACACTAGGAAAGCATTAATGCATGCTTAATCCATGCTTAATTTATATTTTTTGTGAAATGTCAACCCATGTTCTAGGATCTTCTCCAAACTTGACATGGGGGTAGAACAGAGTGAAAAAACCTGTTTGCAAAAAATTTCACCTTTCTAGCACAAGCCGTTCCTGAGATATGGTCTTTTCAAAATTGGGCGAAAAAGTGAATTTTGAGGATACGCATGAGTGATTTTGACCTCTAACGCTCAAAGTTGAGATAGGAGGATGCAGTAAATTGCTAAATAGGAGGATGCTGATTGGGGCACAGCCGCCCAAAACCAACTTCGTGAGATTGAAGTCAAATTAAACAATATCATGTACGTACCATAACTTGGAACAAAAAATTTTCTCACGCAGGTCAATTATATTAGAAACTAGGCCTTCTGAAACAACACGATGTTTACAAATTGGAGCTTGCCAAATTTATGCATAAGGTTTTTAAGAATAAGCTACCTAAAATATGTAATTATAGCTTCATAACAATTGACAAAGTTTGTGATTATGCGACTAGAAAACCAAGCAGATCTAATTACTTTTTACTTCGAGTCTCGAAATCTGCTGGACAGAATAAAATCAAAGTTAACCTTTTGCGGTCCAACAAATTTTCCCCAAACCTGCTTAGCAGGTTCAATTTTATTTTTAGTTTATGGTAGATTTTTAAGTGCAAAAACTGAATTCAATAGTTTTGGTTGCAAATTTCCAAAAACACCTCCAAGTTTTTAGAATTTTATTTTTTGTGGGTTAAAAGTCATACCGTGGTTGATCAAAAAATTTGTTTTTTAAAGTAAAAAAGAAAATTCATTTGCAGCACAAAAGCAACATCAAACTAAACGTTACCAAGTTGTCATAATGCACTCAAATTTTTTCAAGAACTATATTTGTGAAGCTTTGAATAATTCTTAGTTCTAAATTATCCCAAGGATGATTTTCGAGCATACAAACAAAAACAACTCACTATGCAAATTCGGCCAGCAATTTTTTAGTCTTTCAAACAAACAGTTATCAATGCAAATACAATCAGGTAATTTTCAACGTAACAAGCAACCAAAATACTGAGAAGCAGTCTACAATGTAAAAATCACATTTCACTCGTAGTTTTTTAGAGTATGATATTTTTTGAAGCATTCTCGTGGATAATTGCATCACTATGGAGTTTGCAAAGATGTAAAGTGCGGGCCCGGCGCCACGGGGGGACATTTTGGGGCTGTGCCCCCCCAAATCACTGCTTGAGGCCCCCAAGCGAGAATTGAGCCTCTCAAGCGAAGAATGTGCCCCAAAACGAAGTAACTATCCCTGTGCCTCTGAAGTTTACTTCGGGGCCTGTGCACATCAAAAATACTGCTCGTGCCCCCCCCCCAAGCGTAAGCAAACTTCCGTTCTAGGACGAAAATACGAGTAAACGTCATAACAAAGTCTTAGATTTTGCAACAAAGACCTTTTTTTTGGTCTTCACCGATAAATCGGTTGGCAGAAACGGACATCCACACCACAAGATCCCCTCTCAATTTAGGTTGAAGACCTTTTTTTCTTTGGTCTTCACTCCTGAATCTGTTGGCAAGAACCGAGATTATCACCACAAGATCCCGTCGTGCCCCCCACTGGCAAAAACTGTGCCCCCGGAGCAATAACAGTGTTTGTGCCCCCCCCCCATTTGGTTACGCTATACTCTGGCACCGGGCCTGGTAAAATGTAGGCTATACTGGAAGCAAGATATTGTCATATAGTAAAAATAGTTTATCCTACTGTTTATTTATGGCAAAAGGATCACCAATAAACATGTTTCACCATTTTATCATTCCTACGATGAATTTGCACTTGGCAAAGCCGAAAAATACTGATATCAGCCCAAGAATGATCAAGAACCTTTTTACATAAAATTATTTTCCATCCCAAGGCTGCACTTGGACCGCAAAGGGTTAGAGGTGCTAACCCATGGAAAGAAATTAGTGAAAATTTAAAAAACAAACCATTCAATTCTTTTAAAAAACAATTCAAAGAAAATTTACTGAGAGGTTACTGACTGCACTGTTAGGAATTAATCAAGCATCGTATGTATTGTATTCGCACGCAATGGAACATGTGGGAGCTTCGCCATAAACAACATCGTCTGTACTACTCGCTGGGTTTTATCATTTTATCACAACTTTGTGAGATAATGTTTTGTGCAAATTAGCAAGGAGCATCGTGACCAAAAAACCTTAAGTTCTTGTTATTTGATGCTCCTTGTGTTTCATATGTTAGTTCTGACTTGTGTGATAAATCTTTGTTATGAAAAAATAAACTACTAAACTACTACTACTTCAAGACAGTAAAAGATCTTAAGTTTGTTTAATGATTTAAAGGGCGTGAAGCATCCGACTGATAGGATTATGAGCAGAAAATTAAAAACATCTAAAACGTTTTTTTACTAAATTTCACTTTCTATACGTTTCTGGGACATTTCAAAGTTTAAGAGATTTCTCTAAATGTGCTGCCAGTTAAAATCTAATTTTCTAACAATTGGAATATCCCATGTTTCTTGTATTATTCCTGATGCAACACTAATTTATGCTGAAGCATTGAATTCAGCTGCTTTCAAACCAGTTGTCAAAAATGCCTTGAACCATATTTTAGACAAGATGAAAGTTTACCTGGCAACATTCATTATCATCATCATCATCATCATATTTATTTATTTACCAAGTGACGTCATATCACAAGAAAAAAACTGCAACTTCCTCTAGGTCTATCACCAAAGCATCGAAATATGCATTGTTGGGGAGATCTCCAAAAATTTGAAATGAAATACGGTACTTTAAAAACAATTAGTCGTAGAAAGCAGGAATTGGTTAAGATATATGATTTAAATAACATTCTATGATTTGTACATAATTCCAGCTGGATACTTCACTACCTTCAATGTATCACAAATACAAAGCAAATTATAGCCTATCGTAGAATTGCAAAAAGAATTTTTTTTATTGCTAAAGAGCATCAAAATGAAAATGCACGGTTGGTCTGCACAAATTTTTTTGCATTTTGCTTAGAAAACTGTTACATTATTTTTCGGTAGAAATACAATGGAGCGCTACTAAATGACCGATGTCTTCAGTTTTTCCCATATTTGCACTTGCGATAACGGTTAAACATGTTTAAGGGACTGTGACCATTTCCTAAACATGCAAAGCGAACCAGTACTTTGTAAATCGTATACATATAAATGCTACGATTTACAAAGCTTTTTTAGCAACCACCCTGGTAGATAGGGCCGAAGTGGCGTTTCCCTCTGGCCGAAACATTTTTGTACCTCCCATTGCATGTTTTCATCTAAATGTTATAGGAATGCAGGTCAGCCGGTCACTAATTAATTTTAAATTTATTTTAAATTAGTCCAAAAATAACCACTTCTGGTTGTTTTTCAAACAAATCTCTCTCGAACAGTCGGGGCTTTCTTTCCTTAATCGATTTCTCCCCAATTGCGCTTGCTTTATACTGCATGCAAACTCTTTGTTAGACAATTACGCGTTCTTCTTTTGTCTGCATAATCTCATGGCAAAGAAGTACATTGCACACCTTTATTTACATTGCACACCTTTATTGTTTATTTATGCATTGATTCCTCAATTTACTTTCAGTTTTTCGTTGAAGACAAAGAAGTTTACAGAAGTTATTTTAATTTTACGGCTGCTTAGAGCTGCTGATGTCATTTTGTTTGGTCAAGAGCTAAAAGCACTGCAAACGGAGCTAGGTTGTGTCTTTTAGAAATACGACGTTTTTGGAAAGAACAGGAGTTTAAAATTTTTTTCTAATGTGCTGTGCTTTTTGTGTGTACATTACATCATTTTTACCTAATGAATTTTTGGCGTACCAGTGCCGTAATTTTTCTTAAGGAAAACAAAACGGCGTTATTAGATCTGGCAAAACTGCCTGGATTGAGGTTTGCATGGCTTTCTGACTCTTCTTGCAAATTTGATGGCTTTTTGTTGCTGAAAGCTTGCAGTAAGTGTAATGTTTTTTAATGAATCAAAACGTTGCAAATGCTAAATTCTACATCACAAAAATTTAACCGCCTGTTCCTCATCAAAAAATGAACTCTTGTTTGCCAATTTGGCTCTGGCTCACCATGATGTTGACTTTGATGACGTCATCTCTACGATAACGTAATTGACTTAAAACTTATCGCTCTAAAAAAATTTTGGTGTACTTTACGTTGCAACCAATCTACATGCCAAATTTTGTGCTCCCATTATTGTCGGTTTTGCTATTCAGAGTTACATAAATAGGTAGAATAATTTTTGCCCTTATCTTAGCGTTCAATGCGTTGGAAAAACAACTCGTCAAAAATAGGATTAATAATTAATTATACTCTAAAGTCCAAACTAAAACATAATTTTGCATGCATTTTATTCCCATTGGTGTGTTACTTATCACACATAAATATGAGGAACATACGTTGCGATTATTGAAGCTAAATAAATCAAAACTTTTACTTTCTACCAAGAAAAAAATTTTTGCGCCCATCAAACAACTTTTTTAGTTGCGATACTGCGTTATTAAGGTGCAGAAATTATCTCCTATTTAATTTTGAACTCCTTTAACCTCATTGTAAAATTGAGAAAAGTCAGTGAATTTAATAGTTTAGAAAATATATTAGAAACCGCTGTGCTTGGGTAGTTGGCATTTATGACAAAAAGTTGTTCATGATCCTTATACTTTACAAAAGTGGAAAAAATACCCCGTTTTTTGTAATAAACACTTTTATGAAAAATTTGTACTTTAAACCAATTTGACTTTGAGTCACATTTATTCATAAAGACTGCTTGGAAATTCGAACTCGCTAAGGGCAAGAAGAACTTTTCGATTTTGAGATTTGTCTAATCCACTTCAGCAAAGTTTGGATTGTATTTCGGCCAATATTTAACTTAAACGAGGAGAGAAGATATACTAAAATTAGAGTAATCGTATTAGATTAGATTGGCGTTGACTCTATCATTCTCGACCCAGCCTTTCCAGAGATATTCCATTTCAAAGACGATGTTGGAGCCTCTCAAATAATAATTTTTGTTGTCAACCCGGACGTTAATAACATCGGCAACGCCATCTTACTTTTGCCTCAAGACAACCTGCAATTAGACCAAACCACAGAGGCTTTTTAATCGATATTTAGGTTAAAATATAGGCCTATGTGGGCTAGACTACTGCAATGAAACATCAGGGTTGCGAATAAAATTATAATTAGAGAGGCCCCTACGTGGTGTTGAAGTAGAATATTTCTGAAAGAGCATGGTCAGGAAACATGGATTTAACGCCAATCTAATCTGATACGGCTGCTGTAACTTTAGATATCTTCAATGATTTTTCCTTCAGTCCTCGTTTAAACGAGGTCGTTAGACGTTTTTGTGATCTAATCACTTTACTGAGGTATTGTACAATTCAAATTTAAAATTAAAAAACAAATTTTTGTGCTCCATTTAAAACGCCTATCACATCATATTACCTAAACTTGGCCCTGACGTCACTGGAATGAAACCATCGAATCAGTACCAATTTTTGTAAAGTTTTGTTGAACACAAATCCCACATACCAAATTTGGAATTGTTATATGATTCCTGGTCAAGGATTTAGATAGGAATTATTTTTGCCCCAACCTCAATCCAATTAAAAATTAAGATAATCTACTCAATATCAGCTTCATTGTAGTCCATACCGTTGAACATCTTTCGTGCAAAAATAAATTGAAAACCTAAGTTATAAGATTCGTAATTATTAAATTAAGTCAATTAACCTGAACAATGAACATTTGTCCAGTATTCTTCTCAAAAGTTTCGTAAATCCGCAAATTAAAGTCGATCTACATTTGTGCATTCCACGCTAGCAATATATGCTTTTTGGAATAAATGCTGAAAATTTTAAACCTTATCATTTAATTAGGTGCTGTAATTCCAAACCACCCATCTAAAGTGTATGTAATCGGATAATAAAGTGAGTTGGATGACAGCGCAATAGAGAATTTTTTAAACTCCTACTCCTCTCGATAACCTCATATATCTAAAAGACACACCCTGATCCCGTTTGCAGTGCTTTTTTAGCTCCTGACCAAACAAAATGACATCAGCAACTGCAAGCATTGACAAAATGACATTAGCAAAAAATGACATTTGCAGCCGTAGAATTAAAATAACTTCAGTAAACTTCTTTGTCTGCGGCGTAGAACTAATTAAGTAAACTGACGAAACAAGGTATAAATAAATAATACGGAAATAAAGGTGTTCAATGTACTGCTTTGACATGGGATTGCACAGACAAAAGAAGAACGCGTAATTGTCTAACGAAGAGTTTGCATGCAGTACAAAGCACACACAATCGGGAAGAAATCGATTGCGAAAAGGAAGCCCCGACTGTTCGAGAGAGATTTGTTTGAAAAACAACCGGAAGTGGTTATTTTTGGACAAATTTTAAATAAATTTGTAACCGGCTGACCTGCATTCCTATAGCGTTTAGATGAAAACATGCAATGGGGGAATGTTTCGGTAACGCTACTTTGGCCTTATCTAGTTGCGGCCGTGTGATGATGATGCTTTTTAACTTTAATACAAATTCAAATACCGCGGTTTCATCAAAAATTTTCAAGCCTGTGTAGCCGTGTTACTGTCATTATACCATAAAAGTTTTAGCAAAAATATCCCAAGAATCGAACAAATTTTGACTATATGGCGATGGTTTTTTAGTGATTTTTTCTCAAGTTTGGGTTTTAATTTGATTTTATAAGATGACAAAAACTTAGCGAAAAGAAAATATTGCAGCGTTAGAATTTAAAAGTACGTTACTTTTCTTCAAAGCCCTTAGGTATAGGATAATCAGAGGTGGGCGTTGCGCAAAATAGTTCGCAAGTTTCGCAAGTTGCGCAAATTGCGCAAGTTGCGCAATTGCGCAATTTTCGCTGCGCACTATGCCTTTTTTTTCTGCTCTTGCGCAATTTGCGTTGCGCTTTATGCCTGCTTTTTCAGCGCTTGCGCAATTTGCGTTTGCGAATCGGTAAATCTAATATTTGTTGCACTTTAATTGTGAATGTTTTTCCAAGATGTGCAATCACAAAATAATTTTTAAATGTTGATTTGCATGTCCCTGTCAAAAAATAAATAAATTTTGATTTTACAGATTTAAAGCATGATCACGAGATAGTTGATACAAGCTGATTGCTAATAGAAAGATTTTTTTCTTGTTTTATTTTCTTCTGCGTTATCTACTTTTTTTCTTGTTTTGTTTTCTTCTGCGCTTTCAGCTTTTAAACCGCTAAACGTGCTGTTTTTGAAGTTTGAGCAATTGAATATATCAAGGAGGACTTGTGTGTGACAGAAATCAGGGGTGCCAGCTGGGACAGAGTTGTAAGTCGAGCCGGGCTTTTCGGTTCGGGTTCGGGCCTAAAGTTGACAAAATTTTCGGACTTATTTCGGGCCTGAAACGTACTTTTTGTCCTAAGTGCTCAAAAATATAATTAAAATAACCTTGCAAAATTGCTGGATTTTTCAGATCTAACCTAACTTTCGGGCTTTTTCGGGCATGGTTTGGGCTTCAAAATAGCTTTCGGGTTCGGGCTTATATTTCCGGGTTCGGGCCTGAACTAATCGGCCCGTTTACAATTCTGAGTTGGGAGATCCCCCTCAACCGGGTTTTTCAAAATTTCGAACTCTTAAACCGTAAAAGCTAGATGAATTAGATTTTTTAAATGGGTAAAAATCAAAACTAAACTAAACGTAACAAAAATTCGGGGTGCCACTATGGGGGTTTGCCCCAAACGGGCCCTCCAAAATTCAAACTTTTTAACCACTCACCTGGACTCATGAAATTTTCAGGGTGGGCAAATATAAAAAAACGTTTTCCCAAGCGGGGCTCTCCAAAACTCAAACTTTTTAACCTTTTAAAATGGATACATGAAATGGTGGTCCACAAATTTTCAACTTTTCTATTTGAAGCAACCTTTGCATTTCTGCACCATTAGCTTCTTTCAAAAGGTGCTTCTCCAGTGCAGACTTGACTGTGAGCGAATTCAGAATGCAACTAAGTGGTGAACATTTAAAAGCACTCAATGTCATGCACTGCAATAAAGCGCTGCTTTAATTAACCAGTCGTTTAACAAATTTTTTCTGAATATCGGTGGTGGTTGACTGGTTGTTCACTTTTTTAGCAAATTAAGTTAATTTAAGCCAGATTAGGATTCGGTTTTAGCTATTTGGAATAATTCTGAAATAGCCAAGTATTCTGAAATGCCCATCCCTAGTGGTAGTACGTGTGCTTTAGATAAGCTATATTCCAAGGCTGCCCAACCCGTAGCCCGCGGGCCACACTTGGCCCGCGAAGCTATTTTGTGTGGCCCGCGAGGTCTTTTTGCGCGCTTGATTTTCTCATGGAAAGGCTCACCATTTTCTGGCAAATAAAAAGGTCTAACGTTGGTCTTAGCCATTAATGCGGCTAACAAAAGGCCGGAATTTCTTGGTAAAAACTCTTGGTAAAAATGCATGAGGCCCGCAATAACTTTTCTCCCGCAATTGTGGCCCGTACCAGTAAAAAGGTTGGGCAGGCCTGCTATATGTTGTATACGGCTGAAAGACAAAGAATAATGTATTAAAATTATATCAGGGATCGACATTAACTTTTTTGACAACTTGGCCGTCGGGCAAATGTTATCAAATGTCTATTTGCCCCAGAAAATTTCAACTTGCCCGAAAAAAAAGTACTCTAAGTTTTGAGGTTAGCTTGGAAAAAAGCACTGAATTTGCAAAATACGCGTAGTTTCGAGAATCAAGTTTTCGTGTGCGATCGTTAAGATAATGTGATGCAAACAGTAACTTTTCCAATCATGCATCAGCAAAAATTGATTTTTTGATTGTAAATATTTCATTTAATATTTAACGATCATAATTATTGATTACCGTTGTGGTTTGTTGCAAACGTATTTTTATTAGCGACTATTTTGGAAACTACACTAGCTAGAAAACTAAAAGATTTTCAAAATAATCATAACAAAAAAATTGCAAAATTCTTGACGTTATCTTCATGCGGCGCAGGGTAATACATTGTGGTATCTGAAACAGCTGTTAGCGTGGCAAGCGCCGGAAAACTTTTCTAGAAAAAAAAAACGGAACATTTTGTGCCAAACCGTTGCTAAACGCGTCCAAGAATCGAAAAATCTGCGGGCGATTAAGACGTGTTAATTGCGATAAAGAATGTGCGTACTATTAGACAATGCATTAATTGTGATAGTTACAAAATGATTACTAAAATAAAGCAAGGAACAGCATTCTCTACGTACAAATTTTACTTTATAGCACAAAACCGAGTAAATTGCGTCTTTAACTAATCTTGTTTGAAGTTGTCTAATACGCTGTATTTTGTTAAGTTGCCACCGAGGAAGTTAAGCTGAGAACTAACTTGCCCGCAGCGATTTCAGCTTGCCTCGGGCAGGCGTTAATTTTGAACCCTGAATTTAGTTTAAGCTACCTCACTTAATAAGTACGAAATACTTTTTGCACAGTAATTAGTAGCCGAAAACTTGGCCTCTACAATAGGAAAAAGATTAGATAAAAGGGTCGGAAGAGCAAACGACAAAATCACCAAAGATTGCTCTCCTGCCTACAAGAAAGATGCGTGGTTGCAAAAATTCAAAAGATTCAACACTGCTATTCCTAGTTCGGCCAACGTCGAGAGATTATTTGCTATTGGTTCTGATATTTTGCGATCGAAACGATCGTCTATGACGAAAAAAAATTTTGAAAAGTTTGTTTAGCTGCATGAGATTGAAAAGTGTATAAAAAAGTCAACGCATTATTTCTGAATGTGAGTGAGTGGAGCTTTTTGTTTTGGTGTTTATTTATTTTTATTGCTATTTATTTTTTTTGTTTTAGAGTTTAATTGTTTTTTTTTTTCAACAATAAAAATAATTCTTTCTTCGGTCTTAGATATGTGCCTTTAGTTATAAAAGCTAAACGCAATGCAGTTGGTTTATTCCAGGGCAGCTTAGCTGAAGATGGTACCATGTTTGTACTTTCATATTTTTGTATTTACTGTTATACCACCGTCTGCAGCGCGCTTTTGAAACTTCGATTATGCAAAAATTTGCACTCAAAAACTTTTTTAATTACCGAGATTTGTGTGCGCTTCTCAAGCAATCAAATCGTAGTTGCGCTGTACTATTTTCAATTTTTGGTTGCGGAATTTGTGTTTGCGCTTTAAGCTTAAAAATTTTGGTTGCGGAATTTGCACTTGCGCTTTAAGCTAAAAAAATTTTGGTTGCGGAATTTGCGCTTGCGCTTTAACCTTAAAAAATTTTGGTTGCGGAATTTGCGCTTGCGCTTCGAGCTAAAAAATTTTTGGTTGCGGAATTTGCGCTTGCGCTTTACACTAGAAAAATTTTGGTTGCGGAATTTGTGCTTGCGCTTTACGGTGTGTTTTTTAAACGCCCAGCTCTGAGGATAATACACATAAAAATACTCTAATACTCACTACCAAATGATACTTTTTGTTCATAATTATGGAAAATATGTTTTGTTACTGGTATTACTTTTTGATGAAGATTAGAAAAAAGCAATCAAGAAAAACGTAAAAGCAATTTATGACACAGGTAATAGAAGAATTTATGCAGATTAAAATTAGGAGCTGAAATTTTCCACTCTCAAGTGGATATGACCTTTTACGCACAAATAATGAAAACTAAACAACTGTGACATCACAATTGAAGCAACCATTGACGCTTTTGCGAAAAACCTAGAAACTTATTTCGAGGCATAGATAATTTATGTAATTTTTAATCATTTTTTGTAAATCAGGCTCATATTTTACGACCTAGTGACGTCATCAATTTTACAGTTTGGGAGTTGATGAAGATTATTTTTAACCTCTAGAATGACTTTTGGATTATATAAACTTCCACATGTTTACTTCATCTGCAAAGCTTTGCTGAAAATTTATGTGATTTAGCTCAACTGCCGCACCGGTGCCAAAATCTTGATAAAATTTTTTAATTCAAAACTTTTAAAACCAACAAAATTTAGTGTTAGTATTAAACATAATTATGGATACTTCAGTTGAAAGTTAAAATGAACGTTTTAGGCTCAAAAAGCAGCGCTAAAATCGACATGTGAATGATATTACAAAACTTGGGATGATTTGAAATAACTTAAGCTACGTAAGGGGCACAGACCAAAAGGTAAATACAAATAAAAAAGTTATTAATTTTTAATAATTTTGGCAAAGTGACGTAAAAATGACGTCAAATGGTGACGATGTGCCCACTTGTGCAAGTAAAAAACGTAAATTTCGATTCAGTTTTTCAAAAACTACATCTGTTCCAATTTTCAGGAATTTTCAAGATGAGTGTCACAAAACAACACAATTTCGCATTAAAAGCACTGCTTCGTAACTCTAAACGTTGGTTGGAAAATATAACGAGTGTGAATCTTATAGCCTTTACGTCACGCAACATTAGCCACTTTTTTCATAAAGGCCACTTCAAATTTCATAGCTTTATTTAATTGTAAATAGTTATCGTATCTTCTTTTCATTAATTCTGACCAAAATCTAACCCGAACTCTAATTCTTAAAGTAACCCGGAAACTATCCTAAATCATAACTGAAATTCTAATTTTGACCCTTATAAAACCAAGTAAAAAATGCGTCGGCAAATATTCTTCACTTTTGTTTTATTCTCTTTAACTTAAAATTTCCCTGTTAAATAGTCACTCTCAATTTGATAACTTAGTTGAAAAAATATTCCGAAAAAGATCACGCACTTGAAAGGCAAAAGGGCATTCAAGTAGGAAACATTTTTGCTCGATTTTCTCTCAAAAAAATTTTTGACTGATTTGAAGACTAACTTCACCAAATTTGAGCTTTCTACGACCTTTAGCTCTCAAACTATAACAGTTTACAGTAGATTTCTCCTTAAAAAGGCTTTTTCCCCTTTGAAATTTCGCCATGGCTGCTAATAAGAAGCAAATTTCAAAACGTTACTGCATGTTCGTGATTCTCAATAAATATTATGCAGCAGAGTTATTGCAAAACATAGTAGAGGTTTAGAAATGTAAAATTGCTGCTTTTCAATAAATAAGCCAGTTTTCAGAATTATTCTTCTGTCAAATACTGACAAAATGGCAATACTGAAGTAAAAGGAAAATTGTTTATTTTGAACTGCAATATCGTGAAAACGGAAAAGTGCAGAAACTTCAAATTTGGTTAGAATTCATTTTAGGCTTTTCGCAACATTTTGGTCAAGAGTGAAAACTTGACTTGAATGCTCTTTTAAACTTGAATAATTGCAATTGTAATCACAGTAAAAACAAGTAATTTTCTAACCCTGTATAGAGTATAGGGCCCATTGCCCCGACCAAGTTAAAAAGTGTGAGTCTGTGCTGTTTTTTGGTTTTGCCATCTATAGAATTCAGTTGCAAATTCATTATTTATTCAAAGGTATCAAACTGTGTAAATTAGGACCCTCGGTTCCGCCACTTATGATGGTGGAGACTTCACATTGTTCCTTTTTGTTGCTGAACGTCAAGCAAGCAAGAAGCTGTGAATGCCAATTTTTATAGATTTTGGTTTGACTCTATCCACTCGACCTTTTCTAGGCGGTTAAAAACGGCACGATACCTAGCTGAAATAACAGTAAAAATTAATTTCTATTTCAACTAGACTTTAGTTTTACTGATGATGGACATAGTCAAGTCCAAAACGTTTTGAAATTTTCCTATTTTAAATAAGCCAATTCTATCAAACTTGTATCATTTCTGCTGAAACACTAATTCATGCTGAAGCCTTGCATTCCGGGGCTTTTAAATCAATTGAGAAAGATGCCTTAAACCATATTTTAGAAAAGACGAAATTTTAGCTGTCAACATTGTAGAAGAGATCTCAAAAAAATTGAAATTAAATACCTCGGAAACAATTGTAGAAAGAAGAAGTTGGTGATGACATATGGTTTAAATAATATTTTATGTTTTGTACATAACTCCAACTTGTAGAATTGAACATAGACTTTTTTTTTATTGCTTAAGAGCATCAAAACCAAAATGCAGATATGAGTTGTATAAAACTGTTTGCATTTCACAAAGCAAACCGTTGCAACATCTTTCTGGTAAAATACCATGGAGCACTAATTGACCGAGGTCATCAGTTTTTTCATATTGGCATTTGCGGTAACGCATGATATGCTGAAAGGACTGTGACCATTTCCAAACGTGCAATGCGAACCATTGCTTTGTAAATCGTTACCATACAAATGCGTCAGATTACGTTGGACACTTACGGAGAGAAATTTTTTCAAGAGTTAAATTTTTGACAAAGTTAGCGAAAAGTTTAGTGTTTAAAAAGGATAGACGTTAGCTTTCGACGGTAGGGGTTATTCATTTACAATAAGAAGAATGAAATGGCACTTTTAAACAATAATGAATTAACGTATGGTGTTCTTCCTGTGCTTGTTTCAGAGTTTAACACGCCTGATGATTGTTTTAACGTTAGTTAACATTACCCAGAAGTCGCAAATTAACTTATGTTAAAACAATAGTTTCACCAAAGTTGTAGTTTATGACATCCTATTTATTCAAGTTTTATAATAGTGTTTTTATTTTGCGCTTATCCGTTTGAAACTGCTGGAGCCTTTTCAACTATTTGGCTTGTATACGCTACAATAAAGTAAAATCTACAGAACTGCTATTGTATATTGAAAGCTGAGAAAGTTCTGAAAAAGTTGTTGAGAAGAGAATTCATTGAAAAGATAGGAAAGAGTATGATGCATGATTTTTGAGAATAAGATTGCATAAAAACAATGAGCTTCACAGAAGTAGATAAAAATTTGCATGATCTTGCTTTGAAATTAAAAACAGAATGCGATTCTGAAGGTCTTGAAATGAATCCCCAAAAATCAGCTAAAACAATTCACAAAATTGGACTTGAGCATCTCAAACTAAGTCCTGACAAAGTTTCTTTAATCAGAAGCGTTGGTTTGTTGAATTCTGCACTTGCTCGGGAACCAAACAATACATCTGACATTGAAAACGATTTTGCCAAAGTTTGTCAGCACATTTTGCAACAAGCAAACGCTAATCGTCAAACAGCGACTCTGGTTCAGCACGCCAAACACGTTAAATCTCAAATTGAATCAATGAGAGCCAAAACCAATCAACCACTAACTGAAATCAAAACAGAAAATCAAAAGACAAAATTAAAATCCAAAGATGAAATTACAATCAAATCAATGAAAAACATCCAACAACAAATTACGATGGATTACAAACAAATCGTGATAGAATTGTGCCAGTATTGTGTTGACGTTATGGGGCCACCGCCATGCAAATTTGCCGTGGTTGGAATGGGATCTCTTGCTCGTAAAGAAATCACTCCATATTCTGATTTCGAACATATAATACTGCTGGAAATTCTAGCTAATTATGAAATGCACTTGGAGTACTTTCGATGGTATTCGGTGATTTTTCACACAATCGTCCTGAATTTACAAGAATCCATCATACCTAGTCTAAATGTCAAGTATCTCAATGAAAAAACATTGGATGGCAAATGGTTTTTTGACATTTACAGAAGTGGAGTTTCGTTTGACGGAATGATGCCACATGCTTGTAAGTTTCCATTGGAAAGAACGCAACCCACTGAAAAGAAACCACAGACAACAGAATTGATTAAACCAGTCGATAAGATGTTGGAGTATCTTGGTTTCGAAGCAAATTTGAAAAACGGTTACCATTTGAGTGATGTATTGACGGTGACTTGTTTTGTTTATGGTGATCAAACTCTTCACGATCAGTTTTTAAACGGCTTTCGGTCGTACAAAGATTCCAAAACAAGCGACGAAATTCGTAACGAGCTCAGAAAACAAGTGAAAGAAGATTTAGAAAAATTTGCCACCAGACTTAGAGTAGTTAATTTGAAACCAACCAAACAGCTAAACATCAAACAACTGTTTTATCGAACCTCAACGTTGTTTATTGCTGCTCTGGGTAAATTGTGCAGCATTAATTCGTTATCTTGCTTTGACATCATCACCGAACTGGCTGAGCAAAAGATAATAACAAAGAATGCTAAGCACAAATTGTCACTTGCAGTTGCAATTGCTTGCAAAGTTAGGCTTGGAATTTACATGAAAGAAAAATCTCAACGTGATTATATTCGGCCTCGCAAAGATGCTAAAACAATTTTCGATAATGTTCTGGATGTCATCGACATTGATTCTATCGTCAGTTACTTTCAGATAACATACTGTTTGCAACTTGAAGTCATCAAGATGTTGGAAATAAAAGATACCCACATTTACTCCAATGTTAAATTGCTGAACATAGCGATATGTTATGCTTTCAGGCTAGAATACTTAGCGATAGAATTGTCGGAAAAAAATTTTTTTGATGAAAGTTCCGAAGATTCAGAAAGTTCCGAAGATTCAGATAGTTCCGTTAAGGATTCCAGCTTTTCAGAAGATGATGCAGGAATAAAATTTTCTTTGTTTGACAAATCCATTCAGGCTTTGGAAGAAAAACTAAGCAATACATCGGAATTTTACCTATGCTAGGAGCTGAGTTGCTGAGTCCAGCAAATGCTTTGTTACATCTGAAGGAGCATATTTTGGGTGTAGTGTATAATTTGCAACAAGATGATCACGAAGACGGATTAGAACTTTGCGAGCGATATTTAGACATCTCTCAACGTTGGTTTGAAGCAAACAAAGATCAAGAGTTACATGACAGTGAAATGTTTTTTTCGATTGAACTTGTACATGCTTTTGCTGCAAACTTTTTGGTTGAGTTGGATCAATTTGATGAAGCGTTAGTGCATTTAAACCAGCTACACGCAAAGCATTTCTTTCAACAACGTAAGGTCAATAAGCTCTGCAACAACATTGAAAACATTGCAGAAAATCCCAAAACAGACGTGGATCTTGATATTCTCATAAGCACACATTTACTAGTCGGAGGCATTTGGTTCAAGATGAAAAATTTTGAAAAATCACTTTATCATCTGCAAATTTCGTTTGGTTTAAAATTGAGTCAAGATGAGCCATCGTATATCTTATATTTTAATTGCATTGGAAGCTTCATAATGGAGATGGAGGAATATGAAAATGCGTTCGTTTACTTTAATCCAGCAGTCAAGCTCAACAAAGATGACCCGTATGATGCTGATTGTATTGAAGATGATGCAATTAAAACTTACCTGTTACCAGAAGCATTTCAAGGATCAACTGCTTTATCGAATTTTATAAATTGTTTATTAAAATTGAAGATGTTTGAAGAAGCATTGGAAAATCTAAACACGGCTATGCAACTTTCAGCGAAATGGAAATTGGAAAATTGGCAGATCCAAAAATTTACCAGTGCTTCAAAAAAAAAGAAAGTGAAGTCTCTGGCAAAATTTCTTTGTGAGTTTGGAATGTGGTATAAGAAGCAAAATTACTACAAAGAAGCTGCAATGTACTTGCAAAATTCTTTTTGTATATACAAAAAATTGAATGAAGCAAAAGAAATTTCTTCAACATGTGCGGAACTTCTACATTGCCACATGCAAATGTATCAACGTGAAAGAAGTGAAAAATTCGTGAAAGATTTGTATCAATCAGAAAAATTTGATTCCAAAGTCGCCATGGTCCCAACATCAACTTTTGCTGAGAGTGGTACACTTTCATTTTACTTTAAGTCGGCGATGGGTTGCTAAAGATGAAGCACTACAAAAAAGCACTTCAATTTTTTAAAATTTCACACGGCATTGCTATGAGCGAAGAACTCCTGGGAAATAAAATGCTTTGCATTATGCTATACAACAGCATTGTTACTTGTTTAATTAATTTAGGTGAACATGAAGAAGCTCTACTCACCTATTTCAAGCTTGCCAGAGAAATGCTTGAAAATTACAAAAATGAGGAAAGACTTGAAGGAGAATTTCGGAAGTCACGACTTCAAATAGCAAGCTCCTTTCACAATGTTGGAAAATGTTTCTTAAAGTTCAACCGATTTAAAGAAGCTTTGCCAAATTTGGGTGTTGCCCTTGAAATTTTTCCGTATGTTTTCGATGACGACAATGAAGCACGGGTTTACTTGTCCACAATATCTGTTTTGCATCTAAAAGTGTTTTAAGAACATCAAAGCATTATTTTTGACATTGGATTTTGTCACATGCAACAAAACGATTACGAAATCGCTCAATATTATTTTGAAGATTCTTTATCCATTCACAACACGCTGCCAAAGGCTGATGAAGCTATTGCAATTACAACACGTCGCAGACTTCTCACTTGTCACATGGAGATATATTAACGTGAAAGAATTGAAAAATATCTAAAAGATTTGCACAAGTTAGAAAAAAAAGTGATTATTTCTATGATTGCAATGCGCACAGTTGAAGTTAATATACCACTGCTCAATATCGTTTGTACTTTAAAGTTGGTTATGCTTTGTTAAGAATGAAAAAATTTGACAAATCACTCTCGTTTTTGAAGATTTCACTTGGCAGTGCTCTGAGCAAGCATTTTGTAGGGTGTGGGCTAGTTACTCGAATGAAGTTATACAGTGGCATTGGTACGAGCTTGATGAATCTGGAACAGCATGAAGAAGCTATCATCTATTTCGGACTTGCACTACAATCAATAGGGAAACAAACCGTGACAAATGTCGATTATTCATCAACGTCAACATTCAGTCTAGTTTCCACCTTTCACAACGCTGAAAAATGTTTTCTGAATTCGGACCAGTTTGAAAATGCATGGCAATATTTTTACAAAAATCTTGAATTCGAAATAGAATGCAACGTGGAAGAAGTACATGATTTGTTGCTGATTGGTCTTGTTGAAAAGTTTCGTTCGTATGCGAGAAAACTTCAAGAATTTGGAAACCAGCTATGCGATTTGGCAACATGTTACATGAAACAAAACAATTTCAAAAAAGCTGTGTTGTATTTTCAAAGAGCTTTCAACTTGCTCAAGAAGCTTTCTAAAGCTGAGGATGTTGCTACAATACGCGTTGAACTACTTACCTGTCACATGGAGGTTTACCAACGCGATAGACTTGAAAAACACATAAAAGAATTGCGCATGTCTGGAAAAAATTTGGTTATTTCTATGATTGCACCACAGTCAGTTGAAATTGATAACACTGATAAATTTTTTGTTATTTTAAAGTCGGATACGTTTTGTTAAAAATGAAACAATTTTACAAATCCCTCCCGTTTCTCAAAATCTATCTTGGTTTTGTCCTTAGCAGAGATTTTAATGGATGTGGACCGTTTAATCAAATTAAGTTATACAATGGCATCGGTACTTGCTTGATGAATCTGGAACAGTATAAAGAATCAATCACTTATTTTGAACTTTCATTACAATTGCTAGATAAGCATACAGTTGTAGATGATGATTGCTTATCTTCGTTAACATTCAACTTAACTTCCATTTTAAACAACGTTGGAAAATGCTTTATGAAGATCGGCCAGTTTAAAAAAGCATTGCGAGTTTTTTACGACAGTCTTAAATTTGAGACGGAATGCAATATGGAAGAAGTACATGATTTGTTGCTGATTGGTCTTGTTGAAAAGTTTGTTTCTGTTGCAAGAAGACCTCAAGAACTAGCAAACGTGCTTTGCAATTTGGCAATTTGTTACATGAAACAAAACAGTTTCAAAAAAGCTGTGTCGTATTTTCAAAGATCTTTCAACTTGCTGAAAAACTTGTCTACAGCCAAAGATATTGCTGCGATACGCGCTGAACTGCTGGTCTGCTACATGGAAGCTTATCAACGCGAAAGAGTTGAAAAACACCTAAAAGACTTGCGTAAACGCAATTCAATCGAAACTACTATTAGAATGGTCGACGCTCAAACATTTACATACTCAATTTATATATAAACACAAAACTAAAATCAAATCAAAATTTTATTATACTCGCTGTATTCCGCCGAAGCGTGTAACGAGTTTGTAGGGCCCATCTCCGCATCATTGCGCCCGGGAAGCACAGCCCCATTCGAAAAATTATTGCAGTGGTGGCGAGCCGTTGGAAACACTGCGTCTGATTTGATCGGCTTGAGATTTGAACCACAGACCTACCACTCCAGAGACGAACGCGTTACCGCTCAACTAACTGTGCAAATGTTATGCACGAGTCTAATTCGAAGATTCTTTTGAGTGGACTAAGTTAAAGCTCGATCGTTGGTTGTTTGCTTAAATTTTTTTCTCGCTATTTTGAGTTTTTGCAGAGATATTGAAGGAAAAGTTGTCTCTCCTCTCGACACATTTATACTCTACAGCACATTCAAGTTTAGCAGTTGTAATTGCGTCATTAATGCATGTCAACTGTGGCCTACTAATTTGTCTTGGCTGGGAGACAGCGTAAAAAACTTTTGATTGTTGAATCAATCTACCACCTACCCACTCGTCATACTGTCAGCGATTTTTTTTTCCGAAAAAAAATTGACTTTGGATTACAATCTACCCCTTAGCAAAATCTTGGTTGAGCGCCTTGTTGTATTAAATGTTTGTGATGATATTATTGGTAAATGCACTGGTTTTTGTAATTCTAGTATAAATTAATGCGTTAGTTGAACTTACGCATTCACACAATTACACTTGCAGCCCTTCCAGACATTTTTATTTCAAATACTTGATTACACTTTTAATCCTTTTGTATTGCTTCTAATTATTTTTGCCAGACAAAAGTACTGATGTACGTATTGCTTGATAGTTGAGTCATTTTTGCAAATTTTGTTTTCTGTCTTTATCCATTAGCATAGAAATGTTGCTGTCACATAATGATCTATGATTTTCTTGGAATAAGATTCGACAACTGAGCTGCAATAATTTGCGGTTTTGCTTGTTTATTTTCATGCGCTTGTGTTTTACTATTGAAATCGTACTTTTATGAAAGTTCTCATGCATTGTCATGGATTGTCTTATTCCTTGAAAAATAGTTCTGAAAACTTTAAAACCAACGAAGCAATCGCACATTTCTGCTGGCAAGCAATCGCCAGTCGAACAGTCCCACAAAATACAGGTAATTTTTAGTTTAAACAACATGATTTGAGTAAAAGTCGAAATGGTTAAAAAATGTTACCAATGAAGTTTGTTTTTTTCAAATTTTGTGCTTTATTTTTCGTGTGTGATTTAATGGAAGCTCAGCTTCAATTTTTTAAATTTAAAATATCACTTCAATTTGTTAAAATACTCTATAACTGCTCGCGGGAGTCAGGTCTGTTATCGAGGTAGGCATAATATAAATAACTGAAAAAAACGTTCTAATGAGTGTAGCAATGCAAATCAGAAGTCAATCAGACCAATTAGAGCACCTAGTTGTTTAAGATGATGATAGGTTATGAACAGGCACGGATTAACCTGGTTTGTATTTCATTTGCACAAAATTTTTATTAACTCAAAAAATTTACTGAGTTTGTGTGTGTTTATGGGTTTGTTGTATCTAAAATTGATAGTTTCGCAAATAACTTATTCACGTAATTTTAATTATTCCGTATAGTTGCACTTCACCAAATGTTGATTTTATCTCGCAAATTATTGTTTGAAAGCATTTCAAAGTAAAAAAAAAATTGCTTAAAATAATGTAAAATCTTGGTCAATATTCTTATTGATCAATGTTGCTTGCCCGATATCGATTAGTAAAGAACTTATGAATAATTTGATTATCACAATGTTGATCGATATCAATAACTATTGATTGACCAACGTTTGAATGCGATTCTTTGTTTGATATTAATAAAAATGTGTTACTTAATGCACTTAAAAGCTTTTTTTTCTTCTAATATTGAGTCTATTTTTGTTTTTAAACAGTTTTGCAAGATTGTTTGCTTTTTGTAAGTATAATTACTGTATAAACGTTTTTAAAAATTTTGTGATTTTTGTAAATTTTTTTGTAAATGTAAATTTTTTGGGTGAAAGTTGCTGTGAATAAGTCATGAATGTAAACTTTGATTATTATAGTGCTATTATCTGCGAAGAGTTTGCAATTAATTAATTATATAGCCACAGTATATCATTTTAATAATATGTGATTGCTTGATGTTGATGAGAACAGGCATTGATGGGTAGAAATTGATCAACATTTCTACAGTTCTTCCACAGTGTTTATCAATATCGCTTAGGCTGTTAATGATTCATCAATATTAGAATGCAAGTTATTGTTTGATATTTGCGATTCCGTATTGTACTTTTTTGCTTTTAATGTCAAACCTTTTTTTGTTTTTTGAGCTGTTTTGCAAAATGTGTTATCATTGCAAATATAAACATAAATTTTGTTGTGATTTTTTGGTAAATTTTTAAGCTTTTTTGACTTTGTAAATTTTTTGCGTTAAGATTTGATCAGAATCTTTTATGAATGTCAAATTTAATTATTCTAGTTTTATTTTTTGAGTAAAATTTGCAATTATACGAGTATGTCAATTATAGTAGTTTTAAAATTTCATCTTGATCATGAACGCACAGAAAAGGGGCAGGCTGAAGCGTTCAACCGCTTCTATCGAACCTTCTAAAGAGCTTTTATTTTTCAAAAATGCCAACCGACTTCAACCTGCTCAAAAAATGCATTTTTAAAATACAATGCAAAAGTGTTAAAATGTCAGTGCTTTTTACAAAATTACAAAAATAGCCAGCGGCTATAGACGCTCTGCGTTTCACCACGGTCTCCGAAGGCTGGGGCCCATTTTTAGCTTTCGGCTGTGAAGTCATTACAATGATGAAATAAAGTTTAATTCTTACCCTCTCTCTGAAAGACCAAAAAATGTACGCTCGCTCTTGTTGTAGATGATTTGTGAATGTTGCGCATTAGCTGTATTAGATGATGCTGGTATAATATGATGTGATTGATAGTTAATTTTTATGACTACGCATTTAATTTTTTCCTGTTACGACTTATCAAATTTTGAAACCGGCTACTAAATACTGCTGTATTACGTTTCTAGTTGTGTTGTGTTACTGTTTATAACTTAGTATTTTATGTTGCAGGTGTTTAAATTAGGTAATCACAATAGATCTTGTCTGAAATTAGTGCAAATTTGAGAATGTTATGCATCACCAGAAAAACACTGATACTAAATTAGTATTTTGAAAAAGTTTGCGACACAATTTGGTAGCAAAAGTTTTCCTTTGGCATCTAGAAGAAGCTGCTCGCGATTTTTTTCACAATTATCGAAGACTAACCGCCAAGGATCAAAGATACTATCTCTTATACCAGAAATAAGTATCTTCTAAAGAAAGGTAACATTCTATAATTTATACAGAGCTGTTATTGTTGTTGTTTTATTTTTATATCGAAAGATAAGAAACACATTTGAGAAATTTAAATCCATGCAGTAAGAAAACGTAGGCAATGTCTTTCTGATTAGAGGCTGCAAAAAGACCATTTATAGCCCACATTCAAGAAACAGGCGCGGTTGCCAAAAGTCTGCAACCTCTCACAGAAATGCAAGACATCAACAAAATGCAGATAGGAAAAAAACGGAACTAACAGAGTTGTTAGAAAAAAGGGTGTAAGAACAAAATAAATTACATGTCGCATTGATAAGAAACAAGATATTAGTACTTACCACCAGTGATGGGCACAGCGGCGCTGTTCACCAGCGGGCGCTACTAGCGGCGCTACTTTTTTGGTAGCGGCAGCGACGCTGTTTTTTTTGCCTAAAAAGTGGCAGCGCTTCAGCGCTGTTTTTTAAGCGAATTTTCTGCCGCTACTGCTAATAAACTCCTTCCAAGACTTTTTCAATTGACATTTTCATGCGTTACCGTTTGGAGTCTTGACTGTCCGCTTGTTTTCACTCTGCTCTTGTTACCTCATTATTTCACTGTAGTAGAACATACAAGACCTTTGTGACGTTTTGTCGTTGCTCTTATACTGTATGTATAGACGAGTTTTATCGCACATGGTCCGATTTTTTCTCAATCAAAGTTGAATGAATAATGTGGTCTAGTAGCGGGTCAATTTGAACTGATAAAACCGATTTCAATAACACCGATTTCGCGCAGTATCTCTTTAACGAAAATCCAGTAATTAGAGTTCGATAAATTGCTAAAAACTTGCAGATCGCAAAGACGGTTTTCCGCGATATTTCCTCAAAATGCTAGCATTTAGTACAACAAAAGAAGATAATTTGTCGGCTATCTGGTCACAGACCACAGTATAGATCGTGCACTGCAAATAGAACAGTACAGTACCTGGCACGGAGCCAGAGTAGTGTGTTTGGGGGAGGGGGGCACAAAAACTTGGGCGGGGGGACGCTTACGCAGCCGAGATCAGACGAAGTCGGAATGCGGCAGCAATCTGGTGAATATTTTGCTCCAAATCCTGTGTTATCCTTCTTTGGTATGGATTTTGCCCTAAAATTTGGAGGTGAGACTAAAAAAATAAAAAAAAAGGTCTTCATCGCAAAATCTAAGGCTACTTGATTACGTTCACTTGATCTGTCTTGCTATTTCATAGAAAAAGCGTTTGTGGTGACCTGTTTTTGGGCAAAAGTTTGCTAGTTGTGCTACTACAAAAGTTTACTCTCGCTTGCGGAGCTCAAGTAGTGATTTGGGGGGACACGGCTTGAAATGCCATCCCCCGTGCATAGGCGTAGCCAGGATTTTTGATTAGGGGTGGGGGGGGCAAACCAAAAATCATATGCAATGAAGTCATCAGAAATTTTCGAAAGAGAAATTTTTCTGGGACAAAGATATCGTAGAATGGAAGATCAGAAGCCGTGGCCTGGTTTGGCACTTAACCGAGAGTTTTCTAAAGGGAGAGGGCTTAAACCAAAAGTTACAAATGAAAATATCTAAATTGGGAGACTTGTGTAAGTAAACTAGTTTATTCAAACGTATCACAGACGGGGACCTGGGGATGAAGCCCCCAGTCGCTGGGCAATTTTTTGGAATTTTTTTGAAAAAAAAGCTATTTTAATGCCATTGGATCACATTTCGCACGTGTTCAGAACCATTTAAAAGAAGTACAGATTATTAACATTTGAAAGCCAATTGAAAAGAGTTAAATTGTTTCAATTCTCCTTTTACTTATAATTTGGTCGAAAATAAGTTGGTAATTTTGCAGCTTGGGGTTAAATTTTTATAAGTATTTTAGTAGTAAATAATTCACTCGAAGATTTTCCTTAGAGATTTTGGTTGTGACATGAAAATAACCAGTTGTAGGAGTACATGTACGGTTAAGAGGCCCCAGGCCCCTCAATTTAAATTCAATAATTTGTTCAATGAGCATTTCTCATAGATAATTTTTTTTTCAAACGCATTTTTTAGCGTAAAAACTAGCGAGGTGGATGGAGGTGAATTGTTACTGAAAACCGTACAATAGATGGTTAAGCTTAATTATCATGTTATTGCCCAGGGCGGATTTACATTGTGCAGGGCCCCTGGCACTTTAAGATTTTTGCAACATCTTCCAGCCAAACATAAGTGTAGACCAAAAATAAAATCTTACCATCTGAGCGCAGGGCTCCTGGCACTGGAGCTTATGGTAAATCCCGCCCTGTTATTACATTACGTTTTTAAAAAGGTTAGATGAGAGCCCGAGGTAGCTACTTTTATGATAAAAACCCTTAACTTTAGCCGGGTTATACATTTTAATTAATTAGCAAAAATTGAATTTAGAGGGCCCGGGCCCCCTGGTCGTCAATATCATTGTTAATTACTGTTGTAGGCAAAAAATGCTAAAAGAAACTAAAACTGAGGAAACAATAGTTTTTTTTGTCACATTTTTATTATAGGTAGCATTTCAATTGGAGGGGACCCGGGTTTCCTGGGCCCCCCTCTGTCTACGCATATGCCCCGTGGTGCTGGGCCTGAGTAGTTACGTCAATGCGTAGTAAAATAAATTTTGCTACAACAGTTAACAGTAAAACTAAGAATTGAATTTAAAGTGCGCTGAGAATTGAACGAACAAATAGAACCAGGTAATAAACAAGCTTCAAAGACAACTTAGTTATGGAGTTATACTCGTAGAAAAAATACTTAGTGTAACATGAATCGCATTGAGCATCATTTGTTTAACATGTACGTCATTACTACGTATCTCCTTCGACTTGGTAAACACCAATATCTTAAACGCTCGATCTACTTTTGTGCCAAAGCTGGACGAAATCATCGCAGGAGCGTGAATCACCTACCATTTCTACAAAACTCCAAGAAATGTTTTGGAACTCGGTCGATTGATAAATTTTCCTTTAGGATCTCTACGCGAACAATTATTTTAGTAGTTGAGGGCCGAAAGTGTGATAAACAGATCGACTACTTCAGAGCTATAATAGCCGGGACAGAATCGTACAGAAGCTGAATACTGTATATCATTGTGCTTTAATGGCAAAACCTTAACTTATTTGAGTCGATATTTCTTACGGCTGTTTGTTTGTGTAGAAAATGCGGTAAGGAATTTAACTTCCTAGTGTAACTTCCATAGGTAACTTCCTAAGTAATTTCTAAAGCGCTGGTTTAACCAATCAGCATTTTGAAATGCTTGTTTTTTTTGAAAGGAGCATGCCAACGCCTAATTGAATGGTGATTTGCTTACTTGTCTACCACTTAAGCCTGCTAATGCCGAATGTAACCTAAACCGATATCTTAATAGCTTGAATAATTAACTTTCGTAAATAAAGTTGAAATTTCACCATTAGGTACCGTATTTGAATGCCATCGCTTTTTTTACTATTTAGTATTTACTTTTTTAAAGTAGCGGCAGCGGCCGCTGTTTTGCATGCAAGTAGCGGCAGCGGCGCTACTTTTTTATTTGAGTAGCGATAAGCGGCAGCACCGCTGCTTTTTTGCCAAATAGCGGCAGCGGCAGCGCCGCTATTTTTCAAGTAGCGGTTGCCCAGCTCTGCGTACCACTTTGAACTCAAAAATTATAAGGTATTAAAACGCCAGCTATGCAAATAAGAATTCAAAACGAGAATCAAACGTGCTAATGGCAGCAGCTACGGATAAATTTAAACACATATTATAAATACCAAATTAACTACAGACAAATACACCTTCATACTTCTTGTTTGTACAGTATAAAACGATTTGTTTCATTTTTTTAAATAAATATATTCAAAGTCATTCCTGGATTGCTTTTGACTTCAATTGGTAAATCCTTCCACACTTTACCACCTATGTAGAGAATCGACTTTGCGTAATTGTTTTACTACAAAACATGATACAGCAGCTAGATCCTGACAAATAGCAACCACAAAACGAGACGATTTAGTTAATTTGGAAAATGAAGGCTATGTAGCAACTCTGTTAATTAAACGGCAGACAATATCAGCGCAAAAACTTACCTTGAATGTGCTGTTAGATATAGCGATCGAGCTCGAGTAAAATATAAAGTGATGAGAGGAGTCAACGAAACGTCTGGTACTTAAACGGTGAATATGAGTTTAATTCCCGGATGGTTCAATCCAACAATTATGAAAATCGGTTTTCATAGTCTCCCTGTTTGACCTTGAGGAATAAAATGGCTCATTGTGAAGTCTCCACCGTGTGAGATGAATAGGTGGGTGGTACTGGCGGTAGTTTGTCTCCAAGATCAAAAAGTTGCCTTGCTGTTTAGCTCAGACAAACTGGTATATGAAGACGTAAATACAATTACATGCTGGTATCCAAGATGCAAAATTATACGCCAGAATTAAAGTACCACTAAATAAACGTCATCTGGGTTTGGGTTTCCAAAACGAAGAAGACCAAACGTTATCAAAAGCATTTGGCATTATTGATGGTATTAGCACAATTGATAAGAAAGTTGGTATAGAGTACTAAATAGTGCATATGCGTCTGAGAACAAAAAAAAAAAAAGATGTAAGAAGATGAACCGATTTGCCTCGTTTGTTTTTTTTAGATCAATAGCTTCAATAACTTATGAACCAATAACAGAAGATCAACCAATTGGGCTTTTGTTTTATGTTTGTATTCAAATGTAACTTTTTGGTCGTTGCCGGAAATTTGGGAGGATAACAAAAAAAACATCATTTAATTTTGCTTTATAGTGGACTAATTTTCACTTTTTGTTTAGAAATTTATCTACCTTGTCATTTGCAAAAAAGAGAAGAATTGGAAGAACTATGAAGCGATCTTTAACTCAACGTCAAAGATGGGATCTCAAACAAAATATATGTTTTTTTTCAATTGTGGTCCCCTTGATTTCAAAACTTTTAGAATAAAATATGACAAAATTTTTGCTATCTAAACCAGGAGATATACAGGGTGGGCCGTAAATAACGCACCAAAGCATATAAAACAATTCTGATAATTATAACAAAAGGGTGGGCCGTAAGTTACGCACCCAAGAATTAAAAGTTAATTGTGATGTGAAATAATGTAAATATCTTTTCTTTGGGTATCTGTTAAATTTAATTTCAATTATCAATATTGTTTAATATGCTTTGGTGCGTTATTTACGGCCCACCCTGTATTATGCTATGCTCTTCGTACGAATAAACATCTTCGTAAAATTGACGTGAGAAAAAGTCTACAAAGATTTGGTATGCTATGCTATTTTGTGGGAATAAATTCAGAAATATTCGCAAGAACGTTTTTTAGTTCTCTAAAAGTCTTCGCCAATTTGGCAAAATGTTTGTCGATTTCTGAAATTCTGCGAACATTTTTTGCAGTGTAAAAGTGCAGGTTGAAAGGCTAAAAATTGTTAAAATAGGGTGCAGATTTTTATATTTGCAAGAAAACTGTGCTAGAAATTCTCGTCAAGCAGTGGCAGATCGCCAGATCACATGTTAAAGGCGGTGAATCATCCAGCCAATTCCAATGGTTTACAATAGCTAAAATTGAACTATAATTTTTGATGTTTTTTGTTTTAATTTTGGGACTGCGGTTGCAAAGATATTCAACAAATACAAAAAGATGTCCCCCGAAAAAAGTTTTTTGGAAACTCTGAGTTTTGTTCTTCCCGCCAAAACCACACTAAGCCTAATGGTTTAGAGAACAGTGGTAGGCCTAATAGTTTAGAGATAGTTTATTTCTGAATAGTTTAGGCCTAACTATCTCTTAAACTATTTGGCCTAATAGTTTATAGATAGTTAGGCCTAATAGTTTAAAAAGATTACAGTAGGCCTAATAGTTTAGTGAACTGTGGTTTTGGCGGGAAAATCAAAACTCAGAGTTTCCAAAAAACTTTTTTCCGGGGGACATCTTTTTGTATTTGTTGAATATCTTTGCTAACGCAGCCCCAAAATCAAAACAAAAAATATCAAAAATTATAGTTCAATTTTAGCTTTTGTAAACCACTGGAATTGGCTGGATGATTCACCGCCTTTAAGCATGAGTAATACTGAATTAATCAAAGAATTTTGAATGAATCGTGAAGAAATCGAAGAAATTTGTGAGCTGGTCAAGGACAAAATGCAGCCTGCAGTTGGTAATAGGATAATGGATTTGAGCCTCAAACAAAAAGTGCTTTTGTGCCTGAAAACGCTTGGAAGTGGAAGCTTTTAATCAACCAGTAAAGATTTTTTTAAAGTATCTCAACTAACTTTCAGCAAAGTGCTAATTCAGTTTGTAAATAGCATTACTACAAAAGCTTCTAGGTATATTTGCATGGCAAAAAACAGAGAGAAAGTTGCAAAAATGAAAAATGATTTTTATAAGCTTGCTGGATTTCCAGGAGTGATTGGCTACATAGATGGTTCGCACATTTCTATAGTTGCACCTCATGAAGATGAATTTGTCTTCATTAATTACGGTTGTGGCATTGCAAACATTTGCACTAATTACGTAGGTCGCACTATTATTTGCAATATTTTCTCGTCAATTGTCACCAGTATCGCAAAAAAATTGGTGCCGGGTATACCTTTAGTCAGTGGTGCAGCGTGACGTTTCAGATAAGGCATGCAATTATGATGACGTCACCAGTTTTGATGACACCACCAGCTTTGATGACGTCATCGGATTTGATGACGTCATTAAATATCAGGCAGTAAAATAGAAAAGCAACTTACGCTAATAAATGTCTAGTATTGCAACTAGGCCTCCTCTTCCCAGTACACATTAGCAGGCGCGTAGCCAGGATTTGCAAAAGGGGGAGGCTATTTTGAAAGAGTGAGAAAAGTGCAAACGACCTTGATCCGAATTTTCATTGTTCTTGAATCAGTCTTACACGGTTTGTTAAAAAATCAAGACGGAATTTCTCGGTAAGCTCGGAAATTCAAACGTTTTTTCCGCCCAAAATCAGGTGGTCTCTAAAAAAAAAAAAAAAAAGGTCTTCGCCGAAATTGAGACTGATTTTTCGGCCGAAATCGGAGATTCAAATGTTTGAGGGGGGGTCTGTTTTCCTTTGGGGGAGGCTATTTTCAATTTTTCACAAAAAATCGGCCTCAAAAGCACCAAAAACGTGCGATTTTGCATACTTTACAAGCCAATGGGGGGGCTCGAGCCCCCCCGCCGCCCCCTGGCTACGCTACTGCACATTAGTGTGTACTTTTACAGTTCAAGTATAAGTCTTTTTTGTGTTACTACAGACAGTGACTGGTCTAGCAGTTTTATATGTGCCAGTAGCAGAGGTGGAGTCGAGGACACAAGGCTCGAGGCCAAGGCCAAGGCCAAGGACACAAAAAAAATCCGAGGCCAAGGCCAAGGACAGCCTTTCCGAGGACAGACACTCTCGAGGCCAAGGACAGGAATACTCGAGGCCAAGGCCAAGGACCAAGGACACAAGCGCAAGTGCTCTCCAAAAAAAAAAAAAAGGTCTTCACAAAAATTTTTCAAGCGATCTCCACAAAAAAACGTTTTCTAAAAAATTTTTCATGCGCTCCACAAAATTTTAACAATTCAAAAAATAGTGCTTTCCTCGAGCCGAGGACAGGCCAATTTTCGAGGACTTGAGGCCTCGAGGCCAAGGACTTGACCTTCGAGGCCAAGGACTGCAAATTGTGTCCTCGAGGACTCCACCTCTGGCCAGTAGCCGGTGCCATACTAGGCTAACACTAACAGTAAAGCAGGCTAAATAACATTGAAGTAAAAACAACAATTGCGGAACTAAGCTAAGCCAGCTTGCTAATAGTAAATACATAGTCTACTTTCATAGCCTCTTCCTCATGTCATTGTAATATATCGTAGCCTGGCAACAGTTAGCGACTATACAATATTAGGCAGGCTAGTGGGCTCAAGGCTTGTACAATGCATGTATGGTTAAGCTTGGCCTTATTTAGTTTATTTAACAACCAGTAAAGCACAAACAAAGCAGCTAAACAATCTACTCGTAATTTATTGATAGTCTTAAAAACTTTTTTGCAAACCGAGCGCAAACTCTACTACTAGTCTTAGGCCTACGAAGTGCTAACTGAACTAACGAGCGGTAACCCCCTGCTTAAATGGATTTAAAATCCTGCTTTCTCTCTTATAGCTCAACATTTAGCCTAAATAGTGCGAACAGTACTATATCAAAACAGGGATTTCGTATCAAAAACTCACTCTGACTTACATTACTTACAGTAATGCCAATACCTATCGGCTATCACAGCTTGATTTCGCCGCTTAGTTATTCGCTTTTAGCATAACTGCTAAATTACATTAAATAAATGGCAACACGCATGCAATATTTAAAATTGCATGGTTTGGTGCATAGCTTGTGGCCTGTCTTAAGCTAATTTACTTTTACAAATCTAAAATCAAAATAGAGACTATATTTTACGAAAATAAGAAATTAGACGTATAAAAAAACTTTTGCAGCAAACAATGCTCCAATCAAAGTTTTCAATCCTATTTGATTTTGTTTGTAATCGTATCAAAACATAGCGATCTCTTAAGCCGTTGAATGCAATTTAAAAGTTGCATGCGTGTTGCCATTATTTTTTGTAATTTAGCGATATGCTGAAAACAGGCTAAAACTGAAATCAATATATTAAGCGAGATTATTTATTGCTGCTTCGACTTGAAAGTGAATACCTGTAACTGCGACAACTTAGTTTGATTTTGATTTAAATTTTTACCTGTACTAGTTTAAATTATTATCTTTTTGGCTAAATGACTAGATATGCAACGCATGCCTTGCATGCATGGAGAATTATACGCCCCTGCCTTCAGTGCATATGCTTCCGATAATGTTTGAAATTTTAATTTGGAGTTTGTTTGGTTTTAAAATCGGTTTGGACCCTTTGCTGTGCGACTGCTTCTTTTTTAAATAGCACAACGTCACGTTTCGCTCGGCTTTTTACATCAAACCATTTTGTCTTCATTTTTTCGGTTGAAAATAGTTTTCTTTTAGCCAGGCTGTTGATAGCACCGGCTATGTCTCTCCATTTGTTATCCACCATCGACTTTGTTTTTGCATTTGTTAACGCCCCGGTCAAATACGTATAATTATCCTTCAATAAATCAATCAATAGCTCCACTTCCTCTTAAGTTCATCTTCGGCCAATTTCATTAGACGCCATTTTTATCAATATAGGATTATGCTTAACTCTGCACTCTTAATACAATTTGATATATACGTGCAATACTTCTTGACATAGCAAAAATGTAGCTATAAGAGCTGGTCGTTCATGACGTCAAAAGTATTGTTATGTATTATTCTATTTATTATTTTGTTATTTTTTTATCTATAAGTATTGTTAGTATTAAAATCACAATAAAATACGGTAAACAATACGCTAAAACACTACAGCCTGTTTCGTACTGAGTACTCATCACGTGCAATGCGTGTAAACTTATTCAAATAGAATCCAAAATAATTCAAATCAAATCTTTCATTATACTCGCTGTAATACTCCAAAGCGTGTAACGAGTTGGCGGGGCCCATCTCCGCGTCATTGCACCCGGGCAACACAGCTCCTGTCGAAGAAATGTCGCAGCGGTGGCGAGCCATTGGCAACACTGTGTCCGATTTGACCGGCCCAAGATTTGAACCTCAGATCTCCCGATCCAGAGACGAACGCGTTACCGCTCGACCATCTGACCGGTATTTGATTTGATTTGATTTCAAATATAAACTTGTAAATAATTATTATGCTAGTGTATTAATCTTATTACAAAGAAATGAAGTTTGAAAATTGTGAATACGATCAAAGCATATCATACCAATTTCGAACTTTCGTATTTGCATTTGCATTCGTCAAATGACAAACATTTTTGAGAAATTCGCGAAGAAAATTGGCGAATGCGAAAAAGCAGAAAACACCAAGTTTTTGTCCGCACGCAGAGCATATAGCATATGCCCCCAGAACATTATAATTACTTTAGTGGCATTGGTGACACCAGGCGCATAGGCGTAGCCAGGAGGGGCCCAGGGGTCCCGGGCCCCCCCTCCGCAATTGAAATGCTACCAATGGTAAAAATGTCACAAAAAATACTAATGTTTCTTCAGTTTCAGTTTCTTGTAGCATCTTCGTGTACTACAGTACTTGCGTACTACAGTGATTACCAATAATATTGATCCAGGGGGCCCGGGCCCCTTCAATTTAAGTTTTGCCAACCAATTAAAAAATGCTCCCTACAATAATATTTAAATGGCCCTCGATTTAAATTAGCCCCCAACAATAATATTGCTCCAGGGGGCCCATTTAAATGGCTCCCAATTTAAATGGGCCCCCAACTATAATATTGACCCAGGGGGCCCGGGCCCCCTCAATTTAATTTTTCCAACTAATTAAAATGGGCCCCCAACAATGATATTGATTCAGGGGGCCCTGGCCCCTTCAATTTAATTTTTGCCAACCAATTAAAAAATGCCCCCTAAAATAATATTCAAATGCTCCCCAATTTAAATAGACCCCTAACTATAATAATAATAATCAGGGGCCCGGGCCCTCTCAATTGAATGTTTCAACCAATTTAAATGGGCCCCCAACAATAATATTGATCCAGGTTGCGCGGGCCCCGTCAATTTAATGTTTGCCAACCAATTTAAACGTATAACCCGAGTGAAATTAAGGGTTTTTATCCTAAAAGTTTCCAACTGAGGCCCTCATCTAACCTTTTTATAAACGTAATGCAATAACCATTAACCAGGGACGGATTTAACATATGGCTCAGTGCCGGGGGCCCCCCACTCAGATAAGACTTTTTTTGGTCTTCAACTGTATTTGGCAGGAAAAATTCAAAAATCCCAAAGTGCCAGGGGCCCAACTCAATGTAAATCTGGCCCGGCCAATAACATGGTTTGTATGCGTAACCATCTATTGTACATAGTACATATCTATTGCACATTTAGATTACTTTTAGTTTTTTCATTTTATGGTCTGTATTTGATTAATTTTATTGCACATTTTTTCCATAAAAATTCACCTCCACCTCGCCAGTTTTTATGCAACAAAGTACTTTTTTTAAAAATTAGCTATAGTAAGGGAAATGCTCTTTGAACAAATTTTTGAATTGAGAGGCCTGGGGTCCCCTGGCCGTATGTGTAGTTCTATAACTGGTTGTTTTCAAGACAAAACAATAATCTCTAAGGAAAATATTTGACTGGATTGTTATTTACAGCTAAAATATTGTGGGAGGCAATGCTTTTTACTTCCCCCTACTTGGGCCAAATCACTTACAAAATTTAACCCCAAAACGCAAGATCTTAACCCTATTCGGACCAGACAAAATTTTTGGATTAATGGCCCAGGAGGGGATCGATTCGACACAACACATTCAAACGTTAATAACTCCCGACTTACAAAAGATAAAAAATCTGTTTTTGCTCCACGAAAAGCTCAATTTTCTGACAAAAAATCTAAAAATGGGGGGTGGGGCCCTTGGTTCCGCCACCTATGTAATAGAGGTTATAACGACGCCGAGAAATCAGAGCAGTGCCCAGGAGCAAGTCCCTCAACAAAATCCTAGTTGCAAGCATAATTGGCTGGTTAAAACTTTTTTTATTTTGGTACTAACTAACTATGGGATCATAACCGAGCAAAGGTTAGTGTCTAGTTTAGGAATTGATTGGATAATCATGCTATTAAAGGGAGAAAAACGTTCGTTCAATTTACGTCCACTTAAGTACAGTGCAACGGTCTTATCAATATGAATGTCTTGTGAATTTCAAGGGGTGCAGTATAAATTAGCGATAAATATTTCCGATAATCCATAAGTTAAAATTCAACAATTCTTACTACTCTACAGTGATGGTAAATTTAGCTAGCAGGTCTCAATAACGCTTAACGGAAAATAAACCAGGATAAGGTAAATTTTGGAAAATGCAAAATGCCCCTTGTTTCTGACTTTCAAAATTGTTGCAAACATTCAGAGTATTTGCAGATTCTTGAATTAGCTATGTAAAAGAAGTTGCAAGTTATCTATAGTTACACAGTTTGACTGCGGAATAAGAAGTTTAATCAATTAGTAAGCTCTAGTTTTGAATGCATAAGCAGCAAGAGTATCAGTATACAAAACCTATAATTAAGAGAAATTGCATCGATATTCAAAAGTCGGCCTCTCATAATTTGAGCTTGTTAACGTCGTGACTTGACAGATAAATTTTTGGGATCTAGGTAAACGTTAAAAACAAATGAAGAATGACAAAATTGAGGGTGCGAAATTGGGATTAACCCCTAAATTGTTTTTGTTAGAAAAATTAACGACGTTAAGTTGTAATGGAGCAATCAACATTTGAAGCACTTAAAAGCACTTGTCAGTTGTTCAAGATTGTTTGCAAATAAAGCAGAAACTTTAATAAAATTTTGGTCAAAACGAAATGCATTCATAGTGTAAAGTAACTGACGAAAAATAGCATACTTTTGCTAAGTCTTACAGGTATTGCTTGTGATGCCACATTTTAATTTGTTTATAAACCAAAAATTGCTGAACAAGGAGATAAATTTTGGACACAAGTACGGGGAAAAATAAAACCCTCCTACAGCCAATTTTTTGGAGCCTCTGATCACGTGACTGCAAACTTAAAGACCGAAAACCACAAAAATGGCCAATGTTCAATCGGTTTATCTCGGTAAGTACGAAAATTGATGATCAAGATGCAGTTACAGACAAATGGTCTACGCTGAGCATCATAAAATTTTGAAATGAGTAAACAGTCTCATAGTGGTTACTAACTTACTATTTCGCGATTATGCATTGTTTTTTTGCAGTTTTTTTTAACAGTAATTCAAAAAAAAAACGCAATTTTCATTGTTTGAATGAGTAATTTTTATTGGTTCAAGGATTTTGCTCTGTTTAGTAGACCTACCATGTGTTTTTAATCGTAAATTATGCGCTTTTTTAGCTTTTTAAAAGGGCTTACTAAGTTTTCGCTGAACTATATAGATTATTGACGTTGAACGCTGGAGAAGAATGCGAAGTTCGCTGACGAACACGTTTTTATTCAAGTCCAATATCGCAATATTATTGTACACATAACCCTGCCCAATCTGTTAATTAGTTGGCTAAAGAGGGAGGTTGAGCCAGCGTAACGCCTGTTTCCCGATATTTGCACTACTAAACACATCTTCTGCAAACTACGAGGTACAGTACAGGGTGTTCCAAAAATGGTTGACCCCATTTTAAATACCCATATCTCGGAAACTACTTGATGGATCATAATGAAACTAACTACGTTTTATGTTGAAGATCATAAGTTTTATTGGTTAAATTTACAAAGAAAAGTACAAATATTTGTTGGATCTATGACAGATTTTCAAAAATGTTCAATATGAGCGTCGCCTGTGACTCTGCACACGTAGAGTCAGTATTCGAGTTCGTGCCGAACTCGCTGTAGCATGTCTTCGTTAACAGTTTCCAGTGCAGCTGTACTTTTCTGTTTCATTTCTTCAATGTTAGCTGGAAGAGGAGGTACAAAGACTAGTCCTTTTACATAACCCCAGAGGAAAAATTTACACGGAGAAAGGTTGGGTGATCGTGGTGGAATGGAACCGACTCTACGTGTGCATAGTCACAGGCGACGCTCATATTGAACATTTTTGAAAATCTGTCGTAGAACCAACAAATATTTGTACTTTTCTTTGTAAATTTAACCAATAAAACTTATGATCTTCAACATAACATGTTGGTAGTTTCATTATGATCCATCAAGTAGTTTGCGAGATATGGGTATTTAAAATGGGGTCAACCATTTTGGAACACCCTGTGTAATAAATCTTACTGCAGTGAGTCTTTGTTATGAAATACAAACTGTGCGATGATAAAAATATAAATAATCAACCGAATTTATAGCCTATTAATGGCTAGCAAAACGAAAATTTGCTTCTTTCTAATGTAATTGTTATGGCATTGTTAACCAAAAAATATTGACATAAAAGTTGGTCGAAAAAAATAATTAAAATGATCAGCGTCAACAAATGCGACGAATATAATTTTTGATGAAAAAATTGCAAGCATGTAAAACAACTTATAATTCTTGAGATCAGTAGAAGACCGCAAAAATTTGTTGTCGAGCCGCACTTTGGGCAACCCAGGTGCAGATTGTGTGGGTTGTACCCCAATATTTATCGTACTGGACATGCACTTAGAGCAGTAGCAGTAATTAGTCGGACTCGGAAGCTTGAAACCTTACGCTAAATGATGGCGTTAAGCGACTTATACCGATCGCGCGCATTTTTAAGCGGAAATACGCATGATATCATTTTCAATGAATGCAAAAAACGAAAAAAGGCAAATGCCTGCAGTTAAATAAGAAGCGTATTTATGCAGCGCAAATACGCGTGATCGGTAAAAGCGGCCTTAGCGTGGTGGTTTCCTATTCCAACGTTTCGAGCAAACTAACTTAATGCTATTGTATATACACCTGCTTTTTTGCTATTTCTAAATTTAATGCTTTTCTGGTACTTGAAAGTATGTTACGGTGTTTTGCCAGTGAGAAACACACGAGACTTTTATTTTCTACTTTAGCCAAACATTACATCTGTTGACCAACGATGACTTTGCTATAGAAACTACAGTAACGACTTGCAAACTCTTTTTGTTGCCGACTGATTCGTGATGATCAAAGACCCAACTGCGGCAGAGTGACTCGAGTCCTGTTTGCTTAGTCCAAAATATTCGCAGATGCTCGTAAAAAGTCGTATTGCGATTCATAAATTAAAGCAATAAATGCTGGAACTTGATTTTAAGCAGCTATTGAATCGTAAATTCCTAGACGCCGTTACGTCATTTTACGCCATTCAACTCAAAATTATTATACGGCCTGCAAACATTGTAAAATGCAACATGAAAAAATTCAGCTAACCAAAGTTATGCTTTTCAAAATTAAACAGCAGGCAAAAAAAAATTAAAAATGATAAATCATTCCTTACCAAATGGCAAGATTAACGGTCATTAAATTTTGAGAAAATGAAAAGTATGATTACAACCGAAAAGTTTGACGTCCTTCGTGGTTGATTAGAGAAGCTAAGGGCTGCCGATGAGAGCTAAAAGCTCGAAACAGCGCTGTCCGGCTCTGTGCAGTATAATTACAGTTGAAAAGTAAAGAATTCAGTTAAGAATAAGTTGAAAAGCTAAGAATCAGAACTGATGCATGAATGCGCAAAGTTCAAGAAAAATTTGTAGAATAGTATCACAAAAAGAATAGAATTTTTTTTTTCAGAAAAAAAAAATAAGCCACCGAAATCGTATTTAGAATCTATGTTTTACAACCCTGATCGATTTTAAATTAAAAAGATGCTTCGACGGTTTAAAGATCTGCAATTTTTTTACTACTTTCCAAAATACATTTCGTCGCTATTTTACCACTTCTTTATTGCTGCTAAAAGGGGCAATGAAAAGCATCGTTATCATGACGACCCGCACCGCGGTCAGTGTTCACGTTGTCGCGTTCTGGGATAAAGCGCTTTACGATAACTATGTCTACTTGCAAATTCAGGAGACAAGAATTAGAAAAACGCGAAAGAAAATTGGATTACTGGACACTTCTAAGCAGGTGAGGATTCCTCCAAATACAAAGCACATATTGCAATAAAAAGTGTGCATATCAACTGATGGTTAGCGTCTGATCGAAGGTTAAATGAGGATAAATATACAACAATAGCAATTTACAACAACATAGCAAATATTTGGTTATTTTTGTTGGTAAAAACAACAGTTCATTGGTAATTAGCTACAGCGAGACAAGAGCAATGACTAGCAACTGCTTCAGAGTTGTCAGTCGATATCAGGCGTAAAGTCACATTTACACGGGCAACTTTTTTGCGTGCAATTTTTTGATAAAAATGGATCTGGCAAAGTTGCATTTGCTCAACGGCGGTTTTGATCATGATAATTGGTACGTTACTGATGGAAGTAATTGTCTTAAGTTGTTTTCATATCAATATTGTTATAATTGAAAATTGGAGAAGAGAATTGGTGCTGCGATAAAAAATCGCAGTGAGATCAGCTCCGCTTTTGCTTTAAAAAGTTTTAGATTATCACTATCGGAATGGAAACAACTTTAGACAGTGATTTTCGGCAATAAAGTAACTTTTATCACAATGAGAACTATTATTGAATATATGCAACTTTGCCACATTCATTTTTATCAAAAAATCGCACTCAAAAAAGTCGCTCGTGTAAATGCAGCTTAGATTGACAAAATGTCGAGCTTAATGCGGACTTGATATTCGTAATTGCATTGCGTTTTCGTATTTTGATGCTATAAAAGAGTAATTATTGATATATTTTTATCGCACTAAAGCCGCATTTACACGGGCGACTTTTAGCTGCGAGAATCGACATTTTGCCTTTTTTCTTTTTCAAATTGAGTAGGTCACTTACACGGCGCAAGATTCACGTGAGATTTTGTCTGCGCGATATCGCCAGACACGCCCCAAAAAAATCAAATCGCAGCAGTCACTCACACGGGAGAGATTTTAACGCGATGCTCGCATATGATTGCAACTCGCAGAAGTCACTCACACGTTGAGACTGCGTGCCATTGATTCTCGCCAAGTCGAATCGGCGGAAGAGTCGCTATCGCTCTGGTTTGCTTACACGGTGCGAGATAGTTTCAAACTGCGGCTTGCTGGTTTTGAATTTGCAAAAGCCAAGTGCTGCCAAAGCATTTCAAATGCGCCGTTTGTCAGCTTTGCATTTGAAACAATCACGCTTCGGAATTTTGAAAAGAAAATGTACGAAGCCACCGCAAGCGTAAAACGAAATACACTGAATACTATTAAGCAGCTAATTTCGTTAAAACTAGCAATGAAAATGCTACAGGTGAAAGATGAAGCAGAAAGGGCGGCGTGCTGCTCGTGCAAGATGTGTAGTACGTAACGCTTACAACTAGTCGAAAAAGGTTACTTATTCTGTATCATTCTGAGTTGGCTTGGATGGAGTAAAGTCAAGCGGACATTAATACTCATATTTTATTATAAAATTCTGTCATTTACCCTTTTGGTCTTGGTTTTTCTCGACCACAACCCATCTTTGACTGTGTTTCTTGTTTGGTCTTACATAATCTTTGGTAACATAAAATAAAAAAATTTATTAACATTTTTGTGCAGTTAATTTTAAAAACACTTTTGAAATTACCTTTTCTATAAGCATGTGTGACTGACAAATTTATATTGTTGATTTCCTAATAGTGCATAAGCATTTTGCATTTTATAGTAGATTTGTGCTGTCATAATATACGAAAAGAGACGTATGTAGGGGTGGAGGCCCATTGGGCCATGAGTCGCCAGGGCCATGCCCCCCCCCTTTGGGTCGCCAGGATAGTATAATTAGCATAGAATAGTACGCAAAATTGCGGCATGGCCTCCCACTTTGTAACTTGGCAGTGGGTTTGAGTACAAAAGCGGTGGGCGAAGACCTTTTTTTTGGTCTTCACCTAATTTTGGGCCAAAAACCGGACTAAATTTGAGTGAAGACCTTTCTTTTTTTTTGGTCTTCACCTAATTTTGTGCAGGAAAACGGACTTGGTTTTGGGCTGGAAAATTTTCATTCTGGTCTTTATAATTCTCAAATTCTTGGCCTCCCTTTCGAAAATCCTTCGTACGCTACTGTATACGAAATGCTAATTGTTAAAATTTAAGGCGTTTCTTTTCGCTACAGAAGTACTGCCTCTTTTTCAAATAAACCAAAATTTAAAAAATCCATATAGCATTCATATATACTGTGTTTTCATGTAATTTTGTTATGGTGCTACTAAACCACAGTAGTTACAAAGCACCAATATTCACAATAATAAAATAAGCAGCGCATGCATTTGCTAACGCCAGGCAATTGCTTAGTGCGGAGGATGAATTATTATGAACAGTGCAAAAATATGTCAGTTACTTTAGATCATAACTCACTCCTGGCGTTAATGAAATGAAAAAGCGCCACAAGACTACTCAAATTCTAAATATGGTGCAACTGAAATTGAGATCATGATTTGATAAGAAAAACTGCATTTTCCTGAAATCAATATTTAATTACAATGCGGTGCAGTCGGTGTTGTGTTTCTCCACGTAACTGTGGTTATTTTAAGCGCAAGAGATACCGGTAGGTTACTAGCAATCTCGGGTCAGAAAAGAAAGCAAACGCTAACAGGTTTTTAGTCGAAAAAAAAAGCAGTGGATGGTACTTGTCTACAAGGTGCTGGACCCAACGAGTGAGCATTGGGTGTGAGTCTACACTGCTAGCACTGTTACAGCACCGATTGACCTTTTTTTGGGTTGCCCGGTCTAGTTTCGAACTCGTTTGCTTCTCCCCTTTAGTTTGCTTACGTCATTTAATTTCTGTAGCCATTAGCAGCAAACGTTTTAAAATTTACGCGCTTTTTGGTGCACACCTTTGTGTTTGGCCGAGTTACCTCTGTTCTGGCATTCCTTTTCGTTCGAGCAATTGGCTAATGGACGCATTTTATTTTGAAGACCGCTCGTATAACGCTGTTTTAGTTCATTGTTTTCTGATTAAATTTCAGTTATTTTTTGCCGTGCCATACTGTTCCATATTGTTTATTTTGTCTGAACCTTGTAGTTTAAGTTAAAGAATTTCAATTGTGGTTTGGCCAGACGGACACGTTGAAGGCTCCAGAATTTCGCTGCAACACCTACAGTCAGCAGTGTTGCGGAAGGCTTCCATTAACAAGCACTTCCATTTCCAAAATATATTGTCAAAATGCCATTATTGTGAATTCATTGTCTTAGCTATTTTAGGGTTCCCAGATGTTTAACTCTTATTTTGGTATGCCAGAATATTAGCAATGACAAAATTGATTACACTTTTTTTATACAAGAACATTTTTGTAAGAACACGAGGCTCATTTTTGCTCAAAATTTAATAACAAATTAGGAACAACACCAGTCTCAGCAACAAAAAATAATATTAAGAACAACCGAAAAAGCATTAATTTCAAATCAAAAAAGAAACTAAATTCTGTTCTGATAAAAAACAATAAAGCTTGAGTGGTTTTCTGGCATTCACGAGCAAAATTGCAACAATTTTGAGACTATAGAGTGCCAATGCGCACTGCGCAGGTAACAAAAAAACTTTTTGGCTCTCGTTCAAACGAAAATTAGTGCTCGAGTTTTCGCTTTCCGCAATTTTACGATGCTGCAAAAGCAGCAAAAACAGGCGTTTACAAGCAGACATAGCATTAGGAATTAACAAACATGGTCGCTATATTTGACATCAATGATCTCAAAATTTAAGAACCAATTAAGAGCAGCTGAGGCTCAGCATTGGCAAAAAATTAAGAACAGCCAGCCTTAACTCAAAGTTTACTGATTCTTATTAAAAAAGATGTGCTTAAGGTATTATAAAAGCAGAATACAATTAAGGTACTGTTACCAAAATTAATTTATCATACATTTTATAAATGGTTAAAGTCCTGCTTGATTGGCTTCACAGTTATCAGCAATCAGCTCATGACTGCCGTATTTGCAGTAGACCAGTGCCAGCATGCACGAAAAAAATATTTCTTCAGCGTTTTTAATTTGAAGTAAATTTAGTATCGAAATCACAATTAATTACGGTAAAAGCACTACAGACTACGTTGTACTATGAACACTATAGTTTATGAAGTAAATTTAGGATAATTGCAGCCAGCGACTCGCAAAGCATTTGTGCATTGCGCAGTAGTGGCCTTAGGAATGTGCAAAGTGTGCAAATGCACAGGGGCCCCCCACTTCTGGGGGGCCCCCGATTTGACCTATTGCGCGCAGAAAAATTTGATTATAAAAAACTATAGCAAATTATGATAAAAAGTTTATGTATTTGTTTTAAGTGTCATTACATATGTACCCCCTCCCTCAAGATGCACTTGTTCCAAGTGTTATTACACATATCCCCCTTTCCAAGACAATATTACTTTTAACTTTTAAGTCAGATTTAGTAAACAGATAATAAAAATTTACTGGTAATGTCAACTTACTACTCTTTTTTTTTGCTTGCTACTGTTAGGCTACTCGGGTCATATACGTAACCAGGGGGGCCCAGGGGCTCCCCCAATTGAAATGCTACCCATGATAAAAATGTCACAAAAAAGACTGTTGTTTCTTCAGCTTCAGTTTCTTTCAGCATCTTTGCATACAACAGTACACCCGTACGGCAGTAATTAACAATTGTATTGAGCCAGGGGGCCCTGGCCCTCTCAATTTAATTTTTACCAACCGATTTAAATGGGCCCCCTACAATAATAATTAAATGGGCCCCTAACAACAATATTGATCCAGGGGGCCAGGGCCCCTTAATTTAATTTTTGCCAACCAATTTAAATGGGCCCCCTACAAGAATATTTATATGGCCCTCTAATTTATATTGGGATTTATATGGGGCCCCAACAGTAGTACTGTTTCAGGGGGCCATGGCTCCTTCAATTTAATGTTACCAACCAATTTAAACGTATAACCCGAGTGAAATTAAGCGTTTCTATCCTAAAAGTTGCTAACTGAGGTTCTCATCTAACCTTTTTATGAATGTAATGCAATAACCAGGGACAGATTTAACACATAGCACAGTGCCAGGGGCCCCGCACTCAGATAAGACTTTTTTGGTCTTCACCTGTATTTGGCGCGAAAGTATTGCAAAAATATCAAAGTGCCTGGGGCCCAACTCAATGTAAATCCGACTCGGGCAATAACATGGTTTGTAGGCATAACTATCTATTGTACATTTTTCAATTACAATTCACCTCAACCTCGCCAGTTTTTATGCAACAAAATGCTTTTGAAAAAAATTGGCTTCAGTAAGGGGAATGCTCATTGAACAAATTTTTGAATTGAGAGGGCCTGGGCTCCCTGACCGTATATGTACTCCTATAACTGGTTGTTTTCAAGACAAAACAATAATCTATAAAGAAAATATTCGACTGAATTGTTATTTGCTGCTAAAATATTGCAGGAGGGAATGTACTTTACTTCCCCCTACCTGGGCGAAATCACTAATAAACTTTACGCACAAGATGCAAGATTTTAAACGTGTTTTGGACTTAAATTGCAAGCAAAAGGAGGACTGAACAACTTAGATTTTTCAATTGGCTTTCAAATTTTAAAAATCTAGTACTCTCAAATGGCTCTGAAAATGTGCAAAATGTGATCCAATGTTATTAAAACTACTTTTTTTTCCTAACAATTACGAAAAATCGTCCAGCGGCTGGGGGCTTCGCCCCCAGACCCCCGTCTGTGATACATTTGAATTACAGTACACTTCTTTACTTAAGCACGTCTCCCAATTTACACATTTTCGCATTTTAACTAGGCTATTGGTTTAAGCTCTCTCCTTGAACGAGTTCCTAGTTACATGCCTACACAAGGCCACGACTTCTGATCTTCCATTTTGCGATATCTTTGCCCCACCAAAAAATTCCTCTTTCGAAGTTTCTGATGACGTTATTGCATGTAATTTGTGGTTTTGCCCCCCCCCCAATCAAAAATCACGGCTACACCTATGACTCAGGTAGTCGTTTTTCCACTTGTTTTTTTTTCAACTGCTTTCAGCAACTGGCAGTAATAGGTTTTTGACTAACGTATACAGTATATCATATGCTAAGCAGTATAAAGCATTCAAACATTATTGCTAAGTACTCAAACATATTCTGTTATAATAATAACACAAGCATACTGAAAGCAATTGCTGAAAGTTTACGTTAATTTACTGCAATTAATTGCGTTGATGATCTACATTTGAGGAACTTATGAACAAACATTTGATTTAATTAGGGCTGCAATAGCATTGGTCTTCTGGTCTTGTTATTTATGAAATGCATTGTTGCGCTTAATTGCAAGCGCAGATAAAACATGGTAAGGTAGTGTGTAAAGAAAAGGGCCCCCTTTCCTAAGGCCACCACTGGCATTGCGCTATGCCTGGGTGACTCAAAAATTGCTTACGATTTGCTGTTTACACGAGGCGACTTTGCCCTGGGACTCTCGAAACGTTGAAATCGACCTCGTGTAAGTGATCACGGGCGAGAACGATTCTTGCATCGAGTGGCGCAAAATATAATCGGCATCGCAAATCACAGGTGTTACTTACACGGCCGCGATTCTTCCCAAACGCGATCGCTGCAAGCGAGTCTCGCCTCGTGTGAGTAACCGCTCGGCGAGAGAGATTTTCTCGCGTAAAAAATCTTCCAATCGCGTTGCAAAAAAGTCGCCCGTGTAAATGCGGCTTAAAAGACGATTTGGTCTCAACATCAAGCTGCATTTACACCGGCGACTTTTAGCTGCGAGAATCGACATTTTGCCTTTTTTCTTTTTCAAATCGAGTAGGTCACGTACACGGCGCAAGATTCACGTGAGATTTTGTCCGCGCGATATCGCCAGACACGCCCCAAAAAAATCAAATCGCAGCAGTCACTCACACGGGAGAGATTTTAACGCGATGCTCGCATACGATTGCAACTCGCAGAAGTCACTTACACGTTGAAGCCGCATTTACACGAGCGACTTTTTTGCATCGCGATTCAAAGATTTTTTATGCGTGAAAATCGCTCTCGCAGAGCGGTTATACTCACACGAGGCGAGACTCTCTTGCTGCGACGCGTTCGGAAAGAATCGCCGTCGTGTAAGTAACACCTGCGATTTGCGATGCCGATTATATTATGCGCTACTTGATGCAAGAATCGCTCTCGCCATGATCACTTACACGAGGTCGATTTCAACGTTTCGAGAGTCCCAGGGCAAAGTCGCGCTCGTGTAAACAGCAAATCGTAAGCAATTTATGAGTCGCCCAGGCACAGCGCAATGCACAAATGCTTTGCAAGTTGCTGGCTGCGATTATCCGAAATTTACTTCATAAACTATTGTGTTCATAGTACAACGTAGTCTGTAGTGTTTTTACCGTAATTAATTATGATTTCGAAACTAAATTTATTTCATATTAGGTTGAAACGCAGAAGCATTTATTTTCTTGTTGATGCTGGTACTGGTCTACTGCAGATACGACAGTCATGAGCTGATAACTGTGAAGCCAATCAAGCAGGACTTTAACCATTTATAAAATGTATGATAAATTAACCTCAGGTAACAGTACCTTAATTGTATTCTGCTTTTATAATACCGTAAATACACTTTTTTTTATAAGCACCAGTAAATTTAGAGTTGAGGCTGGCTGTTCTTAATTTTTTGCCAATGTTGAGCCTCAGCTGCTCTTAATTGGTTCTTAAATTTTGAGATCATTGATGTCAATAATGGCGACCATGTTTGTTAATTTCTAATGATCTGTCTGCTTGTAAACGCCTTTTTAGCTGCTTTTGCAGCATCGTAAAATTGCGAAAAGCGAAAACTCGAGCACTAATTTTCGTTTGAACGAGAGCCCAAAAGTTTTTTTGTTACCTGCGCAGTGCGCGGTAGCACTCTATAGTCTCAAAATTGTTGCAATTTTACTCGCAAAACCACTCAAGCTTCATTGTTTTGAATCAGTACAGAATTTAGTTTTTTTTTAGGTTTGGAATTTATTCTTTTTCGGTTGTTGTTCCTAATTTGTTATTAAATTTTGAGTAAAAATGAGCCTCGTGTTTTTACAAACTTTTTCTTAACTACAAAAACCACCAAGGGAACCACAAGGGTACCAGAGATATCTTTTTTCTTGAAGTTACGGGAGTACCAAAACGAGATATCTTAAAGTTTGGGAGTACCAAAACGGGGGGTTTTCCACCAAAACAGGGCCGCCAAAATTCAAACTTTTTAACCACTGATGCCAGACACATGAAATTTTTGTCGTTGGCCAATGTAAAGAAGAAATGAAATTTCACAAAATCTGGGGGTACCAATATGGGGCCTCCTCAAACGGGGCACCAAATTTTTGAACGTTTGAACCGTTTGACCTAGATGGATCAAATTTTCGGAATGAGTAGATATTAAAAAAAACAAACTTAACAACTAAACAGAATCACGAACTAAATACACAAAACAGCACCAAAAACACAATCATAAACAAAAAATTTGTAATGGAAGACAGGAACAAAAATTTCAAACACAATCTAATATCGAAACATTCAAATTGGAGGTCACTAAATATAGCTTGTTATGTCATACTCTAGTTGAACTAAATGGCTTTGATAAATTTGGGCTACAAAGCTGAGGTTTTTTTTTACGAAACTGTCACCTGTGACGTCGAGAAAGCGTATACTTTTTGTTATGGCTCAAGGTTTTTAAAAAATTTAAGTAAGAAAGCTTTAATGCTAAACAATGGATTTAAGCTCAGCGTGGTTTAAAATTAAGGTCCTTCCCTTTACCGCTTACTTAAAAATTTATGAAGTTTTCTTCATTAGACTAACGTAAATTACCGTAATTTTCTACCAAGCTATTTTTGATTTACTGTAAAATTTCTTCCACATGATGAGTAGCTGAATTAGATAAACCCACATTGCTAGTGATTCAGAGAAACTTAAATGGATTGATAAACAATAAAATCCTGAAATATCGGTGTATTTTTAGAACCTCTCGCCTTCTAACTAAGTCCTTTATAAAAGCATGCTGGGTAGTCATCTCGAAAGATCGCGCTGATTAAAGAGCGTATAGAAAACTGGGTTGATTTATTAAGTTATTCTCATCGGCCTGTGACAACATGTGAGTGAAGTATTAACTTGGGAAAATAAATTTTGAGTCCCAGTCTTTTTTTGCAATTTGTTAAATTATACCATTCGAGAATGAAGGCTATGTAGCAAACACATAAACGATTTAGTAAAAAACTTAAATAAATGCCTGTTTTAAATTTGCATAATTTTAGCACTGTTTTGCTTCAGTTTATGCTGTTGAGGAGGGGGCTTCAATTTTCAAACAACCGTTATACTAATGCTATATGTTGATTTGCGTTGCGAAACAGCGTTTTCCAAATCAATATGCATGGCTTTAAGTTTTGTTGATGATGCGAAATTTGCGTGTGAGTCGCTGCAATTTTAAAGGCCGCTTTATGTGATTTCAAATGGAGTGAAAAACTGCTCAGAACTCGTAAAAAGTGCTGAGTTTTGGCGTTGTATTGTAAACTGTCATGCAAGCTTTTAGACTGACGTTGCTCGATTATTTTTGATAACTTCGAGACCTTTAACTTTTGAACTCGAATAACCACAAAGCGATTTAAGTTAGTGAAACAAAATTTGAAAGGGGTGCTTCTAAATTATTGATCTGACTATACACGACTACACTCTAAATGAAATAAACACCAAATCTAAACATGTTTAGCGCGGCATTTGCTAATCATGTAGTTTTCTAAACATGTTTAACTGCCGAGTTCATGTGTTTAAATTTTTTGATGTTTAAACCTGATAATGCCTATTAAACACGTTTAGCGAGCTTTTTTCAACGCGTTTTTTCTTTAACGTGTGTAATTGCGTGAATTAAATGTTTAAATTACTGGTGTCGTTATTTTATCTGCATTTGAATGAACGTGATCACTAACACCAAGTTTTTGCTTAAAGTTCATTTCGATCAAGTTGCATTCACACAGAAACCATAATGAAAAGAGTTTGACCGAAAAAACGCTTTCGGGGCTTGTTCTTTTTCCCAAATATTAATTACCCTTTGTGAACGGAACATGCCCGGTGAGCTTACTTCTGTCAAAGACTTTTTTTATGATGCTTTAAGCCAACTTTGTGTGAATGCAACTTAAGCGAGATGAACTTGAAGCAAAAAATTCGTGTTAATGATCGCGTTCACTCAAACGCAGGTAAAATAACGACACCAGTAATTCAAGCAATTATTATATACATTGCATATCATTAATAAACGATAAGAAAATCGCATATTTTTGAGATGTAAAATAATGTTATTATGCTGAAAGATCACTCTTAAGTTGCTGGGTATAGGAAGCTTTTGCGATAACTGTTTAGCTCATTATTTTCTTTCGTCTCAGTCGAGATTTCTGTTGAATCGATCTTTATTAAAAATAGCATCAGATCGCTTTTAATCATGCAAGGACAATTTTACACGGCAGAAACAGCGCTACTCGCTAAAGCATTTCATAAATTATGTATGACTCTTTTCGTAGCACCTCTACATTTAATACAATGTACATTATTACACCAAAAAAACATTAATGCATACATACACTCCAATAATAAAAAATAAAACCATACAATTATTATCAGTATCTCTAACGTACGACAACTAACAAGTGATGACTTTCTTTCTCTAACCACTGGCATAACATTACACTTGCACACTATTAAATGTTAATGCTGTTTACTCGTATACAACGGACTGCATATATACCTGTATCTAAGACAAAAAGTGTACACTGTACACTAGGGTGTTTCAAAATTGCACCACTTTCAAATTTTTTAACGGCTCAGCAAATTTTTGATGGAGTTTGGGCCGCTGATTACGAATTTGATATTATTTTTTAATTATGACGTCATTTTGAGGGTTCACGCCTCCATTGTTTGCGTCATTTTTCGACTTTTTTGTGATATCTCACGAACTACTTATCGTAGAACCTTAAAATTTACTTCAAACGACGCAGAATCCACGATTTCCTATAAGTGCTCTGTAGATAAAAAAAGCTTATCTGCAACAGAAAATAAGTTATACGCAAAAAACGGTTTTGATCAGTTGCCAGATATGACGTCACAAGCCATTTGGGCAGTGGACACTTTTAGTTGCTTAGAACAGTTTTGGTTAAAACGAAACATATTTCTAATGTAGCCAAGCGTTATGTAGCCGAGTTGCGTTGTAATTACGGAGGAGTGTGGATGGGGGAAGGGTTATAAGTGAGGGGAGGGGGTTAGGTGGTGGGCTAAAGTAGCGAATTCAATATCTATTTTTCTGACCATGGACTTAATTGAGCTAAATTTGCTGCACTGCCACAACAAAATGTTTCATAGAGTGCATTGAATTTTTTTGTACACTTAATTCCGCACTTGGCAACAAAACAGAATAGACAAGATAAGTTAATATTCCATAGCTTTTTATGGAAACCACTGACCAGAAGTCAACACATAACAAAGATTTCAAGAATTTTCAAAAACAACTGACCCATGAAGCTGAAAGATATCAGCAAAATCTGAAACACCTGAAACGTTAGTATAACACCATTCCAGAACTTTTAAAACGGCATCTGCAAACGATACACAAGCATACAGTAAACTTTTTGGGTAAAATGCTGTGTACATAGCAATTTTCTGCAACTTTTCGTTTACTGAAGGATGTTGCACTGACTACGTTAATCTCCACTTCCTTGCGTCGTTTAACTTTAATAGCTGCCTTCTGCGTGCGTTTGTTGAAACTTTTGTCTTTCGGCGATGTCATCCGCCTCGAGATCTTTGATCCAGTAATATTTAAGCTCAGCTGCAGGGATCCTGTTTTCAAATTTGCATGAACTAAGACATTTATCTTTGTATACTTGGCAAGTTTTGCTAATATCACACCGGCGCTTACTGATATCGAATAAAATTTCCAGCCAATCTCATCAACAGTCGCGCTATTTAATCTTTTAGATCTTTTACTTGCAGCATCAAATCAATCAACAACTCGCTTAATTTATTTTGAACACTTTTAGAATTTATGATGGGCAAACCGGCCTTTTTCCACTACCCTGCAACCTCGGCTTGAACTAAAACTTACACATCATTTAAACCAGAATTTTTTCTGCAAACAACTTAGGATCAGTATCCATCAAAAGCTGACGAAAGTAATAAAAGTGTTCCAAAACCTCCCTTGTTGTCGGTAACGTGTTTCCTGCTAACTTGTTTTGTACAATTAGAGAGCTTGCTTCAACTGACCGCAGCATTGTATCCACCCTTATTTAAACTCAAAAACTACTTTCTTACTTTGATAACTCAGGTTTTACGGAGCTGAACCACTAGAACTGCTTGCAGCTAAGTAAAATTAAATAAAATGTCAGCGAATCCCCCTATGATGTCCTGCTTAATATTGTTTTAAAACAATCAGTTTTTATGAGTTTTTCAGATGCGATAAATATTAATGATGACGTCACAATACTTTTTTGGTGCTGAGCAATGTGTAAATTCGTGTACTGTTAATGCAGCAAATGTGCGCAAAACCGTTTTTTGCGTATAACTTATTTTCTGTTGCAGATAAGCTTTTTTTATCTACAGAGCACTTATAGGAAATCGTGGATTCTGCGTCGTTTGAAGTAAATTTTAAGGTTCTACGATATGTAGTTCGTGAGATATCACAAAAAAGTCGAAAAATGACGCAAACAATGGAGGCGTGAACCCTCAAAATGACGTCATAATTAAAAAATAATATCAAATTCGTAATCAGCGGCCAAAACTCCATCAGAAATTTGCTGAGCCGTTAAAAAATTTGAAAGTGGTGCAATTTTGAAACACCCTACTGTACACTCTTCATCTTACATACAGAAATAGAGTGTACTGTACAGTGTATACAGTTCACTTCTCGTAATGGCTTAGCTTAATTAAAGATCCGATATATAGGGCTACTACAACGATTTCGAAAACTATTGTTTAGGCGAATTTTATTCGTATATCTTTTTTTCAATGTATAGCTATTAATTTGGATATCCTTAAAAAAGAAAACTCCTTGGATATTTATTTCATTGAACCCAGAAAATGACACGCAGGTTTGGGTTGTAGCTGATAAATGTAATGTTGAACTACAGAGTAGCAAGATCAAGGAAGATTTGTGCAATTACCTATTCAGGCTATACTCAATCTGCTCGCCTGCTATTACGCTTAGGACTTGTGCTACCCACTGTAAGCTTTGTGGAACTTCACTTTCTGCAAGACTATCTCTTACATTAAATGACAATCATGAATGTCACAAGCCAACCAAGCAAACTGTTCAAAACTGTATGAAAGCAGCATATGCTTAACTATACGTTTGATAACTTTTATATCCTTAAAAATGACTGCACCACAGCAAGGAGTAAGTACAGAGATGTCTAAAGTCGAGCCGCAGGCCATGAAAAAAATTAATTTGGCTAGCGTCGAGAATGCAACTTTAGCCCGCAACCGATAAGGAATGATTGCTATAGTGAAATAACTTTTCATGGACGAAAATTCCTGACATAATAGAATACTAATAGACGACACCTTTTTTTTGGTTTTCATTTACAAATAGGGAGAAACTTTGTCCAAAATTGGCAAAAATTAAGCCCAAAATTATAATGGCACACACGCAACCTCGCTGGGTCAAATTTGGTCCACGATTAAAAAAGTTTGAACATCACTGAGTTAATCAGGGATATCTATAAATCCATGGTGTTGATTAGGGTTGTACAAAGTAGAATTTCGAATCCTTGAGATTCGAATCTCCGGAGAAACGAATCTCAAAAAGCATTTTTTATCGGGTAATTGGATTCGAAAAAAAATTTTTAAAGGGCTGCCAAACCGCAAAGAGTGGTGCGTATTACACAATTTTAAGCAACCTAATTTTGGGCGGAAAAAACGTTTGAATTTGGATTTCGAAGACCTTTTTTTTTTTTGGAGATCACCTAAATTTGGGCGGAAAAAACGTTTGAATTTTGGATTTCGGCCGAAAAATCACTCTGAACTTTGGCGGAGACTTTTTTTTTTTTTTTTTGGAGATCACTTAAATTTGGGCGGAAAAAACGTTTGAATTTTGGATTTCGGCCGAAAAATCACTCTGAATTTTGGCGAAGACCTTTTTTTTTTTTTTTTTCGGAGATCACCTAATTTTGGCCGGAAAAAACTGTATTGTCACAGATTGCCATGAGTTATTCTAGAATAGGATTCGAAATTCTAGATTCGAAATGTCTATTCTAGAATTATTCTAGAATACTGCATTATTCTACTTTGTACAACCCTAATGTTGATACAAAGAAAGTTGACTTATGTCATCTGATCTGGGGTCAAATTTCGTTGTTTGCTTGTTCGGCACAACGTAACAATGAATAAGTTTCAACCGATTCAGCAATGAAGACTTCTTAAAGATTGCGCTGACATTTCTCCGAATATCTTGATTTCCAGTTGCTGTTTATTTACTGTAGTTGAAAACGCTTCTTCAAAAAAGGAATGATCAACTTTATTCCATTTATTGGTAAGCTCTTCTTCTGACCCATTTTCAGCCTTTTCGACAATTAAGTCTTTATCTAAACACAAACACATTTGAGCCTATAATTTTTTTTAAATATCACTTAAGCATTAGCACTTTGCTGTTGATACTGGCACTTTCAAGTCCAAATTGCACTCTTCACCAGATTAGGAAAAGAAGACAAATAACTGCTGTATAGCGTAAGAATCAAAGGGGGTGAAGCAACCAGCCAATTGTAGAAGTGTACAATAACCAAAATTGAACTAAATTTTTTAAAAAATTTTGTCGTTATTTTAGGGCTGCAGTTCCAAAGATATTTAACTAATACAAAGATATGACCCTAAATAGTTTTCGGAAACCCTAAATCTGTTTTTTCAGCCTGAACTTTGAGAAAAAAAAAGAGATTGAATAATAATCACTCTTTCATTAACATCATATGATTAATAAAGTTTTGGTAAACCCCCAATTTTACTGGGAATTGGCCGGGAGAAAAAACTCAGGGTTTAAAAAGTTTTTTTAGGGGGAAATCTCTTTGCATTTGTTCAATACCTTTCTTTACAATTGCAGCCTTAAAATGATAATTTCAAAAATTATATTTCAATTTTAGTTACTGTAAAGCACCAAAATTGGCTGGATGCTTCACCTCTTTTGAAGGCAAGATTTATAAAGTAGGGGGGTGCGTTATTAAGAAATAATAATTGGAAGAATATGAGGAAGCGGTAATGTAGAAGGGTGGTAATTACGGGTAGTAATTAAGTACGTATGATGTACAGTATTAAGGGGTAGTTTTTAAAAAGATGTGGCGCAATGAAGGGCTGAAATGTTTCGAGTAATAATAATAGAGGGAGTGGGGAAATGGAAGCCCTAAAAAGTGGTGTCCAGAAGTGTAAGTAATATTAAAAAGTAATTGGAGGGGTATAACCGTGGATATGAAAGTTTTAAGAGGTGGAAAGGGTTTAGAGGTGAGCATAAAAAATGATAATTAGAAGAGTGTGGTTAGAAATGCGGGAGGATTAAAAGGTGTGTCTGCAAGGGTTAAGATTAGAAATGTGGCAAGATTAAAAGGTGTTTTTGGAAAGGTTAAGGTTAAAAATGGGGCAGGATTGAAAGATATGCTTGGAAGTGTGCGTGGGTGAACAATTATGGGTTGGTAATTGGAAGAATGGAGGGGTTTGGGAATGTAGTAGTATTAAGGATGGTGTTCAGATGGCTATAAAGGTGACCTAATTAAGGTGAAAAATAAAGGGGTGGAGAGAATAGGCCTATTGCAGTTATTAAGGGATGGTGTTATGAGGAAAAGGGGATTGTGAAAATTATAGTATTAATGGAGGTTTAGGAAAAAATTGCAATAAAAGTTCATGAACAAAATTATCAGAAACAACTAATTCTAGAGAAATCTGAGAAATATTACACATTCAGGGTTGCCACAGAAACTGCAAAATCAAATTCCACGACTTTTTTAGATCATTTTCCGGACTTTTGCAGAACTGTTTGAGATTTTTTACCGGACTTAAATTTAATTTTCACTGCTACTCTTTTATGCACCCACTTTTTGAACTTGTTATTGAAGAAAATTTTAATGCCACGCATTTGGATTTCTAGTACTGACTACTAGCCAGGTTCATAGCCAGAAATCTGCCATGGGAGGGCTGGGCTTGGGGTATGGGGACGGAGTTGCCAGCTGCCTGAGGCCATTGGGAATCTGATCCCCAGGGACAAACCTTCCAGCATAAAAGATTTCATTATTTTTTGCTCCAATAACTTAATTTTGGGCCCAGTTTGGTAAAACTTAATGCATTTTAAAAGAAGCGCAGAAAATTAGCACTGCAAAAACATGATTGAACTGATTTCATAAATGGTCTAGAGTATGTGGATAATAGTAATGGTAAAAATTTGGTTCTAGCTTTATTTCAAGCAAGTAAACCATAAAATCCCATCATTTGAAAAAGGCTGAGCTTATTAGCACCAGCGCGCAAATATAAAATCGCTATTCTAGCCCTAACTCCAACCCTTAACATAACATATTTAACTGCAACCCAAGCTATAACCTTAATGTTAATTCTTACCCAAACTCAAAATCCAAACCCTAACCACAGCAATTGACAAAAAAAAAGCGTAAATGAACACCTACCGTAACGATAATAATTTTAAAAAAGCATAAATGAGTACCCACTCGTGCTCTCTTTTTCTCTATAAGCAAAGCATGCTAAAGTGCAAATAGGCACTTCTTTCGAAAAAAACACTCAAGTATTAATTCAAATCGTCTGCATTTTATTGCGCTAGATAATTAAGAAGGGGCTAATGAAACAAGATTCGAAATACATGATTAATAATTACTTGAATGAAATACTGAATAGTACGCTTTACAATTTTTTTTAGAAAGCCTACTTCAAGTATTTTGCATTAAGCGATCAAATTCATTGTTTATTTTTAGCCATTTTAGTCAGTTGTTACCGATTTTATTTTTGACCAACATTACCCCCCACTTCTAAATGATGTTTCAGAGTGGCTTTAAATTATTTGCGAGTCCATATTATTGCAAAAAAACTGCCACATTAAGTATATATAGTGTGAAAAATGTCATGTTTTTTTTGTGTTTAGCTAACAGGCCAATTGGGGGCCTACAGCCCGCTACGATTCTGCTACTAGAAGTAATACTGCTATTAGAGTATCGCATTGCATTAAATTACTGTTCATAAATTCACTCTTTCTAATAATATTCAATAATTTACACACACTGCAATGCGAAGAGCAAATTTTGGCATTTCAACAAGTGCTTACTGCTTATTTGCACGCCAGCTGGCGAACTGCTTAAAGAGAATACGAGAGCAAAGAGCAGAAAAATGGCGCTAATTTACTCTCTTCTATTTTTTAAATTATCGTTTGGGTAGGGGTACCATATTTTCATAGACCAAAAAGAGGACAGTTTCGAAAAACGAATCCCAAACGACCAAACATGCGGAATGTATATACCGGTCAACCGGACTGACTGAAGACTCTTTTTATATTGGAGAACACCATTTTCCAAGGGGAAATTCAAAAATTGAACACCGTTTTTTTCTTTGGAGACCACTTGTTTTCGCACCGATTTTGCCCTTCGAAAATGGTGATCTCAACAAAAAAAAAAGATCTGCTGTCGGTGTCTTCGACTCCCGCCTTTAAGTTCTGAGCATCAAAAAAGAGAATATTTGGCTACTTTTTTGGTGTCCTCGGAGGACAATTCATTTTAAACAGAAAAAGAAGACAAATCCTCCTAAAAGAGAACGTATGGTAGCTTTACGTTAGTGTTATACAGGGTTAAGATTAATGTTGGGACTGGAGCTTGCAATACAGTTGGATTAGATTTAGGGTTGGGTTAAGGCTAGGATAGCAACTTTTTTATGCGTGCGCCAGCGTACAAATAAGCTCTGTCTTTTAACAAAACAAACTTTTAAATTTTCCCTTTCAAAGGACCTTCACAATGCAAATTACTTCAACAATACCTTTGTACAATGACAAGGTACCAGTTATTGCAACAACAAAAAAACTTCACATTCTGTCCTGGTAAAGAACGGGAAAACTTTTCAAGCTTTTTCCAGGACTTATAAACAAAATTCAAGGACTTTTAAGGACTTCCCAGGACAGCAAAAAAACCCAAGACTTTCCAGGACTTTTCCAGGATGCGGCAACCCTGCAGATTAATGCATTTTTAAATTGAAGCAATAATGTTAAGGATTTGAGATTGAATTAGGTGGGGTTGAGATTAAAAACAAATAATCAGTATATTTTCTTTGTCAAAAGAAGTTAATGTAGTTTGCAGTTTTACTATTCTAGAATAAGATTTGATAATCTGCAAATAAAAATTTTCATTTCTAAATATGGTACTATTTACTTTGTGATTCGAAGTTCTCCAAAAACGAAATTTCAAAAAGCATTTTTATCGGGTAATTAAATTTGGAAACAAAACAACTCACTTAGCAATTTTGTAATAAACTTTTTGTAATGCTGCAAATACTATAGTGCTAAATGTATCGTTTTCAAAAGCGACACAGCGTATTGTGATTGTGCAATTGAATAGAATTATTTTTAAATTGTTGTGGAGGTCTGAAATTTAGAGATGGTAATTACCAGGGCAACGTAGTGTAAAGAGGTTGTGAATTAAAGGGCTATGAGATGCATTAATGAAGAATGATGTTAAAAATGTATAGGAATGAAGTAGTACAAGGGTTGTTGCTTAGAGAGATGCTGGAATATGGTAGTATTAGGAAGTGATGTTTATAGAGGTGTGGGGGTGAAGTATTAAAGGGTAGAAATTAAGGGTGAAGGGATGTAATATTAAGGGGTGGTGTTTAGAAGGGTGTACATTATAGATAGACCTACAACTGTGCAAGTAAAAACTGGTCACAAATGGGATTTAAACTCATGCATGTACCAACTGATCACTTTAAAACCTCGCACCGAGGTTGCGACAGGAAGTACCGGTAACCAATCATATTGAAGCATTGAACCACTCCGCCAGTGACAGAATTGATGCAAAAACCTTTGGTTAGCATTACAGCACAAAAGTTGATGCTTTCACACAGCCGATTCGTAACCTGTCTTTGAGTGGCACAAATTTGTATGAAAAAACAGAAACTTTTTAAAGGGGGTTTGAACTAAAACAAGATTGAAGTTTATAATTTAAAAAAATATACAAAATGACACTTTGAAGTGATTTTAAGTTCGAACAGTATTTGATTTCCATTTTTGCCCTTACTCCCTTTTATTTTTAATTCAAAATAAATTTGTCTTCTGCTTCAGACTTAAACGATTTGAAGTTCGAACAAGCCACCAACTTCTGAATTGTTTGGCAAAACTTCAAGCCAATAGATTTGATGCAAACACAACTTTTTGGTGTTACTTTAAAAATAAAAGAGATAACAGTAAAAGCAAGAAAGCATTTCAATATTTTTCAAATCAAAAAGCTGAAACCAAACAAACTGCCTTTATGTATTTATACTATAATTTTCAAATTTTACTTCTACTTTCTGGTATCAATTATTGGATGTTGGATATTGTATATTGGATGCACTTTCAGCAAATACCTTTATGCTTAAGGCGGTAAGAAACAAAGCCAAAATCACCAAATTTTGAGTCTCCTGCACCGTGATTATAATATATAATGGGATAATAGTATTAGCTCAAAAATTAATGTAAGCAATTCAGCATGCGACCAATACAATACACACCTTGAGCAAAGAAAATATTAACATAGCAAACGCCATGTTAGAAAATATGACTATCTTTGATTGGTTGCTCACAATAGTTTCCTTGATATGTTTTCTTTTCCATCTTACCAGTAGATTGCAGTCTAGCTTTTCTGAAAGCTTGGTGAAAATAAGCCTAAATAACATAAATATTCACGAATGATACCACTAATTGGGTATGCAAGCACTTTATTACTTTTATAGCACTACCATCAGTTTCTTCTTTGTAATGTAGCCTTTTCACTTTCTATATGAAAGCTGTCAATTGTTTAGCTTTTATCAATGGAGTTATACCCTATTGAAGTTGGTTCCAGATTATGTTTATCATAAAACATTTCCAACACCCAGCACATTTTGAACTACCTGGTGAGTGGATGGGGATGACGAAGTGTTAACCAACTGCTCAACAAGTAAACAAAAAAACTACATTGCTGCAAGAAAAATAAATCACTGAATGCAAAATTTGATCTCAATAAATTTAAAATACTTTGTTTGGAATCGTATTGAACTTTGTTCAATTGAGGCAAAAAAAATAAAGGAAGATGGTGCAGAGTGACAGCTAAATCTCGAGCTACTGCCCTTGCATTTATCACGAAAGAGGGCGCATGATAAAAGATATCAAACAATTAAAATGGCATTATCACAGTTAACAACACAAGTTACTTTTGCGGCTATACAAAGATAATTGTAGCTACCGGTACCTAAATTTAGACTGTGTGGTAACAAGCCAAGTCAATTGACCACAACAAACTGACCGCAAAGCAACGATTTCGTTACATAATTTCGTCGCAGTAATTTCGTCACAAAGTGAGGGTTTGGGCAAGATGACTCTGGATATAGTAAAAATATATTTAGGATCGCAGTTCTCAGCCAATTGGCATTGTTTGCGGTCAGTTGTCGTGGACCCCTGTGGTAACCAGTGTTTCCTGAAAGATCTTGACTGCGGCAAAATTGCCCAAATGCAACTTTTGATTAAAAATTGCCAAAAACTTTTTGGTACCAAAACAGTACTGGAAAAAATTTTGCGTAAAATCTTGTTTTAAAAATTGGTTCTAAAACCAACATGCTGTTTTAGATAAAAATTTTCAAGTTTTGCATCATATTCCAAATGACTTTGATCAATAGTTATTTCATCACTTTGCAAAATTTTCTAAATCCTGGGTTATCAGACTCAGAGTGCATGGTTCAAGAACAATACATTCTCCCTTTATCATTAAAAAAAAAATCAAATAACATCTACACATACCCATGGCTTTTCTTTACTGTGAGTTGGAGCAAATCAAGGCTAGAATATTTTTGCTCTTCGGTGGGCCAAACTCTTGATACTCCAACTTTGTTGTAATATCTTCTCTGAACAAAATAAACTGGGCAGTTTCTTCCACTATGAAACTTAAAACTTGTTTTGTTTCATGCTCTTATTTCATAAATGACTTGACTAATTCACAAAAAAAATGGAAGATAGGCTGCTCATTTTCATCTACAACCACAGTAGTAGCATTACTGTTATCACTTTGATATGGACATATATAGATATCCAGGATTGTCACTTTCAGAAATAGTAGCGCAATGCAATTATATCAACCTTGATTTTCCACAATAGAGTCATCTAGCTCCAAGGATAGCCCTGGACATGCATACGACGATAATATAATTGAAAAAGTTTGTAAGATTTGAAGTATTTTCGACATGATACTACATTGCATTAATTGCCATGTATTGTATGTTTTGTGATGATGAGCAATATGTTCTTGCAAACAATATCTCTTGTCTGAGTAACAGTGCTGCATGTAAAATTACATGTAACAGTGCTGCAGCCTACCTCTGAATTACAGGCAATTCTTGAGCTATTGTTCTTAATTGACTGGTACATATATTTAACTTAACCATATGCTTAGTCTACTACTGACCTAGATCAGTATACAGTAGGCTTTTGGTCACTAGCTCAATTCAATGCAGTGCAGAAATGTCTGTAAAATCAAAATAAAATTCGCTCAATGCAATCTGGAAGAGAAAAGCAACATAAATAGAAATCTCAGACCATATCTAAACCTAACAATTGCTCTATTGCCTTCTTTTACAGTGCATACCATAGCTTAGCCTAGTTTATAAGTTAGTTGAGAGGAAACCTGAAAAACTAGTCAAATAAAGTATGGTTAAAAAGTGGCTAGTGTTACATTACATAACACCTACAAAGAGAATAAGAAAGCCAAGAGTAGGAGCTCATTATTCTTCTATTTTTAACTTTTTATTATGATTGAGGTTCAGGTTAGAGTTAGGCTAAGGGTTGGGCCTAGGATAGCAATTTTCTTATTTGTACGCAACAACAGCCTCTGCCTTTTTAATTTAATATCTAAAGTTTCCGCAGACTGTATCTTGTAGGGTGCCCGTGATCTCTTTACAAAGTGACCTCATAGCAAACTGAACCTAGATTAACTTACTTATCTAGAAAAACACACAGTAAGAGTGTTTGTAAAACAGTCCATTTTCAATGTGTTTGCAAAGTGGCTACCAGCGCCGGACTTTATTTCTACCAGGTTCTATCACTTTAAGCAAAACCAATGCAGACGTTAAGTTAATTGTTTGATCATAAGTTTCCTCTCATCTACTGTATTCCAACTTATAAACTCTTTGGTTAAATTTAACTTTTTTTATAAAACGGACAATTTCTTTATAGTTTAGTTGTGAAGGTACTACAGTAGCAGAGTTCGAAATTAACTCTGGGCCGTTAATTGAAAATTTTTGCATAATGCATGATTGGAAAAAAGCCTACATCACATTAACAGCTGACATAACATTGTTCACAAAAACTTAATTCTCGAAATAGGATACGCGACTACAATTATTTTGAAAATTTAGTGATTTTTGCCGAGAAGTATATTGTACAATTTTTTTCCTAAGTTAACCTCAAAACTTATAGTAACTACTTTTTCTGGGCAAGTAGAAATTTTTTCAGGCAAGCAGACTTGTGATATTACTTGCCGGATGGGCAAGTAATTAAAAAAGGTAATTTTGACCCCTGAGTAGCTTAAGCTGTAGCCACCAACCTTTTTTAGATCTCTGCTATGCCTATTTGCCCATGCTTCAAATTTTCATTTAACTTCTAACCAATCAGAGGTCGAATTGATACAGTGTCTTCTGGGTTCCTAAAATGGTAGGGTTGTGTTTGATTTCCAGCTAGGTCAAGACAAAGACTATAAAAAAATGGTATTCACAGCTTCCCTGCTTGATTAGTTGACATTCAGTAATAGACAGTGTAGAGCCTCTACCATGTTTGGTCGACAGGTGCCAGCTTGACTTGAAAACCAAAGATCCTTTTGCTGTTTCCTGGAGCATAAATGTGTAATTGCATTTCTGATTTATCCCTACTGAGTGCATACTGTACATGCTTACTAGGAATAAAACTAGACCTTTTTCCAGGATGAGCAGAGAGATAACTTAGGCCAGAATCACTTGATCAAGTTTTTTGCACAATTTTCTTGCATCAATGTTTTTTGAGCTATCACACCTGGACACAATTTTCTAGGTAATCTTCTTGCCAGACGAAAGCATATGGGTTTTTTAGCAAAAAAATTGCTGATGCTATCATACACAGTTTTTTTCTCTGTAAAAGCATTTACACAGTTGTTAAGAAATTTCTTAGAAATTTGCCATGGCAATAGTACTACTATGCACTTTGCGGATTCATTGTTATTTCTTGTTTGCCAAAATGATATGAGCACGTCCACAAAAGCGAAAAGCTGAGCTATAGAAATAAATAGCTATTTCAGTTCTGCATCAAATTGTATGCGCAGACTAGCATTTTTTTTTGACCTGCAATGAAATAGATAAATGGAAAACATCGAAAAGCTTTGCTTGTGTGGAACTCTATAGCATAGCTTTGTTTATGCTATGTTATTTATTACCAATAAAATTTGCATAACATTGCATGATTGACCAAGTAAGCATAAACCAAGTATGTTCTTTTCGGTACTTGCAGTTTCAGAGGGCTCAATAATCGGATGTTAGAATAACTTAAACTTTACTATTTTCAAATAAGAATAAAAGCGTTTTTGTTTGGTTTCTTATAAAATCAGCGGGAAATAGCTGAAAATTATCTTAACTGATTAACAGTGCAAAAGGCTCTTTTGCCAGTGGACATGTTAATTTCTAACCAAAACATATTAAAATCATCACAAATCTGGCACTAGGCCAAGTGAAAATGGGCTGGAAACTTTCTTCCGATCAAAAGAAAATTTTCAACATCTTGATTAAAACTAGATCACACATTAAATACTTATCCAAGTTTACTTATTAGTAAATAGTGAGCAAAAGCCTCTCTCCAAATGATTTCTATCTAAAACTTCCGAAACTTTCTTCCAAGTAGGGTTGTACAAAGTAGAATTTCGAACCCTTGAGATTCGAATCTCCGGAGAAACGAATCTCAAAAAGCATTTTTTATTGGGTAATTGGATTCGAAAAAAAATTTTTAAAGGGCTGCCAAACCGCAAAGAGTGGTGCATATTACACAATTTTAAGCAACCTAATTTTGGGCAGAAAAAACGTTTGAATTTGGATTTCGAAGACCTTTTTTTTTTGGAGATCACCTAAATTTGGGCGGAAAAAACGTTTGAATTTTGGATTTCGGCCGAAAAATCACTCTGAATTTTGGCGAAGACCTTTTTTTTTTTTTTTTTTTGGAGATCACCTAATTTTGGCCGGAAAAAACTGTATTGTCACAGATTGCCATGAGTTATTCTAGAATAGGATTCGAAATTCTAGATTCGAAATGTCTATTTTAGAATTATTCTAGAATACTGCATTATTCTACTTTGTACAACCCTACTTCCAAGCATTCGATTTCTTTATTCTGTCCTTATACTTGACATTAAACATGTTCTAAAAGCACTGCATTTCTTTGATTTCTCTAATTAAAAAATTCAGGTTCATGAGTTGACCACAATGGCATGGTGATATCTACACCACAGTTTTGGGTAATAACTTTTCAGAAGGAAGTTAGAAAAGGTCAAACACCACTTTGAATAGAAAGAATTGCATAGGTCTAATCTATATGCGATCATAAATAAAACAGCAGGCAACACAATTAAGTCTTTGAAGAAAAATGAAAAAAGAGCAGGCACAATGTTATACTACAGTACTATAATACTTCATTGTCAATTAAATAAAAAATGTAAATTTTCTTACAACATTAATGCTTTATAATTGTGATGCAATGATTTTTAACATTGACTTTGGCAGTACTTTTTGTATTCTGCGGGTAAATATTTTCAAAGGCAAGACTAAAAGCCAAGTTGTTTTTTCGCTGAGAACAGAAAACTTGCTGGCAAAATAGAGCTTGATTCTATTTTCCCGCAAGAACTCAGCTAAATTTTTTAAACACTGATTTTTATTCTCACACAGCTGCACAATAAAATTGCTGACAGGTGCCCGCAATAGTAAGCCATAAACTTGCACAATCTTCACACAATTGATGCAAGAAAATTGTGCAAAACACTTGATCATGTGATTCCGGTCTTAGTTTTTAAACCCTCTCTCTAGACTCAAACCCCGGGTTTTTACAAAACACAAACCACCCCGTAACCTTATTCTTAGATAGACACCAACCACTGAAGAAATTACAGTACTTCTGAAAACTCTCTTTTCTCCTACCCAAGAAACTCTAAACTTTATTCCAGATTCGGTGCTGTCGCCACAGCAAACAAAGTCAGGGGGCACTAAAATAGAAATTTTTGCAAATTAATACTGATCTTGTAGAAACTTTAGAAATTCTGTATTCACCTCAATTCATGTCTAAGAAACATTAAGCCTACATTACCGGTATCAATTATTAGGCTGGTAGGGTTTCATAGCTTTTTTGTCTCTGGTCCAAAATCATTACTGGTAGCTGTTAGAATGGTTTTCGAGCTTAGAATGCTTTGAATTGCATTTGAAGCAAACATTTGTGGTTTTAAAATTGAAAGTGGCTATTTTGCCTCCAAAGGCAAAATAGTGTTTTTCCTCAGTTTGGGTTAGGGCTAGGGTTGGGATTAGAGTTAGAGTTTGGGTTAAGATTAAACCTAGGGCTATTTTGGCACTTGCGGCAAAATAGCTGTTAGGACTATTTTGCTTCCAAATGGCAAAATAACATGGGGCTATTTTTTCATTTTGCCTCTAAAGCCACTGCCTTTAAAATTAATATGACTAGCCTAATTACTTGATGATCTAATGGGTTTAAAGGTGTAAATTAGTGTAAACTTCGAATGTTAAAGCTGGTGTGAAACTTTGAACCACCAAACTTTTGGTAGGCTGTTCCAAATGAAAAACGTTATCAGGAATATAGCCTACTGCTAATGTAGGTGGCGTTCGTTAAGTACAGTAGGTAGGATTGAACGTTGTTATTTCTCTTTACAATTACAGAATTACACCTACATCATTTTCAATTGCCTTGTCATTACAGATTAGGCCTTACCATATGTGATGATGCAAAAATGTAGGCCTATTTTTAGTAAACTTAAATGGGGGGGGGCACAAGCAATCTTCTTTAGCGACTACACTGATGCTATTCCTTTATCTATCCCTACTCTTTTTTTCAATACAGTATTGGCCAACTTGATGTCATTATTCCATCACCTACCGGTAGGCTACTGTGTAGTGGCCAATGATCTGCCTCTTAACTGATTCTCAGCAGCTTGCCCATAACGGTAGGGTAAAAAAAGCCAATATTTGTGCTGTTTCTTGTCTTCTTTTTTTGTCAAAATCTTACCAAATGCAGACCAAGCCAAAACAATAAACCTGCTCCGGTAAGTTCCAATCACTTAAATTTGAGCTCTAATTTTTTAATTTGAAAAGATCCAATAATTACTGAATCCATGTGAGCGCAGTCAGGCGTAAAATTTATTTATTTATTTCTTAAATTTTATTTCAAGACCATATTAAAGTTAAAAAAAAAAGCATATACACCAAAATATACTAACGAACAAAAAAAAGTTTGTACATGATAAATGAATTTATTTTCTCAATGGTAAATAAAAACAACTCACTTAGATCAAGTCAAATTGCAAACAAGTACAATATCATCTCTAATAAGCCAGGACAAAAACCTAATGGTTATTTGGTTAATATGCTTGCTTACTGATCATAAAGTTATTTAGAAAAAGCTATCGCAAAAACTAGTCACTACATATAGAAAATAGCTTGACTGCGCAATTGCAAATGCTTGACTGCAGTTGCCCACACTCCCATTCAACCTCTTTAATTTTTCTATTTTTTAATCTTCATTTCCGCCATTTCCTATCTCCCATTTCTATTTATACCTTTTTTTTGTGACAGTTAACAATGAAGTGTCTTTCTGTCTTTCCATCCCCAATTTTTACCTTTATATATTTCCTTCCTGATTTGTCAGCTCTATTTTTTTAAATGCAATCTCCATTCCACCATTTGTATTTCTAATTTCTATTTTTCAATAATCCAATCCCCATTAATTTTCATTTTCCATTCCTCATCCACCTTGTTTCTCATACACATGTTTCCTCATCTTGTATATCACCCCATTGCTATTCCCTGATTTTCTATTCCTCATCTCCATTTCTCAATCCAATTCCTCCGTCTCTATTTTCCTTTCCCCAAACGTCATTCTTACAGTTTTAATTCCTCCATCCTCATCTTCCATCAGGCCATTAGCCTCATTCTGCTATCCTCATTACTGCAGCTCATTCTCTTACCTCCATATTTCATCCATTTCCATCTCCCATTCCCAGCAACATTTCCCGATCATCCTCATTTCTCCTATCCCTTTTTCCATGCACATTCCTCCATCCCCATCCCCCATTCTCATTTTTCTATCCAATTCCCCCATCTCCACTTCCCATCCCCATTCCTCGACCCCCATCTCTCATCCCATTCTTCCATCCCTACCTTCCATCCGCATTTTCCTATCGCCATACGCCCATCCCAATTCCCCCATCCCCATTTACCTATCCCCATTCCCCCATCCTCATTCCTCTATTATTATTTCCCACTCCCCCATCCCCATTCCCTCATCCCCATTTCCCCATCCCCCTATCCCCATTCCTTCATTCCAATTCCCCCATCTCCATTTCCCTAATCCCCATTTCCCCCATCCCCCATTCCCTCATCCCAATTCCCCCATCTCCATTTCCCCATCCCATTTCCCTAATCCCCATTCCCCCGTCCCCATTCCCCCGGCCCCATTCCCCATTCCCCCATCTCCATTCCCCTAGTCCCCGTTTCCCAATCCCCATACCTATTCCCCCAACCATATATTTCCCATGTCCATTCCCACATCTTCATTCTCCCAACCCATTTCCTCATTTCCATTCCCCAAGTCTTATTACCTTGAACCCTATTCTTCCATCCTTATTCTCCTGTACCCATTTCCCCATTCCATTCTTTCAGCCCCATATTTATCCTATTCATCTCCCTTTTTACATATCCCATTTCTTCTTTCTCATTCCCCCATACCCAATATCATTTTCCCATCTCCACTCCCCCATCATCATTTTCATATCCTCATTACCGTACCATTTCATTCTCCCAACCACCACTCCTCTTTCGATTCCCGGTGCCTCCTTTCCCATTTGGTGATTAATTCAAATTCAACTCCATTCCATTTTCTTGATAAGTCTTCTCCCAAGCATCGCTATTTTTTTCAATTTCCAGCATCCAATTTTTATTTAACGCATCGTTACCGACTTTTATATGCCTAATTATGCATGCGTTTGTCCTTTCGCCTACTTTTCGTGTTTACAAGTTGGCCGATATCTCAGTGCAATGCTGTATTTGAACGATTACGCGCTTAAATAACATATTAAACGCGTTGCAGTGACATAAAACGGAAAATTTGAAACACGTCTTTAAAAATACACAAAATCTGTTACTTTAACATGTATAAAACCTCTTTAAATGCATAAAACACGCCAAATTTAAACACTTCATTTAGAGTGTACATTTTTGCAAATTTATTCAAGGCAATTGGATCACTACAGTATTTTAAAGCTTAATAAAGTTCAGTAAAAGTTGGATAATGCCGTGAAGTCCCCTGATATCGCTTGAGTGGTCTCGTTCTAGGTGTGTTATTGTTTGCTCAACTAGCCACCAGCCAGCAAAGACAATCAAAAGCATTAGACGGTGAAATGTGTTCAAGAATAGATCTGGACTGGCATTTTCCGAAGAAAAAAGATCGCATTTTTATGAAAATGTGTCTTTTCACTATTCATCGTTGTTTTAGGCTATAACAACACAAACGACTTTCCGGTAAGATGAGTTTGCAAATTATTTGACAAGTGTGATTGTAAATGATAAGTTAATAAATAACGCATGACAATTGTAAATTCGTCGCGTGATTGTAAATGTAAGCACTGAATATCACCTTTAGCAGCAAAAACAAAGAAAAATTGAAACGCTTTAATAACCTCGCAACAAAAAAGCGAGGTGGATAAAATCAGCCATCATTTAGGAAAAAACGTAAACATCATGGTAGCTACAATAACAGCTCTGTTAAACTTAACGAATGGTATTGTACTCCTAACAGGAGCATTACAATCCGGAATGAAATCGATCTCGCGGAAGGCCCATTATGAGAAATTACGCTACAAATAAATTTTTTTTGAGTAATAATTAAAAGCCAGTCAGTAAAGTATGGAGCCCTCTTAAGGTGTGAGTCTGCGTTTTCTTTTAGTTCCGCTATGTACGGAATTAAGGTGCAAACTCATTTATTCTAAGGTTATTTTAGAAATAAACGCGAAAATTAAGGCATCTTCCTCAAAAATAGTAGGAGGGCCTGAGCCCGCCCGCGCCCCTCCCCGGTTATACAATCTATGTAGCAACTTAGGGGTCATACCGACGCGGAGAAATCAAAGCAGTCCACAGATCAGGGGTTAAAAACAAAAGCAGTGCCCAGGAGCAAGTCCTTTAACAAAATTCTAGTTCCGCGCGTGATTGGTTGGTTAAAACCTTTTTATTTTGATTATTACTAACTATAGTATCATAGCCGAGCAAAGGTTACTTACTGTTTGGATTAGGAATTGATTGGATAATCATGTTATTAAAAGGAGAAAAAAAGATTCGCGCTGTCCACTTGTACTAAAGTACCATGCAATAGTGTTATCAATATGTATGTCTCGTAAATTGCAATAAATATTTCCAATAACCCACGAGGTTAAAGATTAAGCGACGAGAAAATTGCGACACAAATTTTCTGGCTATAATTAGATAGCACAAGGGTAAACTAAGTTTTGAAAGCTTTGATTTAATTTAGGCCAAATTGGCGGAGATATTAAGGTTTGAAAGACACTATGAGGAAAACTTGCCAGTCGTGGAATGACGTCATTCGTACACGAACAATCAGCCACTCAATAGCAAATCCTGTGGAAACTGCGAGTTGTCCAATATTGTTGATGCTAAAGAAAATCACAGATAATCTTAGTAGCAGTGGCATAGATTAAATTTGTAGCTAAGTTTTGTTAATCAAAGCTGTTAGTTGTGAGAGATAATGCAATGCAGTAGCAATTATTTCCAGTGGCTGGTCTTTAGGTTGGCCCTTACTTTAGACTATTTGATTAATGTTTAGAGGTGGTACGATCATGTTCAAATATTCTCATTCTAGAGCATTAGAAGCAATAGGCTTACAGCTGGAAGGGCCATATTGTGATTCTAATGCAAAGTTACAGCAATGCATCAAAATAGGTGGCCGTGCTTATTCCAAGCATCCCTTTTTTGTTACAATTGATGCGTAATTACGCATGCTTTTTCTCTTATATCAGCAATCAGCAGCTCTCAAAGTATGGTTTGCAAAGGGTCAAAAGATGGGTCGCACCAAGATGGTTTAACGTCGTTAGAACAAACTTTTCTTTCCATAATTAAAGTTTTTTTTAAATTCGTTATTTTCTGATGCGTCGCATTCGTTTCATTATTGCTTTGCAAGTTTTCCGAGAGTTTAAATGAAAATTCAGCTGCAGTAGCAGTAACTGGCTTGTAACTTAAGATTTGTTGATTATGGGAGTATTTTGGAGGTTATAGGCTTAGGTTTTTTCTCCTCCCCCTAGAAGCAAAGGGACGGCGAGGTTATACCGAAGATGTGGATAAAACAGTGGCTGCTGTAAGGAGGATCGAATCAAACAAAAGCAAAAGCTGAAGAGAGACAAATGAAAACACAAAATGGGTACATAGCTTCAATTTCAAAAAATACTATCCTGGCATCTTCCAACAGCAGTGAGGATGAGAGCAATGCTGATGATGTTCCGCCAAGTATATGATCTGCCTTGGTTATGATCTGCTTAGTTTTGCAATAAACAGAAGTAAATTTCTCGTTCACAAAAAACAGCAAGAGCTAAGTTCGTCCAAAACATTAAAAATGGGTTTCATGCCAAGGAAGCGCTTACAACTCACTGAGATAGTAAGCAGAAGTGGAGTCCTCGAGGACATTTTTGGCCTGGAGAACAGATTTTGAAGTCCTTGGCCTCGAAGCCTACAAGTCCTCAAAAATGCCCTGTCTGCGGTCGAGGACAGCATTATTTTTCGATTTGTTAAAAATGTGCCAAGGTCATGACTTTTTTTTCGTTCGTCTTGGAGAACGTCAAAGACCTCGAGGTAAATTTATAGCGATTTTTTTTTTTGAGAACGACTGAAAATTCGTAAACGACTTTTTGTGTGAAAACCTTTTTTTCTGGAGAACACTAGTGTTGTGACCAAATTTCACATTCTAGCCAAAAGTATGAAAGTGCTCTCGTGCGCTTACGCGCACGTGCGTCGCGCTTGACCTACTTTCCTGGCTTGTATATATAGGTGGCTTTTTCCCTTTGGCGCTCTCTTTTACCGTGAGCTCGCCCAGGTACTGGTAGATAGTCAATAATTAGTTGAAGAGTTTTAGCAGTCATTTAGTTTTTGGACACGAAGCTCATTACCTAAATTGTCGGTGAGTTATCTTTCATGTATTTTTTTTTTTGTATTATCCTTTGCCAATTATATCTAGAAATCAAATATCGTACGTAAATTATACTCGTTTATCGAGGTACCGTGATCCTAACTACCGATATGAAGTAAATGCATGTAAGTGATGAATTAGATTATGGGACTGATTGTTTTGTGAAACCCCTTTGTGTAGCTCGGCTTACGGTTACTATTTTTTACAGGATCAGGCCTCAAAACCTTTTATCGTTGCTAATTCCTACACTGCACGTTGACCCTTGCAGGTGCAAGCTTTAAGGCAGGGTTTGTTAAGTTTGGTATTGTGTGTATTAAATTATTTGATGTACGACTTTCCTTGTCCTAGTTTGGCAGTTAGGGATAGGCGCGCATAATTTAGGAACACCTTCTCGCAGCGGTCGCGTAGGACGTAGACGGCTGATGTGGGCTAGCGCAGGGCGCGACCCCCACAACCAGGCGCGTAGCCAGAAATTCGCAATGGGGAGGGCTTTTTGAGGGGGTCTGGGGGCGGAGCCCCCACCGCTCGAAATTTTTGCATTTTTTTGCAAAATTAACTTCATTTTAGGGCTATTTTGATTAAAAAATAATGATTTCAAAACGTGGCTTAGAAATTGACAGTGCAAACAAGATTAAACCGGTACCATAAATGGGCTATTTGGGAGGAGGCTAATGGTAAAATGTAGTTCTCTTGCTTAGATGCTGTTAATTTATAAAATCGAATAGTGCAACAAAACTCACACGGAGTGATCGATTTCGTATACAGTTTATAGAGAAAAATCATTGGGGTGGGGGAGCTAATGAAAAGAGATTTGAGAGAAATCATTGGTAATTAACAAATACTGAATAACCACCCCCCCCTATTCCTCAGTTTATAGTATGTTTGTTGATGACACCTATGTTCAGTATTTTTACACTTGCGATCAAATTTGATTGCTTATTTCTTACCATTTATCAAAGGTTTCATTTATTGGTTGGTTTTATGTTTGGCAAATTACCCCCTCCCCCTGAACATATGTTTCAAAAGATGTTTTAAATCACTATTTAGTCCACTCCAGTGCATAAAACAGTCTCAAAGTGCTAAAAATGTAGTGTTTTTCCCATTCTGCATTTTGGTCGACATGTCAATGGGGGGGGGGGGGGGGGCTATAGCCCCCCGCCCCCCCTGGCTATGCTACTGGCTAAAAACGTGGTATTTTCCTAATTCTGCATTTTGATCGGCAGTTCATTAGCCCCCCCCCCCAAATAAACGTTTCAAAATAGTCTAATCCAATGCAAAAGACAGTCTTAGAAATGCTAAAACGTGGTATTATCCTTATTCTGCATTTTGGTCGGCAGTCCATTAGCCCCCCCCCCCCCCCCCAAATAAACGTTTCAAACTATGCTTTAAATAATTTTAAGTCTTATCCAGTGCAAAAGAGAGTCTTAGAAGTGCTAAAAACGTGGTATTTTCCTTATTCTGCATTTTGGTTGGCAGGCCAATGGGGGGGCTATACCCCCCCCCCCCGCCCCCCTTGGCTACGCTACTGCCCACAACTAGCGTGCTGTGTCCTTGGTCCTTGGCCTCGAGCATTCTTGTGCTTGGTATCGAGCATTCCTGTCCTTGGCCTCGAGAGGGTATGTCCTCGGAAGGTCGGTCCGTGGTTTTGGCCTCAACCCTTCTGTTCTCGACTCAACCTCTTATGGTAGGACTGTTTGGAAGACTCAACCCCTGTTTGGAAGACTTGACAACCAAAAAATATGTGGATCGCCTTCTGATTCTTGTCTCTGGGTTGAGTGTTAATAAGCTTTTGAAAGTTCCTAAAGTAGCTTTTGGAACCCGTAAAGCTCAGCCTATCATTTGATACAATACCAACCAAGACTGGACGTCAAAATGGGACTTGCATGTTGTTAGAGCAAACACTTGGTAAAGACTTGTACCATCTTGTTGCAATCATACTGTGGGGTTTCTTTTAGCAGCCGAAAGTTCCCTTCTCAAATTCAAAGTTTAGGAGCATTGACACAACCTCTTATGAACAGGAATTACTGCAAAATTTAGTGTATGCTCAATAATTTTCGAAGAAACTAGCCGTTGCTTGATGTACTTTGTCACTAATCACCTTGAAAAAAAAAATAACCACGAGATGATTGCGTTGAACTTTTGAAACTATTTTTGCTTTTAGGAAAAAGGAACTCCACTTCGTGGTGCAAAGTTTCATGCACCTGTATGGAGCGCCGTTTGTGTACCCTAATTTGTGCAATGTTTTTTTGCATATTTAATTAAATAGTCATTTTAATTAAATGTACAAAAATAAATAAACAAAAAAAAACTAGTTCAGAAATAAATATGCAACAATTTTTTGTGCGGACTTTTTTTGACTATTTATTTTTGCAATAAGAAAAAACTGCGCAGAATATACCATTGCAAAAGTAAATAGTCAAAAAAACTGCGCGCAAAATAAACCGTTGCAAAAATAAATCGTCAAAAAAACTGCGCACAAAATAAAGCGTTGCAAAAATGCGCTGCAGACATTTTTGTATATTTGTTAGTGAAGCGTGGCAAAGCGCTCTCAGCTGCTCTTTGATGCGCTATCGGCTCTTCTTTAATGCGCTCTATGAGCAGCCGAGAGCGCTTTGCCACGCTTCACTAACAAACATACAGAAATGTCTGCAGCGCATTTTTGCAACGCTTTATTTTGTGCGCAGTTTTTTTGACGATTTATTTTTGCAACGGTTTATTTTGCGCGCAGTTTTTCTGACTATCCATTTTTGCAACAGTTTATTCTGCGGCAGTTTTTTCTTATTGCAAAAATAAATAGTCAGAAAAAGTGCGCACAAAAAATTTTTGCGTATTTATTTTTGCACTAGTTTTTTTTGTATATTTATTTTTGTATATTTAATTAAAATGACTATTTAATTAAATATGCAAAAAAACATTGCACAAATTAGGGTACACAAACGGCGCCCCATACACCTGGGTATGTGCGACACGCACGCTGGTTGAGCAAACTTCTTTATGCGTAAAATATATGTTTGGAAAACAGTTTAGTCTCATTGCTCAAGAGGAAGAAGCTTTAAAAGAACTGCGTGTTTTTGCAATACTAGTCTATATTGATGCTTGGTTTACTGCTTCTGAAGCAATTGAAGCTCCTCGTTGGGACTTAGCTTTACTAAAAATCCCTTTTTCAACAAAGCAGCTTTCTTTGCCTCATCTCTTGCTGTTCATTGCTTTTTTGATAATGATGTTTCTTTTGAAACAAAGCAGCACATGGTTGCCAAGCTTCAAAACGAAGATGATGAATAAAATTCTTTGAAAAGGCCTCAACATCTACTTAGTCTTCTAAAAGATAAACATGTTCAAGATTTCGTGATTACCAAGACAAAGGAATTTCTTGAAAAACTTCGACTTGATTCCAAATTTCTCAATGAAGATCTTAGATTCTGGTCGAATAATATATAATAAAATATATAATAATATCAAATAAAAATAGAAAGCTTTCGATCTGCTAAATTGGTTGTCAAAAACTTGAAGAGTTTTTAGTAATGACTTTAGTTTTTAGTAGTTTTTAGTAAACTAGTAATGACAAAGCTGAGCGCGGAGTTGCCTTATGCAGTCATATAATAAAATTAAAACCAAGCATGAAGAACAGCTGCAATTTCTACTGCAAGTACTTTTTGGTCATCGAAGTGCCTACCCGGAAGCTAGTTTAATAACTCGAACCCAACGAAACGAACAATGAGAATTTGAGTATTGTATTCCTCTAAATTACAGCAAATGTTACCTTGCAAGTTCCTCATGAGAGCAAATTCAAACAAATACTACATGAACTTAAGTGTAAGGTTATTGCATATTAACTACTCATTGCTTATTTTACACATTTTATACCAATTATCAATGCAGTTGATAGCATATAAGCATTTTGTAGGCAGTTCATTGAAAAGTTTACAACTTTTGCGAAAAAATTACCCTTCCGCTCCACCCCTAAACAATAAATAAAATGCACTAAGGAGTGTTTTTTGGTGAAAAGGATCCAATTCGTGAGCGGAGAGCTAAAGAAAATACAGGTTTTATTCTTACCCTTAAATAAGGGCCACCCTACTGGTCCTATAAAGAGACTGGTAGATTACCAGTATCGCTGAATCAGTTATTGCTAAGCATAAGATAAAGCTACTCAAGGACTAATGCCTGCAGCTAGGATTAGGTACTATAGACAATGTGTTACTTATCTATCGGCCACGCGATCGTGGTTTATGATCATATTCTATTATACTGTATCTACCGTAGTAGCAAAATATTGTGGTCAAACAGTACGTCGCGATTGTTGATACTTGGCTAGAGTGCAACCTTTAATCGCTAGAATAGTCCACGTCGACTTACATTAGAAAACGACTAAGATGTTAATTGACGAATCGAAGTAATAAAATAAAGTTTTTAGTTGACAGTTGACAGTTCCTTTAGCTTCTTGAATCGCAGAAAGCAGCACACCAATCTTAAATTAAGAACTTCTACTTAAGATTGAAACACAAACCAATTCTCACTGTGCAAAATCGCTCCACTAAAACTTACCACTAAACGGTTATACAAGCCAAACACAGATACACAATCTAAACTTATCCCACTCTTAGAACATTAGAATGAACGCAAAAACAACTTTAATACTGCAAATCCAAATATTTTACTGATAAAAGTTTAAGAAGTCATCTGCTATCATAGACTTCACAAACCCAAATACCTATTAAACTCATACATATAGAGTGAGTTATTTAGTGCAGAGATGGAACCGGTCAGGATTTTCTCGACCCGACCGGTAAATTTCAAAATCATCGCCGGTTAACCGGTTTCTGACCGGCTCGGTCGACCGGTTTTTTTACAGAAGATTTTTCTTCATTATTCAATGTATTTAATGAAAAATTTTCAAAAGGGGGAGGCATGGGTGAGGTGTTAAAATTTGTGACTTTAGATGGAGGTCTCTGAAAAAAAGCGCAAAAAAATTTTTGCGTTTTTTGCAAAAAGTGATTCAATTTTAAGACCTTCTTTGGTTAAATTTCGGTTTGAAAGACCTGTTTTGAGCAGCGCAAAATGTGTGCAAAATAAGCATAAAAAGCACTGGAGGGCACAAGCTAAATTATTAAACGCTCTTTCTAATGATATTTTGCGAAAGGCCAAAAAATGAAGTTACAATTTTTTAGCTATTGGTGACAGATTATTTGCCCAGCAGCAAACACTAAACTTTTTTTCGGCAGTGCTGCCCTTGCAGTTACAAAAAGAAAAATGAGAAAAAAATAACAGCAGAAGACAGGTAATTGTAAAAACAGATGAACATCACAATACTTGTACTATTATACCCAAAAACATTAAATAATGAAGCAATAACATTATATAATATTGAAAATTATGTCACTAACAGCATGAAAAAAACAGAGGTGGTGTCCTCGAGGACACATTTTGAAGTCCTTGGCCTTGTTTCGAAAGTCAAGTCTTTGGCCTTGGCCTCGAGGCCTCAAGTCCTCGAAAATTGGCCTGTCCTCGGTTCGAGGACAGCACTATTTTTTGAATTGTAAAAATTTTGTGGAACGCTTGAAAAATTTTTTGGAAAACATTTTTTTGTGAAGATCGCCTGAAAAATTTTTGTGAAGACCTTTTTTTTTTGGAGAGCACTTGCGCTTGTGTCCTTGGCCTTGGCCTCGAGCATTCCTGTCCTTGGCCTCGAAGTGTCTGTCCTCGGAAAGGCTGTCCTTGGCCTTGGCCTCGGATTTTTTTTGTGTCCTTGGCCTTGGCCTCGAGCCTTGAGTCCTCGGCTCCACCTCTGGAAAAAAGGAATACTGAAAAATTATGTCACTAACAGCATGAAAAAAATTAACAACTACAAAAATAATATTCATAACAACTACGCTGCTTCACTAACAGTTTGAGAAAGGATGAAAAGAATCTATTGCAAAATATTGCGTACTGGAAAAGGTTTTTAGCTCCACAGAGATTTATATTAATTGTTCCGTCCGTATATAAATCTCTGTGGAGCTAAAGACCGTTTCCAATACGTAATGTTTTGCAATAGATCCTTTTCATACTTTCTTAAACTGTTAGTGAAGCAGTGTAGTTAATATGAATATTATTTTTGTAGTTGTTAATTTTTTTCACGCTGTTAGTGGCATAATTTTTCAGTATTCCTTTTTTCACGCTGTTAGTAACATAATTTTTCAATATTCTTTTTTTTCACGCTGTTAGTGACATAAATTTCAATGTTATGTAATGTTATTGCTCCATCATTTTATGTTTTTGGGTATAATAGTACAAGTATTGTGATGTTCGTATGTTTTTACTGTTGCCTATCTTCTGCTGTTATTTTTTTCTCATTTATCTTTTTGCAACTGCAAAGGCAGCACTGCCGAAAATTGTTCTGAAGAAGCTTCCCGGTCAGGGAAGCGAAACGTCAAAACAATAAATAAACTAATCGGTAGTAGGAAGTCGTTATAAATAACCATCCCGATGAACGCAGCGCGTCCGTTCTTTTTATTGAAAACACCAAACTCTTACGACATTGGCTAGAAAACATTCGAAATATACAGTAATGTGCCCCAGCAGTTTGTAGAAATGCTGCTACTTCAGAACAAGCAGCCATGGCTATAGTTAAATATAAAAAAATAAGAGCTACAGTATGTCTTTCTTACCCAGTGTAGAGTGTGGTAAATTTAAGTTAAAAAAGCTTTTCAAAGCGGCAAGATTTTAGCATGTAGTAAAAAATATGAAATCTGCACCACTTGTACTCTTAAGCTGATTAAAAGGATGCTAGATAGCGCAAGCCTCTTCCACATGCATGCTTTATTAGAATCTGATTACGCGATTTTAACGTATATTTTGCACTTTTTTGCTTTGTACCGTGGCCCAAAGTGGGGGGGGGGGGCATGGCACAATATTCCCACCCTAAATACGTCCCTGGATGTGCATGTCTTAATGGTCACAACATATTAGTCACAGCTTGAAACCATTTAACAAGTGTTTTCGAAAGATGTGGTTTGTAAATACTGTTTTTTTATAAAAAGTTTTACTTCTGATAAAATATATAAGTATATTTCGGTTGGTGCTTAGATGTCTTTTAGTTGCCAGAAAGGAAAGTTTGACCGTTTTTTCAACCGGCTTGACCGGCCGGTCGAAGAATCTCGACCCGACCGGCCGGTCGACCAGACCGGTGCCGGTCGACCCGACCGGTTTCCATCTCTGACTTAGTGATACTATAGTATAGTATGTCAGCTTTGACTCCGCTCTCTGAGGTTGAAATGCATTTGGATCTTTGGAAATGTGGGCCCTCGTACATTGTTATACCGTCAAATTGGGATTCTCAAGTCAGAGAAATGTAAGAAAACGTTAATTTCGATGCAAGTGTATGACTTTTGGTACATTTTTTCTTATTTTAATCAAATCGGCCACTATAGGATGCCCTAAAGCCTGCGTAGTAAAAATAGCGACCAATTACCAATGCTGAATAGGCTGACTGATATTTTTGCGGTAGGCAAGTTTGATTACGGTGTTGTGGTGCGATACCAAAACTTAACACGGAAACCTGAACTCTTCCGGGCCCCTTGAGCCCGTGCCCCCCCAGCCCCGGGCCCGGTACGATGAACCCCCTGAACCCCCCTCTCGCAGGCCCTGGCTACCACAATGGGTAGACTGCTTGACCTTGTGGAAATTAGGCGTAAAATGTCTTTCCAAGGATATGAAGACGCATCGCCAACGCAGGAATTGAACAAGGGGCCAATAACCTTTCGATTACTAACCCGATGCTCTACCACTAAGCTATTGTCTTCGCTAAATTCCGCTTTCAATTTAAATTTAATTTATAAAGTTAAAACGAATTAATCATTTAAATTTAATTCCGCTGCTATGGTATTACTGCTTCAAGCAATGGCTGACTAAGATTTAATTTATTGGTATTTAACTGTAGGAAGTGCACAGAAGTCCGTCAAAGTAACAAAAAACTCCACCACCCATTTACTTACATGTCGGATAAGTCTAATTCTAGTGGCAATTTAAAATTAAAGTAGCAACAAATGACCTGTAGCAGTGTTCAAATTGCCGAAACTGCCTTGACTAACACATTGTTTGCAAAGAGTAATTGGCATTTTCCAGCTATCATTACTCTTCAGTAGTCAGTACAATAACAACAAATCATTCTTTTTATTGGCTTACTTCAATAAAATTAAGGTAATCGTGTAGCTTCCTTCGAAGAGTTTTTATGTATTGCAGCAGATTACAAAATTACATCTATCACTAGAATGTGACGTCGAAAGCGATATCCGGGGACTTCGCAAAAATTTCATGTGTCTAGCGTGAGTGGTTAAAAAAGTTTGAATTTTTTGCCGCCCCGTTTGAGGAGGAATCTCTATTTTGGTAGCCCCAAATTTTGTTAAATTTTTTTTCCTTTATATTTACTGCACTTACCTTATAAAGTTCATGTGTCTAGCTTAAAAGGTTAAAATGTTTCAATTTTGAAGGGCCCGTTTCAAGGAAACCCCCATCGTGGTACCCCTAATTTTTGTTAGGTTTAGTTTTTTTTTTGATATTTACCCATTCCAGAAATTTCATCGATCTAGCTTTAACGGTTTTAGAGTTCAAAATTTTGCAGGACGGACCCGTTTGAGAGGAATCCTTCCAACGTGGCACGCCCGATTTCAGGCAGACACTACTCCTCTCTGATATCTACAATCGCTCTAAGTTTAAATACTGTGCATTTAGCAGTATAAAAGTTGATAGCTCGGTAAGAAAAAGAAAAAAAGTTAGAAAAAAAACTAGTATTAAAGTTGGAATAAATGAGCATAGCCAAAAAAGGCGGTTGATAGTGTGCTCAAAAATCACAAATCATTTTTCATCAATACAGGCCCGACGCCAGAGTAGCGTCATTGGGGAGGCAGAAAAAATATTTTTTGGGGGGCACAAATAAATTTTTCTCTCAAATTCGGGAGTAAAAACCAAAAAAAAGAAAAGAAGTCTTAATTTCCTTTCGGGACGCAATTTTTGCTCGAAGGGGGAGGGAGGCACATTTAAAACCTGGCGAGGCGCGACGGATATTCTTGTGGTGCGGATCTCGGTTTTTGCCCACAAATTCAGAGGTAAAAACCAAAAAAAAGGTCTTCGGCGTGGGCGCGAAATCTTTGGCTTCGCCTTGGCGTTCACTGGTGCTTTTCGTCCTGGTAGGAGACCTTACTTACGCTTGGGGGGTAGGGCAAAAGCAGTATTTTATCGATCGAATCTGCGTGCGATTAAAAAGTGTTAATTGCGATTAATGATGTGTATTCGGCTAAATTGAGTGTTGAATGCGGTGATTGCGTTACAATAAAGCAAACAAAAGATTTCTTTACTTTCATTTATTTTGTTGCAGCAAAACGCTAATTTGCATTTTTAAATAATCTTACTTGAAGTTGATTACTTCATACGCTGTATTTTCTTGACTTGCAATTGAAAGGTAGAAAACAACTTGCCCTAGGCGATTTCAGCCTGCCTCGGGCAAGCGGACAAGCGTTAATTTTGAACCCTGGTAATGGCATTATTAACCAAAAAACACTCACAATAAGTTGATCGAAAAATATATTTAAAATGATCAGCGTCAACAAATGCGAAGAAAATAATTTTTTGGTGAAGAACTTGCAAGCATCTAAAATAACTTACAGTAATTCTGGAGACCAGACGAGGGCCGCAAAAATTTGTTGTCAAGCCGCGCTTTGGACAACTGTGGTGTAGATAGTCCTGATTGTACCTGAATATTTATCGTACTGGATACGCACTTAGAGCAGCAGCAGCAATTGTCGGACTCCAAAGCTTGAAACCTTACGCTAAATAATGGCGTTGAGCGGCTTTTACCGATCACTCCTATTTTTAAGCGGAAACACGCATGATATCTTTTTCTATGTAAATGTTAAAAATCAAAAAAGGCAAAATGCCTGCAGTCAAATGATAAGCGTATTGCTGCAGCGCAAATACGCGTGATTGGTAAAAGCCTCCTTAGCATGGTTTTCTATTCCAACTTTTCCAGCATACTAACTTAACGCTGTATTGTATACACTCCTGTGTTATTGCTATTTCTAAATTTAACGCTTTTCCGATACTTGAAAGGAGTTTTGCCAGTGAGAAACACACGCGAGTTTTATTTTCTACTTTAGCCAAACATTATGTCTGTTGACCAAAGATGACTTTGCTATAGAAACTACAGTAACGACTTGCAAACTCTTTTTTGTTGCCGACTGATTCGTGATGATCAAAAACCCAACTGCGGCAGAGAGACTCGAACTCTGAACTTGCAGTTCGATATTTTACTTCTGCAACACAAGGATATGTAGAGAATATCAATTCTAAGGCGATTCTTAGTTGAAACGAATATGATCTTGATTAAATAAGCCCGGTTTAGACTTTATGGATAGTTGTTCATCAAACAACAATAGTCTTTTGCTCATTCTTATGTCAATATTGTAAGTTAAGTGATTGTCGTATGGTAACTGCGAAAATCCCATCATAGTTTCAAGTTAAGCGGGAGCTCATTGTTTTACTGTGGATAAATGTATATCTGACGATTTTGACGTCAGCGATAAAGCTTTTAGTGCAGAGCTGTCCAAAGTGCGGCCCGCACAACGAGTTTAATTTTTGGTGTATAACAAAACGAACTTTAATTTTATTAAAGGCTAGCGTCGGTTTCAAATTTGTTTAACTTTGTAGGGCAATACCAAGCTTAAAATGCAGTTTTTGGAATAAAAATATTCCAAACATTATATGAGTAGTTGTGCAGCCCGCGAAAGCTCAAGAATAGTGTTACGCGGCCCGCCCCGCAAAAACTTTGGGCACCCCTGCTTTAGTGCTATTTTTGAAAATATTCAACCATGTCGATATTGAACTGTGAACTCTTTTCCTACTAAAACCACCAACACTTAGATGGACTACTGCGGCTGCACCTCAACATAAGATCATTAGCTAAGAACTATGATAGTCTTGCTGCGTTTTTACTGCCTTAGCTTTTCAACCTCACATTATTGCATTGACTAAAACAAAAATTAGAGATAAACCGACTATTAATATAGTTATACCTGGTTTTACTTTTTTGAATGTTAGGTTAGTTCTAAATCAAATGCTGGTGGTGTTGACGTATATGTTTTTGACTTGCTACAGTATAAACAGTTGACGTTCTCTTCAACTTTTGCAGGTTGCGATAATATTTGGATGGAAATTGCTTGTCCTAACACTAAAATTAATTACGTCGTAGGCACTGTGTATCGTCATCCAACTACTAATGTAAACCAATTTTGCGAATTTTTGAACGATATTCTTCCCGAACTAAAAATAAATCATTAAAAATATTTTATTCTCGGTGATATGAATTAAAATAGTTCCAATGCGACTTTGTCCTTTGTGGCCAAAAATATTTGATTATGTTAAACTCTAACTGTTCAACCAATATGATTAATATACCCATTAGAGTCACATCAACTATCGCTACAATTTTTGATAACATAATTACAAATTAAATCTATCCAATGGTAATTAACTATGACATCACAGATCATTATTCGGTTTTGACATTTATTCATTGCGATGCAGCTTCGAAAGGAAATGAGCAACATAAATTTTCTAGATCTTTTGTTAACTCTAATGAAAATGATTTTGTAAATGATTTACAACCAAAAATAAAAATCTTTATACCTAAAAATTTTGAAATTCAAAAAGCAATTTAAATGAGGTATTTAATGAGTCTATTCCTTAAATACATCTACCATTTATGCTCATGCACCCCTTAAAAAGCTTTCTCGTAAGCAAAAATGTTTAAAAAGTAAACCGTGGATCACTAGAGGACTTTTGACACAAACCAAAAAGAAGCCAGCATTGCACAAAGCTCATTTATTAATGGTTTGCGTGTGGCCCAGTTATTGTATAAAAATTATTGCAAAGTTTTTACTAGAACAAAAACCATTGCAAAAAAACTTTATTGTGATCAAAAGTTCGGCAAATATCATAATAATCCTAAAAAAACACGGATGTTTTGCGAACTCTACTGCCTTTAAAACTGCTTCGAAGGTGCCTAAATGTGCCTTTGTTTACAATGCTTCAATAACAGGCCCCGCAAAAATTGCTGAAGAATTTAATGAACTCTTTACAAGAGTTGGAAAATCGTTAGCAGAAAGCTTCAACGACCATAACTCCAAAATTTTTTGACTTACTTAAAAACTCCTAGCATATATTCTATTTATATGCTACCTAATACACCGCAAGAAGTTTTTACGGCAATTTATCCTCTGAAGTTGAATGAAGCCAGCGTAAACGATGATATTCTTCCTTTTTTCTTAAAAATGGCTACTTAAATAACTGCTTCACCCTTATCAATGTTGATAAACTTTGTTTTACTTATGGCATATTCCCAAACAAACTAAAACTCGCAAAAGTAGTGCCGGTTTTCAAAAAAAGACCCTTTAATTATGTTGACTAACTATGGTCCAATTGCGCTTCTACCATCTCTTTTTAAGCTATTTGAACAACTGATTTGTAAGACAGCACTCTCATCATTTTTTATTTGTAATAACACTATTGATCCCACTCAATATGGTTTCAAACCTAATCGTTCCGCTATTCATGCTACCTTGGATCTCATTACGTCATGCCTTGATAATATAAATAAGAAAAGAGTTTTCAACTATGATATTTTTAGATATTGAAAAAGCATTTAATTCCTTGTCTCACAATAAAAAAAAAACTTGATTATTACGTTATTCGTGATGTTTCTAATTTGTTGTTAATTTATGTGAATAATCTACCGTCTTGTCTGGAAACAGTACGTCGGTTTTTCGCTGATGATACTGCCCTTTTAATTGATAACAAGAATACGACTGAATTGCAAACTTTAATACAAAAGCTGGCCAATATTTATCAGTGGATGACAGCTAATAATTTGGTGGTAAATGCTAATAAAGCTATTGCTTTAAACATACCTCCCTACATGCGTAATAATAATGCTACCCTATCTTATGTCTTGAATGGAAAAACTGTACGCTCTTCGAATTCCGAGAAATACTTAGGAACAACCATTGACAATCAACTATCATTCAAAACTCGTATTAATAATCTTGAAAGTAAAATCGCTCGGTCTGTCGGTGTCATTGCAAAACTAAACTATTATCTTCCACACAATACTTTATTGAAGGCGGTGAATCATCCAGCCAATTCCGGTGGTTTACAATCGTTAAAATTGAACTATAATGTATGATATTTTTTGTGTTACTTTTGGGGCTGCGGTTGCAAAGATATTTAACAAATACAAAAAGATATTCCCCGAAAAAAGTTTTTGGAAACTCTGAGTTTTGATCTTCCCGCCAAAATCACAGTTCTCTAAACTATTAGTCCTACTGTGGTTTTGGCGGAAAGAACAAAACTCAGATTTTCCAAAAACTTTTTTCGGGGGATATCTTTTTGCATTTGTTGAATATCTTCGCAAATGCAGCCTCAAAATTAACACAAAAAATATCAAAAATTATAGTTCAATTTTAGCTATTATAAATCACCATTATTCGCTAGATGATTCACCGCCTTTAACTTTATATTCATTCCCATTTCCTTTAAGCCTTGCCTGTCTGGGATTACACACACAAAACTCGTTTAACAAAATTACAATCACAAGTGCATGCGTATGAAATGAGGCTTTTATTAAAAATCGAAGGAGTTGCGCTGTTTAACAAGGTGCATAGCTCTGAGATTCGAAAATCTCTTAACATCGAGCCGTTACTTCTCCGAATTGAAAGATATCAGTTTACATGCTTTGGCCATGTAAGTAGAATGCCTCAGGAAAGACTTCCCAAACAAGCTTTACTTGTCAAAGTAGTACTTGTCAAAGACCAGTCGGACGACCTAGAACTAGATGGACCGATTTCATCGAAGATCTAGGATGGAATCGCTTGGAACTTCACCCAAGCGAAATGATGGAAGTGATGGAAGACCGTGAAATGTGGCAGCTCAATCTTGAGCGGCTGCCCCTCCAACCCTCATGGAAAAGCGGGCAATGAAGAAAGAAGAAGAAGACAAAGGCTGCAAAACAAATCATTGCGTGTAATCTTTTAAACACGTATTAGAGATCAGCATATCACAACAATACTACAAATTTAAAGTCATAAAGATTGAGGATCCGTTTACATTCGAAAATGCAACAATTTACTCATAAAAAACACCAAATATTTTCAATACATATTTTTTCTACACAATAAATGTTTCATCTCGACTTACTCGCCTAACTTCCAATACTACCATTTTTTTACCCCGTTTCAGAAATTTGCGATGTCAACGCTCATTAAAATACATTGGACCAAATTATGAAACAATATTCCATTCGAAATTAAAAATTCTTCTTTCTGAAATTTAAAGAGCTATTTGACAAGCAAATGATAGAGAAATATAAACGCGATTAAACTTATGCTAATATTGTTTGTTGGTCATTTGCTTATTACATAATTTATTCTTGTGCTACGTATCGATTCTGTTGACGATTCATTTTATATATTCTGACCAACAATGGCTCTGCTGTAAGTGATTCTATTTTATGTTACTAAGCCTATTATTATTTAAATTGTTTATTGCTGTATGTTTACAAGTATTAAAAATGCTGAATTTAGTGTGTCTATACTTTTATACTTGCGCATTATACCTTGTTTTTTCCTGAGTTAATTTTCAGCTTTTCGTTTTATAGAGCTTTTAATTGAATTGAGTTATAGCAAAATTGGTTAATAGATTTTGTTAGACATTATATTGACTTGGCTACTGTTTAACTTGAGGACTACGGTCCTTCGCAGTTGCCCGTTGCCAAATTAGCATTTGCTGTTACATTGTCATTGCACATTTTTTGTGATTTGATGCTTATCTTTTGAGCAACAAAAAAATAAATTTCTGTTCTGCGACACATCATCAGTATGCTGCAAGTTGCACTAGGAAACATTTTATAATTAGATAGCTCCACTAGTCTATAATGGAATTTAGTCGGCTGCGTGGCCGAGAGGGTAATGGCGTCGCTTTTACGACGACCCTGATCGAATGATGTGGGTTCAACCCGCACCCTGGTCACGTTGTTTTGTCCTTGGATAAGACGCTTCTCGATGATTATCTCTACTTGGCTTTGAACAAGCAGCAAATTTAGTGGACAAGAATTCGATGAAATTCACAGGAACACAGGATTGTTGGAAACTCCTAACAGGCGCGGATTCTTCCAATCATGATGTAGTCATTGCAATGAAAAGTGTGCGGATCGCCGAATAGTTAGCGTCTGACGCTGTCCGGTGACAGGAGGATAAATATGCGCTACAACAACCACAACAAATGTACGTTTAAAATGATACGGTATACATCACAAATCATCTTTCATAAAATATTGTGGAGTCGTAAACGCTGAAAGGAGGTTTTGTTTGAGTTGCCGGTTTAATTGTTCACTACTGTTAGTTACATACAGTAGTTTTGGTCAGAAACAAGATAAAGACCAGACTGCGAGTCGGACAAAACTTTATTGCGGGCTGGACTTTGGACAACACCCTTGAGCTAAACCTATAAAATTTATAGTTAAGTTTAGATAAAGCATGACAACATTAGAAATTTACCATCAAATTTTTTGGGTGAAAAAAATGCCGTAATAGAAAATTCAGGATTTTTAGAGTTTAAACATCACTGGCCAATTGGTTAAAGAGTTTGCGGATGGAATAGAAAGTTGATTTTAATTGAATTTCAGGGAAAACACGATGTGTTGAGTTGATGATGTGAAACAACTCACAAAAAAATAGCATACTGTCGTGAAGTCCCCTGATTTTGCTTGTGATGCCACATTCTGGTTCGTTCGAAACTTTAAAACAACTGAACATAAAAAGCTAAAATTTGGACACAAAAACGGAAAAGCTTGACTTATTCTGCAGCCCATTTTCGGGACTTCTGATTACGTGACCGCAAAGTTATACCGTACGCCGAAAATCGGAAAAAACTGCCTATTTTAAAACGTAATAAGTTCTTTATCGCGGTAAGTACCAAACGTGATGAAAAACGGTTTTCGTATTCCGCAGACACTGTTTGACTAGAGTTGTAAAAACAACGGTTCTTTTTTTGAAAGGCGTTTTTTTGTTTTTATTTTTTTGTTGTTATTGTTGTTGTTAGTTTTTTTTATGCATGTTTAGTTTTTAGATGATTGAGAAGACGTGCATATTTTTTCAAGATTTGGTTAGAAACTTCCCTTCTTCTGAGCAAAATAGACCTAACGATTGCTTGCTGAGAGAATAAAATGCGAAAGTTTTGGTAGTTGTGGCGGAAGTAGTAACTCTGCTATTTTCTTTTTCACTGACTGATTTATTTCACAGCCATCCGCAGCGGCGTCGCTAAGGTTGGTGACATCCGGGGCGGAAGTTTGCGGTGTCAGTCTTCATGATGTGTGGCAGGCTGCTAAAGATCATATTTCAAAGATAATAGTACTACTTTTAATTGCTGTAGATAGCGGTTGTTGTTTGGCTAGCGGTTGTTATTTGGCTAGCTCCATACCTTTTCATTTTAAGATTCTATAACTTGGAAGAATGAGCAGCACCGTGGCAGCACACCTTTAGTATCAGGCACGTAACCAGAAATCTGCAATTGGGGATGGGCTGTTTTGGGAGTTTGTGATCTAAGCCCCCAGCGCTCAAAAATTTTGCATTTTATTGCAAAAGTAACCTAATTTCAAACCTATTTTGATAAAAATTAATGCTTTTGAAATGTGGCATAGAAATTAGCGGTGCAAAAACATCATTAAATTGGATGTACAAATGAGCAATGGCTATGTTGAAGGTGGCTAATGGTAAAATTTCAGTTCTTTTATGTACAAGCTGATACCATAAATCATAAAATCTTATAGTTCAACGAAACTTACAAGAAATAATCCATTTTGTCTATATTTACAGTAATAGAGAAAAATAATTGCTGGAATAAGGCTAATGGAACGATATTCGAGTCGAAATGATTGGTAATTAACTATGGCTAAAAACCCACCCCTGCCTTTTTCCTGAGCTCATATATACATTTTTTTTTATGAAACCTATCCTCAGCATGTTTCAACTAGCGATCAAATTTTATTGTACAGTTTTGGCGATTTTTCAAAATTTTACTGATTTGTGAGTTATATTTTTGACAAATTAGCGCTCCTTCTCTAAATAAATGCTTCAAAAGATGCTATAACCCTAAATTTACCGGAGGGATGGGATGCAAATTTGACCCCATCTGAAAACTGTCTGGTAAGTGATAAAAGTAAGATTTTTGCGTGTTGTGGATGTTTTTTGTTAAATTTTTAAAAATAAATTTTTTGAGTTTGTGACGTCACCAAAACGATTATTACGTCATCAAAACCAGTAAGTCCTTATACCAGCATGCACATTTTTTTAAATGTTGCAAAATATTATTTTTAGCTTGGGTTTTTGTTATTTCAAAGACATCTCTGATAAACTCCCGCGGATGATGACGTCACATGCATAATGACATTATCTTATTGTGTTGATTATTATTTGTAGTTTTTTGTAACTGAGATATACCATAATTCACAAAATTTTAGAATACTGCGGTATTATTTTTATTATAATTCAACAGCTGATGAAAATGAATATTTTTTTATGCAAACACAGTTTAGTTCGAGAAACAGCAGAAAAAGCAATAGTTTTGAATTATGACGTCATCAATGACGTAATGATGATGCAATGCATTTATCAGCAAATAGAATGTTTTATTCTAGCTAAAGATTAGTATCGATAATGAATACGCAGTACAATGAATAGAATAAGCGCACTGATAAGCATGGATTGCGCTCAAAATTGTAGGAAACTACTTAAGTGCCTATGACAAACGCAAAAATAACGTCACTTCCGGTTGTCTGGCTGACCCCAAACTTCCTAAAAATGTGTGTTATTAAATTTGATTTAAAGTCAGGGTGCATCAGAGACAAACTTTTCTTTAGTTTAGGAGCTATATTAAAATAACTAAGAAGGCGGGCAAATTTGCCACGCTCCCTCCGGTACAAATAGGGTTCAATCATTTTTTATACCATTCCAGTATGCTGAACATTTCCCACAATATTAAAGATACTATTGTTTTCTTTTTTATTCAATTGGCATCATAAAATGGTGTCACACCAAAACGGCGTCACCCGGAGAAGCAAATTTCTCTCCCCCCATCCGGAGCGACGCCACTGGCAATCTGAACTCCGGGTTCAGATATTTTTTTAGATTCCCGTTTCCAAAGCTTTCTATTTTTATTTAAGTTAAGATTTGACTTGAGCATTCAAAATTGAGCATCACTTACAATGCATACTCTGTATTATCGTTGCAAATTTAAAGTTTGGAATATCTTTTTGAATTAAAAGCTCTGTGATTATCTTATTCCATTGAGTTTTGCTGAGTTTTAACAATTAGTTCCTTTCACCAGCTTTCAACAGAAATAAAACAAGCTAGTTTTTGATCCAGAGCAATCACATAGTTTAATGGTTGATGTTAAAGGAGATTCGGCGTAATACAGCGAGTATAAAGAAAAATTTAATTTTATGGTCTTTTTCAGGCTTTCAATTTGTTAAAGATTTTCACGGTTTTCAGGACAGGCTGGCTAAAAAGTGTTACGAAAGAACAATCCGATATGATTTTAAAATAACAAGCAAAAACTAAAACTAAAAAAAACAATGCTTTTTTTGAAACCAAAAAAGCAAGCAAAAAACAAAAACAAATAAGCTTTGTTTTTTTATTTGCATCACTATGAATGACCACCTTGTTTTTGGGGATGTTACTTGATTACCGGAATCGGACCTTTTTTCTTCTTTTTTTTTTTTTTGCTCTTCTTTTCGGTTCAATCTTTTAGACCAAACCCGTTAAACCTACATATAAACAGTTCAAATTGCAACCAGATGAATATAAAAGTAATCATCTGTATAATCTAAATTAGAAGTACCAAGTTTAGGGGCTTCCAGCGTGCAAATAGCTCCACACAAAAATTTAATTTTTATCCCCTTGAGCAGACGGATAAAATTTTTTGAATACTGTAGGTACTGTAGACATAATAAAAACAAATAAAAAAACATGACATACAGTACTTTGAAGGCACACGCACGTCGATAGCTTTCCTTCAAATGAGGCACCAAATTTTAATTTTTGAACCGCTTAAGCTAATAGGCTGACATTCTAAAAATGTAAGTAGATCTGATCAGCTGTGATAACCTATTAAAAGTCAAGTGGATAAAGTGTCTGCAACTAAATACGTAGACTTAAGTTTGATTTCCGGTCGGGTCAAACCAAACATTATAAATATTCGTCTTCACTGCTTTCCTGCTTGACGTGCAGCATGCGAGGTGTGTCATAAAAGTTCTAGGACTGTGCTCACTGTGTAAATTATAGTCAAGCTATATGACTAAGTTAAATGGCAGACGATTTAATAACTTCTTGGGAGTATTTGACAGCAATTTCAGCTCACTGTGACAATCGCGACATTTATTGTGTGTTAAATGAGTACAAAAAAATAGTTAACATATTTACTGTCGTTTTACAAAATTTATGTTTTTGCTCAACAATTTCGTAATGACAACAGAGCAACGAACCAACCTCAAGTTTCTTGTTCGTTTTGAAAAATTTCCTTCAAAAGCTCTCTGTATGCTTGAACAAGTCTACAAAGAGCAGACTTTGTCTCTTTCAACAGTTTCTCTCCGGCACAAAAGATTCAAAGAAGGATGTGAGAATCTTGAGGTTGATCCCAGGTGTGGAAGGCCTTCCACCAGCAGAAGCGAAACCAATGTTGAGCTTGTAAAAAAGATTGTGCGGGGAGATCGTCGGTTAACTATGCGACTGATCTCAGATGAACTCGGATTAAACCGAAAGCGCATTTGGCAAATAATCGCAGAAGATCTGGGAATGTGCAAAGTTTGTGCAAAGATGATTCCACACCTGGAATCATTCTCAACATCCTCACGTTCTTCTACACATTTTTTGTTCCATAGAGAAATTGTTGATGAGACAAAGTCTGCTCTTTGTAGACTAGCTGAAAAGCATACAGAGAGTTTCTGGAAATTTTCCCAAATGGACTAGAAATTTAAGGATGATTCATTGCTCTGTTATCATTACGAAAAAGTCGAGCAAAAACACAAACTTTGTAAAGCGACAGTAAATATGTTAACTATTTTCTTTTACTCCTGAAATGCACAATAAATGTTGCAGTGAGCTGAAATTGTGGTTAAATACTCTCAAGAAGTTAATAAATCGTCTGCCATTTAACTTAGTCATATAGCTTGACTATAATTTACACAGTGAGCACTTTTCTAGAACTTTTATGATACACCTCGTATAATGGATAGTGCAAAGCCTTCATCGCGTGTGATAGATAGGTCGTTAGGTGGCAGCTGGACTTGAAGACCGAAAAATTCCTTCGCTGTCTCCCGGCCAAGGCAACTTGGTAAATGAAAATATGTATGGTAAGTTTAAAAAATCATAACATAAAAAAACTTGTGGCAGTCTCCTTGGAGGTTTTCCCACAAATGGCCTGCCCCAAATTAAAAGTTTTTTAACCGCTTGGGCTCCACAGCTGAAATGCTTATTGCTCAAAAATAGGCTCCAAAAAAGGATGAAACATAGTTGATAATCAAATGATAAAACTCATAAGCCCGTTTGCAACTTATTTTATTCCTACAATTTTTCGAGTAAAATTTCCGATAATATATGCGTTGCTTGAATGCGCTAAATATAGTGTTTTTGCTGCAATCATGCCAGCTAAGCCTTGTTGTCATCTTTGTCATTCATCTTGTGAATTTTGTCGCCTTTTGAGATTTTTGAAGAAATCGAAATGCGTCGTGATGACTCAGTGATCGAAACATTATTCAGTGTGACTTAAATTGTGATATTGTTTTTAAATTTTAGGGTTTATGTTTAAACAAAAGAAAAAAAAAAAGTTCATGAGAACAATTAACATTTTAGAACATAGCGCAGCATATGTTAATTGGTTAAATAGTTTGCGTCTTTGCAACTGAAATAAAACGTTAAGCTGATTTAGATGAAACGCGTAAAAAATGTAAAACAAGTGATACCAACAAGCATGCTGTCGCGAAGTTTTTACATATCGCTTTCCATATCAAATTCCACTGAATTGTCAAAACAGTTCATTCAATAAGAAAACCTTTTTTTTGCTTGCTCTATCTACTTTGCTAACATGACGAAAATTGATTAATTAATTGCTTGGTAAAACGGAGACAGGCTCACGGCTAAAACTTTTGCTAAATTGTTATTCTTCCAAACGGGCAGAAAAAATTGCTAATTTTCTAGTGGCTGAAGCGTAAGGCTCTGCTTTGACACCCTCGTCTGTAATCTGCTTGAAATTCTCGGTTTACTCAAAACATCAGCCGTGGAATTTACCTTTTAAACATAAAAAAAATGAGTTTTTATTCAATCTTTCTTACCTATATCAAAATCTTGGTTGTGAGCTTGCTTTTGAGTTGTATTAAGTTTTAATAAAGTCATAAATCACATGCTATTCAGTGAGTATAGTGTTATAGTTTACTACGTACCCTAAATACAGCAAAAAAATCGAAAAGTTTTGCAATATCTTTTCGATTTTAACGCTTGTGTTTGCGCTACAGCCTTTTCTAATCTTTTGCGATTAGGCAACAAAAATACTTTGGTTACGCAAAGTTTGCAGAGCAATGTTGAATGCTGAAACAATTTTAAAATAATTGTGGTGTAGAAAATTGAACTTTTTGAAAAGGTGAGCACAATGATGTGGCATTACGTATGAGAAGTAACCAAAATATAAATAGAAAACAATGAATTCCGCAGAAGTTGACAAAAATGTGAAAACTCTTGCTTTGGAATTGAAGGATGCTTGTGATTCTAATAATCTTGAAATAAATCCTTGTGAATCAGCCAAAATAATTTACAAAATTGGCCTTGAGCATTTCAAGCTTAGCCCTGATAAAATTTCTTTGGTCAGAAGCGTTGGTTTGTTAAATTCTGCACTTGCTCGGGAACCAAACAATGCATCTGAGATTGAAAACGACCTTGCAAAAGTTTGTCAACACATCTTGCTACAAGCAAACGCTAGTCCTCAAACGGCAGACCTGGTACAGGAAGCAAAATACGTTAAATCTCAAATTGAATCAATGCGAGCAAAAACCATTCAAGCATTGACTAAAATCAAACTCATCAAAACATCAAATCAACAAGAAAAACTGAATTCTGAGCAAAAAATGACAATCAAATCAGTAAAAAACATCCAACAACAAATTACGTCAGATTACAAACAAATCATGATAGAATTGTGCCAGTACTGTATTGACGTTATGGGACCACCGCCTTGCAAATTTGCTGTTGTTGGAATGGGATCTCTTGCTCGTAAAGAAATTACCCCGTACTCTGATTTCGAACATATAATACTGATGGAAATTCTAGATAATTATGAAATCCACTTGGAGTATTTTCGATGGTTTTCGGTCATTTTTCACACAGTTGTCCTAAATTTGCAAGAATCCATCATACCGAGTTTAAATGTCAAGTATCTCAACGACAAAACATGTGATTTGGGTGACTGGTTTTTCGACACTTACACAAGTGGAATTTCGTTTGATGGAATGATGCCACATGCTTGCAAGTTTCCATTGGGGAGAACACAACCCACCGAAAAAAAACCGTGGACAACAGAATTGATTAAACCAGTTGATAAGATGCTTGAGTATCTTGGTTCCGAGGAAAGTTTGAAAAACGGTTACCATTTGAGTGACATATTGACAGACACATGTTTTGTTTATGGTGAGCAAACTCTTCACGATCAGTTTTTAAGCGGCATTCAGTCATACAAAAATTCCAAAACAAGCAACGAAATTCGTGACGAGCTCAAAAAACAAGTGAAACAAGATTTGGACAAATTTGGTACGAGATTCAAGCTCGGTGATTTGAAACCCACCAAACAGCTAAACGTGAAACAGCTGTTTTATCGAACCTCAACATTGTTTATTGCTGCTCTGGGTAAAATGTGCAGCATTGATACGTCATCATGCTTTGACATCATCACCGAACTGGCTGAACAAAAGAAAATAACAAAGAATGCTAAGCACAAATTGTCACATGCAGTTGCAATTGGTTGCAAAGTTAGGCTTGGAATTTACATGAAAAAAAAGTCTCAGTGTGATTATATCCAGCCTTGCAGTGATTCTAAAACAATCTTTGATGCTCTTCTGGATGTCATTGACATTGATTCTATTGTCAGCTATTTTCAAGCAACATACTGTTTGCAACTTGAGGTCATCAAGATATTGGGAATCAAAGGAAGTCATACTTATTCCGATGTTAAGATGCTAAACATCGCACTTTGTTATGCTTTGAAGCTAAACCAAATGATGTTAGCCTTGTCCGAGGATATGTTTGGAAGCGTTACTTTTTTATCTTATAATTCAAAAGTTTTGAAAAAATTCTCCAATTTTTTAAAAGATGATAGAGATTCTGTAGTTGAGAATTCAGATTCGTCCGACAGCAGTGCGTTAAAGTCTCAAAGAAACGACAACTTGGATTTGATGGACATACATTCAAAAATTAAGCTGGAATTTTTATTGTTTGACAAATCTATTCAAGATCTAGAAAAAAGACTAAGCAACGTATCAGAACTCTTATCTATACGTGATGGTGATTGGTTGAATCCAGAACATGAATTGCTAAATCTCAACATTCATGCTTTGGATAGCATAAACATTCTGCAACGAGGCGCTTACGAAGAAACGTTTGAGTTTTGGGAAACTTATTTAGAAGTCTATCCAAATTTGTTGCAAGAAAACGATCAAAACTTTGAAAAAAATTTTGCGTTTGTTGTATTTGGCCTTGTGCCTACTTTTGCTGCAAACTGTTTGGTTGAGTTAAATCGATTGGATAAAGCGTTGGTACATTTAAACCAATTGGACGGGCAACCTTTCGTTCAACAACTTGAGGTAAATAAATTTTACAACATACAAAGCATTGTAGAAAATCCTGAGACAGACGTGGGTTTTGATCTTGTGATTTGGAGACATTTAATTGCCGGAGGAATTTGGTTCAAGGTGAAGAATTTTGAAAAATCACTGTTTCATTTACAAATTTCGTTTGGTTTATTTTTGAGTCTTGAACAATATGATGATCTTAACTTTTCGCTATCTGATTTTGGCATAGAGCTATCTTCGCATGTTTATTTTAATGGCATTGGAAGCTGTTTAATGGAAATGAAACAATATGAAAATGCGTTGGTCTACTTTGAAAAAACTGCCAAATTGGTCTTCGATGATGACGATGATCTAGATGGCTTTGATGAACCCGATGTTAGGTTTAAAATTTACTCGTTACCAAAAGTTTTCCAAGGGCTAGATGTTTTGCTAAATTTTAGTAGTTGTTCACTTAAATTGCGAAAGTTTGACAAAGCTCTCTCGTGGTTAATATTTGTTTTAGAAGGTTTAGTCGATTTGGAAGATTTTGAAGATTTTGAATATTGGCAAATTGAAGATTTTACCACTGCTTTGAAATCGGAGGCAATCGAAACTCTAGCAAAAACTCTTTATCAGCTTGGATTGTGGTACAAGAACCAAAACTATTTTGAAGATGCTGTAACTTATTTTCAAAATTCTCTCAGCATTCATCAAAAAATCAATAAAGCCAAAGAAATTTCTTCAATCTGTACTGAACTTTTATATTGCCACATGCAAATGTATCAACGCAAAAGAAGTGAAAAGTTCTTGAAAGATTTGTATCAATCAAAAAAATTTGTTGACAGTGTTTCCACAGACCCACCAATAAATTTTGCTGATGATGGTGCGCTTTTATATCACTCTGAAGTCGGTTATGGGTTTCTAAAGATGAAGCACTACGAAAAAGCTCTTAAATTCCTAAAAATTTCACTTGGCATTGCTATTAGCAAAGATATTCTTCAAAATAAAATCAGTTGCATTATGCTATATAACAGCGTCGGAATTTGTTTAATCAATTTGAGGGAATTTGAAGAATCACTCATCTACTTCAAACTTGCCAAAGAAATCCTTGAAAAGTGCAAAACTGATAGAAAACTACAAATAGAGTTGTTTCAGAAATCGCAAATTGTAAACTCCTTTCACAGAGTAGGAAAATGCTTCTTGAAGTCGTATCGATTTGTAGAAGCTTTGTCAAATTTAAATGTTGCTCTTGAAATTTTTCCCTATGAGTTTGATGACGACAATAAAGCTCTAGTTTTCTTGTCAACAGTATCTGTTTTACATCTGAAAAAATTTCAAGAATATCCAAGCATTCTTTTCGACATTGGGTTTTGTCACATGCAACAAAACCATTACGAAAACGCTCAGTATTTTCTTCAAGAATCTTTATCCTTTCACAACAAGCTACCAAAGGCAGATGAAACTATTACAGTTACAACACGTCGCAAACTTCTCACTTGTCTCATGGAGATGCATCAACGCAATAGAGTTGAAAAACACCTGAAAGATTTGCGTGCATGCAACTCAATTGAAACTACAATTAGAATGGTCGACACTCAGACGCTTACATACTCTATCAAATTATAAACACACGACTATGACAAAAAATTATTGAAGCTTCGTGCAGTATGCAATGATTTTTTTTAAGAACCAATTTCACTGATGGTTGCTAAACAAATCTTTCTCGATAATTCCAGTACTTGCAGAGACACTTAAATAAAACATATGCCTTTTTGTTACACTCACACTGCGGATTTAAGTTTTGTAATAATAATTACTTACTTGGTCAACCTTTCAAGTTGTCTTAGCCAAAATCCAGGGGAGGGATTTTTTTGATCCTCAAGTAAAGCTAACACCTATCCACCTGGCAATGATTCGTGGTGGAGATTCCAAACTCTCTTTTTAATTGTGGACAACTTTTGTTGGTTTTTGATTTGACCAGACTAAGAATCAAACTAAAGTCTACCGACAGGCATTCTGTGTAGCCCTGACGACAAAATAGCTTTTGACGTTTGCGGGCCAGAGATGTTCATGTTTAATCGTTGCGTTCTTCTGGCCTAAAGGCTATCAGTGCCAAAACCTACGGAAGAGTCACTAGAAACGCGACTACTTAAAACAAGCAATGCGAAAAAGTTATCCTCCCACAGATTTCGAATCTGCAGTCTTTAGATTACCGGTCCACTGCTCTACCACTTGAGGTAGAGAGGATGTCTCCTAGCATGCTTAATTTTGGCTATTTAAACCAAGCAACCTGCTTGTTCTATGTTGTTAATAATAATTTATTTGTGATGTTTTTGACTTTTCCTTAGGCTTTCGCTCTGGTGGCGTTTACGCCAGAAGAACGCAAACGATTAAACATTAAAATCACTTGATCGCAAACGTCAAAAACATTGCGAGTAAATTATTGTTAACATCATAGAACAAGCAAGTTGCTGAGTTTAAATAGTTAAAATTAAGCGTGCAAGGAGACATCCTCTCTAGCTCAAGTGGTAGAGCAGTGGACCGGTAATCCAAAGGCTGCAAATTCGAAACCAGTGGGAGGATAACTTTTTCGAAATGCTTGTTTTAAGTAGTCGCCGTTGTGGTGGCTCTTCCTAAGGCTTCAGCGCTGGTAGCCTTTAAGCCAGAAGAACGCAAACGATTAAATTACAAAAAAGTTATTAATGTTATAGAATCATGGTGTTCTGTTGTTATTGAAATAAGTTTTTGCTTTAGTTGTATTGTACTTGTGATTACTATATTGCTAAATGCGCTATTTTTGTTTTGTTTTGGTTTTGTAATTTGCAACTTTCAGTGGTAGTTTATTTGAATTTGTGCACGCGTAGAATCTTTATTAGTAGGCTAGAAACTTACAGTTAATGTCTTTTTTTCACGGTTCGCGTGTTCTAGAATATGCCGATTCGTCCATTTAGAGTGAGTTTTTTTCGTCACGGTTTACTTGTTCTAGAAATACGTCGAATCCAAAAATCAAATCTTTCATTATACTCGCTGTAATACGCCGAAGCGTGTAACTTGTTGACGGGGCCCATCTCAGCATTAATGCGCCCTGGCAACGTAGCTTCTTTTGAAAAAATATTGCAGCGGTGGCGAACCGTTGGCAACACTGTGTCCGATTTGACCGGTCCGAGATTTGAATCTCAGACCTCCCGCTCCAGAGACGAACGCGTTACCGCTCGACCAACTGGCAAATACACGTGATCGCAAAAAAACTTTGCAACAAAATCAAACTTTTTGCTTCACAGCTCTTCTCTTTTTCTCGGCACGTTTATTTCTATTCTTCAAGTAATAAGTCTATGGTGCTCACACACAAGCAGTCTTTCCGAATATTGAATTTTATTGAATACTAACGTTGCTTCTATTCTTATCAGCTGTTTTTGCACGGTTAATGCTTGGATTGTTTCATGTAGTTATACATATTATATAACACGTTTTTGAAATTTTTATTCTTGATTGTTGTTTATAATGCATTAAGTTTCTATTAATTTAAATAACGTGACTTATGCAATATTTGAAACGAGTGAAGAAAAGTTATACCACCTTCGCTTTTGATTTTCCTTATAACAAAGTTTTCTGATGTTTAATTTTTGTGCTGTCTTTTTTTAAATGTCGGAATGAGCGAAAGTTGTGTAGTTATTACTAAACTTTCAAATACTTGCACCTCTTCCATTCGCTCTGACATCAAAACATCTGTAACTAAACTTTATGATGATTGTACAATATAACCTCATCAATGTTCAACAGAAGAACAGAAGAGACCCCCAGAGCTCCTGTATTAGCTTTGGAAAGCGTGATGTAATAAAGGGGATTCTCATCAAGCCCGCAATCGCTAACTGCTTTTTTGCGTTGTTGGCTTTGCTGTATCTAAAATTGAAAGTTTTATATTAAGATTGCTTATTACTTACGGAATTCCAATTATTCAGTTAGTATTGTTAGAGCAAATATTGACTTTTTTTCGATGATAGTTATAGTTTGAATCGTTTTCAAAGCAAAAAAAATGTTGATGTAATCTGCAATAGCGCTTAAAGAAAGTAAAACATCTTGAAATCATGTTATTGATCGATATTGATTAATCAATAACGCTTTGTACAAGACCGATTATTAATTGATAGACAATGATCAAATTTTTTTTGCAATATTGTCATCATATTTATCAATTTTAATTAATGTTTTTTTATCAATGCTTGAATGCAAATTATTTACAATTTTGCAAACATGTTCAATTGATTGCATTGTAGTTAAATAGGTTTCTTTTTGCATTTGCTATCGGGCCTATTTTCGTACTTGAAAGCTTTGCGATGTGTGTTTGGTTTAGTGTAAATACACACTGAATATAAATATTGGTGAAGCTATGAAAAATTTTTTTGGATTTTTGCAAATTTTTTGAACTTTTGTTGAATATTTGTAAAAATGTATGTACTGTATTTATAATTCTATCTTTTTGCATGTAATATCAAGTCTATAATTGTTTTTGGGCTATTTTGAGATGTGTGTTTGTTTATTATAAGCATATGATTGTAAATATTTTGTAAAGATTTGTAAATTTTTTTGGAAGAAGTTGCTGATAAAGTGTAATGAAATTTCATATTTTTTAGAGAGAATTTTGTTTATTCTTGTTATATTTTTTGGAGAGGATTAGCAATTGTACGCCACTTAACGTAATTATTTTTCCTCTGCTCCAATTTTGATACTAATCAGAAATGTACAGAAAAGTGAAGTGGGATAAAGGGCTCAACCCCTTTCCATCAGTCGGACCACTAAAGTGCATATGTTTTTGAAAACGCCCACAGACTGCTTTTGCCCTGCAACTTGCATTTCCAAAATATTGCCCAAAAAAGCCATCATTTTTACAAAATTGTGAAAATAGCCAGCGTCTATGGACACTTCGCCACCAGGTCCATGCCATTGTCTCCAAAGACTGTGCCTAAAAACTTTCCGTTGTAAAGTCATGAAACTGGAGAAACAAACATTAATTTTCAACTCCATCCCCGTAAAGAAAAAAAAAGAAAAAAAACTTGCGAACGTTTCTGCTGTTGATAACTTGTTAATGGTGCATATTGGCTGTATAAGATTATGTTGTATGCTGTAGTTAGTTGATTGTAATGACAAAGCATGCTTACTCCTCCTTGGGTTAATCAAACCTTGAAATCGGCTTTACTAGATACTGCATAATACTTCGAGTTGTCAAGTTGTCTAATGTTATTGTTTATAACGTGAGTATTTTATGTTGAAGGTGCTTAAATTAGGAAGTTACTCTAGATCTTGTTTAAAATTAAGCGCAAATTTGAGAATGTTCTTAATCATCAGAAAAACATTGATATTAAATAAAACGTTTGCAAGACTCAAAACGTTTGCAAGACAATTTGATTGCAAAAGTTTTCCGTTGTCATCGTGATGATGCTTCTTCCAACTTTTTCCACAATCATCAAAAATCAACCGCCAAGATTAAAGCTATGAACTCGTCAGTTTAGCAAAAATTATCTTCTAAACAAAGGTAGCATTATCTATTTATTATTTATCTATAGCCTATATACAACTCTTTACAAATCAGCCTCCACAAAACGAGACGATTTAGTTAATTGAGTAAATAAAGGGTATGTGGCAACTCTGTTCATTAAACGGCAGACCTATCAGCGTTGAAAATTAACTCAAATATGCTGTTAAATTCAGTTAAGGGGGTTCAGGAAAAAAGCACTTGGGACATTGTTTCACAAAATAAGTAATGACAGTATAAAGATAAATGGATTTGAGCCGTCTCGACGCATTTCATCCTTGCTCAAGGGACTCTTTAGGCGACAAAGGTCAATTTTGTTTTATTAACCGAAAAAAAAAAAAAGAATTGGAATCGGCCCCCCTTACCGTTTTTAGGTTAAATGTCTTCCAGTGCAATATGGCTACTCCAAAACTTTTCGCCTACAACTTACCGACCACCATTACCGACCGCCAGATCATACTGACCGCCATCAAATATGCTGTTATAGATACGGCAATCGTACTCGAGTAAAATAACAAGTGATCAGAGGGGGAGTGCATGAAGCATCTGCTTGTACTAATACGGTAAATATGGGTTCAATTCTCGGCCGGTTTAATCCAACGACAATGAAAAAATTTTTTTCCTGTTTCGCAATAAAATGGGACAATGTGAAGTCTCCACTGTTTGAGGTGAATAATTGGGTTGTACTCGTGGCAGTTTGACTCTAAATCAAAAAGATTCTTAACTGTTTTCTAGCCAAGGCGATTTGGTATTCGAAGATGTAAATACAATTTCTTGCTGCTATCTATGATGCAAAGTTATACGCCAGGATTAAACTACCACAAAATAAACGTTATCTGGATTTAGGCTTCCCTTACAGTACGTAGAAGATTTAACGTTATCATCACAAGGATTTAACAATATTGATGGTCTTAGTACATTTGATAAGAAAGTTAGTATATAAGTAGTATTACGTACTAAATATAGTGCATGAGTCTGAGAACTGAAAAATATGGTGTAAAAAGATGAACTGATTTTCCTCGTTATTTTTTTACATCAATAGTATATCAGCTAATAAAAGAAGATCAGCCAATTAGGCTTTGTTTTTTACAATACCAAACAAACTTAATTGACCGCAATAAAGGTTCAAAATATTATGGGGCTGCTGTATACGCCTAAATGCAATTTGATGCCGTTGCTGATTAACTTGATGTTCCTATTCTTCTGCAATGCTTGATCGTTGTGATGCTCTGCGTATGTTTTACGTCATCACTGCTAAATGGTTTTATTTAAACAAGCAGTAGATTTCAGTGGGAAATGACAGGGAAAAAATTGATTGGAATTTTAGCGCATAGTCATATTTTCTTAAGCGGTTGGACAGAACATAGTACCAACATTTTTTTACGTTACTAAGTATTTAAGAGGATGAAAAAACAATTATTTCAGTTACGCTGTATAGTCCACTAATTTCTATTTCTGTTTACGAAATATCTAAGTTCCTTTGGCGTTTGCAAAAAACAGAAAAATCAGAGGATGTAAACCAAGTTTCTTTTCCTGTAATTAGCAATGCCAAACTAACTCCAAAAATCTGAGGGTTCACGGGTATAAACACATAATGTATTCTTGGATATTCATCTATGAGTGAATTTTGAATTCAACCCAGTCAAAAAAAAAGTGCTTGACAGCGTATAGGTTAGATCGAATATCATGACACAATACAAGCAAAAAATTCAAAAAAATTTAAAATCTACAGTCTGTTTTACCCGTAATCGAGATCATCAGGGGTATCTTATTCAAATAGATCCATGCTGTCTAATGCAGGGCTGCCCAAACCCCCTATAGCATGCGGCCTTCGAGTTGTTTTGAGATGAACTTACAGAGAAATTTTGCAAAAAATAACGAAATCAATTTTCTTCTACCGGTATTCACATATTATACAACCGGCAAAAATCTCTTCGAAATATGGTGAAGACTTTTTTTCTTTTTCAGCTAAATTTCCACCAGTTTTTGGATCAAATCTTATTAGAAGCCCGTCTTCACTACCGCTCAGTCCAACACAAGTCAACTTATTGTGGCCCGTTTCTCATAACGCTTTGAGCATCCGTGATGGTCTATGACATTACGTCCGCGAATACGACGCACTACGTCATGGTTCTTGAATCTCGATGGTATAGAACAATCGGCAAATCCAACAGGAAACTAGCGAAGCAGAATATGATCGGAAATTTTAAACGGCCAACTTTTCAGCGGGTGAACATTTAATGACATAGCCATTTCATTCTTATTTCAGTAAATTGTAGTTAAATTTTTGTTTTACTTTATTTAGGTTGATAATATTTTCTGCCTGAATCAAAATCAGTTTCTTTCTAATTTTAATTTATTTCTTTTCTTAATTCTTGATTTTTCGGCGTTAAATACTATCTTTTTTATTTCCTACTTAAGGAGAGTCACGAAAATGAATAAATGCAAAAAATGAACCAATTAATCAGGTAGTACTACAGTAATTTCCATTCATTTTTTAAAACTTGCTCTATGTCTTTGTCAAAACATGAAGGATTTCGATAAATAATGAAAAAGTCGTGCTGCTAAAATCAAATCAATGTCAATTGTAACGGCTTTAATATTGCCATATTAGGAAGAAAATGTAAAATTTGCTCTCTACTGCGTGCATTACAAAAATTAAGATCTTTAGTGTCATTGAGCGGCAGGCTTTCTCACATAATAAATTGCATTGTTGTAAATCTGTTTCTTTAACGCCGCTTTCGCATGACCAAACCTTGATTGTATTTTGGATGATCCTCCTTTTCAAAAAATTTTCGAAGCTTTTCTGTTTGTTAAAAAAATCTTGAAAATTTATACTGCAGTAACAAAAGTGATTTTACTGCCATTATGAACCAAACTTTCTTCGTGTGCACTCTTGCTGAAAGGGCATTGTGTTGTTTTTAAATATTATTTGCGAGTAATCAAAGAAACAACCAAATCTTTACTGTACTTGTAATATTCGACGAAGCGTTTAACAAGTTTGCGGTGCTTGTTTCCACGTCATTTTGCCTTGGAAACACGGCTACTTTCAAAGAATGTGTCAGTGGTTACGAGTCGTTAGCGACTGTGTGTTCAATTAGACCGTCCCCTGAATTAAACCCATTTACGCAATAACCAATTTTTGAGTTGTATTCGCGAATAATGCACTATTTTCAATAGTGGTCAACTATGTTGACTGTCTTGTCGGCAAGTCAAAACTACCTTTATCAAAACTAACCAACCTCAACTTTCGGATAAACCAGTCGACAACTTTATGGGCATACTGGGTATGACGTTAAACTGACCATATATAAACTGTAATATTATTCCCTTTAGTGGCTGATATTTTGTTTTCGTTATTCCGTGGTTGTCATTGGTTTTTGTGACGAATATTTGTATATTCTTTCTGTTCTCAAATTACAATATAATGCGCTTTTGTTTTTAATATAAATTGTGACAAAATGCTTCTGTTTTTGTTAACGTAGCTTCGTTTATGATGTTGGTGTGGTTCTACAGCGTAATTGTGGAAGTGTATTTGATATCAATTTTATTCCAAAATTTTCACTAATGGGCTGCCACATTTTGATACCATTTAACTAATGTTTTTCAACCCGTGCGTTATTCGGGAAGAATAGTGAAGCCACCCACCCAGCATACAAATACCTGTGTCTAAAAAATTTTATTGCGTTCCGTAACCATTAATTTTTGTCTTGATTAAACAAACTAACAAGCAAACAAAAAAACTGCTCGCATATTGACTTTGTGTCTATTTTTTTAGCTTGAATAAATTCATTTAACAAATCGTCGTCATTTTTGACCAAAATGCGGTTGGAAAACAATTCCTTTTTAAGCTGAACGTATTTTCTTAGCAAAATTGTCCCATGATGTATGCTTAATCTTGATGTTTGATGGTACGCACTCTCGCTGTGTTCGATTTGGCACTCTATCGAAAAAGTTTGGACACTCCTTTTCAGAGCGGAATTAAGCCCCAGTCTGCATTGACCAAAGAGTTGTGACGCACGAGCGCAATTTTAATTTTATTGTAAACAAAATTTCGAAAGCTCCTGCGTACCCCCTTACCAGCGTACGACCTGCCAGTTGGTTAAAAAAAAACAAAGATATGGGGCCTAGGATGTGAGTGATCTTGATACCACCGGGTGGGGTCATTAAGAAACATTTCAGACATAGAGACAAATCCAAGACGAACAGAAATGCTTCTTAATCAAAAAAATTGATATCAAATCTTCATTATACTAGCTGAATACGGCAAAGCGTGTACGAGTTTGCGCTGCTTATCTCTACGTCTTTGTGTTTGCGGGCAACACAGCTTCTTTTAAAAAGAAAAATACGCAGCGGTGGCGAGCCGTTGGCTATGCTGCGTACATTTTGACCGGGCCGAGCTTGAACTACAGATCTCCCGCTCTAGATAGGAACGTGTTGACGCTCGACCAACTGGCCTTTGATTTGCTACAACTCAAACAAACAATAAAATTTGCTCTTTGGATTTAAGGTTATAATGAAAAAAGATTTACTTAACTTGAGCCTTTATCTTGAAACAAGGTGAACCCCGAATAAAAAAAATTGTTTATTTTCTTTTTTTGGCCTATTTCAGGTATAGACGTAATGCTACAGCATCAATGTAGCATCCATCTTTTTGCATTGTCCCTACCATATATACATACACAGTTGTATTTGGCTGTGAAAACCCGCTCTATTCCACATTGAGCAAAACTCATCTGAGCCATTATCCCATACTAGCAGTGATCCTTTAAGCAAAATTTTAATTTTCAACCTAAATTAAGTATAGGCTTATATTTAGTAAACACAATTATAATGTGTTTTCGTGCCTTTTGAAAGCAGCGTTTTATGACGTCATTAAATCATAATTCCAATAACTATACAAAAAGTGCAAATTTTGTCATGAAGCTTTTCCAAAAGTGTTACGCGGGAGAAATGCGGTAATAATTAAATTTTAATATGCAGCCAAGGCGGTATTACTGTAAAAGAGAAGCAGTGGTTTTTACCCTCGGCTCGTTGAAGCGTCCTATTTGCAAAACAGTGGCCTATGAATCTAAACAAAATTCCAATCCAACTTCGAAGCAAAAAACTTAAATTGCGTATTGGCACCTCAAATTTGTTTAAAATTTCAAAGCTGCTCAAAAGTCTTGTTTGAAATTATTTAATCAGTTTTCGTTCGATTTTTGTCGAGGTTTTGATTAAATGTCAGCCTATTGGTAGATCATGATTTGTTTGCTTTATGCTTATGATCCTCCTTGCACAAAATAATGATGATGTTGCGGTGGTGGCGCTATTCTTCAGCAGTATCTACTTGAATAGAATTGAGAGAAAAGAGCAGAAATTAATCTACGTTCGCGAAATCCATCGCCACTTGTAGGATGACCTACGAGATGTGTTAGCTCGAATGTGATAGCTCATTCGCTGATTGTGTGTTTATGCAACTACGGCAAAGTATGCCCCTTACTTTTACAGAATTAGTAATTTTGGTGATTTAAATACTTTTGAGTTGCTTTGTGCTACTTTTGTTTTTGCTTTTGCTGCTTTTAGAACATTTTTTGAAAAAATAATTGCTGTTTGTTGATAGTCGAAGTTGGAGTTAAGAAGCAATGTGAATTTTTTTATATATTTTCTCAAAATGTTGATTATAATTGCTTCTTGCAGCGTTCCCGAGAGGGCCGGTAAAGGTGTTGTTTTTACGACGGCAATAGCGCCAACGTCGCTTTCTCGTGATTGTAGGATAAAGATGCAACAAGCTATCAATCACTCAATTATTTGTCTTATCCTCTTGTCTTAAGAAAACAACAGTGGACCGATTCTTAATTTTGAACAAGTTAACACGCGTTTACAGGAATTGACCAGTCTTCAAACTTACCTTCTAATCTTTGACTTCTTTGCCGTTAAAGTTACTGATTTTTCAAAGCTATATTTGTAGCATAAAGATACTGCAATAATTCTGGAAAATTCTTTTGTAGAATTACAAATTTTAAATTTGGAGAGAAGCTAAGACTAGGGTCATAGTTAAAAGATTCCTAGACCGTGAGCGCTCAAACCTCCAATTTGGTATGCGTAAATCAAGTTCAGTTAAGGGGTTAACAACAAGAGTACTTGGGACATTGTTTTATAGAATGAATGATGATTTAATGACAATAAGACAATAAATGAAAGGAAAAGTGAGCGAATGAAAAGTGTGCGGATAATGAAAAGTGTTCGGATCGCCCAACAGTTAGCTTTGACGCTGTCTAGTGACAGGAGAATAAATATACGCAACAACAACAACCCCGTTAACGGAATTTGTAATAGAAATTACTGTGCATCTTTATTCACCAAGATGTCTTGGCCAGGAAACAGAAAAGAGCCTTTTGGTCTTCGAGTCAAGCTGCCACCTGTCCACGTGTGTATAACAATCGGTGGAGGCTTTACGTTGTCCCTTTTTATTGCTGAACGTCAAGCAAGGAAGCTGTGAATACCAATTGTTTTTGGTTTGACTCAACTATTTCTTTTGCACACGCTCTATCCACTAGAGCGCTAAAATAGCAGCTTTGTTAAACCTAAACCGAAAGCATCGTACTCCTCAGGCGCTCAACCAGGATCTTGTTAAGGGGGGTACCTTTTTGGGGCCATTTAAAAGACTAAATTGCTAGTATTTGAAAGGTACTTAAAGAATTAAATCGCCCAGCCTTTTCAACCCCCCTTCCCCGTTACTCACAGCCACAGGTCAATACCAATAAACGCTTGCAATTGAGTTTAAAAATTTTGAGTGACTTGGCTAAGGAGGAAGCTGGTGCCGCTTTAGCCATCTCCTAATAGCGCCACTACTACATATGTAAACACAAGCATCACAATCAAAAACGGAATCGATCTCGTGAAAGACCCATTACAAGAAATTATGCTACAAATAGATTTTGAAAGATTGTGTAAAAACAAGGATGGGTGTACGGCGAGGTACGGAATGTAAGTACGGTGCGCCTCAATTTTTGCTAACAATACGCTTGTACAGTACGCGTTTTTTGTATTGGTACGGGTATGGTACGTCAGTAGTCTGTACGCTGTTTGAATTTGCGCACTAAACGCACCAAACGTACCGTATCTATTGGTACAGTATATGTTTTATGTGCAATAGGATGGTCCTTATTTTTAAACTTTGAAAAACTATACGGGAACTGGGTTAAATTTGCTTGTTTTTGGTAAAAAAACTGCGTATGCAAAATATCTCGCAGAAAAATCAAAGTTTACAAATTGCACATGTGTTGTGAAATCTCTGCTTTTTGCATTATGGTCTTTTCGTTAATGAGCCGTTGTTTGCCTTATTTATGTTTGCTAAGAACATACAACAATTGATGTTGCTGACAAGTGTTAACTTCTTAAATAATTAATCAAACCCTGTACTGTACAATATATTTAATGCAAACTAATTATGCAATTTGCTAAAATACTTAAAAATTTTTGTTAACAAACGGCCTCAAAAATTAATTTTCATTCTGGACCTTTCGAACTAATTAGGTCATCATCAGTAAAGTAATCATCCGATAAAGTAATTCATCCGATCAGTGGTCAAGTGGATAGAGCGTCTGCTACTGAAGCGGTAGACTTGGGTTCGATTCCCGGTCGGGTCAAACCAAAAACTATAGAAATTGGTATTCACAGCTTCCCTGCTTGACGTTCAGCAATTAAAGGGACAGTGCGAAGCCTCCGCCGTGTGTGGTAGACAGTTGGGCAGGTGGCAGTTTGACTCGAATACCAAAAGGTTCATTTCTTCAGTCATTTAAGAAATCTGCCAGCAAAATAAGTGGGTTTTTATTCCTCTGTGATAAATGCATAACCACGAATGAAATTAACCAAGTGAAAACTTCTGATGACAAACTCTGTGCCTTACAAGAGCAAATCAAAACTCTTCAATCCGCTGTTTTTAACCTGGCCGATCAAGTTGCTGCTAAGCCGAAAATTGAACCTGTTGAGAAACCAATCACCAACGATGCAGCAGCTAGCCCAGCTAAGCCAAACAAAACGTGCTGGAGTTCACCTGACACACCAGATCAGGCAGAGTGCTGCAGCATGTCTGCATCACCTGAGCATTCCATTGAGAAGCCTGTACTAATAATTGACTCATTTGGTTCTGAATCTGAAACCGAAACTACTAATCTCATTGAAAAAACAGTAGTTGACAACAAGATTTCTGTTAAAAAGCACTACAAAAATAGAGAAGGAAAAACCGTTATAGTGTGCCAAACTCATGAACAAAAGAAAATGCTGAAGCAAAAAGTATCCAAAGCAATACCGGATTTGAAAATGACAGAACCAATGAAACGCAGCAAGGTGATCGCGATTGTCGGATTCAGCAACAAGTATGATTTAAACAATATCATGGAAGTAATTTTGAAACAAAATGAAACAATTCTTTCTTTTTTTGCGTTACAAAGCTGCAGTTCTGAAGGAAAAAATGCACTGTTTAGTGATTTATCTGATGAACAAATTAAAAATTTGTTGAAGGAAAGTCAGCATTTTCAACTAATGGCACTTCGACAGTTGAAAAGTCAAGATCAACTTTCTCAAGTAATCCTAAAGGTGACTCCAGCTTTACGTCGTACTTTGTCTAATCTTGGAGACAAGCTGTTCATTGGTATGAGGTGCCGTGTAATTTATGACAGGGCTCAAGTAGTGAGATGCTACAACTGCCAAGAATATGGACATATCAAGCCAAACTGCCCTCATGAAATACAATGTTCAAAATGCTTAGGCAGTCATGACAGTCGCGACTGTTCCGAAATGAATTTGAAGTGCATCAATTGCCATAAATCTGGTTGTAAAGGTGAAAACCACGCTGCTTCTTCTCCAAATTGCCCACAGTTCAAACTTGAACTCATCAAACTGCAAAAAAACTCTCATTGAATCTTCCAGATTATACAAATAATAATTCACTCACATGTGGTCTATGGAATGTCCAATCCATTCAAAATAAAGTAATAAGTGTAATGGAGTCCATAACTGAATTAAAGTGCGATATTTTGCTAGTGTGTGAAACTTGGTTGACCACAGCAAAAAATGATGTTACAGCTTCAATTTCAGATTTTGGTTATAATATTCACCATGTTATAAGAAAGAATTCCTCTAAAATTAGAGGAGGAGGTGTTGGAATTTTATATCGCACCAATATAAAGCCAGTTAGACTTAATTGTGGTAGCTATTCATCTTTTGAGCATTGTGCTCTTTACATATGTTGCCCCAAAACTGCTATAAGATTCAACTTTATTGTTTTGTATCGTTTGCTTGACATTCCTGTAAATCAATTTTTATCGGACCTTGCCTGTCTTCTCGAAACTGCTGTGAGTTTTCCTGGCGTGATAGTTGTCGGCGGTGATGTGAATTTCCACCTAGATAAACCACTAGACAATAATACAATCAATTTCATGAATCTTATCACTTCATTTAATTTTAGTCAAATGGTGTCCGATCCCACTCATAAAAAAGGTCACCTACTTGACGCGGTATTTACCAATGACTCTACATCAGTGTCAAATACAACAGTGTTGAATCTCGATATTGGTGATCTAGCCTTATCCGTTTTGATGTTAAAGTGTTTACTGAAATTATGCAACCATACAAGCTTGTTCATGTGCGCGACTACAAAAGCATTAATCAAGATGATCTTTTACACGATTTGTATGAACAGTTTTGCTTGAGTGACTTTTCAACAACAGTGGAAATAGCGATTGACCAATACAACAATTCTATCCGATCTGTAATTGACAAACACGCACCTGCAAAGCTTAAGAGAATCAAAAATATTCCATCTTGCCCTTGGTTTGACCAAGATTATCTGCTACTACGTCGTAAAAGAAGAAAAGCCGAAAGAATGTTCAAAAAATCAAAACTTTTTACTCACAAGCTTACGTATTACGATCTACGCAAACAATGTATTGATCTAGCTAAACAAAAGAAGGTAAACTACATCCGAGGTAAAATTGAAAACTCGTCCAGACACCAAAAAACTTTATTCAGTACAGTAAAATTATTGTCGGGCGTTGAACCAATCAAGAAATATCCAGATGGCTTTGCAAATGACAATGAACTTGCCAACAAATTTGCGGAGTTTTTCATAACCAAAATTGAAAAAATCCACAAATCGTTCGTAAATGACACTCATAACAAACCAACATTAAATCCTATGCATTCCTGTGCTGTACTTGACTCCTCTGCCGGTTCTGAATGTGATAATTTAGTTTATATGTACGAGTTTGAGCCCACGACGCCAGAAGAAATCAAGGCAATTGTTTGTGAAAATGGTGTCAAATGTAGTTTCCCTGATCCCTGCCCAGATTTTATTTTGAAAAATCATTTAACTATCTTTATTCCTTTATGGTCAAAACTGGTCAACCTTAGCTTGAAAACTGGTAGTATGGCTGGCTTAAAACATGCCTTTGTTTCACCTTTATTGAAAAATATCAATTTTGACACTAATCAATTTAAGAACTTTCGTCCAGTTTCAAATCTGCAGTTTTTAAGCAAACTAATCGAACGTGTTGTCTTGAAAAGACTCAATACGCACTTCGACAACAATGATCTAAATATTTCACAACAATACGGATACGTCACAGCTGTGAAACTTTGCTTGTAAAACTAATCAACGATATATTGCTGGGATTCGATAACAAATTTGCTTCTGTCCTTTTACTGTTAGATTTAAGCGCTGCTTTTGACACTGTCAATATTAGTATACTGTTAAACATCTTGCAATCGCAAATAGGTATTAGAGGAATTGCTTATGATTGGTTTTCATCATTTTTATGTGAACGGACAATGTCAGTAAAGGTTAATGATTCATATTCCGAAGTGCATGTGCTTAAATCGGGGGTGGCTCAAGGCTCAGTTCTTGGGCCGGTGTTATTTAATGTTTATATTCGCTCATTTTACAAATTTATTGAACGCGAAGGTTTTGAGATTAAAGGCTTTGCAGATGACCACCAAATATATGCATCATTTGCACCTACTTACCAATATCAGTTTTTGGCAACCAAACTTAACTGTATTTTTGCAAGTGTTGATTTATGGATGTCTAAATTTTTTCTCAAGTTGAATCCACTAAAAAGCCAAATTATTGTATTTTGTAATGATGCTCTTAAACGACAGCTAAACATCAATGGCTTTTTCTTAGGAAATTCCTGTATACGTTTTTGTGATGCTGTGAGAAATTTAGGTTTTACGCGTGATTCTCATTTAACATTAGAACAACAAGTTAAAGAATGTGTTTCGTCTGTATTCGCATCTATCAAAAGTATTGCACGTATAAAACATCTTCTTACAAGAAATGAGGTAACCATCTTAGTATCCTCACTTATTCTTTCAAAGCTTGACTATTGTAATTCTTTGTATTATGATATTAGTTACTCTCTTACAAAACAATTGCAATATGCACAAAATTGCGCAGCAAGACTGATTTACAACAAGAGAAAATATGACCATGTCACTGAGTTACTGATTGAACTACACTGGCTTCCGATAAAGTATAGAATTTTGTATAAAATATATTTGCTGACGTATAAATGCATTTATCCCACTTCATTTGCACAACCTGAAGAATTAAAATCTTTACTTTCAGTTGATTCCAAGTCCACTCGTTTTATTCGTCTTAAAGTGCAACGCAACAACTTTAGAATAAGTGATCGTGCATTTTCGATTTATGCTCCTAAACTTTGGAATCAATTACCAACTGCTTTGAAAAATGAGTTAAATATTTCAAGATTCAAAGGTGACTTACAAACTTACCTATTTCGTGAAGCATTCAATCTATAGGTATAAGTTAGTACTGATTCTCTCCTTAATCTATAGCAATCTTGCAACACACTCGAATTTGTTATTTTTTGATTTGGGTTTTGTTATTTTCGTTTTCTGTAATAACTGTACGCATTTACTTCTCTTGCTTGTTTCTATGCTGCATGACTTATGTGTTGTCGTGTTCGTGTATATAACTTATGAGACGACTTCAGAGCGAAAGAACTGCTTTCACCAGGTCTAGTTGAAGTCGATAAACCTGCATTATTATTGTTATTATAAAAGGTCCCTTTGCTGTCTCCTGGCCAAGGCAACTTGGTATTACATTACATTACATATAATCTAAAAACCCAAAATTTAGATTACTTTGTTGGTGATGAACTAAGTCAGTTCGAAACAAATTAAAATTAATTTTTAGGCTGCTCGTTTTTACAAGATTTTGCAAAGTTTTTTGTACCAAACTTATCAATTAAAGAATCTGTTATGATTCCAAAATAATATCAAACCACTTAAAATAAAAAGAAATTCACTTGGCACTTAGCTTCCCAAAAAAGAAGTATGAGCATTGGAGAGAACTTAACAAAAGTATCAGAAAAGCTATGATTTTTGAAAACTCGCCCACATTTCCTTGGTTCACAAAAACAAATAATAAGAAAAAAAAACCCAGAGCCAGGATAAAATGAATCATTCTATTTCAAGACGTTTCGACTTGAACTGAAGTCATTATCAATCTATAAAAATCATGACGTTAGAATTGTTGAAAGACCATCAATATAGACCAAAACGATAAACTGGAGGTAGCAGTTAATAACCGGGTCAAGGGTAAAATCTAAAAGAATCAAAATCTAAAACTAAACCAAAATAGAAATGGAAAAAACATATTAATAATTTTCCACAGATAACCCAAATTTAATGAATTTAGACAAAAATAAAAACCCTCTAACCACGATGAAAAAAAAAAAATTACAAAACTTACCTTGGGTATTAGAATTCCAAGTGAAGACCTGGTTATTAACTTATCTCTCTTTTTAAATCTGTACTGTACTGTCAATAAAATTTGGCGCTAAATTCAAAGATCTACAGGTCAAACTGGCAACTCACTTACAGTCTAGAGACAAGACTAATAACTGAACTAATCAAGTACACATATTCAACAGTGAAATTTTCAAGAACTAAGATATTCAACAAATCAGAGCTCTAAAATTTTCCTAAAAAGATTACCGGTGCTTGCTAAACTTTGCACTTTTGCATTAAATCATAAAGGTAGTTAAGCAGGGTGTCGAACCGAACCTGAACCCAAACCGTAAACCCAAATGAACCGTTTCATTTTGGTGAACCCGAACCGAACCTGAACCAGCAAAATTTTACTTCAATGAACCCGAACCAAACCTGAACCCTCAAAATTGTGCTCAAGTGAACCCGAACCGAACCTGAACCTCTAACAAAAGTAAGAATATATTTTTTCCATATCCGGATGCCGCTGACACTGGTACACGCACAATAAGAGCAGTGGTGAACTTCAACAGGATCAACAATTTCTCCTTTTTTTTTTTCTGGACGAAACGAGTTACGACAGTTAAATTTTAAGTCAATGAACCCGAACCGAACCTGAACCAGTAATATTTTTCTTGAGTGAACCTGAACCAAACCTGAACCTCGAAAATGGTGCTCAAGTGAACCCGAACCAAACCTGAACCGCTAAAATATTTTGAGCCGGAGCTAAACCTGAACCCGAACCGTTATTTGAAACGGTTCGACACCCTGTAGTTAAGTGACACGCAAAAATATTCAGTAATTTTGGTAATATGACATCACAAAGAGACAAGGTCAAGGGAAAAAAAAAAGAAAAAAAGACATGCGACAGACATAAATTCCAAAAGAGAGGGTAAAAACAAAAAAAAAACTAATGGAAGGGTAAGAGAGAAGAAAAAAAACAACAAAACTTAACAGTATTTTCAAAATGTTTGAGCCACATTAGCTATTGAATACGTATAGTGGAAATGAAGATCCATCTACATTAATGTTTGGTTGATATTGCTGAATTAATAAAGTCTCTTTTATCAATAACTCCTTCGTGTTGTGAGCTGAACTAAAAACTTCTGGATCATTGAAATCAATAATATGTATGGTTGGGATTTTCAAGGAGATGTTTGGTGACATCTGAATGCTGGTTGGGACTAGTTGCAGGATTATGCTCGTGTAACCGTGATTGCAAATTACGTCGGGTTTGACCAATGCAGACACTACCAAAAGAACAAGTTAGTTTATATACAACGTTGTGACGATAAAGTTAAGGTTGCAGTTCTTTGCGCTTAAACATGTCACCAATTTTATAGCAATCATGCACAACATTTAAACTTAATTTTCCTGACAATTGGCGTCGAAAAAACGATTTTAATTCTTTTTCTATATGAAGATATGTATTGCCAATGAAAGGTAATCGTAAGGTTAAACGAATAGCTTGTTTATCTTTATGATTTTAATGCAAAAGTGCAAAGTTTAGCAAGCACCGGTAATCTTTTTAGGAAAATTTTAGAGCTCTGATCTGTTGAATATCTTAGTTCTTGAAAATTTCACTGTTCCATAAGTGTACTTGATTAGTTCAGTTATTAGTCTTGTCTCTAGACTGTAAGTGAGTTGCCAGTTTGACCTGTAGATCTTTGAATTTAGCGCCAAATTTTATTGACAGTACAGTACAGATTTAAAAAGAGAGATAAGTTAATAACCAGGTCTTCACTTGGAATTCTAATATCCAAGGTAAGTTTTGTAATTTTTTTTTTTTTTTTACCATCGTGGTTAGAGGGTTTTTATTTTTGTCTAAATTCATTAAATTTGAGTTATCTGTGGCAAATTATTAATATGTTTTTTCCATTTCTATTTTGGTTTAGTTTTAGATTTTGATTCTTTTAGATTTTACCCTCGACCCGGTTATTAACTGCTACCTCCGGATTATCGTTTTGGTCTATATTGATGGTTTTTCAACAATTCTAACATCATGATTTTTATAGATTGATAATGATTTCAGTTCAAGTCGAAACGTCTTGAAATAGAATGATTCATTTTATCCTGGCTCTGGGTTTTTTTTTTTCTTGCTCTTCACATCGTCCCGTTATTCTGCTCCGAAATGATAAGAAAAATTTGAGGTTTTGCATCACAAGAAGCAGCTTTTTTAAAAGCTGTCGTAGTCGGAAATCAGTACTACAAGTAACAAAAGAAAGAGTTTTTGAGAATGTAAATTCAACTCGAGTACAATCAGTAGTCATCGGAAGCCATCTTGCAGACAGTGTAGGTGCTATTAGCATTGAGTCATAGAGCGTAAACCCACATCTCCTTCATCTAACTATCTCAAGGAAGCACCCAGCAGTTAAAAATCTAGAAAACTTCTTGCCAAAGCCATACAAAATCCACCAGCAAACTCTGAGGGCCTGGAGCTATCAAAGTAGACAATGGTTTTTAAAAAAATTGAAACAACAGTGGTTAAGTAGAATATCGCCAATACAACATGCTATCCCATCTCCTTCTGAGGACTTGATAAGCCCTAACTTCCCTGGACTATTACGCAGATATTAAGTCTTTTTCTCACCGACGTTGGTCATTTTGGCTCCAACATGTTTCAATGGGGTCTAGCAACTACTGCAGTCATGGGTGCCAAAACAAGGGGGGGATGGAGGGATATACCCCCCAATATTTTGGTTGTATCCCTCCCAATAATTTGAATGGGTGTACAGTACATCTGAGCAAAAATTGGGGAAAAAAGTGTTCTACTTTTGATAAAAAATTTTTTTTTTGGTCTTCACCTAAATTTGGGTAAAAAAAAGTGTTCTATTTTTAATGAAGACCTTTTTTCTTTTTTTTGGTCTTCATCTGAATTTGGGGAAAAAAGTGTTCTATTTGCATTTTTTTTTTGGTCTTCACTAAATTTCCAAACCTGAACAAAATCATGGTCGAGGTTTATCCCCCCAATATTGAAAATAGGACAAAATTGGGGTAAAATTGCAAATGATCCCCCCCCCCAATGCTCAACGAAGATCGGCACCACTGACTGCAATACAATGCATAAATGCCGAGAGACTCAACTTGCAAGCCACATCATCCAGACCTGTAACAAGTTCAAACCATGCCATGTAATAGAGGGACTACTTTTTTGGGATCTTGATATCAAACACTGGCTGATTAAAGAATGCTTTGACATTTGAAGCAACAAAACAAGAGAAAAATTCTTGGAGGATGAAGCAAAACTTGAAAAAGACATACGTTTATATTTTGCATCTAATCATCATAATACTGTATTAGATTTGATCACTGGAAGTTCTTTTCTCAACTTTTATGGCACACGTAAACATAGGGGCCTCTGTACTCCGTGGTGATCAGAGAGAGCTTGGATCAAGATCTCTTTGCTGTCTCCTGACCTAGTCATTTCCAATATCTGCACCAAAAAAATGGTCTAGAACTTTTGAAAACATGGTAAGATTACCATAAGAAGAAAATTGGAACAAAAGCACTAAAAAAATTCTGGTCAGCTTTGGTAACTCTCTGAGGAACTAGTGACTTAGGTTTTTTAACCAAGAAGAATCTGCTGACGTGAAGAGACCAATTATAAAGAAATTATGCTGTGAAGAAATACATTTATTCAACTATCAATCAATCAATCTATCAACACAATTTATTTTACTGGGTAATTCTGAACAGGGGTGCCGAAACCTGAGGGGATGGGGGGATATATCCCCCAATAATTTGACTGTATCCCGCTCCAATAATTTGAGTGTGGTCTACATCTGCATCCCCTCCAATAATTTGACTCTGGTGTACAGCTGAGCGCAGGTCCCCACTTGAATTCGGGGTAAAAAAAAGTGCTTCATTTTTGGTGAAGACCTTTTTTTTATTTTGGTCTTCACCTGAATTTGGGGAAAAAAAGTGTTCCATTTTTGGTGAAGAACTCTTTTTTTGGTTTTCACTTAATTTGCTCACTTGAAAAAATTTGTGGTTGATATTTATCCCCCCCAATGTTGAAAATAGGGCAAAATTGGGGTAAAATTGCAAATTATCCCCCCAATGCTCAACAGAGATTTGCACCCCTGCTTACTACAGTAGTTTGTTTATGGCAGATAATCTCTAACACGTAGTTGCTTTTAACCATAACATGCTCGAGTCAAATTTCATCCCATAGGTAATAAACCAAAACCATCGGTTATCAACCCACTTCTAGCTATTAAAACTGATTGTGCACTACCCAAATGGAAATTAATTACCAAAAATTAGTTTATGGAAAACTTAGGGTGGATTCTCACAAGGTTGTGCCCAAATTTACAAATTATTAATATCGTCGAAGCCATGCTATAATTGCTCTTTGCTCCTGCTACATGGCTGCTATTTTACCTTTGTGATTTTATTTTATTGCATTTCAGTGACTTTTCTTGTGATATGTGTCATGCTGATTTAAAGCAATTGTTGTTACTCATTCAATTTCTGGCTATTTTAATAAAGCTGTGCATCAGTTTTTCATTGTTTCTGTACTATAACCTGTTATCTAATGTAAAATTTTAACTCTCAGCAAGAGTAGAAGTTACCATTCGTCCATTTATTGGTGCAGCATACCACAAACAGTGTTAATTACGTGAGGAATTAGTTTCGCTGATCGCAGTTAAATGACTGCGCTTGCACAAAAGTAAATTTTTCAAAAAACTTACCAAGAATGGCCATATGTTTTGTTTTTCGACTGTAACTTTTTTTTATGTTGAAAATAGAAAAAACTTTCTTCTTAGCACAAATTGGAACATCGTGTTTCCGCAGATTTTGAGCTATATACCATTGCTCTACGACCAGTGGTTACCGAGATACGTGAATTACCCCCCCACGCCAACTGTCACGATTACATTTGGGAGGGTTGCCGGCTGGAAAATTGGGGCAGCTCCCCAAAACCAAAGTTTAAGCAAGTTTTAGACCATTTCTCGGGATTTAAGAACTACACTTTTTTCGATTTCCAAAAAAAATTTTTTTCACGCCACCCTGTTGTAGCAATGCCTTTATTATGAAAAAAATATTTAATTCTTGACTCGTAAAAGCACTTCCCCGGTTCAGAGTATATATGCAAGCATTCTGAAAATCGAAAAGAGTTCTCCAAGATGTGTTATAACTAGAGCCATTTTATTTTGACCTAAAAATTTTTTTTTACTTTATTTTAACCAAATTTTGACTTTATTTTGACTTAACCGTTTTGGCCTTATTGAGGTCTGTATTTTGATTTTAAAATATGTTTTGTAATTCGCAATTCACGTTTTAAGAAAGTAAACTTCTTCGCTTTTCATTAGGAGCATTTAGATAGAAATCTCAAGCAGTCAGTCCTGTGACTAAAGCAACTAAGCAATGCAGGACGAAAGTCTAGGTAACTGCGCACACTTCCATGTTAATTACCAAAGGTAGAGTCGTTGAGGACGTCCTTCGCCTCAAGGACGTCCTCGAGGACACTTTTTTAAGTCCTTGGCCTTGGCCTCGAAGCCTCAAGTCCTTGAAAATTGCCCTGTCCTCGGCTCGAGGACAGCACTATTTTTTAAATGGTTAAAAGTTTGTAGATCAGCAGAAAAATATTTTTCTAGACCGTTTTTTTTTTGGAGATCAACCGAAAAAAATTTTTAAGACCTTTTTTTAGGAAAACACTTGCATTTGTGTCCTTGTTCCTTGGCCTTGGCCTCGAGCACTCCTGTCCTTGGCCTCGGATTTTTTTAGTGTCCTTGGCCTCGATCCTAGTGACCTCGACTCCACCTCTGTTAATTACATTTTTTTATAACAAATATATTTTGGATCGAGACTGGCTGTTCTTGAATTTTTACAAGCTTTCGGCCTCGTTTGTTCCTAAATTTTTTATTGGAAAATAAGTTGACAGAATTTCATTCTTGCGTGGTTAAAAGTTGTGATATATAAAAGTTTGTGGATTGCTAAATAAAGCTTTAAAGCAAAACTGTACAGTCCTAAGATTTCAAATACCTGGTTATTTGTTTCAAGATATGGTACCATATAATGAAAATTGACTTTTTGATTCTTAAATTTGGACATTTAGTGTTTTTAATTCTTTTCTTCATGCCGAGGCTGGCACTCATAATTTTGTTCTTAATTTAAAAAAAAGAAGTTTTATGTTACCGGTACCGTATTATAATGTGATTTTTATAAAGAAGTTACCGCCGGCGATTGCATTGTGATATATATTGCAACTATTTGCAGAAGTTTGAGTAGCAACACTTCATTCAAACATGTATAAAGCTGCTCATAAAGTTTTGATTGCTGCTCATATTCAGAAAAATAAAGAAAAAAAACTATGTTTGCTTTCGAAAAAGAAATTTTGATCACATACAATTTTGAGAAATTTTGACTTAGCCCAAATTGTTGACTTTATTTTTGACCTATAAAATCTACTTAAGCTGATTCCATAGCAGCCAAAACCAATCTGTATTTTATTGTTCTGCTGGTGTCAAGGCTAACTTCAAACATAAAAAGTTTAAAAACAGCCAACGTTTCAACAGTAAACTAACTGCTTTCATCAGGGCTAAAAGATCTAAAATGAGTTAAATGCAAATAGAAGCAAAGCAATCAACAAATGACGTAATCACGTGTCACATGAGTAAACAATAACATTGTGTAAAAAAGCAGGTGAATGAATGAATTAGGACCAAACCGGTATCTGAAATACTGTGATAACAACTTTAATAAGTGAGCAAGCGGAAACAAACATGAAAACTGGGTTCCAAACTACCAAAGATCAAATTTTTTACAAACGAATGATGTATTAGTTTTCCAATTTAAAGTACAAAGATGGCAATGAAATAGATTTTCTATCATTCATAGTATTTGGAACGTTGTTAATAAAAAATGATTCAATAAATCGGCGTTTTCTATAATCAGTTTCAAATTCTAAAATTTGAATATTTGAAACCAGGAACAAAACAGGGACAGATCCTATCATCTAACAAGAACAAAATTTAATCCAATAAACGGCAAGGCGCAATCTACAAAATTCTATGCAAAGACTGTAATATGGTTTACATAGGAGAAACTAAACGATCATTCGAAACCAGAAAAAAAGAACATATTAGAGATATCAGAAACGCTCATTCAAAACCCGCAAATATCAAAGATAACACCACAGCACTTTGCAAAAACACCATTAACTTGCACCACGATATTGACTTGAACAATAGCCAAATTTTAGAATTTGAAACTGATTATAGAAAACGCCGATTTATTGAATCATTTTTTATTAACAACGTTCCAAATACTATGAATGATAGAAAATCTATTTCATTGCCATCTTTGTACTTTAAATTGGAAAACTAATACATCATTCGTTTGTAAAAAATTTGATCTTTGTTAGTTTGGAACCCAGTTTTCATGTTTGTTTCCGCTTGCTCACTTATTGAAGTTGTTATCACAGTATTTCAGATACCGGTTTGGTCCTAATTCATTCATTCACCTGCTTTTTTACACAATGTTATTGTTTACTCATGTGACACGTGATTACGTCATTTGTTGATTGCTTTGCTTCTATTTGCATTTAACTCATTTTAGATCTTTTAGCCCTGATGAAAGCAGTTAGTTTACTGTTGAAACGTTGGCTGTTTTTAAACTTTTTATGTTTGAAGTTAGCCTTGACACCAGCAGAACAATAAAATACAGATCTACATCTTACCTGGTGACAAAGAATATGTTCACTGTTCAGCCAAAACCAATGTTTGTGTACGTTTGATGATATAATAAGCCCCTGAAAAAATTGACTTTATTGATTTTTGCAGGCTCTTGTTATCACGGTGCTGGCGCTTACATCCCGGCTGGGATAAACGAAAGGAAATCTGGAGTATTCGTCACAAATTGTCAAAATATAGCGATTTTGGTTGGTTGTCGGAAGTGGACCTTTCAGGCACGGCGCCAGGATAGCGTGACTGAGGGGGCAGAAATAAATTTTGAGAGAGCACGAGAAGTTTATCTATGTGAATTCGAGAGGAGCACGGGAGCTAGAGAAATTTATCCCATTCTGGATCAAATGAAAAAGGGATTTTTGGCCGAAATCGGAAATTCAAGCGGTTTTCCCGGCCGAAAACAGGTAATCTCAAAAAAAAAACGTCTTCACTGATTTTGCGAGACATTTTTCGGCCGTAATCCCACGTCATGAAATCCGATGTCAGTCCACAAAAAACACCAATTTGAGACTCGATTTGCACTCCAGTAGCCCCGAGCTTGTTAATTTCTTTGGGGCACAGTCCTCGCTTGGGGGGGCACAATTTTCGTTTGGGGGCACAAGCAGTCATTTGGGGGGCACGGCCCCGGTATGCGCCCCCGTGGCGCTGGATCAGGGACTTTTAAAATCAATGTTCAGTCTTTCAAAGGGCTGTGCGGCTTTTATCAAGTTCACTGGCGCTGACCGATAAAATTGAAGTTTGCATTCACTACAGGCCTGACAAGGAAGAAATATTTGGCGAATTTGATCGATAGAAAAAGGCAGATTTCTTACGTTTACAAAATGATACTGGCCAACACAATTTTTGGTGCCAAGAAGTTAAGAACGGTTTTAGGCTAATTTGGGGGTGCTGATTCCAAAAATGATCTTGTTTTTGCTCTATCAGGTCAATTTTTTGAGATATCCAACATTTTTGGTTTCTATGCGATAGGCTGTTTAGCAGTGTCTTCAGTAGGATGCTGTTTCATGTCTTTGTCTTGCAATTTACTTGATTTGTGTTTCAGAAGTGTTTTTATTGCCGCTTTAGCAGGCAGGAAATATAAACACCTAATGTTTACAGACTCCCTTTTACTCTTTTGTGTCTCTCATCACTAGTCTTAAAGCTGCCGTCCTGTTTCACTACACTAATGCAGCTGAAGAGCTCAGCATGATAAACAGTCACGTTTACTGCTTAGTGCATAGGTTGGAAAATCAGCGTAACTAAATGAGCAATATCCACTTGCAGTAACTATCAGTTGTGATGATACGGAGGTGCGTGTCAGTTTATAAGAGAAGATATAGATAGTCAAGTTAGATATACAGATATAGTTACAGTAGATATAGTACCACTGTATATTCATTAGTTAGATACACTATTTTAGGCTGTAGTATACTGCTATATCATAGCGTTACCGGTATATGAAGCTAATATTAGTTTACATTGTTATGAAGATATATTACATCTAAAGCAGTAAGTTATGGCTACTTCATCTAGAAGAAGTTGTGTAAATGACCCTAATGTTTTTTGATATATATGTGGCGAATACACATTGGAGCACAACCGAAAGCTAATCACCGATTTTGTGAAACAAGCTTATTTAGCTTATTTCAAAGTGAAACTTGGTGATCAAGACAAATCGTGAGCTCCTTGAATTGTTTGCAAAACCTACATCGAACATTTACGGCAATGGACAAAGAAACAAAGGAAAGGTTTGAGGTTTGCAATTCCGATGGTGTGGCGAGAGCCAAAAGATCATTACAGTGACTGCTACTTTTGTGGAATAAAGACCAAAGGCATCAACAGGAAGAATAGAACCTCATTAACATATCCAAGTTTGGATTCGGCAATCAGGCCTGTTCCACACAGTGAAGAACTTCCTATTCCTGTTTTTGAAGGTTTGCCTCAGCTTGAATCTGCTTTATCGAGTGAAGATAATCTTTCCTCTACTGCCAGTAAAACTACTATTGCAGACAACGACTTTCCACCTTCTCTGTTACCTCCACAACTATTTTAACAAAATGAACTAAATGATTTGGCAAGAGACCTGATCTTGTCCAAAGAGTCTTTTGAACTGTTGGCATCAAGACTAAAAGAAAAGAATCTTTTACAACCAGGAACATTTATAACTTACTACCGAAATCGTCACGCTGAATTTCTACCTTATTTTACACAAGAAAAAGATATAGTAATTTGCAATAATGTTGAGGACGTTCTGAAGAAGCTTGGTGTCACCCAATATGATCCCAATGATTGGCGACTTTTTATTGATAGCTTCAAACGAAGTTTAAAATGTGTTCTCTGGCACAATGGAAATGATTTTGGATTTATTCTCCAAGGACATTCTACAACACTCTAAAGAAAAATACAGCGATATTAAATTTGTTTTAGAAAAAATTGGCTATTACAAGCACAACTGGATCATATGCGTGGATCTGAAAATGGTTGGTTTTTATTGGGATTAGAAGGAGGATATACCAAGTTTCCATGCTTTATTTGCTTGTGGGATAGCCGAGCTAGAGAACAGCATTGGAGACAAAAAGAATGGCCAGTGAGAGAACAAATGGTACCAGGTGAGAAGAACATACAAGCTCAACCGCTAGTGAAAAGATCCAAAATAGTTTTTCCTCCATTACATATCAAGCTGGGAGTCATGAAACAATTCGTCAAAGCACTGAACAATGAAGGTGCATGTTTCAAATATATCAGCGGCAAATTTCCAGGTCTAACAATAGAAAAATTAAAAGCTGGTATTTTTAACGGACCCCAGATAAGAAAATTAATGAATGATCATGAGTTTTCCTCATCCATGAGCAAAGAAGAATTTTATGCCTGGGATGCATTTGTGAAAGTAGTTACGGTAAAAACTTTTTTGGAAGCAAAAAAGCATCCAACTACAAAGAGCTTGTAGCTAACTTACTGAGCTCTTTTGAAGATATCGGTGCTAAAATGAGCATCAAGGTACATTTCTTGCACAGTCATCTTGAAAAATTTGGTGAAAATTTGAAAATTTGGTTTCCTGAAAATTTGGGTGCACTTAGTGACGAACAAGGAGAAAGATTCCATGAAGACGTTAAGGAAATGGAAGAGAGGTATCAAGGGAGATGGGATGCCGTCATGCTAGCCGATTACTGCTGGTCTATCAAACGTGATTCTGTTGCCACTCGTAGCCGCAAATCATTAAAACGCAAATTTATGGTTGGCACTTCATAAATATGGCAGCCTACCTTTCATCATTCTGTTGTTTTAGTGTTTTTGCAGCTATTAAAGAAATTGGTATGTGCAACATATTTTTGATGTTACATTATCTTATGCTTTGTAAAAAAACTTTTACAGATATTCAAATGATCGTCTTTTAGTACAGAAATGCTCATTAATTGGTGTACCGTAGCGAAAAAAATAAACCTGACGGAGAAAAAATTACTGCATTTTTGAAATCAGCGACCCCAAATTAGCCAAGATCAGTCAAAAAATCATTGGCACCATTTAAAAAATTTTTTTTGGTTGGCCAGTGTAATCCATTCGGGTCTACCCTGGGTGACAAACAGACTCATGCACATCACGGAGCTTATCAAGGCTCATGCTTAAACGTTTAACACGAGATAAAGCATCAGCCGTAATATTCTCTTCCCCACAACGATAATAAATGTCAAAACCAAACGTGCTGAGTTCAGTTCGCCATCTCATAATGTTTCAGTTTTGATTTTTCATGGTGCTTGGTATTAAACATATACGATGCAGATTTTTGATCAGTGATAAACGTGAAATGGCGGCCTGTCTAATAATGTCTTCATTTACGAACAGCTTCAATAACTGCAGAGGCTTTCTTTTCTACAAAGGAATACCTCAATGCATTGCCATTAAGCAAGCGGGAGAAAAACGCAACAGGTCGATTATTTTCAGACAAAGTAGAAGCTATTCAAATTCAGATGCATCCGTTTCTATTTGAGAAAGTAGTGACTCGTCAATTGAACAAACAACAGAGTTCTCAATATCGCACTTAAACAAATAAAAAGCAATTAATGCGTCACCAGTAATAGGAAATTCAGTTTTATGCGTCAATGGTCTAATTTTCTTTGAAAAATTCTTGATCCATTTACAATAATATGCAAACAAACTAACTATCTGTAAACGTTTTTGGCTTTTTTAATTATGGAGAGGAGGCATGTCTCGAAGAGGCTGGAGCCTTGTAGGGTCAGGTTTTATCATACCATCGCAAATAAATAACACTTCCAAAGATACAGTATTTCGATTGCGAGCAGAAAAAGTTCACTTTTTCTCAATGTAAAGCCGCATTTACACGGGTGGCTTTTTTGCAACGCGATTGGAAGATTTTTTATGCGTGAAAATCTCTCTCGCCAAGCGGTTACTCACACGAGGCGAGACTAGCTTGCCGCGATCGCGTTTGGGAAGAATCGCGGCCGTGTAAGTAACACTTGCGATTTGCGATGCCGATTATATTTTGCGCCACTCGATGCAAGAATCGTTCTCGCTCTTGATCACTTACACGAGGTCGATTTCAACGTTTCGAGAGTCCCAGGGCAAAGTCGCGCTCGCGTAAACAGCAAATCGTATGCAATTTACGAGTCGCCCAGGCATAGCGCAATGCACAAATGCTTTGCGAGTCGCTGGCTGCGATTATTCTAAGTTTACTTCATAAAATATTGTGTTCATAGTACAACGTAGTCTGTAGTGCTTTTACCGTAATCATTAATCAATTATGATTTCGATACTAAATTTGTTTCATATAGTTTGAAACGCAGAATTAATAATTTTCTTGTTGATACTGGTACTGGACTACTGGTCTACTGTAGATACGGCAGTCATGAGCTGATAACTGTGAAGCCGATCAAGCAGGACTTTAACCCTTTACAAAATGTGTGATAAATTAACCACAGGTAACAGTACCTTAATTGTATTCTGCTTTTATAATACCGTAAGTACACTTTTTTATAAGCACCAGTAAATTTTGAGTTGAGGCTGGCTGTTCTTGATTTTTTGCCAATGTTGAGTCTCAGTTGCTCTTAATTGGTTCTTAAATTTTGAGATCAATGATGTCAATTAGGCGACCATGTTTGTTAATTCCTAATAATCTGTCTGATTGTAAACAGCTTTTTAGCTGGTTTTGCAGCATCGGAAAAATTGCGGAAAGCGAAAAAGCGAGCATTTTATTTTTCGTTGGAACGAGAGCAAAAAAGTTTTTTTGTTATACCTGCGCAGTAGCACTCTACAGTCTCAAAACTGTTGCAATTTTGCTCGCAAATACCAGAAAACCACTCAAGCTTTATTGTTTTGAATCAGTACAGAATTTAGTTTCTTTTTTGATTTGGAATTTATTCTTTTTCGGTTGTTGTTCCTAATTTGTTACTAAATTTTGAGCAAAAATGAGCCTCGTGTTTTCACAAATTTTTTTTTGTACAAAAAAAGCGTAATCAATTTTGTCGTTGCTAATATTCTGACATAGCAAAAACAAAAGTTAAAAACTGAAAACCCTAGAATAGCTAAGACAATGAATTCACAATAATGGCGTTCGCACAATATATTTTGGAAATTGGAGGTGCTTGTTACAGAAGCCCTTCGTAACACTGTTGACTGCATGTGCTCCAGCGAAACTCTGGAGCCTTCACCGTGAGCCTTCATCCTGTCCGTGTGGGCAAACCACTATTGAAATTCTCCAAATTCAACTGTATTGTTCAGACAAAACGAATAATGTGGAAAAGTACGGCATGGCAAAAAATAATTGAAATTTAACCTGAAAATAATGAACTAAAAGAGTGCCGTACGAGCGGTCTTCAAAATAAAATTTGTCCGTTTGCCAAATGCTCGAATGAAACAACATGCCAGAACAGAGGTAACTCGGGTAACAAGCGCGTAATTTGTAAAATGTTTGCTGCCAATGGCTGCAGGAAATAAAGTGACGTACGCATACTGAGCAAACTAAAAGTAAGAATCGGCCGAATTCCGAAACTAGAGCGGGGCAACACAAAAAAGGTCAATCGAAGCTGTAACAGTGCTAGCAGTGTAGGCTCACACCCTATGCTCAGTGGTTGGGTCCAGCACTTTGTATACAAATACCATCTAATGGTTTTTGTCGGCTGAAAACGTGTTAGCGTTTGCTTTCTTTTCTCACCCGAGATTGCCTGTATCCTACCGGCATCTGTTGCGGTTAAAATAACCACATTTAAGTGGAGAAACACAGCAAATGCATGTGCTGCCTATTTTATTATTGTGGATATTGGTGCTTTGTAACAGCTGTGGTTTAGTAGCTCCATAACAAAATTACATGAAAACACATATTATACAAATGTTATACAGGTTTATTGAATGTTGCTTTAATTTTGAAAGACCAGCGCTTCGGTAGCGACGGAAGGCGTCTGGTATCACTGCAGAACAACTCAAAAAGGAAACTTAAAAATAAAATTTAACAATTAGCATTTCGTATAATATAACAGCACAAAATACTTGTGCACTATTAAAGAAATAAACAATATGAATTTGTCAGTCACACATGCTTGGAGAAAAGGTAATTTCAAAAGTGTTTTTAGAATTACTTGCACAAAAATGTTGATAAATTTTATTATTTTATACCACCAAATATTAAGTATAACCAAACAAGAAACACAATCAGAGATGAGTTGCAGGTTGCAGTGGAGAAAAACCAAGACCTAGAGGCAGGGCCTTCGAGAGGGGGGTTCAGGGGGTACATCGTACCCAGGCCCGGGTCTAGGAGGCCCGGGCTTAGGGGGCCCAGAAGAGTTAAGGTCGTGGCGTTCAGTTTTGAACCAAAATTTTTTACATCCCTGACCATTATGCGTCCCTCACTTTGGGCAAAAAAACAGGACCAAATTTGAGTGAAGACCTTCTTCTTTTTTTTTGCTCTTCACCTAATTTTGGGCAAAAAATGGGACCAAATTTGAGTGAAGACCTTTTTTTGCTCTTTACCTAATTTTGGGCAAAAAATGGGACCAAATTTGAGTGAAGGCCTTTTTTTTGCTCTTCACCTAATTTTGCGCGAAAATTGGGACCAAATTTGAGTGAAGGCCTTTTTTTGATTAATTTGTTAGTTCTTCACCTAATTTTGGGGGCCCGGCATCGATCTTCGTACCCCCTGGAAAAATTTCTCTCTGAGGCCCTGCCTAAAGGGTAAATGACAGAATTTTATAATATATTATGAGCATTAATGCCCGCTTGACTTTGCTCCAAACAAGCTAACTCAGAATGACACAGAGTAAATACGCTTTTCGAGTAATTTCAAGCGTTTTGTGCTTCATCTTTCACATTGCCTTTTCATTGCACGTTTTTACGACATTGGCTGCTTAACCCTATTTTGCAGGTGCTCAAAATCGATGCTAATAGCGATACACTGTGTCGTTTCGACACAGTCAAGTTCAAACGCTTATAACTTTTAGAAACGAGCTAGTTGCATAGTTTTTTCGCTATTTGGTGAAAAATTTATTCAAAAATGTTTAAAGCTAAACTGCATCTTACTATAAATTGCAAAACATTTGCAAATTGATTTTAAATAAAAGTTATCAAAATCCTTTATTTTTTGCTTATTTTTGCTATCATCAATCACAAACTTAGCAGGAAACCGACGACTCGCCCAGTTTCTGTATCGCTGATGACGTGTTTTACGTAAAGCCCAACGCAAAAATATTAGCTAAAAACAAACAAATTAATCACATTTTTGCGAATCACTGAATTCGAAGTGTCAAAATTCTACAGATAGTGTGACATAGCTTAAAATTTAATCTTAGTAATTGTTCAGCTTACCAAACCATAATACTGTATTTTATCAGTTAACTACATCTCAAATAAAAATTAACGCAATTAATCGAAAATAGTAGCGGACTCTTTTTACCTTATTTTAAAGGCGGTGAATTATCCAGCCAATTCCAGTGGTTTACAGTAGCTAAAATTGAACTATATTTTTTGATTTTTTTTGTTTTAATTTTGGGACTGCGGTTGCAAAGATATTCAACAAATACAAAAAGATGTCCCCACGAAAAAAGTTTTTGGAAACTCTGAGTTTTGATCTTCTCTCCAAAACCACAGTAGGCCTAGAGAACTGCGGTAGGCCTAATGGTTTGGAGATAGTTTATTTCTAAATAGTTTAGGCGTAATTAGGCCTAACTATCTCTAAACTATTAGGCTTAACAGTTTAGAGATAGTTAGGCCTAATTGTTTAATAAGATTACAGTAGGCCTAATAGTTTAGAGAACTGTGGTTTCGGCGGGAAGATCAAAACTCAGAGTTTCCAAAACTTTTTTCGGGGGACATCTTTTTGTATTTGTTGAATATCTTTGCAAACGCAGCCCCAAAATCAAAACAAAAAATACCAAAAATTATAGTTCAATTTTAGCTATTGCAAACCACCGAAATTGACTGGATGATTTACCGCCTTTAAGCTAATTTCATGTGATTACGATATAGACTAAAATTTTATTAATATAAATGATATTGTATTTAACTTCTTTCATTTCAAAATTCAAATATTGTAATGATTTATGTTGATTCATGCTTACGAACTGCGCACTATGCTTTTAGTTCTAGCTGACCACACCAATGCAGAGCAGTCTTTTTAGGGTTCTGTTTGCAAATTTGTCTTCTTGTTGGGGCCCTAGTTTGTGATTAGAGAATGCGTCAATGATATATGGTTATAAGTAACGAAAAATAATTTACCAGTTGGAGAATCAAACTAGGAGTAATACATAACCTTTTAATCACTAACTCCAAGTTTTAGTAATTGATTGATTATTGACCTACTCCGCTACTGCATAGGATAGTTCGTGAAGAAGTGACAAATTTTCAAAAATGCTGCATTAGAATCTAACACCGCAGAGCGATATCTGGGGACCGCTGGAAAGCAAGCTTTTTTTACATCAATTACCGTACTACACTATCAATGCATTTTGATTATGCCGGAAATTAATTTAAGTTTCATTGTTTTCACAAAAACCCAAACTATGGTAGCCAACTAACCGACATATGTTGGTAAGTGTTAAACGGCTAAATGCTTTGTTTATTGCTTATCCTGTGTTTAGTGTATACAATAATTTTTCTCTTCTGACCCCGAAACTATAAAATTCCGATTACCAACATAACAATCTGTCTTTAAAAAATAATTTTTTGCAATTTGGTTTGACTAGTGGTATTTAATATCATCAAAGAAGACTAGGTTTTAAGTTTGTTTACAAAAACTCAATTCTTGCGGGATTCAATTTGGAAAGGATTCCCAACCCTAAAGTTTTTTCTTTTTCTTTTTATATCTTCCTACCCTGATAATTTTATTTGTTCAAGCATTGTTCAAGTTTTGTTCAAGCACTAACAACTTTCAAATTTTGAGGGGGCCGTTGCAGAAGAATTTCTCCTCTTGGCCCTACAATTTACCTATATCTACGACAGATCAAAGTTTGAAGTTTCTATTTTAACCGTCAAGGAGTAGGAATCAAATAAAAGAGCTAACAAAACAATGTGTTCCATTTGGTTCGCGTGTTTAGATACCTTTTTTTATCGATTTTTGCTGGTTTACTTTCGAGATATAGCGTTTTAATGTTAATCACGTTTTTTCGGTTTTCGACCTGTAAAATTGTGATAACTTGACCGCATATACCAAAATTGATTTGCTCGTAGCTTTTATCTACAGTATCTTCGTGTTCTGTATGAATTTCAGGTTACCACATTCTGTCGTTTGCAAGTTGTAGCAAATTGACAACGTTTTACCACTCAGGCCCGGCGCCAGCGTGGCGTGACTGGGATGGGGGGGGGGGGGAAGGGGCATAAACAATTTTTGGGGGACACCAATAGTTTGTTTCCTCGAATTCGAGACTAAAGACAAAAAATGGTCTTCACCCCAGAGTCTGCGAAAAATCGGTCGTTACTCACGGATTCTGGATTGATGGTCAGTATTTTGGGGGTCTCAGGCCTCAACTGTACTCCATTGGCTCCGAGCCTGTTACTATCTTTGGGGCACAATTCTGGCTTGGGGAGCACAATTTTCGTTTGGGGGGGCACAAGCAGTGATTTGGGGGGGGGGGCACGGCCCCGGAATGCTCCCCCCGTGGCATCGGGCCTGTTACCGCTTATACGGCAATTTTTTTTTTAGGTTTCCTGCCCTAAACTGCGGTCAGGTGATCGATCGACAAAAAATTACATCTTCATGAAGGCAGATGGTTGTTGGAAATGGTGGCGAAAGGTTGGATACCTTGCAAACGAGTTTTGAAATCTCTGTTTCAAGTGCTATCTGCCTACACTTCGATTGCGACAGAAGTGGTTAAGACATGAAAGATATTTCAAGGTGGGTGACCTCGTGTTGGTCGTTTGATGAACCCCGCTGCAGAGGCTATTGGCCAATGGGTCTAATTGAGGTAGCATACGTCGACGATTTAGGGGTAGTACGCTCTCCGCAAAAATAAGACTTTCAACACGGACACTGTGACGAGATATACGCAAGATTTGCATTTAGAGGCTATAGGATAACTACGGCAAAGCGACTTGTCTGGTGTTATTTTATTTGTGATGTTTATTTTGCATTGCCTGTCTGCCTGCAGTGACGCGACGTGCAAGTTAAAAGCTTATATTTACTTTTGGTCAGCAGTTCGCGTCACTGTAAGCACAGTAGGCCTATCTTCTTTGTTGCTCTATTTATGTCTTATAGTAGCACTTAATACATGTAACTTACTTGTTGTTTTGATTTGAGCATTTTTTAGTAATGAACAAACATACATTTCGTCATACTTCAACTCTTTCAAGTTTTGCACTACGCCATTAGGTAGTATCATCTTTAACGTCATTTTTTAAGCTTACTTATATTACTACCTTCAGTGTCATTCATAATTATCTTTTTTGCCCTGCTTTGTCTTTTCTAGCCTTGAGATTTGTGCCTTCCTGTTGGTTGTTTGTTATTTTTCTCCACAGCATTAAGTCACTTACGTGGCTGCTTATTTAAAAAACAAATTATTAATCATAATGCATTAACTGTTTTTTTGGGACCGGTACGTAAGCGTAGTTTTTTGTTTTTCATGCACAGTTAGTATAATTGCTAACGTGCAAGATTTTAAACGTGTTTTGGACTTAATGGTAAGCAAAAGAAGAGTTGAACAATTTAATGTTTTCAATTGTCTTCAAATGTTAAAAATGAGGTGTTTAAAATGGCTCTAAACTCGATCGAAATGTACTTCAATGGCATTAAAAAGCTAGTTTTCCAAAAAATTACACAAACTCACTCAGCGACTGGGAGCTTCTCCCCCAGACCTTCATTGCCTCCGGCGATTGGGAGCTCCATCCCCAGCCCCTCTCTGAGTTTTGATTTAGTGTTTAAGTTTTAAGAAAACGCAGTAAAACTGTGTAATACATTTGCTTATGTCAATTTATTTTTAAAAAAATATTGAAGTGGGTTAGTTAAGAGTTTAGATTTGATATTTAGAATATAGTTTGTCAAATTTCTAGTCAAGGTAATTCAAGTTACGAAATTCGAAAATCATATTGTCTTTTCAGATAAAAAATTTTTGTTGTTGTTGTTTTAATCGGAGCAAAAAGTTTTTGTCGAATTATTTGTTTTAACGAAGATTTTGTTTGTAACCGCAATTTCAGCAACTGCGTTGCGCTGCTAAGTAAAAATTCAACTAACTTCTTAAAACTTAAAACCAGAACTTATCAGAGCTGTAACAGTTTTATTGACATTTTATCGCTAGCTTTTTTACATATTTAAATATTGAAAGCCGTTAATCGCAAACCTGATCAAGTTAATGGAACATTATTAAATTTGAAACCAGTGTACTTGAGATCTGACTATCAACAACCATAAACACGCTTGACGCAATTGTGAAGTTCTTTAGTTCAGTAAAGTTAGATACTTTTGCGAAGTCCCCAGATATAGCTTGCGATGTCGTTTTCTAGTTTATAACTACCGGTACAGTATTATCAGTTTACAAGTACCGGTACAGTTTGTAACTACCGGTACAGAGCGACAAATTTAGAAACTGTAATTTTGGTCAAAGTGCTAAAATTGATAAAGTCTTGCTTTTTAGCCCCATAATCTTGTTCGAGACTGTATCATTCGTAATTGGCAGTCTACGAGTTTAGCTATACCGCTGTTGTTGTGGCTTGGTTTAGCGAATGCAGAAATAAGAATATTTTGAGTTTGGGATTTTAGTTATTTGTAGCTTATGAAGTGCAAGTTTTAAATTGGTCGGCGTAAGTTTGTCTTAATGCTTTTGATTACTTTTACTGAATTTCTTTTTTTATTGATTATTACTATATTTTTATATTTGCGCTAATTACTGCATTCTTTATTTTGATTCTATTTGCATAAGTATAAACGTACTGTTACGTTTATTATAATATACGTACTGTATAGTAACTAGGTGTATGCGTATTTGATAAAGACCTCAGCAGCAACAGTTCGCAATTTAAAGAATCCCGCCCCCACAACCTCGCTTGTTATTGCCATCTTGGGTAATAGTGTAAGTGAGTTGTGACATGCCGGTTGTTGTGCTCAGACAAACCGTATTTTAAAATAGTTCCGTAATAATAATAAGCAAAATTTTACAACAGACCGTTATTTTAATGTTTTTTTGTTTTTTTTTTTTTGTGTACGTCAAACTCAAAATATTTGCAAAACTCATAAAAAGTTATGGTGCGTTCATCAAAGAAAATGAAGATTGTTAGAACTTGATTTTACAGTAAACAGCTAGCTATTAAGTTGTGAAATTCCCTACATCATCAAATTATACTAGCGCTTGTAAAATTACAAAAAGCAACTTAAAAATTATCAGCTAAACAAAACCTATACTTACCACAGTAAAACTCTTAGCAGTGAAGAAGTGGAAAAATCATTGCTAACCAAATGGCAGGGTAAAGATTTGGAAAAAAGTAAAAGTTTAGAGCAAGTAGGTAAGTCAAACTTGGGGAAAAAACAAACTTACAGAATAGAATAAATTAAAAAAGAATTACTAGACTTTAGAAATAAAAAAGCTGCTGAAATTGATTTTTAAAACTATAGAATTCTACTTCTATTACCACAGTTGATTTTGAACCAAAAGAGTTTTGATTGTTTAATCTTATTTTACGCAAGGGAGTTTTTTGGAGATAAATCCCTTCAAAAAAAGATTTTTATTTCTTATCAACTTTAATTTACTGTAAGTCAAAATTCAATGCAAGTAACTCCTGAAAATTTGAAGTTGGTAAAATAGGGGACGTTTCCTAATTTTTGCGGCTTTCTAAAGTTACTTCCCGAAATCTGAGCATTTTTTGGCCAATATTTAACTTAGTTGCCAACGGCTCGCCACCGCTGCGACATTTCTTCGAAAGGAGCTGTGTTGCTCGGGAGCAATGACGCGAAGATGGGCCCCGCCAACTCGTTACACGCTTCGGCGTATTACAGCGAGTATAACGAAACATTTGATTTGATGCCATAAGAGGTTTTGCGAGATAATTAACTTGACTTAGGCATTTTATCATTCAGAATCAAAACCAAACCTATGTACAAACTTTGAGCCGTCTGTGACGTCTCTGAAAAATATGACGTAATTTTTCAAAAATATGACCTTACGTCACAATGATGAGGTCATCGTATCAAAACCAATTTTTCTAAAAAATTTTAGTGAATACTAACCCGCATGCCAATTTGGTGTTCTCATGACTTTTGGATGAAAGGTTAAATAGGAGGCATTTTCCCCTCTCCCACCCCCCGTGTATAATGTGTTAGTCAAATAGCCCGCGTAAAATTGGGTTAATAGTGACATACAGACAGACAGACAGATAAACAGACATATTCATTTCGATATCACAACAGCACAAGCAAAAATCGATAATGTTAATAAGACAGAATGATGCAAAACAACAGACTCATACTTGCAATATGAAGAAGCCGCATAGAGACGTGAAGTCTTTGAGTCAAACGGTTACCTTTGATTGCTTTCATGAGCACAATGATTCTCACTCTCAATTATTCTTGCAGCAGTAACAAGTAAGCCACATATTTAAAAATACAGTCTGTTCTATCTATGAAAAGGAACTACAGCATACAAAAGTATCGTAAATTTGGTATGAAGCCAATAATTGCTCGCCATGCTTTTGAGGAAACTTTTTCAGTTTTAAACATTGTATTGCAGTGTAGGAATCAAATTCCAATGCTTCGACCCCTGAAATTTGATTAACCTCTGCGCACGGTTTGTTCGATGTAGAGGTATTGACAATTTATCACTAGAAGAAGACCTAGTACAACGTTTGTGTGCCGATGGGACCTTGTGAAAGTGGAGTTGAAAATAACTTAAGAGGGAGTAATGAACAGATTTGTGAACAAATTTCGCAATTTCCGACTTGGCTACGTCCGTTATCTTTGGAGTATTTAGGCAATTAAAGCACGGCCTTACGTGTTCGCGCCAGTTCAGGAAACAAATTGTTCGCACAGCTTTGCTTTGAATTAATTTCAGCTTTTTGAGGTGTGAGGTACAAGCAAAACCCCAATTGAATAGTACAGCAGAGGTGAAGTTGAGGACCCAAGGTTCGAAGCCAAAGCCAAGGACTCAAAAAAATCTACGGCCAAGGCCAAGGACCGACTTTTCAAGAACATACCCTCACGGGACAAGGACAGGAATGGTCTATGCCAAAGCCAAGAACCAAGGACAAAACTTTTCTAAAAATTATGATCGGCAAATTTTAAGTACTTTTTAGCTCAAAAGGTTTTTAAGATATTGCATTTGTTAAGTTTTTGAATTGATGATAATTTGAAGTTTCAAAAAATAACGAACGCTATTTTGAAGTTTTAAGTGTTACCAGCAATATTTATGACGTATTTGACGGCATATAGGGCGTACTTTTTTTTTAAATTTGGCTCAAAAAATCGCCCTGCGTGGTAAAGTTACATGGCGTAAGTAAAGTTCGAATTTTTCCAGAATCTGACCTGCTAAAATGGGGCGCATCTTACATGCCTGTGCGTCCTATATACCGTCAAATACGATATGTTCCATTGCAGTATCTTAGTAAGGAAACAATTAACGCCGTAACTCGTAAATGAGAATAACTAAATTCTAAGGTAACACGTTCGCTTCTGGATCGTTAGGTCTGAGGCTCAAATTTCGAGCCGTCAAATTGGACACAGTGTTTCCACCGGCTCGTCACCGTCGCAACATTTTTTTAAAAAGAGCAGTGTTACCGATGCAAAATTATGCGGAGATGGGCCCATTAACAAACTCGTTGCACGCTTCAGCGCAATACAGCAAGCATAGCGAAAGATTTCTATTGATTCTGATTCGAAATGGTCAATTTTAATGCTAACTTTATCAGTTAAATCCCGGTGCAAACTTCCACTGATTATCGATTCCCGCCTTTTTGGTAGCTTTTTCAGACTTCTTTTCACAGAATTTTTAAAAATCTTTTCATATTTTTTTAACAGTATACATAGCGGCTATGATGTTATTATATAAGAGCATTAATTGCAAAGTACTGTAAATAATTTATGGTTTTTACATGAATTGAGATACCGTAAACTGTATTTGCAAGCTCTATTCCTGGAAAAAACAGGGTTCTGGGGCAACGGCAAAGTTCCCATTTCTCCGTTAAACAATTTTAGTGATCTTTTTTTTCAAAAAAAAAGTAGCAATTTCTGCAACTTTTAAAGAAGATTACACAATTTGATTTTTAAGCGATTTGGAAAAAGAAACCGTAAAAGTAAAGGTTTGGTTTTGGTTTTGCTTTTTTTTCTTCTTAACACGAATAACCAACGCATAGCCTTTAGAGAAAAAAACTTGTAATTGTTGGAGATCGTTGTGCTGGAAAAACTGAAATATGCTCCTTGTTAGCGTCAAAGATACCTGAAATACAGTACATTATTGCAGCATTTGGCTGGAAAAATCAAGATAGAAGTTTTTAGTCTTTTTTTACGAATATTTAGGAGCTGATCGATTGGACTAAAGCAAAGTTTAACGCACTGTAGTGTTTTTATTAATGATTATTTGGGCTTGTGTTTTTGTCTAGAACAATTATTCTACTTCACTCACGAACAACCAACACAATGTCTTCAACAAGAAAAAAACTTGTAATTGTTGGAGATAGTTGTGTAGGAAAAACTGAAATATGTCTCAAGTTAATGTCAAAGCTAAACCCTGAAATGTATGTCCCTACAGTTGTAGAAAATTGCGTCATAGATGTGGAAGTTGACGGCACAGAAGTCGAATTGGCATTATGGGATACTCAAGGTCAAGAAGATTCTAATCATCTTAGACCTTTATGTTACCCAGACACCGATGTGGTCTTGCTTGTATTTTCAGTAGTTGAACCCGATTCGTTATCTAATGCTGCAGAAATGTGGTTTCCCGAAGTGAAGCATTTTTGTCCAAAAGCTCCAATCATTCTTTTAGGTTATAAAACTGACCTGAGAAAAGATGCAAAGATTTTGCGGAAATTATCTAAAATGAAACAAGGACCAGTCCTTTTTGAAATGGGTGAGCATATTGCTAATGAGTTGAACGCAGTCGTGTATCTCGAATGCTCCAAGTTTACTCAGGATTCTGAAATGGAAGAAATATTGAAGGAAATTGCTGGAGCTTCACTTCATCAAAAAATATTAGCATTTCATTATGCAAAAGCAGAAAAGTTGAGAATGATTATGGTAGGCGATGCTAAGGTGGGAAAAAGCTGCATTTTGCAGCAGTTCGTTCAGAATGAATGTTTCAACATATTTGGTAGTCTTCTGCGTCGACATACAAGTTTCGTTTGGACTTCAGCGTTCGTGGAAATAGACGGGGAAGAATTTAAACTGCTTATTTGGGATGGATTATCAGATTCGAATACATGCACCCTTCCCAACACCGATCGAGTGTTTCTTCCAAAAAGACGGGATGTTGACGTTTTCGTTGTTGCTTTTTCTGTCGTTGAACCTAAATCTTACAATTCCATAGAAGAGAAATGGTTTCCAGAATTAAAGCGTTATTGTCCCAAAGCAATAATTGTTCTTGTTGGCAATAAAACTGATTTGAGAAGCAATTCAAAGCGTCATATTACTACTGACATGGGTGAGCAGCTTGCGTACAGAATAAAAGCTGCAAAATACCTGGAATGTTCAAGCACTGAGGAAGAAAAAGTGGAGCAAGTGTTTGAAGAAATTGTTTGGGCTTCACTTTTTCGAATTGATAAAAGACGAAAAAAGAAACCCAGATTTCTTCGTTTTTTTCAGTCAAAACTAAGCATCAAAAACAAATTTAAACTTTTTTAAAATTTTGAAAAATTTATTTTAGAAATATTGCTAATTTGAAATGATGACGGTAGTTGCGTTTCTAAAAACAGTCCGTGAGTTCAGAAATTTGCAGTTTTTTCTGTTTCTCCAGCATTTTTGAGGAAAATGTTGGTAATTAAAACTCATTTAGCTTACTTTTTTCTGTACAGCACAAACGAGCATCAAGGACCGGTCTCACTGGGCGTAAAACGTACGTGTACGATTGTACATCTTTCCTTTATTTTAACCAACTGGTATCTCGTACGCTCGTGAAGCGGTACGCCGGGGGATACCCAATTTCCCTTTAAAATGCGCTCAAAATGCGTTTTTACGCTTACGATTTTACGCCCAGTTTAGACCGGTTCTAATTCAGATGTTCCACAATGTCATCTGCGAGATGACACCTACGTAACGTTGGGTCTCTCATTTTTGCTATGAAAATTGCTTTTTGTTGTACAGTACAGTAATTCATACTGCAACAATTTCAACCTCTGTTTTAATTAAATCATTTCGGTAGATCTTATTTTTATTTTTGCATGTTTACCTTTCAGACTCTAAGTTTAACGTTAATCCTACCCCAAATTTAAAATGTAACCCAAACTCTTATGACAATTTGAGAAATAAGAAAGAGTAAATGAGCGCTCACTCTTTGCTCTCTTATTCTCTTTATGGGCGTTACATATCGTTACATTGCTTTAAAATGCTATATATATTGTAAAATGCCATCCCGTTTGTGAATGTTTGTTCGACTTTTCCATTATTGTAGTTTCTCTGGTTTTGGCAACTATGCTTAAAAGGGCATTCAAGTCAAGTTTTTGACTGTTGACCAAAATGAAGCGAAGAGCCTAAAATGTATTTTTTTTCTCACCAAACTTGAACTTTTTGCGTCTTCCCATTTTCAAGATATTGCATTTCAAAATTAACAATTTTCAATTTACTTCAGCTTTGCCATTTTGTTAGAAGATTAGCTCTGGGTAAGCTGGCTTATACTTACTGAAAAGCAGTTGATTTACATAACAGTTCTTATCCTTTGCTTTGTTTTGACAACAATGCCACTGCACAACTACTGCAAACACACGTATTACCTTTTTGAAATTTTTGTTTCTAATTAGCAACATTGCCAAATTTTTCAGCGGAAAAAGCCTTTTTAAGGAAAAATTTAAGCAGTTATATTTAAGGAACGGAAGATCACAGAAAGCTCAAATTTGGTGAAAGTATAGTCTTCAATTCTGTCAATTTTTTTGAGAAAAAAAACGAGCAAAATAGTATCCTATCTAAATGTTCTTCTAGCAAGCGGAAAACGGGGCCATAGCCTGAGGGGGCAAGGCGAGCTTAGTTCTGTCGAGAAATGCTTGATCCCCGCCTGGAAAATATTCACAGATTCTTACTGAAGCTGCAACATGATAATAAAAACAGTGAGAATTCAAAACCCAACCGAAATTTTGCCAAGTCCTCCCATACAATAAGTATCGCTACGGTCTTGGCAGGACATCTTTGGCTCGGAAATCAAAATTATGTGTCTTGTAAAACGTGACGAAAAGAATTAAACGACCACTCTTAAGAGAACTGCTACGCTGTATTGTACAATCTGAAACCTTCCGTATCAGCAGTTCCAAAAGTGAAAGGGCCATGTGCAAATTAAATGGGGTGTCGCATTCATTAGGCGTCCGTTTACTTTCATTGTCGGCACATTGAGTAACCAACAATACCAGTGTTGATTGCAGCCTCAGCCCGGAATAAACAACTCGATTAGTAACTAGATTCGAGTCACCTTTTTGATGATTGGGACTCGACTCGAGCCATTTTCGTTTTGGGGGAAATGACTCGCACTCGAGTCACATTTATGTAAATGACTCAACTCGAATTTTACCCCGATGATCTGAGTTATAATACACTTCAGATTTTATTCACTATTAAGAATTAACAACAATTTTGCTTGTTTTTGAAGAATACGTGTTTACTCTTTCAGTTTCATGTTAAATAAACATTAATTTTTCAAATCGGTTTAATCACCGCTATAGGAATCCAGGCGGCTCTAGGAATCCAGGAGTCGGAAAAGCTCGGCCACCAGCGGTCAGAGAGTTATTGTAGCAGGGTGTAAGCTATTTCAGAAGCCATCCTTTGTTGTTGTTTTTTTTTGTGCTTCGATTCGTCCTTAAGACCAAGGAATGAAATTAAAATTTTTGTTTCTCGTTAGCAACAAGCAATAAAACACAGCTAGAGCAATAGTATTTTTGACTTTGGTAGCAAAAATTTTAAAATACGTACTCTAACTAGCTGCTTTAATTGCCATTGCATTTTCAAACTGTCTTAGTGTCATTACAGTCCTTAGGCCATGACCCAATCAAAAAGAAGGTACCGGTAGGTACGGTATTTCATAATGCTATGCTTCTCCCAAAACGTTCCGTGGTTGCTAATCTTTTTTTGAGATTTTATGTCACGGCCCAAACGAAAAGATGTTTTTCCGACTAAAACGTTATTGCTGATCAAAAATTATGAAATAGAGCTAATAATTAGTCTGCGTTTGGATTTCGTAATCTTGGGTCGCACAAATTTCAGGAAGTAAAAAATTTCTCATGCTATAGACTAAATTAAATCAAGTTTATTAGCTTAACTGGTGGAGCAGAAAATGTTTTTGCCAACGTTTCGATACGCTATGCTCATGGCATGTACTGTACCTATTTTTGTCAGGGTTAACGAAGATAGATAGTACATGCCATGAGCATAGTCTATCGAAACGTTGGCAAAAACATTTTCTGCCCCGCAGTTGAGCTAATAAACTTGATTTAATTTATATTCCTGGAGACAACAATTGAAATACTAGACTAAAGCAAATCTGAAGTCTGTCCTACTGCCATAGGCGTTGGCTAGGGGAGGCAGGGATGGGCCATGCCCCCCTGAATTTTCACACATTATGCCGTCAGTCTCTGAACTAGCCTTCTTATTGCGAAACCATCTCAACTATAACCGATTATCTAAGTTTCTTTCTTCGTTGCGCTGGTCTGCGCTTAGAAAGGGGTCATGGTGCTGCCCACAAAACGGTTAATTTTGTGAATAGTTTAAATTTGTGTTTTGCGAAAAAATAACTGGCGATTCGAATTTTGTCCCTAATTGATTGCTGATGTTACGTCCTACACGGGCAGTTGCTTTGTCAAGAAAATATTTTAAGACCGAAGCAAAGCAAATCGGCAATATCTATAAGACTGAAAATTTTTGTATCGAAGCCCTCACGTGGTATGATACGTGGAAGCATTCAATCAAACTTGAAAATGATAAAAGCAGGTTGTTAGATGAAATAATAATTCGATGCCGAAGTTCTACTCTGCTGTTCGACATGCATTGTCAATTGCTTTGACTTAGCTATTTTCTGCTTGTGCTGTGGAGCGCTCTTTCAGCATTCTGAGGCGTGTGAAAACTTGCCTCATAACAACCTCTAAGAAAATATTGCTCTATTGGACTGTGAATGATTAGCGTGCACATAAACAAAGTTTAAGAAACTATGCAAGAAATCACAAAGTCATTAACGATTTCCCTTTTCAATTATTATTTACGACGTTTAAGAGCTGCTTTTTAACATTAGATATTTTTGCCAGAACTTAAACAAAATGGTTATAGACCCAACATGGGTATAGCCATGGATAAAGACATAGGTATGGGCGCATGGGTATAGACCCAACCACTTTTCTATGAGAAAACTGAACTGATTTCAGGCCCACGACTTTTGGTTTTTACTAGAGCATATAATTATTTGGTTGTGTTTGATCACCACAAAAACTTCGGGGAAACGGGGCAAGGCCAAGTATTCTAATAATTTTTTTGAAGGTCTTGTTTTATAAGCCTGGACCAGAAAAAGTACAAAAACAAAAAGGGAACACAAATCATCGTCTTTCTTAGAAGTTGTTTGGTTTTGCCAACGATTTTTTTATGTTAAAAGGTAAGTTTTAAATTGAGATCTGTTACAACGTGATAAACCAAAACAGTTTTGGAATCTCCTGCACGGTAGCGAAGCAGAGTTTTATTAGCAAAGTCAACTACTACAAGCACCCCCCCCCCCCCCATCCCTTTCTCTTTGGACTAACAGCACAGCTGATTTAAATGATTTTTTAATTAAAGTTTATTGTTCTGTAATAATGAATGACCAAAAACACAGAAAACGAAGTATAGCTTCTAAATTGATGTAAAGACCATAAAAAGGCCTTTCTTCCACGTTATATGACTCTTTCCCAACAGTCAATAATCAAATCCAAAAGAAAGGGGGTCGCAAAACGCAATTTATCCAAGTTAAGCAGCTAAACACGTTCCATTACTAAATGACATTGTTCACTCAAAATCCTTGTTAGTCACTACTGGCTCCCAAGGCTTGAAGCAGGATAAAATAATTACAGAGCAATGGTAGCCTGTAATAGATCGCCTTATTCTATCTTCCAAAAGCCGGAAATTAAAATGCAAATACCTCGTAATGCATAAGAGCTTCTTACACAAAGATAACGATTCTTAAACGACAGTCCTAGTAGATGCGATAATTAACAGCTTATCTCTAGACATAAGATAATAATTACCTCGTAATTTGACTTAAGCGCTTATTCGGTGAAGACCATCTATTTTTTTTGGTCTTCAATCAAAATCGGGGAATCCATCTTAACCTGGAGCAAAATTTCTACTAAATTGCAGCCGCAAAAGCGTCCCCCCATTCAAAATTTTACAGTTTAAGTTCTGCTTAACACTAACCATGGCCAGAAATACGAACACATTTTGCAGCTATTCCTATTCTGAGAACGCTATTTATCAGTGCGACCCAACGACCAAAATATTGAATATTCCACAATATTGCATATTGTATTACAAACATTATTCAGCACGAAAGCTTTTCTAATAAAATTATTCACAAACTTTGAAGAACAAGCAGAAGATTTTTTCAACGTCACAAGTGACAGTTAAGAAAAAAAACTCAAGCATCCAGTTTAAATCTAACAAAGCCATGAAGCTCAAGTACTTAAGCGACTTAAATGTTGGAGTAATCCTATAACTTTGACTCTTCTACTTTCCTGTGATACCAATTCATTATGGAAATCATTTTATAGTTCTGAAGGTTCATTTAAGCGCTAATTGTTCAACACGGCAGCCCCAAGTTTGGCATGTTTTATCTTTTTCCTATATTAGCCGACAGGTACTCTTAAAATTTATCATGTCTTGCTGGAGTACTTCTTAATAAAGATGTTAAAATTTTAAGGGGCCCGTTTGGCATGGTCTCCTCAATGTGGCCTACCAAATTATGGTATTTTTATCGAGATTGAAAAACAAGGCAGCGAGTTGCGACCTTGGCAGTGAAAGGAGGCGCGTGTTTCTGTGATTGTACCTGTGGCGGCTAACGAGAAGTTGCGAGTTTGAATCTCTAAGACAATGGGAGAATGGCTCGCGCGTAGGTTGTAGCTCAAAGACGCAAACACAATCTAGTCAATGGGAAATCACGTGTTATATTGCCAATGGAAAGCTAAGTAGCTCTGAGCAGCAAAGACATAAAGCGCACGAACCAGAAAAAACATACTTAAAATACAATTTCGTAAACTCGAAGATCGAACCCACAAGTCCCAAACACACACAAACCAAGCTACCAGAGCATGAAAAACAATGCAGAGCAATGCAAGGCAGAGCAGAGCATAGTAGAGCAGACCAAAGCAGAGCAGAAAGCAGGCAGAGCAATCACTGAAAAAATTTTGTCCTCCCCTAAACGCACTTAATCTCAACGGACTTGTTTGTCCCTAAATTTGGTAAAAATACAGAACACGAGAAACAGGAATTTAACTTGAGAAAAGCACATAATTCCAAGAAATATCGTAGCCCCAAAGTTAAAAACTTTTCACATCCATGACTAAGTCGCTCGTATCCGCCAAAGTTTCTTGTTTATACAGCGTTTCCGTCAATTTTTGATTTTTGATTCATATTAACCTATCCAACAGATTTAATTTGTTTAGTTTTTGTAGATAATGGGGGGAGATGTACCATAATTGGAGGACTCTTTATAGATGAGATTCTCAAATTTTTTCGTGTTATATTTTTATCTATCTAGAAAATTTAATTTGTCTAGCTTGAGTGGTTAAAATATTTTGAAGGACCCGTTAAAGGAGAACTTCCCGATTGTGTCAGCTGAAATTAATCTTATTTTGTTTACCTATTATGATTTTATAATGCTTATATATTTACCTATTCTGAAAGTTTCTTGTGTCTAGCGCTTGAATGGTTGAAAAGTTTAAGTTTTGAAAGACCCAAATGAGAGATCCCCATTTTGGTGCACAAATTTTATCAAATTTTTTCTTTTTTTTATATTTGCTTGCGTATTCTTATATTATGATGTGTCTAGCTTAAACTATTAAAAAGTTTGAAATTTGGCGTCCTCGTTTGAAGGAGACCCCCATTGTGGCACCTCCACATTATGTCAATTTTTTCTTTTCTTCATATTAACTTATTCTGAAAACTTCATCAGCGTAAGTGGTTAAAGTTTGAATTTTGGCATCCTTGTTTGAAGGGGATTTCTTCATTTCGGCACCCTCAAGTTTTGTCAAATTTTATCTTTCCTTCATCTTTGCCTATCCTGATAACTTCATATGGCTAGCGTTTGTAGTTAAAAAGTTTGAATTTTGGTGGCCTCGTTTGGAGGAACCCCCCATTTTGGTACCCCCAAATTTTGTCAAAATATATCTTTCGTTTATATTTACTCACGAGAAAAACTTCATGAGTCTAGCTTAAAAGGTTAAAAAGTTTGAGATTTTGGAGGGCCCGTATGGGGGAACTCCTTCCATTTTGGTATCCCTCAATTTTTGTTAGGTTTAGTTTTATTTTCAATATTTTTCAATTCGGAAAATGTGATCCATGTAGCTCTAATGATTTGAAAGTTCAAAATTTTGGCGGCCCCGTTTTAGGGGATCCCCCATTTTGATACCCCCAAATTTTATCAAATTTTATCTTTTTGTTATATTTGCCAACCCTGAAAATTTCATGTGTCAAGAGCGAACGGTTAAAAAGTTTCAATTTTGGCGGACCTGTTTCGGAACCCACCATTTTGGTATTCCCAAATTTTGTCAAATTTTATCTTTCGTGTGTATTTACTTCCCCTAAAATTTCATGTGTCGAGCTGAAAAGGTTAAAACGTTTGAGATTTTGAGGACCGGTTCGGGGGGAGGAGCCCTCATCGTGGAACCCCCAGTTTTTTAGGTTGTATTTTCCGCAGCAAAGTTTTCTAGTGTTCAATTTTTGTACTGTTGTTCTTGACTCGATAACCAAAAGGTCCCTTTGCTGTCTCCTGGCTTAGGCGGCTTGGTGAATAAAATGTAATTACAATTACTATATTTTTACCGTCCGAATGAACAAGAGTTTTGCAGGTGTTGCTAAACTTTCAAATACTCTCATCTCTTCCATTTGTTAAAGAATTGCTGCTTGCGGGAGTTGGATTGTTGGTCGCTTTGGTATCAAAATATTTACATCTAAACATGCTGATTGTGCCACTATAATCCCAGCAATGTTGAACAGAGGTCAAAGATACCCACAGAGCTCCTATTTGTTTTAAAAGCGGGATGTTATAAGGGGCACATATCTAGCCTGCATTCGACCAACACTCGCTAATTTCTTCTTTGTATTATTGGTTTTGTTGTATTTGCTGTAGACTTGATAGTTTTGCTATCAGAATTTACGGAATTCCAATTATTCAATATACTTACAGCAAACGTTTATCTATTTTTGCATATAGTTATTGTTTGAATGGTTTTCAAAGTAAAAAAGAAAAAAAAACTTTGCTGATAATATTGATGGTTTTGCAATAACGCTTAAAGGTTATAAAATCTTGGACTATACAGTTATTGATTGATCAATATTGATAACTACTCAGGTATTGATGAACCGACATTGATCACTGTTCAAATGCAAGTTATTGTATAGTGTTTGCAAAAATTCCAAAATTACATAGCAGATTTGGAACCAAAATTATTTTCAAAACTGTGAGGTAGCACTTCCCTCACATATCTGCTCTTACAATAGGCTAGTGTTTTATCAGCATCTGAATTCACACATAGCCTATCCTGGGACAGAGTTGTAAGTCGGGCCGGGTTTTTCGGGTCGGGTTCGGGCCTAAAGTTGACAAAATTTCGGGCTTAATTCGGACTTGAGACGCGCTTTTTGTCTGAGGAGCACAAAAATACAATCAAAAGAACTAAGCAATAACGCTAACGTTTTTCAAACCTAACTTAATTTTCGGGTTTTTTCGTGCCGGGTTTGGGCTTACATTTACGGGTTTGGCCCGGGTTCAGGTCTGAACTAGTCTGCCCGTTTACAACTCTGTCCTGGCAGCCCGCTCGAATCCCCAAACTACTCACGAGGGCAATTTCTGCCCTTTCCATCGTACCCTCTTATTAGATTAGTCTGATCAGAGTCTGACAACAAGGTCACCAGAAAGAGGATGCTCGACTAGTATCACACAGGCTAAAGCAAGTTTGAAATATGCATATAGCGTTCTATTGTGGTAAATTGCTAATGTGATATCATATAATGGTGTCCATGGTTAGTGATGCTAGCGCAATGCAGTTGAGCTTAATGGAGTGCCAGTGGGATACTGGTTTAGAATCCTCTTTCTGGAGATCTTGTTGTCAGACTTTGATGAGAGTAATCTGAGAAGAAAGTACGATGGCAAGTGGAGAAATTGCCTTCGTGTGTGGTTTGAAGGTTCGGATGGGCTGCCAGGATAGGGTAAGTGTGAATTCAGATGCTGATGAAACACTAGACTAATGGGAAAGCAGATGCGTGAGGGAAGTGCTACCTCACAGTTGTAAAAATAGTTTGTAAAAATGTTTATTTTATTGTACTCTCTCCTTAAAACTATCAAGCCTATTCTTTTTTTTTAGCTGTTTTGCGATGTGTGTTTGCTTTAATGTAAGTATAAATACAAATTTTTGTAAAATTTTGTAAAATTTTTTGTAGATTTTTGTAAATTTTTGAAAATTTTTGTGAATTTTTGTTGAATATTTAAAAAAAATGTACACTATACAGTAATTTCAAGTTATAATTGTTTCTTTTTGCATCCAATATCGAGCCAATGTTTGTTTTTAAGCTGTTTTGCCATCTGTGTTTGCTTTATTGCAATCATGAATGTAATTTTTTTGTGAAAATTTGTAAATATTTTTAAGTTTTTGTAAATTTGTTTGGTAAAAGTTGCTGATAATGAGTTATGAATGCAAGCTTATTCTAGTTATGTTTTTGTAGAGAATTTGCGATTATATGCCGTATAAAATAATTATTTTTATGTGCTTAAATTTTCGTACTGATCAGAAGCGCACGGAAAGCGAGGAGGGATAAAGAGTTTATCCCTTTTCAATCACTAATCGGACCACCAAAGTGCACATTTATTTTAAAAACGCCCACCGTCTTTGCCCGCAGCTTAAAAATGCATTTCCGAAATATTGCACGCTTCGCCATCACGCTCCGTGCTATTGTCTCTAGAAGTTGGGCCTAATAGCTTTCCGTTGTGACGTCATAAAGCTGGTTGAACAAAATTTGACTTTTAAGCCATCCTTCGAGAAGAAAAAAAACTTGCGTCTGTTGTAAATGACTTGTAAATGTTGCGCATTTGCTGTATAAGACGATGCTTTATGCTGTAGTGTAATAGTTGAATATCATGACAAAGCATAAAGTTTCTCCTCCTTGGAGTAAATTAAATCTTGAAATCAGCTTTGCTATTAATACTGCATAGTACGTAGTTGTGAAATGTTATTGTTTATAACGTGAGTATTTTATTTTATGTTGCAGGTGTTTAAAGGCGGTGAATCATCCAGCCAATTCGGGTGATTTACAATAGCTAAAATTGAACTATAATTTTTGATATTTTTTGTTTTAATTTTGGGACTGCGGTTGCAAAGATATTCAACGAATACAAAAAGATATCCCCCGAAAAAAGTTTTTGGAAACTCTGAGTTTTGTTCTTCCCGCCAAAACCACAGTCCTCTAAACTATTAGGCGAACTGTGGTTTTGGCAGGAAGAACAAAACTCAGAGTTTTCAAAAAACTTTTTTCGGGGGATATCTTTTTGTATTGGTTAAATATCTTTGCAACCGCAGTCTCAAAATTAAAACAAAAAAAATCAAAAATTATAGTTCAATTTTAGCTATTGTAAACCACCGGAATTGGCTAGATGATTCACCGCCTTTAAATTAGAAAGTATTACAAAAGATCTTGCATGAAATTAAGTGCAAATTTGAGAATGTTCTTTTCTTCATCATCATCAGAAAAACATTGATATTAAAAAGGTTTTCTCAAGGCGTTTGCATCACGATTTGGTGACAAAAGTTTTCTTTTGTCTACTTTGAAGATGCTGCTTCCGACTTTTTCCACAATCATTCCAGATTAACCGCCAAGATCAAAGACTCAAAATCTTCAACCCAGCAATAAGTCCTGCTAAACAAAGGTACTACTTATCTATAGGCTACAACTCCTGACAAATCGGCAATTACAAAACGAGACGACTTAGTTAATTTGGAAAATAAAGGGTATGTGGCAACTCTGCTCATCAACCGGCACACATATCAGCGTTAAAAATTAACTCAAATATGCTGTTAGGTATGGCGATCGAGGAAAATATAGAGCGATCAAAGGTGGAGTGGATGAAATGTCCGGTACCAAAATGGTGAATATGTGTTCAATTTTCGGCCGGTTCAATCCAACGATCTGACCTGGCAGTCTGTCCTTCTTTTGGATGCGGAGGTGTCTCAGACTACGAGTTTGGGGTGTGTTGCTGCTGTTGTCATGTTTCATGAAAATTTTATTATACCACTCAGCTAAGAAAATCTTGAAAAGTTTTTTTTGCAGTGACACAAGTGGTTTTGACGCCACTATTGAATTTTTCTTTAATGCAGTTTTGCTGTGCTGCGTATTACTTTATGAGTGACGATTTCACGAATATAATCAATCATAAAGATACTGTTATTACTGTAAACTACTAAAAAATCTTCATTAAAAGTGATGAATATTTGATTGTTTTGCGTGCTTCTGGACGCCGCCTAAAGACTACCAGCACGGCAGCCTAGAAAAGAGCCAACAGAACGGCGGCTGCTTAAAAATAAGCGATGCGAAAAAGTTATCCTCCCATAGGATTCGAACCTCGAGCCTTTGGATTACCAGTCCACTGCTTTACCACTTGTGCTAGAGAGGATGTCTCTTCGTATGCTTAATTTTGGCTAATGCCAGAAAAAAGAAACATTGTTGTTTCAAGAGACACGACTTTGGTCAACGCTGATATGCCTGCCAGTTAATGAACAGGGTTGCCACATATCCTTTATTTTTCAAATTAACTAACTCCTCTCGTTTTGAGATTGCCGATTTGTTAGAAACTGTAGTCTGTTGAAAAGTGCAGGGGTCGAAATTAACTTTTTTAACAATTTGCCCGTCGGCCAAGTAATATCAAATGTCTACTTGCCTGAGGAAATCTCTACTTGCCCGAAAAAAAATAGGCACAATAAGTTTTGAGGCTGTTTACCTTTGGAAAAAAAAATTGTAAAATGTACTTCTTGTCAAAACACCGAAACGTACGTGTAAAAACATTCGCGTATTCTATTTTGAGAACCAAGTTTTTATGCGCGATTGTTATGGTAAGGTGACGTAATAAAAAACTTTTTTCCGATTAATTTTTTGATTGTAATGCATTTCCAATCGCGAATATTTTGAAAACTACATCGGCTAGAAAGCCGAAATTTTTTTGCAAAACTTGTAAGAGCTAAAAGATCTTTAAAAATATCATAACAAAAAATTGCAAAATTCTGGACGTTGTCTTCATGCAGCGCAGGGTATAGTTGTATGTGTGATATTTAAAACAGCGGTTAACGCGGTTAGCATGGAAAAATTTTTCTCGCAAAAAAATGTTGCACTTTGTCGCAAAAAGTTGCTAAATGTGTCAGAGCATCGAAAAATTTGCGTGCGATTAAAAAGTGTTAATTGCGATTAATTATGTTTATCTGCGTACGATTAAACAAAGTGTTCATTGTGATGCTTGCGAAGTGCTAAAATAAAGCAAACAACACCTTTCTCTACTTATATTCTATTTTATTGCAACAAAAGCGGACCTAAATTGCATCTCTATTTTTTTTTATTGCAACAAAAGCGGACCAAAAATGCTCCATTTTTGTTAGCTTGCCCGTCGGGCAAGTTAAACCCAAAAACAACTTGCCCAAGGCGATTTTAGCCTGCGGCCAAACGGGCAAGCATTAATTTCGAACCCTGTAAGTGGTGCCTTTGTTTAGCAGCACTCATTGCTGGGTTGAAGATTTTGTATCTTTGATCTTGGCGGTTAATCTGGAAGGATTGTGGAAAAAGTCGCAAGCAGCACCTTCAAGATTTAAATAGGTAATAAGGAAGGAGAAAGATATCATTAGCAACTTGAAAAAAATATTGGGGGCGCTTTCCTAGGTTTCCGCGCCAGTAGCCTTTAGGCCAACAGCACTCAAAACGATTAGATATTAAAACTCTGGCCTGCAAACGTCAAAACTTCGCAATTAAATGATTATCAGCATCATAGTATTGGGTTTAAACAGCCAAAATTAAGTAAGCGAAGAGACATGCACCATAGCTTAAGTAGTAGGGCAGTAGACCAGAAATCCAAACGCTGCAGGTTCGAATCCTGTGGGAGGATTACTTTTTCCCATTGCTTTTTTTAAGTAGTCGCCGTTTTGGTGGCTCTTTCCTAGGCTACCGCGCTCGTAGTCTTTAGGCGGCGGCCAGAAGCACGCAAAACAATTAAATATTAAAACTCTTGCCAGCAAACGTCAAAACATCACAATCAAATCAAGTTTGTGAGGGCCCATCTCCGCGTCATTGCGCCTAAGTTACACTATAACACAGCTTTAACATTACAAACAGCGTTGCAGTAGCGGCGAATCTTCAGTGCTGTTTCTGATTTGACCGACTCAAAAACGGAACCCGGTCTTTTTGATCCAGATGCAAGTGGGTTTGTTTATCGTTCTACCAACTGACTGGTATTCTCAAATATGCCAGAAAATAATCTATTCCCTCTTTTACAGATGGACTGCCGAAGAAAAAAGTCAGAAAACTAAACTTTCTGCGTATCTTCAACATCTGAAAATATTGAATATTGGACAGTGGTTTTGGCTTAAGCGCGTCTCATTGAAATAAAACAACAACTAGTTTATACTTCGCTAGATGGCGCTAGGTCTTAATAAAGCATTGCATACCTAAAATATGTTGCAATGAGCAGCGTTATTACAAAGCAATTCTATGGTCGACTTAATAGAAATCAATTGCAGCAGCATGTACCTCGCATCAATAAACACATGACATCATGGTCTACGTCATTAATGAGTTTGAAAAATGAAACTGGGGAAAAATCCACAACTTAACTCGCTGTTTATTTTGTCGTACAAAGTCGTAAAATTTTAAAATAGTTAACACACGACAAATTGTTCAAAATTCTTACTAATAAAAGCGTCTGGGAGGTTGCGAACAATCATGTGGTCATCGAGTCAAGTAACCACCACAGAAATCACAAAAATTGGTGCATTTGTTACGTAATGAAAAAGAAGATGAAATAATTCCGTGTCAATTTTAATTTTTGCAAAATTTATGTCAGAGAAAAAATGAAAAGTGACGGCCATGTTTTGCGATCCTCTGTTTTATAGTTGTGACTCTGTATTATGTTTTATGATTTATGTTGCGAAATCTTATCTACCGTACAGCATTTTAAAAGTTTAAAAATGTTCTTTTTTTCTTTTTTGTGCCAATGCTTTTTCAAAGTCTGTTTTTACATAAGTATTGTCTTTGATGTTTATCACTTTGATGATTTTTGCGTTTTTTCACGTTACGGTACACTGAAATTTACTTTTATTGCAATTAAGTAAATCTGAATTGATGCGTATAGACGTCATGATGACGTCACAAAAGCATATTATCCTGTAAAGTGTCGTGCGATTTCTCGAAATAGAAATGACATTTGCCGCGACGAAGACAAAATGTAAAGGTAGATTGGGGTCGAAAAACTGTTGAAAAAACATGCTGGTTCGAGGATGCGCTCTTTAAACTTTAATTAGTGACGGGTTACATTTGTTCGCAATCAATTTGCATTGTAATTAGGTCCAGTAACGAGTCAGTAATCAATCGAAAATTAAAGTGAACTTATCGGAAATCCGAAAGTCTAAAGTCTGGTCTACAGCACCACATATCATTTGTTTCCCGCTTGCTTTATATTTGGAGTTGAAAAGTGAAACCGCCAATCTAACGGCTTGTCGGAAGCGATTAATAAGTAACCACTAGCAATGACCGCCTGTGTGATAATAGGGTGCCAACTGCATGCACCCACTCTTTGATTGATGTAGAGATGGTAATTCTACGTACTCGGATTCTCCAGCCTATTTGGGGGTTTTCGATGGTGCATTGCTGTTGCTTCAAGTTGTCATTCCCGAAAAAAGCCAGGCAGCTGCTTCTGATAAACGACCTTAGATTGTTTAGTAGGGCAATGACTAAAATTTTTTTTGCAGATTTTTCAACTGCCTGCCATGGCATGAGATGAGTTTTTTATTATGTATGAAGAATTTCAAAACAATTTTTGAAAATTTTACAAAAAGTTCCCCCACCAACCCAATTTTCTGACCCCACTTGCCCAAAATTTTGGGTTTTTTGGTTTGTGGTGCACAACAGCGACAATTTGCAAGCTTAAACACCCTTTAGGTGTTTGGGCCTTATAACTACACACAGTTTGAAAAAAATTTGAACGGAATTGAGCAATAGGTTCAAAAGTTATAAGCAATAAAGAGCTGAACTTGTAAAATGCTGCCTCTATCGGCAGAAATACAAAAAGGACTATAATTGGCTTATTATAGTGTGAAATTGATGTCAAATTTTATTTTAATGGTTAGGAAACAATTAAAGCAAGCATTTCAGCAAAATTTTTGTCATTTAAAAGCAATATAAATGATTTTTTGTGATTAGGTTGACATACTTTTAACTTGTTAAAGCTTATGATAATTTCAAATTCCAATTTTGAGTAGTAAAACTCTTAACGTTGTCCTATTTTTGATTATGTCATTGCAATCGTGTTCACAAAAGTTTACAGCAGAAAACTAAAACCATCGATCATTTTTCAAATTTGTGCACAAAGGTACTTCAAACACCGTCAAACTATCAAGGATATTAAGGCAGATTGTTGTGAACTACCGTACTACATTGTTTTTCTTCCTCACAAAAACACCATCATAAACTATACCCAAACTTCAATGCCAGTAGGTAATCTAATCAAAAGCATCAAGTTTCCTTTTTTGGAAAGTTCAACGATTTTTAATATTTGAAGTACGCAGATTAGCAAGTAGATCCACATCCAAGCGAAGTTGAGCAACATCACACTAAATTTGTTCTCCCTCTTCTCTTGAAAATTCAGTCAAAATACGCTGCAGCACGCAATCAAAAGCAAAAAAAAGAAATTTAAACTTCGTCACTTGCAGACCTTAAAAACACTTACTTTAGCTTAGTATTTAGTTAAATTTTAGCACAAAAAAAAGCATTAAAAAGTGACAATTTTTGCCGAGCGACTGATTTTTTACAAAAATATCGTTGCGTATAGAACCACACTTACAACTCTTCAAGAAAACTGAATTGTACGATGAGCTTTCTTTTGAATGATGTTAACGATCATGATAATTCTTTTAGCTTGGGATGACGAAGGGATTACTCTCAAGCTGCATTCACACGGGCGACTTTTAGCCAGGTGTCTAGCCAGGAATTTGCAAATGGAAGGGGGTGTTCAGAGGTGTGAAACCAAACTTAAACAGTTTACATTTGGAATTGGAACGTTTTTTTGCCCGAAATTAGGTGAAGAAAGCCTTCACTTGGATTTGGTCCAGTTTTTTGCCCAAAGTTAGATGAAGATCAAAAAAAAGGTCTTCGTCCAGGTTGGGATTGAGTTTTGCGACCGAATTCTCTTAAAGTCCAGAGTCAAAGTAGTCACATTCTCATTGGTAATGCCAATGGGGGAGTATTTTCGCTTTTAGAGCAAAAATTGGTCTCAAAAAATAATAAAAAACAGGTTATTTTGCATACTTTGCATGCCAATGGGTAGGCCTAATCCCCGGCCCCATATGGCTACGCTACTGCTTTCAGCTGTTAGAATCGGCATTTTGCCTTTTAATTCTTCCTCAATTGCTCTTGTTTCTTTCTTTATCGATTTGAGAAAGAAAAAAGGCAAAATGCCGATTCTCGCAGCTAAAAGTCGCCCGTGTGAATGCAGCTTCAGATATATTCTACTCAAGGCCGTAGCCAAAGGGGAGCCGGCTGGGCCAAGACCCTTCCTGGAAATGCTTTAGCTTCCTTGGCAATGGCGCAACTAGTGGTTTTAGTCAAAGGGAGCAAGCTTCACCATATATTTGCGGCATTTTTCTATTAAATTTGGTTGAGAAAACAAAACGTTTTTACCGTAAATTTAATGCTTTTTTTTTCTGCCATATAATGGTGAAAACCAAACCAAAGAACGTCTTTACCAAAAACTCAATGCTTTTATTCGTATCATTTTTGTTTTTAGGTGAAGACTTTTCCCATTTCTGTCGTTTGCTTTTTTGCAGAAATTTGTTGCACCTGGGGGCCCATGTCTATGGGAGCCTCTGTGGAGTAAGAAAAAAAATTTTTTTAAATAAAATTTTAACAAAAATTTGCAGAATTTTTATTCTTTTTCATAACTCCGCATGTAAAATAAAGCTACAAATACCAGTTATATGTTGCAACCCCCCTTTAATAATGAACCCTGAGGTTTGTCGAAAACCACATGTCTGAACCCAAGCGGTCGTCTTTTTAAAGCAATCCGCCATCAACACCAATTGCTACTGTTTAGCATGTATGATTACGTTTAATTTAAATTTTAAAAATATTTCAAGTTTATTTTTCAACATCTCATTATTAGAACAGTGATGTTTTCCTCTATAGTCACAACAATTCATGAAATACTTGCTTTAAACAAATTATACCATGAAAAATAGAATTTGACATCAATTTCACACTATAATAAGCCAATTATAGTCCTTTTTGTATTTCTGCCGCTAGAGGCAGCATTTCACAAGTTCAGCTCTTTATTGCTCATAACTTTTGAACCTATTGCTCAATTCCGTTCAAATTTTTTTCAAACTGTGTGTAGTTATAAGGCCCAAACACCTAAAGGGTGTTTAAGCTTGTAAATTGTCGCTGAGTTGTGCACCACAAACCAAAAAACCCAAAATTTTGGGCAAGTGGGGTCAGAAAATTGGGTTGGTGGGGGAACTTTTTGTAAAATTTTCAAAAATTGTTTTGAAATTCTTCATACATAATAAAAAACTCATTCAATCCTATAGCAGGCTAGATTTTTTTTTCTGTAGTCATTACCCTACTGTTTAGCCCTCAAGCGTTGTTTTTCCCAATAAAATTAGGACTTATCCACCTTCCGACCACTTATCTGGCAAACTACCAGCTGAGCTACGTCGTCGTCAAAAGTGTTGCTGGCTATGAAATGACACTGTGACGTAAACCACCCAATCAATTAAAGTGAAATCAAATAACCTTATGGTGATTTAGAAATATTACTCATGTGTTTGATTAAGTACTTTGCTTTTACCGAACCACACCAACACAGAGCACCCTTTTTTGTGTTTTGTTTGCAAACCTTTTGTCTGGCTGAGTCACTATACAGCGGGTAGATTGCTTTGCCCCATTGAGAAGGAAGCGTAGAGTGTTTTTTCCCAAGAACACAACAAAAAATTGTCAGTTCGGTAATCAAATTGCAATTTAGCAACCTTTCGATCATTAGATGAAATAATTGGAAATACCATAATATTAAAGAATCAAGATTTCGTAAAATCGCTGAAGAATTATTTTATTTTCAATTTACGATTTACGCTAAAAGTTCATGAAAAGCGAAAAATGGTGAAAACCTGGCTTCTCAGCAGCTGGCAATTTAACACAAACAGCAGGTCTCTCAATCGACTGGCCCCTAAATTTAGAAAATCAACCATGAATTTAAAAGTTAGGTTCTCATTTCGCTTGGCTTGAAACTTGCAAGCATTTTGCGAAAAAGCAACAAACGATTTTTGAGAGTATTTGCTTTTTAGTTTGACCTGACTGTGAATCAAATCCAGTCCTTTTTCATCTTGTAAACGTTGATTTATAAACTGAGCTTAATAAAGTTGTGCAAAAAGGAACAAACTTCTGTCAAGTATTGCTTGCAAAACAGTGCATGGCAAAAAAACAAAAAAAACAAGTCTTGCTTGAGCGAGATCAGAGAAAATGAGCGCATGCTGTGATTTCGTGCTAATTGTCGAATTTATAAACATGTAATTTAGTGAATGTTTATTCTCAAGCAACACTAAGTAATAAAAATAAAGGTCAGTCTATTTTATTACTATAGTTGGTAATTGTTTTAGTCGAAATAACTAGAAGTAAGAAGACGCTTTACAGTGTAACAGGTTATTGGCTACTTTGAACGAAATAATTTTGTGGCGATATTTTTCTCATGAAACTAGAAGAAAGAAAAACGTGCTAATCATCATTGATAGCTCTATATTGATTATCTATTGTGCGCTGGCCAATTTAAAAACAAAATAGACGAAGATAAAAACCCGCTAAAGAAAAAAGCTAAAATCAAACACGAAAAAGCAAAAAGCAGAATGAAAAATGAAGTTTCAAGAGTAAAAGTCACCAGAAAGTGACTATTTCACCAGGAAATGTTTAGCTACAGAGAGAAAAACAAAAATGAGAAATATTCATATGCTCATTTCTGTTTTATTTTTTAAAGAGTCAAGAATAGGGTTTGGGTTAATTTCGGGTTAGCTTTAGACGAAAGATTCGAATTTGGGTTAGATACAAGTGAGAATCAATAAAAAAGAAATTTTTCGTAAAATAAAACCTCCCATATAAAAAATAAAGGGGCTGTTATTTTTAAACCCCCAAGTGATAAAGCTTTAGGGTTGTAATCAAATTTTTAGCGGCCAGAAAATTAATTTAGATAACTATTTTGAGCTTAAGTGCAATAATGATAAATTTAAAGAGTTAAATAAAACAGTTCTTTATTTCATAATCGGCTTGTGCTTCAAGATAAAACGCGGTATATTATTTTTAAATATTGAAGACTGCATTTGCGAAGGCAACAGCGGAGCTTATGTGCAGTAGTTTGTTTGAAATAATTGATATGTTATAAAAACGTGATTTCTTCAGATTGCTTTTCAGAGAATGCTTGTAATTCCGAACCGGTTTTGCTTGTCGATTTTACAGCAGTTGAGGTGAACTATATTTTCTATTGACTAATGTATTTTATTGCTCAGTTGCAAAGATATTTAAAGACTAGGGGCAAATTTACTATCGGCCGTAGCTGAGAAATAATTGCGTGGTGTTAAAGAGCTTCATGCTTGATTGCACGAATTACTTTGATTAACGCTTCTCTAGGAATAGTAACATACAATATAGTTTAATTGAAATTTAGCTTTTGTGTTGGTAAATTACTGGGTTGCTTTTTCAAAAATTGATTGAGCGGTAATGCTCTTATTTCTGGAGCGGGAGGTCTGAAGTTGAAATCTCGGGCCAGTCCAATGAAACGCTGTGTTGCCAAGGGCTCGCCACCGCTGCGTTATTTTTTTTGGAAGGAGCTGTGTTGTCAGGCGTAATGACGCAGATGTGGGCCCCGCAAATTTGTTACACGCTGAGGTGTGATACAGCGAGTATACTGAGATTTAATTGTTTTCGCTTTTCAAAATTATCTATAAAATATTAGCAGCTCAGTTAGCAGTTGTTCAAACAAATAAAACATCATAACAGTAGATTTGGAGGAAAAATTTGTATTTATTTTTTTTCAAAAAACAATTGGTAACCACGTGTTGAGTTTTGGGAGTTGCAATAAACATATCAATTTAAACCAATGACGAATTATAATCGCTATGATCCCAGTACATGCCGCGATATGACGACTGTGTCAGTGTCACACAACTTAAAAAAAGTACTAGCAGAGTTAGCACGCTGATTTTAGTTTGACCAGTCGGGAAATGAAATTCCGAGACCACCGCTTCTATTCTGAGAGACAAAAGTGCGAGTTGTAGAATCATTTTCATTTTCGTTGTTGAGCAATTAAAAATCGAATTCTGTCACTGCTTTGAAAGTTCTTTGTCTTTTGCACAAAAAAAAACGTTTTTACTATCGCTTGTTTATTTTGATGACGTCTTGTGACTTAGAATACTTAATTTTGTTGATATATGCCAATAGAATATCAAATATTGTTTCGATATTCTAGTAGTTTGAAGTTAAAATAAGCAAAATAAATTATAGTGTTTGGAACTTATTCGCCTTGGTTTATATAAATACGCATAGGTTGAAGCTGGTTTTCTTGTTTGAATTTCATATAATCTTTCTAAAATGCTTTCGTTCTTTGCGTGTCATTTTTTTCCAAGCAGTTTGGTAGAACCGTAGCAGCTAAAATGAAAGGTGCATTTTTTCAAGTTGGCTTAAGAATGTAATAATTTATCGACATCGCATATATCTAACTGGACTCATAAATTTTGTTAAGTTCTGCACGGTGTGGTTAATTTTGGTTAATGCTTTTGATAAAATGTTTTTCTACCATTACAAATATACGACTTTGATATTCTACATCCGGGGTTCTCAAACTATTGGGGTTATAGAGCCCTTAAAAAGGCTGATCATTATTTACGGACCCCTACAATAAATTTCAAAAAAAAAGTAAACAAATAGCTTGCCGAGCTCCTAGGTTTCTTAAGCAGAGCCCTGGGGCTCCGTACGGAGCGCTTTGAGAACCCATGTTCTACGTGATTAATGCATTTAATTTGAAAACCTTAAGCATGCTAAATACTTTCGTGATTTTCTCTTAAGCTATGCGGTAATAGGGCTGTTATTGGTGAGTTATTGCATCAAAATAAAACTACTAAAATAGTAATGAATTGCATTTTACTCGTACTATACGGTTTTGCGGATGTAGCTCCAATTTGGTATTGTTGTGCATTAAAAAGGTGTTTGATTCCGCAGACCAAAATAATTGTTTTAATCAGCTAAAAAACGGACAAAACTCATGTTTCTTGAAACAACAATGTTTTTTCTTGCTACTATGAAGTTATTTTTACTGATTTGAATAGATAATCAGGAAGGAGAAAAAAGTCATTAGCTGCTTGATAAAAATATTGATAGCTTCTGCCACAATTAAGCTTCTGTCACTATTTCAATTCCAAGTGCCACTAGCCTTGCTCTAAATTTATTAATTTGGGTTATTTAAAAAGAGTTTGTTTAATGTACTGTTGAATAAAAATAATGAAACGCTTTGATACAACAAGTTCGTAAAACTTTATTATAGCAAACCTTACAGTATATACTGTAGAATCATCAATGTAATGCATAATTCTATATAGTATGTAATCTTACTCTAGTTTATAAATTATTATTTTGTTTGTTGTTTTTCTGCAGTTGTAGCTGAAACCATAAAGTGAAACAGAGCCGAAGTTTCAGTAACTAGAAATACCTTAGTGATTATTTGGTTTATATGAAAAGATAAATAAAAACATTAAATGGATTTTTTCAATTGTCTCATTTTTCAGTCAGAATTCTGAGAATGTAGGTATTATCTTAAAACTTATTCTCGTAGTCAGAAAAGCAGGTACAAAGCTTGCGATTTATTTCGTTGAATTTTAGTACATCGATAATCTTATGGTGATTATTTTTGAAAAAAATTCCGTATGCAATGTTGAAATTTGAGGCCGATAGTAAAGGCGTTCATCCAAATAGTTTGTCTACTAGTTTTATTCTTAGTCTGGTAGAGCTTTTTTTGCAAAACCAGTTGCAAAAAAGCGGCATATCAAAATACAGTACGTATAACAACCCATTTTATCTCATAGATCTTCTATAGAACCCTTCCAAAATGTGCCGTGGTAAACATTAGCGCAAAGTGCCGCCGCTAGAGCAAGAAAAGTATTGGGGCACAAAGCCAAAACAAGGGTACAATATAAGCAAAAGCAACTCAATTAATTAGCGGGTTTTATTGGCTGCAGTTTACTATCAAATATTCATTTTGTGTATTACTTTTAGCGAAGGCCAAATGTACTCGTGTACTCGGCTCTGTTTTTGACCGAGTACCGAGTACATTGACCTTCGAGTACGAGTACCAGCCGAGTACCTGGGGTTCCGAGTACGAGTACTCAAAAAATGGTACTCGAGTTGTACTCGAGTACGAGTACTGTACTCGAGTACTCCATCACTGGTATTTAGTACTCATTATTGATTGATTTGATTGGTTGCATGTTTACCATCCTGCCGCAAAACAGCGACGGTGGCGCTATTTTTTGAATGAATCCGCACTCGTTTAGGAGTTGGCCATTAACCAAATTTTTTGATTGAGGTTTGACTTCTTACTATGTAAATTTTGCTGTTTCTCCGGACAAATTTAGCAAGCAGACATAATCATTGCAACCGCCTTATGCAACAACGATTGTTGCTGCAAGAAGCGAGTGGAACATAATATTATTGTAAATCATACGATCAAGGTCATCGTGAAAACAAAGCAAAAACGCCTTTTCCTCCTCAGCCAAGCCGCAACAATTAATCAGTAAATTCATGAAAATGGAGCAGCATTGTTGTGTCGTAGCTACTTAGCGTTCTTGCTTAGAATTTGGCTAACAAATATACTGTAGCCATAAACAAACACTAGACAAATCGATAACGACTGCTCATCAGCACTAACCAATTAACTGCTATCGGGATAGCATCAAAATGCCAATCAAATTGTTTTTACCAATCTCGCGAATTGTGGACGCGGATTACAAGTGCCTTTCCATTGTATGCATTTAGCCTTTGTTTTTTCTTTTTTGTATTTAAAAGTAAACAATATCTCTTGTTTTCCACGTGCTGGTAAAACGCGCGATCGGTAAAACTGACCTTAATGGGTGAAATGCGAGAAGGTTTTACTCTAATAATTTACCGTTGCAGCCATTGCGTAAGCAGAAACTTCAATTATTTATTACAATACTTTCTGCAACCTCCTAAAGAATAAATTTAAAAAACACCAAAGTTACATATCTTTTACGCTATTTTTGGTCTGTGAGCCAACCGTACTAAAACTCATTTTAACAATCAGATATAGCACTATCTACAACAATAGCTACTAACACCTCGTCGTTCAGGTTTTAGCCTTTTTTTAGGAATATTTAGGAGCTGATCGATTGGATTAACCAAACTTTGACGTACTGTAATCGTTTTAATAATGGTTATTTGGGCTTGAGTTTTTGTCTCATTTTTATCTCATTCACTCACGAACGACCAACGTAATGGTAAGAAAAAAACTTGTAGTTGTTGGAGATAGTTGTGTAGGAAAACCTGAAATATGTCTCAAGTTAATGTCAAAGCTAAGCCCTGCTGAAATGTTAGTGTATGTCCCTACAGTTGTAGAAAATTGCGTCATAGATGTGGAAGTTGATGGCACAGAAGTCGAATTGGAATTATGGGATACTCAAGGTCAAGAAGATGTTAAGCGTCTTAGACATTTGAGTTACGCAGGCGCCGATGTGGTCTTGCTTGTATTTTCAGTAGTTGAACCCGATTCGTTATCTAATGCTGTTGAAAGGTGGTTTCCCGAAGTGAAGCATTTTTGTCCAAAAGCTCCAATCATTCTTTTAGGATATAAAACTGACTTGAGAAAAGACGCAGAGATTTTGCGGGAGTTATCTAAAATGAAACAAGGACCAGTCCTTTTTGAAATTGGTGAGCATATTGCTAATGAGTTGAAAGCGGTGGTGTATCTCGAATGCTCCAAGCTTACTCAGGATTCTGAAATGAAAGAAATATTGAAGGAAATTGTTGGAGCTTCACTTCATCAAAAAATATTAGCATTTCATTATGCAAAAGCAGAAAAGTTGAGAATGATTATGGTTGGCGATCCTGAGGTGGGAAAAAGTTGCATTTTGCAGCAGTTTGTTCAGAATGAATGTTTCAACGTATTTGATAATCTTCTGCTTCGACATACAAGTTTGGTATGGACTTCAGCGCTTGTGGAAATAGACGGGGAAGAATTTAAACTGCTTATTTGGGATGGATTATCAGATTCGAATACACGCACCCTTCCCAACACCGATCGAGTGTTTCTTCCAAAAAGACGGGATGTTGACGTTTTTATTGTTGCTTTTTCTGTCGTTGAACCCGATTCTTACAATGCCATTGAAGAGAAATGGTTTCCAGAATTAAAGCGTTATTGTCCCAAAGCAGCAATTGTTCTTGTTGGAAATAAAACTGATTTGAGAAGCAATTCACAGTGTCATATTACTACTGACATGGGTGAGCAGCTTGCGTACAGAATAAAAGCTGCAAAATACCTGGAATGTTCAAGCACTGAGGAAGAAAAAGTGAAGCAAGTGTTTGAAGAAATTGTTTGGGCTTCACTTTTTCGAATTGATAAAAGACGAAAAAAGAAACCCAGATTTCTTCGTTTTTTTCAGTCAAAACTAAGTGTCAAAAAAAATTTTAAACTTTTTTAAAATTTTGAAAAATTTATTTTAGAAATATTGCTAATTTGAAATGATGACGGTAGTCGCGTTTCTAAAGACAGTCCGTGAGTTCAGAAATTTGAAGTTTTTTCTGTTCCTCCAACATTCTTGAAGAAAATGTTGGTAGTTAAAACTCAGTTAGCTTACTTTTTTCTACACAGCGCAAACGAGCATCAAGGACTGGTGTCACTGGGCGTAAAACGTACGTGTACGTGTACGATCGTACATCTTTCCTTTATTTTAACCAACTGGTATCTCTTACGCTAGTAAAGCGGAACACCGGGGAATACCAAATTTCCCTTTAAAATACGCTCAAAATGCGTTTTACTTTTTACGCTTACGATTTTACGCCCAGTTTAGACTGGTTCTAATTCAGATGTTCCGCAATGTCATCTGCAAGATGACACCAGCGTAACGTTGGGTCTCCCATTTTTGCTATGAAAATTGCTTTTTGTTGTACAGTACAGTAATTCATAGTGCAACAATTTTAACCTATGTTTTAATTAAATCATTTTGGTAGATCTTATTTTTATTTTTGCATGTTTACCTTTCAGGTTCTACGTTTAACGTTAATCCTACCCCAAATTTAAAAAATCTAACCCAAACCCTAACGACAATTTGAAAAATAAGAAAGAGTAAATGAGCGCTCACTCTTTGCTTTCTTATTCTCTTTGCGGGCGTTACATATCGTTACATTGCTTTAAAATGCTATATATATTGTAAAATGCCATCCCGTTTGTGAATGTTTGTTCGAATTTTTCATTATTGTAGTTTCTCTGGCTTCGGCAACTATGCTTAAAAGGGCATTCAAGTCAAGTTTTTGACTGTTGACCAAAATGAAGCGAAGAGCCTAAAATGTATTTTTTTTCTCACCAAAATTGAACTTTATGCGTCTTCCCATTTTCAAGATATTGCATTTCAAAATTAACAATTTTCAATTTACTTCAGTTTCGCCATTTTGTTATTGTTGCAACAGAAGATTAGCTCTGGGTAAGCTGGCTTATACTTACTGAAAAGCAGTTGATTTACATAACAGTTCTTATCCTTTGTTTTCTTTTGACAACAATGCCACTGCACAACACATTAAAAAATAAGAATTAGAACATGTATTATCTTTTTGAAATGTTTGTTTCTAATTGGCAACATTGGCAAAATTTTTCAGCGGAAAAAGCCTTTTTAAGGAAAAATTTAAGCAGTTATGTTTATGGAACGGAAGATCATGGAAAGCTCAAGTCTTCAATTCTGTCAATTTTTTTGAGAAAAAAAACGAGCAAAATAGTATCCTATCTAAATGTTCTTCTAGCAAGTGGAAAACGGGGCCATAGCTTGAGAGGGCAAGGCGAGCTTAGTTCTGTCGAGAAATGCTTGATCCCCGCCTGGAAAATATTCACAGATTCTTACTGAAGCTGCAACATAACAATAAAAACAGTGAGAATTCAAAACCCAACCGAAATTTTGCCAAGTCCTCCCATACAATTGTTATCGCACCGAGCTTTTTTATTTTAATTATCTGTCGTTGTTGGGCCTCGAACACATTTATATTTCCTATTTTCTGCAGCAACCAAAAAAAAGCGTTTGCCTGCAGCTTCTGCGCACTTTACTTTGCTTTGTTTTTCGCAGTTTTAGAAAATCATTTTTTCACGTTTTTGCACGGTTGCTAATTACGTTATAGCACCGAACTACATGTTGTTCATTGGATTTTTGTTATCTGGCGGTTGGACGTATTTTTTTACAAGAGAAGACTTCGCGGTATTTCTGTTTTATTTTACTTTTCCGGGATACTTTTGATTGTTTTTTGCCGCGCTGATTTGAGTTAATTACCCAATAAATTTTGATTAAGTTCTTCTTTGTTGAAGTAATTGTCAGAGTCGGAGCGGTGAAGTCCTGGAAGCTCCTTCCAGGACACCTGCAACCACTAGTTACAGCTCATTCTGTAACATAAGAAAAACAATCATCTTTTCCGAAGAATCAACCCCATTCGGGAACTGAATTGCTGTACCAGTGGTTATTCCTTGGTACCTTTCTGCTTGGACCCCTGCATCAGCTGAGCTGCCATCAGCGCTCGCTGTACCTTCGTCGATTGCTGATTTGAACTTGCAACCATCCTTGCTGTCGTTCGGTTGAGTTGTGGATTCTGGTTCCAGCGCCTTCCTTTCGTCGTCATTCAACGATTCAACTTTACCTGCTTTCTTCGAGTTGCGATACCAGCGCTCATCTTTACCGTGAATCGTTGAGTTGGCATTTTCCGTTGGTTGTTGGCTGCTTCGAGTCGCATTCAATCTCCTATCTGCTGGTCCATCTCATTGATCGTCATCTTTTCATTCGTGGTCGTTGGCTTCGTGCCTTTTCTGTTCAAGCAAGAAATCCGTTTTTCCATTCAATCGTCGGACTGCAACTTGAATTTTTAAATTTGTTCATCGGACAATACTTTGTACCAAAACGGTGAAGAAATTCTTTGAATTGCGTAAGTTTATGCTTTATTGTATTGTATTGTGTTTAATTTATTGTATATTTTGTGAGATTGTTCCTTCCCTCTTATCTCCAAAATGTCAAATACTAATAAGAGTGAAAGTAATTTACCTGCTGACGCTAAGTGTGAGGAGAACGACCAGGTCGGATCTCCAAATTTGATTGACCGTGCCAGTCATTCAAACCTATTACCTGATTGTGGTAATCCTGGGAAAGTAAGGGAAAACCCCGCTGTCCAGGCTACCCCGGGGAACGTACCCCGCAAACTGCTTACCATGCATCGCAAGTTAATGGTCGATATAAAACGTAGTCGCGGAGCTCTTTTAAAATGTAAAACTAAGGCGCAGTTAGATCAGGAATCCAGTAAAATTTCTGTGATAACTAGGACTCATGATAATTTCATATGCGCAGTAAAAGAACTTAAAGAAGACGATCTTTTAAAAGATTTGTCTTCTGACGTTACTAAATGCCTGCAAAAATGCCTTGACTTGTATAATGAATGCTGCTCGCGTATTTGCGATAAATCTGATGATAAAACTTGCGAAGTCTCTGACACTAGCGAGGAGGAGACTGATCCCGAACCGTGCGATAGCGTCTCGCAAGTCGATAGTCGCTATAGTGCTACTTCCAGCAAATCTTCAGTTGTAAAACGTATCGAATTGCAAAAGAAGCGTGCTGAACTTGAAAACATGCAAGAACTTGCAAAAGCAAAAGCTCGTAAAATGCGGAAGTTGGCTGAAGCCGAAGCTGATGAAGCGGAAGCCCTAGCCAAAGTACGCTTGGAAATGGTCAATATTGAAGCCGAGGAACAGCTGCTTGCTTGTTCTGAAAGTGGGTCTTCAATTGTTGCTCCATCTAAAACCTCTAAAGCTGAATCTGTGCTTCGACGACGAGTTGGCTCGGAAAATCTTGCAAAACCAAATACCACTAATCGTGTAGATTCCGCTATTAAAATCGAGCGTTTTCCTGAATTTAATTTTGATACACGTTTGAGTGCGAAAACGCCTCGTTTTATGCCTGTAAACTTGATCGGACCTTAACTAAACCTAAACTTGCTATAAATCGCATTAATGATTCTACTAATCGAGTTAATGCTTGGTTAAATGACGAGACGCGTCAGGATGCTTCCGTAAGAATCGAACCGGAGACCGTTGCGCCAAGAATTGTGCAAGAAACTAAGTATCCTAATCGCGGAGTTGCGAAGGTGCCAGAATCGGCTCCTGGAAACGCTGACCGTGAAACTAGTGCACCTTTCCAATCTCAAACTTGCAATAGGGCCAAACAAACGCTTTCAATTGATAACCAAGATGTTAATTTGCTCACCTATCTTGATCGTCAAGGCAGGAACGAGTACATTACACTTGCTTCGCAAATTGCTTATGACGGTAACAATATTGCTTTCGTTTTTTACGAAAACCAAATTCGACGGCTTATGGAGGAGAGTCCCTTTGAGGAACGTAAACTCGAGGTGTTGCGAGCATCTTGCGTTGGACAACCACGTGAGATGGTTAACTTGTTCTGTGCACCTATGAAAAGCATGTCTACCTCGGAGCGTATCGAAAAGGCTTTAAGCCGTTTGCGGCAAAGATACGGAGTTACGGCTCGATTTACTTCGGAACCTAAAGTTAAAGCCGTGCGTCTTGGCCCTAAAGTTTCGTTTAACTCGGCGTCACTGAAGATGTTTAATGAGGATTTAAATACCCTCGAAGTTTTTGCTTACGCCCATGACGAACCGGGAAAGCTTTCTGGCCAACTCCTGCTAGATACAGCGGGTCGTTTGCCCATCATTTTAAAACGTAGGTACCTGGACTATCTTGACAAATTGGGATTGGATATGAGTCAACCTGGGTTTGAGTCCCTACGTAAATTTATTCTTCATGAGATTGCTATGATGGCCTCAGAATATGCACAGGCTTTCTTTAAACAGGAGGAAAAGGAGGGGCCACGTGATTCCGGGACCGGTTCTAAGGATTTCCGAGTGCGTCAGGTGGGCATTAAGGTGGATAATCGAGACCGGGACCGGAGCTCTACTGGGACCACTTCTGATACTCCCAGAACCAGTTCACGTAAAACTAGTGCTTCTAAGCCCTCATATGGCGCTAATGATAAACCTAAACCGCCGCCTATATGCTTCGTGTGCTCCAAACCGGACTCCAAGCATTTTTTAATGGATTGTGAAATTTTTAATGACTTTTCACCTAAAAGTAGACGCCAAACGGTTATCGAAGCTAAGCGGTGCTTAAACTGCCTATCTTTAGATCATATAGTGCGTAATTGTCCCCGCTCTACTGAATGTCGTAAATGCGGACCGCGCTCTCAAAATAAACATGCAACCGCGTTGCACGAATGCTTTATTTCTCCAAACACTGGAGCCGCGGATAAAGGCAGCGATGAACCTGGCTCTAAAAATGAAACTACGCAAAATGAACGTAATGAAAGAGTTGTTTTGAAAGCAAACTCTTCGGACAAACGTGTGATCCTGCTTCGTACTAGCGCTGTTAAAATTGTTAACCCCACTTCGGGCAGGTCGTCTCTTGTCTATGCCCAACATGACACGGGTTCTCAAGTGACACTTATTTCTGATAACTTCAAAACTGAACTTGGTTTAGAGACCGTTCCTGAACCTTCGATAACTATTCGCACCCTTGGTGATAAAACTGTACCTGTTGAGGGTCGCACTAACTTTAAACTTCAATCTCTTTATAATGGTGAAGAGTTCAATGTTAAAGATGCACTGGTTGTTCCTCAATTTTCGGACGATGCCCATACTCTGCCACATGCTGTGGACACTAGTACGCTGGAACACTTCGAAGGGGTTCATATTCCGGTTGCACCGGGTCGGAGATGTGTTGATGTTCTGATTGGTCAGTCAGACAAATCTTTGTTGACTGTCCTTGAGGAGCGCGAAGGCATGGATCCGGAGGAGCCGAATTATGTCCTCACGCGACTGGGGCCCATTGCTAGTGGGGGCAGAGTGTGTGGTCGCTTAAATTCTTCAAATTGCTTGTCCACTATGCGGATTAATGTCTGTTCGCCGGTAAATGCTAACTGCGAATGTGCTAAACTAAAGAAAAAAAATGTTGCGTTAAAACAGTCAATCCGCGAATATGAGCTTCAGGACGAAATGATACAGCCATCGAGGAACGATGAGCTTGCTCATAAACTGATTGAATCTGATATCAAGGTGAAAGACGCCAGGTACGAAATTCCGGTGCCCTTTAACTTGGAAAAACTTCAAACGTTACCTAACAATTACGAGAACGCATTAAATAGAACCTTGTCACTGCGTAAAACCGCGTTGCGTAATTCTCAGCTGCAACAAACACTTGTTGACACCTTTTCTGAGTTGATTTGTAAGAAATGGATTGAACCTATTGAGGATTTGTCATCTTGTGTTGAACCTACGTGGTATTTGCCCCTTTTTGTGACAAAGTCTGCTAAACCCAGAGTGGTATACGATGGTGCGGCTACAGTTCAAGGTATGTCATTGAATCAAGCTGTTTTCGCTGGTGAAAATTTATTGAATAATCTAGTTGAGGTTTTGACTCGGTTTCGTCTTGGTAAATTTGCTTGCGTGGCCGATTTAAGCAAATGTTTTTTCCAAGTTCAAATTCCTCCTAGTCAGCGAAACCTTTTTCGATTAATTTGGTTTAAGGATAATGATGTAAAAACTGGTGATGTTCAAGTTTACCGTTTTACAAGACACGTCTGGGGGATAAACTCCAGTCCTTTTGTTGCTTTACTTGCTATTAAACGCTTAATAGAGGAAAACCCTATTAATGCTTCTTTGTTAACTTTGAATGCTGTAGAATATAATCGTTACATGGATGACGTATTGCTTGCCAACAATTCGTTGGAAAATCTTAAACTGATTGTTAAAGAAGGACTTGACCTATTTAGTAGTCGTGGGTTTAAACTACGAAAATAGGTGGCTAACTGTCATGCTAAAGAAATTTTGTCTTGTGTGCCTCAATGTGATTTGGCGACAGGTGTTACTGAGGTTGATCTTGGGTCTGATCCCCTCCCCGATTCTAAGACACTAGGCTTAACCTGGGATCCTGAAAATGATAAATTTCGTGTTACTATCAAGGAATTTTTGAACGCTGCTACCAGGCGAGAAATGTCTAGTCAACTTGCTAGCCAGTTCGATCCTCTAGGCATGGCCTCACCTTACCTGCTTTGGGGTAAATTGATATTGCAAAAGGTAGCTACTTCGGGTGTTGATTGGGACGAGACTCTCTCTGTCGACATTCAAGATTCTTGGAAAAAGTGGTTAGGTACTTTAAGTCTAATAAATGATTTTTCTATACCTCGGAATTGTTTACCTGATCTTGAATTTGATTTTGCTGTGGCTAAGTTTCAATTGCATGGTTTTTGTGACGCTTCTGACTCGGCCTTTTCTTGTGTAATTTATCTTCGATGTTTGGTTAATGATAAACCTTCTGTAAGTTTTGTTCTAGGAAAATCTAGAGTGGTTTTAAAACAACAGGCAAATTGGATAATTTCTAGAAAGGAACTGGAAGCTGCGAAATTGTGCAGCGATCTAATGTTACAGGCTAAAGAGTCTTTGCGTCATTTTAATTGTTCTTTACATTTTTGGACTGATTCTCGGGTAGTCCTTGGCTGGATTACTAATGCGGATCTGCATCTCGCTCGCTTTGTGAAACGTCGGGTGGATAAGATAGTTCGAGTTGCTCCTGCTTCGGCGTGGAACTACATTCATACCACGCAGAACCCGGCCGATGTTGGTACTCGTAGTGCTGCTTGCAGGAACCCAGACTCTGTACGTTTGTGGTTGGAGGAACCTGGTTGCCTGTTGCAGGGACGGGTTGACGTTCAGACCTCCGACTCGAGCGCTGTCGTTCGTGTGAGTGTTGTGAGTGGTTTGTCTGTTGAAGAGGAGGGCGAGTGCGGGTTGGATAAGCTCATTGCCACGTCACGAGATCTGTATACGTTGAAAAAACGTCTTGCTTATCTTATGGCTTTCGCGGAGTTTATCGTAGCAAAATTCAAAAAGATAAACTTTCAAAAACCGGACTTAAACGCTACATATTTAGATCACGCCATTGTCAAGACTGTGAAGTATGTGCAGGGGCGATGCTTCGGGGCCGCAGTCGATTCGCTGCGCAGGGGCTCGCCTGATGGTTTCGACGCTATTTTGCGACGTCTTAATGAAAAGCGTTGCGACCCGGAGAGTACAAGACGGATTAATGAACTTAAAACGTTAAGAAATTTACGGCCTTGCGTCGGTCAAGACTCTCTCTTTCGCATCGATGGACGTTTGAAAAATGCTGAGCTTCCTATCGATGCAAAGCATCCTACTGAGGTTGATAGATCTATTTTAGAGCGCTCGTTGAAAGCTTTGAAAAAATTCGCTTTTAAATTAACAGGAATTTCCACAAAGAGGGGATTCCCGAAAGCTCGCGTACGATCAGACACAGTTAGCGATTCCAATTAAAGTCCTAATTCTAATGTCATTAGTGTAAGCGGATGAAAAGAGTTTTTAAAGGTGAATTCACAAAAGACCAGATGGCTCATACCTTTACACTTTAACCTCAAATTTAAAGCTTTTAGACTCACCACCTTCGGCGATTCGGTTCTCAGGCAAGTAGTTTTTAAACTTGGTTTGGTAAACTTTAGACTCACCACCTTCAGTGGTTCGATACTTGGGTAAGCCTTACTAATTTTAGACTCACCACCTTCGGTGCTTCGGTTCTCAGGCTAGTATTTTAAACTTAGGACTCACCACCTTCGGTGGTTCGGTTTCCGGGCAAATTTTAGACTCACCACCTTTGGTGGTTCGGTTCTCAGGTAAGTCTTACTTGCTTTAAACCCACCTTCGGTGGTTCGGTTCTTAGATAAGTATTTTTTAAGCTTAAGACTCACCACCTTCGGTGGTTCGGTTCTCAGGCAAACCTAGTCAAATTTTTAAGCTTTAGACTCACCACCTTCGGTGGTTCGATTCCCAGGTAAGCTTTACAAATTTTAGACTTACCACCTTCGGTGGTTCGGTACTTAACTAAGCCTTGCTAATTTTAGACTCACTAAGCTTGAATGGCTTTAACCACATTAGTTCGATTCGAAAACAAACCAAATCTCTAAACGCTAGTAAAAGTTGAAAGGGTTCAAGCGCATTAGTTTGACTTCAAGACAACATACGCCAAAGGACTGACCCTTGCATCATTGGGGTTAAACGAGTACAAGTTCTATTGCGCCATGCTCGCTCCATATTCGAAAAAAATTAACAAAAAGGTAGCGATTCACAGCTAAACCTTAGATAGATCAACAGCTGTCACGATTTCGACACGGCAGCGGAAATTCAACTACAGGAAACGTTTCAAGTTACACAGAGCTTAAACGTACTAAATAGACTTCATAGTATTAACTAGAACATCTTTTTTAGAAACTACCGGGCTATTCACTTTTAACCAACTACTTTGAAGCCAGGCACTTGCGGTGATTTGACAAACCACCTGCGGTGGTTCGGTACTCGAGCAAGACACTAAGAGTCTTTAGACTTGAAACAATTCCCAGGCAAACCACCTGCGGTGGTTTGATACTCAGTTACTCTTCAGGTCAACGCTAAGTTTCGATTCTCAGGTTAATTATTCGCTTATACTTTAACTAGTTACTAAACAACACTTGAGACTTGAACCATAGCCAGTTCCCAGGCAAACCACCTGCGGTGGTTTGATTCTCAGGCAAGACACTTAGGGTCTTAAAGCCAGGCACCTGCGGTGGTTCGGTACTCAGGCAGGGCCAAGTTTCAAACAACTAGCTAGGGTTAGAGCTAAGGTTAAGATGCCGCAATTGGATGACGCCCCAATTTTGCAAACACCCTAAACACCCTACACCTTAAACACCCCAAACACCCTACACCCCAAACACCCCAAACCACACGAAATCTTTCATCTTATACTACTCTCGAAGTTCTAACCCACAAGTCCCAAACACACACAAAACAAGCTACCAGAGCATGCAAAACAATGCAGAGCAATGCAAGGCAGAGCAGAGCATAGTAGAGCAGACCAAAGCAGAGCAGAGCAGGCAGAACAATCACTGAACAAATTTTGTCCTCCCCTAAACGCACTTAATCTCAACTGACTTGTATGTCCCTAAATTTGGTAAAAATACAGAACACGAGAAACAGGAATTTAACTTGAGAAAAGCACATAATTCCAAGAAATATCGTAGCCCCAAAGTTAAAAACTTTTCACATCCATGACTAAGTCGCTCGTATCCGCCAAAGTTTCTTGTTTATGCAGCGTTTCCGTCAATTTTTAATTTTTGATTCATATTAACCTATCCAACAGATTTAGTTTTTGTAGATAATGGGGGGAGATGTACCATAATTGGAGGACTCTTTATAGATGAGATTTTCAAATTTTTTCGTGTTATATTTTTATCTATCTAGAAAATTTAATTTGTCTAGCTTGACTGGTTCAAAATTTTGAAGGACCCATTGAAGGAGGACTTCCCGATTGTGGCACCTGAAATTAATCTTATTTTGTTTACCTATTATGATTTTATAATGCTTTTATATTTACCTATTCTGAAAGTTTTTTGTGTCTAGCCCTTGAATGGTTGAAAAGTTTAAGTTTTGAAAGACCCAAATGAGAGATCCTCATTTTGGTGCACAAATTTTATCAAATTTTATCTTTCCTTTATATTTGCTTGCGTATTCTTATATTATGATGTGTCTAGCTTAAACTATTAAAAAGTTTGAAATTTGGCGTCCTCGTTTGAAGGAGATCCCCATTGTGGCACCTCCAAATTATGTCAATTTTTTCTTTTCTTTATATTAACTTATTCTGAAAATTTCATCAGCGTAAGTGGTTAAAGTTTGAATTTTGGCATCCTTGTTTAAAGGGGATTTCTTCATTTCGGCACCCCCAAGTTTTGTCAAATTTTATCTTTCCTTTATCTTTGCCTATCCTGATAACTTCATATGGCTAGCGTTTGTAGTTAAAAAGTTTGAATTTTGGTGGCCTCGTTTGGAGGAACCCCCCATTTTGGTACCCCCAAATTTTGTCAAAATATATCTTTCGTTTATATTTACTTACGAGAAAAATTTCATGAGTCTAGCTTAAAAGGTTAAAAAGTTTAAATTTTGGAGGGCCCGTATGGAGGAACTCCTTCCATTTTGGAACCCCTAATTTTTGTTAGGTTTAGTTTTATTTTCAATATTTTTCCATTCGCAAAATTTGATCCATGTAGCTCTAATGATTTGAAAGTTCAAAATTTTGGCGGCCCCGTTTTAGGGGATCCCCCATTTTGATACCCCCAAATTTTGTCAAATTTTATCTTTTTGTTATATTTGCCAACCCTGAAAATTTCATGTGTCAAGAGCGAATGGTTAAAAAGTTTGATTTTTGGCGGACCTGTTTGGGAACCCACCGTTTTGGTATCCCCAAATTTTGTCAAATTTTATCTTTCGTGTGTATTTACTTCCCCTAAAATTTCATGTGTCGAGCTGAAAAGGTTAAAACGTTTGAAAGTTTGAGGACCGGTTCGGGGGGGGGGCCCTCATGGTGGAACCCCCAGTTTTTTAGGTTGTATTTTCCGCAGCAAAGTTTTCTAGTGTTCAATTTTTGTGCTGTTGTTCTTGACTCGATAACCAAAAGGTCCCTTTGCTGTCTCCTGGCTAAGGCGGCTTGGTGAATAAAATGTAATTACAATTACTATATTTTTATCGTCCGAATGAACAAGAGTTTTGCAGTTGTTGCTAAACTTTCAAATACTCTCTTCTCTTCCATTTGTTAAAGAATTGCTGCTTGCGGGAGTTGGATTGTTGGTCGCTTTGGTATCAAAATATTTACATCTAAACATGCTGATTGTGCCACAATAATCCCAGCAATGTTGAACAGAGGTCAAAGATACCCACAGAGCTCCTATTTGTTTTAAAAGCGGGATGTTATAAGGGGCACATATCTAGCCCGCATTCGACCAACACTATCGCTAATTTCTTCTTTGTATTATTGGTTTTGTTGTACTTACTGTAGACTTGATAGTTTTGCTATCAGAATTTACGGAATTCCAATTACTCAATATACTTACAGCAAACGTTTATCTATTTTTGCATATAGTTATTGTTTGAATGGTTTTCAAAGTAAAAAAGAAAAAAAAAACTTTGCTGATAATATTGATAGTTTTGCAATAACGCTTAAAGGTTATAAAATCTTGAACGATACAGTTATTGATTGATCAATATTGATGACTACTCAGATATTGATGAACCGATATTGATCACTGTTCAAATGCAAGTTATTGTATAGTGTTTGCAAAAATTCCAAAATTACATAGCAGATTTGGAACCAAAATTATTTTCAAAACTGTGAGGTAGCACTTCCCTCACATATCTGCTTTTCCAATAGGCTAGTGTTTTATCAGCATCTGAATTCACACATAGCCTATCCTGGGACAGAGTTGTAAGTCGGGCCGGGTTTTTCGGCTCGGGTTCGGGCCTAAAGTTGACAAAATTTTGGGCTTAATTCGGGCTTGAGACGCGCTTTTTGTCTGAGGAGCACAAAAATACAATCAAAAGAACTAAGCAATAACGCTAACGTTTTTCAGACCTAACTTAACTTTCGAGTTTTTTCGGGTCGGGTTCAGGCTTACATTTACGGGTTCGGCCCGGATTCAGGTCTGAACTAGTCTGCCCGTTTACAACTCTGTCTTGGCAGCCCGATCGAATCCTCAAACTACTCACGAGGGCAATTTCTGCCCTTTCCATCGTATCCTCTTATTAGATTAGTCTGATCAGAGTCTGACAACAAGGTCACCAGAAAGAGGATGCTCGACTAGTATCACACAGGCTAAAGCAAGTTTGAAATATGCATATAGCGTTCTATTGTGGTAAATTGCTAATGTGATATCATATAATGGTGTCCATGGTTAGTGATGCTAGCGCAATGCGGTTGAGCTTAATGGAGTGCCAGCGGGATACTGGTTTAGAATCCTCTTTCTGGAGATCTTGTTGTCAGACTTTGATGAGAGTAATCTGAGAAGAAAGTACGATGGCAAGTGGAGAAATTGCCCTCGTGTGTGGTTTGAAGGTTCGGATGGGCTGCCAGGATAGGGTAAGTGTGAATTCAGATGCTGATGAAACACTAGACTAATGGGAAAGCAGATGCGTGAAGGAAGTGCTACCTCACAGTTGTAAAAATAGTTTGTAAAAATGTTTATTTTATTGTACTCTCTCCTTAAAACTATCAAGCCTATTCTTTTTTTTTAGCTGTTTTGCGATGTGTGTTTGCTTTAATGTAAGTATAAATACAAATTTTTGTAAAATTTTGTAAAATTTTTTGTAGATTTTTGTAAATTTTTGAAAATTTTTGTGAATTTTTGTTGAATATTTAAAAAAAATGTACACTATACAGTAATTTCAAGTTATAATTGTTTCTTTTTGCATCCAATATCGAGCCAATGTTTGTTTTTAAGCTGTTTTGCCATCTGTGTTTGCTTTATTGCAATCATGAATGTAATTTTTTTGTGAAAATTTGTAAATATTTTTAAGTTTTTGTAAATTTGTTTGGTAAAAGTTGCTGATAATGTGTTATGAATGCAAGCTTATTCTAGTTATGTTTTTGTAGAGAATTTGCGATTATATGCCGTATAAAATAATTATTTTTATGTGCTTAAATTTTCGTACTGATCAGAAGCGCACGGAAAGCGAGGAGGGATAAAGAGTTTATCCCTTTTCAATCACTAATCGGACCACCAAAGTGCACATTTATTTCAAAAACGCCAACTGTCTTTGCCCGTAGCTTAAAAATGCATTTCCGAAATATTGCACGCTTCGCCATCACGCTCCGTGCTATTGTCTCTAGAAGTTGGGCCTAATAGCTTTCCGTTGTGATGTCATAAAGCTGGTTGAACAAAATTTGACTTTTAAGCCATCCTTCGAGAAGAAAAAAAACTTGCGTCTGTTGTAAATGACTTGTAAATGTTGCGCATTTGCTGTATAAGACGATGCTTTATGCTGTAGTGTAACAGTTGAATATCATGACAAAGCATAAAGTTTCTCCTCCTTGGAGTAAATTAAATCTTGAAATCAGCTTTGCTATTAATACTGCATAGTACGTAGTTGTGAACTGTTATTGTTTATAACGTGAGTATTTTATTTTATGTTGCAGGTGTTTAAAGGCGGTGAATCATCCAGCCAATTTGGGTGATTCACAATAGCTAAAATTGAACTATAATTTTTGATATTTTTTGTTTTAATTTTGGGACTGCGGTTGCAAAGATATTCAACGAATACAAAAAGATATCCCCCGAAAAAAGTTTTTGGAAACTCTGAGTTTTGTTCTTCCCGCCAAAACCACAGTCCTCTAAACTATTAGGCGAACTGTGGTTTTGGCAGGAAGAACAAAACTCAGAGTTTTCAAAAAACTTTTTTCGGGGGATATCTTTTTGTATTGGTTAAATATCTTTGCAACCGCAGTCTCAAAATTAAAACAAAAAAAATCAAAAATTATAGTTCAATTTTAGCTATTGTAAACCACCGGAATTGGCTAGATGATTCACCGCCTTTAAATTAGAAAGTATTACAAAAGATCTTGCATGAAATTAAGTGCAAATTTGAGAATGTTCTTTTCTTCATCATCATCAGAAAAACATTGATATTAAAAAGGTTTTCTCAAGACGTTTGCATCACGATTTGGTGACAAAAGTTTTCTTTTGTCCACTTTGAAGATGCTGCTTCCGACTTTTTCCACAATCATTCCAAATTAACCGCCAAGATCAAAGACTCAAAATCTTCAACCCAGCAATAAGTCCTGTTAAACAAAGGTACTACTTATCTATAGGCTACAACTCCTGACAAATCGGCAATTACAAAACGAGACGACTTAGTTAATTTGGAAAATAAAGGGTATGTGGCAACTCTGCTCATCAACCGGCACACATATCAGCGTTAAAAATTAACTCAAATATGCTGTTAGGTATGGCGATCGAGGAAAATATAGAGCGATCAAAGGTGGAGTGGATGAAATGTCCGGTACCAAAATGGTGAATATGTGTTCAATTTTCGGCCGGTTCAATCCAACGATCTGACCTGGCAGTCTGTCCTTCTTTTGGATGCGGAGGTGTCTCAGACTACGAGTTTGGGGTGTGTTGCTGCTGTTGTCATGTTTCATGAAAATTTTATTATACCACTTAGCTAAGAAAATCTTGAAAAGTTTTTTTTGCAGTGACACAAGTGGTTTTGACGCCACTATTGAATTTTTCTTTAATGCAGTTTTGCTGTGCTGCGTATTACTTTATGAGTGACGATTTCACGAATATAATCAATCATAAAGATACTGTTATTACTGTAAACTACTAAAAAATCTTCATTAAAAGTGATGAATATTTGATTGTTTTGCGTGCTTCTGGACGCCGCCTAAAGACTACCAGCACGGCAGCCTAGAAAAGAGCCAACAGAACGGCGGCTGCTTAAAAATAAGCGATGTGAAAAAGTTATCCTCCCATAGGATTCGAACCTCGAGCCTTTGGATTACCAGTCCACTGCTTTACCACTTGTGCTAGAGAGGATGTTTCTTCGTATGCTTAATTTTGGCTAATGCCAGAAAAAAGAAACATTGTTGTTTCAAGAGACACGACTTTGGTCAACGCTGATATGCCTGCCAGTTAATGAACAGGGTTGCCACATATCCTTTATTTTTCAAATTAACTAACTCCTCTCGTTTTGAGATTGCCGATTTGTTAGAAACTGTAGTCTGTTGAAAAGTGCAGGGGTCGAAATTAACTTTTTTAACAATTTGCCCGTCGGCCAAGTAATATCAAATGTCTACTTGCCTGAGGAAATCTCTACTTGCCCGAAAAAAAAATAGGCACAATAAGTTTTGAGGCTGTTTACCTTTGGAAAAAAAAATTGTAAAATGTACTTCTTGTCAAAACACCGAAACGTACGTGTAAAAACATTCGCGTATTCTATTTTGAGAACCAAGTTTTTATGCGCGATTGTTATGGTAAGGTGACGTAATAAAAAACTTTTTTCCGATTAATTTTTTGATTGTAATGCATTTCCAATCGCGAATATTTTGAAAACTACATCGGCTAGAAAGCCGAAATTTTTTTGCAAAACTTGTAAGAGCTAAAAGATCTTTAAAAATATCATAACAAAAAATTGCAAAATTCTGGACGTTGTCTTCATGCAGCGCAGGGTATAGTTGTATGTGTGATATTTAAAACAGCGGTTAACGCGGTTAGCATGGAAAAATTTTTCTCGCAAAAAAATGTTGCACTTTGTCGCAAAAAGTTGCTAAATGTGTCAGAGCATCGAAAAATTTGCGTGCGATTAAAAAGTGTTAATTGCGATTAATTATGTTTATCTGCGTACGATTAAACAAAGTGTTCATTGTGATGCTTGCGAAGTGCTAAAATAAAGCAAACAACACCTTTCTCTACTTATATTCTATTTTATTGCAACAAAAGCGGACCTAAATTGCATCTCTATTTTTTTTTATTGCAACAAAAGCGGACCAAAAATGCTCCATTTTTGTTAGCTTGCCCGTCGGGCAAGTTAAACCCAAAAACAACTTGCCCAAGGCGATTTTAGCCTGCGGCCAAACGGGCAAGCATTAATTTCGAACCCTGTAAGTGGTGCCTTTGTTTAGCAGCACTCATTGCTGGGTTGAAGATTTTGTACCTTTGATCTTGGCGGTTAATCTGGAAGGATTGTGGAAAAAGTCGCAAGCAGCACCTTCAAGATTTAAATAGGTAATAAGGAAGGAGAAAGATATCATTAGCAACTTGAAAAAAATATTGGGGGCGCTTTCCTAGGTTTCCGCGCCAGTAGCCTTTAGGCCAACAGCACTCAAAACGATTAGATATTAAAACTCTGGCCTGCAAACGTCAAAACTTCGCAATTAAATGATTATCAGCATCATAGTATTGGGTTTAAACAGCCAAAATTAAGTAAGCGAAGAGACATGCACCATAGCTTAAGTAGTAGGGCAGTAGACCAGAAATCCAAACGCTGCAGGTTCGAATCCTGTGGGAGGATAACTTTTTCCCATTGCTTTTTTTTAAGTAGCCGCCGTTTTGGTGGCTCTTTCCTAGGCTACCGCGCTCATAGTCTTTAGGCGGCGGCCAGAAGCACGCAAAACAATTAAATATTAAAACTCTTGCCTGCAAACGTCAAAACATCACAATCAAATCAAGTTTGTGAGGGCCCATCTCCGCGTCATTGCGCCTCAGCTACACTATTACACAGCTTTAACATTACAAACAGGTTGCAGTAGCGGCGAATCTTCAGTGCTGTTTCCAATTTGATCGACTCTAAAACGGAACCCGGTCTTTTCGATCCAGGTGCAAGTGGGTTTGTTTATCGTTCTACCAACTGACTGGTATCTCAAATATGCCAGAAAATAATCTATTCCCTCTTTTACAGATGGACTGCCGAAGAAAAAAGTCAGAAAACTAAACTTTCTGCGTATCTTCAAGATCTGAAAATATTGAATATTGGTCAATGGTTTTGGCTTAAGTGCGTCTCATTGAAATAAAACAACATACTTCGCTAGATGGCGCTAGTTCTCAATAAAGCACTCCGTACTTAAAATACGTTGCAATGAGCAGCATTATTAGTTATTACAAAGCAATTTTAAGGTCGACTTAATAGAAATCAATAGCAGCAGCACGCCCCTCGCATCAATAAACACATGACATCATGGTTTACGTCATCAATGAGTTTGAAAAATGAAACTGGGGAAAAATCCACAACTTAACTCGCTGTTTATTTTATCGTACAAATAGAAATGACATTTGCCGCGGCGAAGACGAAATGTAATGGTAGATTGGTTCGAAAAACTTTTGAAAAAACATGCTGGTTCTAGGATGTGCTCTTTAAACTTTAATTAGTGACGGGGTTACATTTGTTCGTAATCAATTGGCATTCTAATTAGGTCCAGTAACGAGTCAACAATCAATCAAAAATTAAAGTGAACTTATCGGAAATCCGAAAGTCTAAGGTCTGGTCTACAGCACCGCATATCATTTGTTTTCCGCTTGCTTTATATTCGGAGTTGAAAAGTGTAACCGCCAATCTAACGGCTTGTCGGAAGCGATTAACAAGTAACCACTAGCAATGACCACCTGTGTGATGATAGGGTGCCCAACTGCATGCACCCACTCTTTGATTGATGTAGAGATGGTAATTCTACTTACTCGGATTTTTCAGCCTATTTGGGGGTTTTCGGTGGTGCGTTGCGGTTGCTTCAAGTTCTCATCCCCCGAAAAAAAAACAGGCAGCTGCTTCTGATAAACGATCGTAGACTATTTAGCCCCAACAGGACTCAAGCATTGTCTTTTCCAATGAAACTAGGACTTATCCGCCTTCCGACCACTTATCTGGCAAACTACCAGCTGAGCTACGTCGTCGTCAACAGCGCTGCTAGCTATGAAATGACACTGTGACGTAAACAACCCAATCAATTAAAGTGAAATCAAATAACCTTATGGTAATTTAGAAATATTACTCATGCGTGTGATTTAAGTACTTTGCTTTTACCGAACCATACCAATCTTTTGTCTGGCTGAATCACTACAGGGGGTAGATTGCTTTGCCCCATTGAGAAGGAAACGTAGATTATTTTTTCCGAAGAACACTACGACGAATTTTCAGTTCGGTAATCAAATCGCAATTCAGCAGCCTTTCGATAATTAGATGAGATAACTGGAAATACCCCGATATTAATGAATTAGGATTTTGTAAAATCGCTACTCTTAGTTCATGAAAAGCAAAAAATGATGAATACCTAGCTTTTCAGCAACTGGCAATTCAACACAAACAGCAGGTCTCTCAATCGACTGGCCTCTAAATTGAGAAAATCAACCACGAATTTGAAAGCTTGGTTCTCATTTTGCTTGGCTTGAAACTTGCAAGCATTTTGCGAAAAATCAACAAACGATCTTTGAGACTCTTTGCTTTTTAGTCTGACCTGACTGTGAATCAAATCTAGTCCTTTTTCATCTTGTAAACGTTGATGTATAAACTGAGCTTTATAAACTTGCGAAAAAGGAAAAAACTTCTGTCAAGTATTGTTTGCAAATCAGTGCCTAGCAAAAAATATCAAAATAAGTCTTGTCTGAGCGAGGTTCGAGAAAATGAGCGCATGCTGTGATTTCGAGCTAATTGTCGAATTTATAAACATGTAATTTCGTTAATGTTCATTCTCAAGCAACATTAAGTAATAAAAATAAAGGTCAGTCTATTTTAATACTATAGTTGCTGATCGTTTTAGTCGAATTAACTTGAAGTAAGGAGACGCTTTACAGTGTAACAGGTTATTGGTACTTAGAACGAATTATATTTGTGCCGAAATTTTTCTCATGAAACCAAAAGAAAGAAAAACGGACTAACCACCATTGATAACTCTATATTTATTATCTATTGTGCGCTGGCCTATCTAAGAACAACATAGATAAAGATAAAAACCCGCTAAAGAAAAAAGCTGAAATCAAACACGAAAAAAAAAGCAAACTGAAAAATGAAGTTTCAAGAGTAAAAGTCACCAGAAAGTGATTATTTCACTAGGAAGTGTTCAGCTACAGAGAGAAAAACAAAAGTGAGGAATATTCATTTGCTCATTTTTCTTGTACTTTTTTAAGAGTTAAGAATAGAGTTTAGGTTAGATTTTGGGTTAGCTTTAGACGAAAGATTCAAATTCTGGTTAGATATAAGTGAAAATCAATAAAATGGAAATTTTTGGTAAAATAAAACCTCCCGCGTAAAAAATAAAGGGGCTGTTATTTTTAAACCCCAAGTGACAAAGTTTTAGGGTTGCAATCAAGTTTTTAGCGGCCAGAAAATTAACTTAGATAACTCTTTTGAGCTGAAGTGCAAGAATGATAGATTTAAAGAGTTAAATAAAACAGTTCTTTATTTCATAATCGGCTTGTGCATCAAGACAAAACGCGGAATATTATTTTTAAATGTTTAAGATTGCATTTGCGAAAGCAACAGCGGAGCGTATGTAGTTTGTTTTGAAGTAATTGATATGTTATAAAAACGTGATTTCTTAAGATTGCTTTTCAAAGAATGCTTGTAATTTCGAAGCGCTTTTGCTTGTTGATTTTACAGCAGCTGAGGTGAACTATATTTTCAATTGACTAATGCATTTTATCGCTCAGTTGCAAAAGTATTTAAAGGCTAGGGGCAAATTTACTATCGGTAGTAGCTGAGAAATAATTGCGTGGTGAGAGCTTCATGCTTGATTGCACGGATTAGTTTGATTAAGGCTTCTCTAGGAATAATAACATACATAATAGTTTAATTGAAATTTAGCTCTTGTGTTGGTAAATTACTAGGTTGCTTTTTTTTTAATTGATTGAGCGGTAATGATTTCTTTCCGGAGGGGGAGGTTTGAAGTTGAAATCTCAGGCCAGTCCAACGAAACGAAGTGCTGCCAAGGGCTCGCCACCGCTGCGTCATTTTTTTTGGAAGGAGCTGTGTTGTCAGGCGTAATGATGCAGACGTGGGCCCCGCAAATTTGTTACACGCTGAAATGTGATACAGCGAGTATACTGAGATTTAATTGTTTTTGCTTTTAAAAATTATCTATGAAATATTAGCAGCTCAGTTAGCAGTTGTTCAAACAAATTAATAGAACGTCATAACAGTAGATTTGGAGGCAAAATTTGTATTTATTTTTTTTCAAAAAACAGTTGGTACCCACTTGTGGAGTTTTGAATTTGCAATAAGCACATCAATTTAAACCAATGACGATTTACAGTCAGTCGTTGTGCTTCTAGTACATGCCGGGATTTGACGGCTGTGTCACACAACTTAAAAAAAAAGTTCTAGCAGAGTTAGTAACGCTGATGTTAGTTTGACTAGACGGGAAATGAAACCCCCTGACCACCGCTTCTACTCTGAGAGACAAAAGTGCAAGTTATAGAATCATTTAGTTTCGTTGGCATTGCCTTGAAAGTTCTTTGTATTTTGCACAAAAAACGCTTTTACTATCGCTTGTTTATTTTGATGACGTCTTGTGACGTAGAATACTTAATTTTGTTGATATTTGCCAATAGAATATCAAATATTGTTTCGATATTCTAGGTGAAACTATTCAACATGAGCTAAAATGTGCGACCATTGGTTTCATGTTTATTACAATCATCAGGCACATTAAATCTCTGCAAAAAAAGCAAATGCATCATACATCAACTGAATGGGTATTATAATTTAATGCAAATAACTTAACCACTTACCGTCGAAAAGTTGCAGTCCATTCTATTAAATTCTGCCTTGGTCCCTTACTGAAATCCGAATCTCTAGTACCAACTCACTCCGACTAGTTTATTCTCTGCAGTTTAATCAAGCAGGGAAACTGATTTCTGCTTATTTTTTTGTTGCTATCGGGGTGAATTTCAACTTACAACTGAGAGGATCAAAATAAAGTATTATTATACCTGTATATAAAAACTATTGCATCACAAATCGTAACTACATACGAAAAAAACGTAATAACGAAAATTAGGTGTACTAAAGTTTATGTTGAAATACTATATTTTACTGCTGTCGAAATAAAAAATACTGTGGTAAAGTCATAGAAGAAATCTGGAAATATGCCGCATAATCTTAACACGCTCAAAACCGCAACTGTTACGTCACAACGCTATAAAAACTAACTCGAAATGCTATAAAACATTAAGGTTTTACGCTGCTCAGCTTATACTTTCGGCGGTGGCGGCAACGAGACACGAACTCATCTCTCTTATTAATGCAAGTGTCATCAGCCATCGCAATGAGCATCTTTTCTGTTGTGCACAAATCACATCTTCGTGTCCCGCACCTGTAAAGCTGGCGCTTTAGCTATGATTTTCCATTTGATGGAGTATGATTTCCTTTTATCTTTTAGCGACCATACAAGTTTTGATAGCTGCAGAGAATAAACTTTGATAAACTGCAGATAAATTTGATAAACTGCAGAGAATAAACTAGTCGGAGTAAGTTGGTACTAGAGATTCGGATTTCAGTAAGGGACCAAGGCAGAATTTAATAGGATGGACTGCAACTTTTCGACGGTAAGTGGTTAAGTTATTTGCATTAAATTATAATACCCATTCAGTTGATGTATGATGCATTTGCTTTTTTGCAGAGATTTAATGTGCCTGATGATTGTAATAAACATGAAACCAATGGTCGCACATTTTAGCTCATGTTGAATAGTTTCACCTAAATAATAGCTCTGCTTTGGCATCGAGCACTGTTTGTAGGTGCTGTGAAAATCACTTACTCTAGTTTCGATATTCTACGTATTTTGAAGTTAAAATAAGCAAAATAATCTATAGAGTTTCAAACCTTATTCGTCTTGGTTTGTATAAATACGCTTAGGTTGAAGTTAGATTTCTTGGTTGAATTTCACATAATCTTTCTAAAATACTCTCGTTTTTTGTGTGCCATTTTTTTTCACGCAGTTTGGTAGGACTGTAGCAGCTAATATAAAAGGTGCAATTTTTCGAGATAGCTTAAGAATGTAATAATTTATCGATAGCGCACATATCTAATTGCTGGATTCATAAATTTTGTTGAGTTCTGCACGGTATGGTTAATTTTGTTTAATGCTTTTGATAAATTTTTTTCTACCATTATAAATATATGACTTTGATATTCTACATCCGGGGTTCTCAAACTTTTGGTGTTATGGAGCCCTTAAAAAGGTTGACTATTATTTACGGAGCTCTACAATAAATTTCTAAAATAAAAACGAAAAAGTAAACAAATAGCTTGCCGAGCTCCTAGATTTCTTAAGCGGAGCCCTGAGGCTCCGTACGGAGCACTTTGAAAATCAATGTTCTACACGATTAATACATTTAATTAGGAAACTTTTCGCGTGCTATATACTTCAATGATTTTCTCTTAGGCTATGCGTTAATAGGGCTGCTATTGGTGAATTATTGGATCAAAATAAAACTACTTAAATAATAATGAATTGCATTTTACTTGTATTGTACTGTTTTATGGATATAGTTCCAATTTGTTATTGTTGTGCCTTAAAAAGGTATTTGATTCCGTAGACCAAAACTGTTTTAATCAGCTAAAAAATAGACAAAACTTATGTTTCTTGAAACAACAATGTTTTTTCTTGGCACTATAAAGTTATTTTTACTGATTTAAATAGATAATCAGGAAGGAGAGAAAAGTTATCAGCTGCTTGATAAAAATATTGATACCTTCCACCATAGTTTAGCTTATACTACACTAATTCAGTTCTATGTGCCATTAGTTTTGCTTTAAATATACAGGGGGGTGCAAAAGTAGGTATACAGTATTGTTTTTTCTTTTTTTGACTACTGTATACCTACTTTTGCACCCCCCTGTATATGAATTTGGGTTATTTAGAAAGAGTTCGTTCAAAATACTGTAGAATAAAACTAACCAAACGCTTTGATACAACAAGTTCGTAAAACTCTATTATAGCAAACCTTAAAGTATATACTGTAGAATCATTCAGGCAATGCATAATTCTATATATTGTAATCATATACTAGTTTATAAGTTATTATTTTGTTTATAATTTTTTCTGCATTTGGTTTATATTAAAAACTAAATAAAAACATAAATTAGATTTTTTGAATTGTCTCATTTTACAGTCAGAATTCTGAGAATGTATTATCTTAAATTTTAATCTCGTAGTCGGAAAAGCAGATACAAAGCGTGCGGCCTATTTCGTTGAATTTTAATGCATCCATAATTTTGTAATGATTTAAAAAAAAAAAAATTTTATATGAAATGTTGAAATTTGAAGCAGATAGTAAGGGCGTTCATTTAAATACTTTGCTTACTAATTTTATTCTTAGTCTGGTAAAGCTGTTCTTGCAAAACCATTTGCAAAAAAGCGGCATACCAAAATACTGTGTACGTATACAACCCATTTTATCTCATAAATCTTATGTAAAATCCTTTCGATATGTTTCCTGGTGAACATCAGCGCAAAGTGCCGCCGTTAGAGTAAGATAATATTGGGACACAAAGTTAAAACAAGGGTACAATATAAGTTGAGCAAGTTTTGCTCTACAAAGCTATAATTTTATGGTTGTAATGTAGTGCAAAGAATTTCATTTGAATTTTTTTTGTTTTTTTGTTTGGAAAATGCATGTATGCAAACATCATTAACATTTACGATAGATGTCCACTTTATGTAACGACCACCGCAAGCCCCCGTGCTGGAAAGCAAATCTTGCCTCATTTTGATAGAAAAAAACTTAGAAAAGCAAAATAAGCAACTCAACCTAGCCTAATAAAGACTTTAAAAATTCATTTTGAGAGTGGATTTGCAGATGGAAAGATAATTCAGTTTTTAGCATAATTGTACATTTTTGGACGACAAAAGAATTCAAATAACTTCCGTTTTTATCTAGCTTCTGGCTAAGTCCTTAGAATCCGATTTCTCAAATAAATTTAGCATTGCGTTTTAACTTTAGTATCCAAAATATGTACGCCTATACAGTATTAACTATTCTAATATTCATAAAAAAATGAAGAACCGATTAAAAATGTGTAAAACAGTCTTAAGATGTTGTTTGAGTTACATTTGCGATATTTTGCTCTGGTTATTACAAAAATTTGGAAGTTTTGAGTTTGAATGTGATGGTGGATCAAAAATTAAACTTTATTTGTCGTTGTGCATTATTGCGTATTACTCATAGTAAAAAAGTTATGAATCTAGAGTTATAGACTAGCCTAAAACAAAAAGTATTTTTCCTTCGTACTCCTAGTAGTGACTCCTTAGTAGCGCCTCTATTGTTATGTAGTATGAAAAATAATGTAAAGGCAAAAATATTAAGTTTGAAAAGTTTTTGAACTACTGTACATAATTACTTCAAATGTTTTGTTTGTCAGTTGTCTGTTTTAGTGGGGACAAAAAATTTAAAAAAAAATTTGAATTTATTCTCAAAACTGCTAAAGCGTAGCAGCTATTTTACTAATTACGGTGTTCCAAAATAAATGAAACCCATATAATACTGCTAATGATATGTTGACTTAACCCTATTGTTACTATTTTTTTTGATTTGACAGGAGTTATAGTTAGTTAAAACCCTATGTATTGAAAATACGGAGAAAAAAATATTTGCCTCAAGACTAGTAAGGAGACCCAAGGGCGTACGCAGGGGGTTTGGGGGTTCAAGCCCCCCTCCCCCCCCCCATTGGTCTGTCAACTAAAATGCACAATAAAGAAAATATCACGTTTTTAGCACTTGTGAGCCTGTTTGTTTGCAATGACACGGACTCCAACATGATTTAAAGCAACTTTTGAAGCATTTAGAGTTTCTTAGGGGGGGGGGGGGGTAATTTGTCAAAGATATAACTTATAAACCAATAGCAACTTCAAAAATTGCCAAAATTAGCAAATTTAGCCGCTAAAAGTGCTTGCTTTTGGCTTCATCAAAAACATGGAGATGGGGTTTCAGTATTAGTTTAATTAATAATCCACTCAAATCTCGTTCCATTCGCCCCCTCCACTCTTCCCCAACTGACTCACTCTATAAACTACAGAATATAAATGGTTGTGAGTTTTTTCAAATTATGATTTTATGATTTACCGGCTTGTAAATTAGAGGACTGAAATGTTGCCATTAGCCACTAACCACATAGCTCACTTATGCGCAAAGGCGTACACACGGGGTTGGGGGTTTAAACTATCTTCCCTGTTGATCCGACGTTGATCCGACGTATCTTCCCTGTTGATCCGGGGTTTAAACTATCTTCCCTGTTGATCCGACGGTTTAAACTATCTTCACTGTGACCATTATTTTCTAAACTTGCAATGCGAACCAGTGATTTGAAAATTGTCACCATATAAAAGCGTCTGATTACGTTGGACGCAAACGGAGAGAAATTTTTTCAAGACTCAGATTTTTGACAAAGTTTGCAAAAAATTTGGTGTTCAAAATGGATGGACTTTAGCTTTAGACTGTAGGGGTGATTTATTTACTATAAAAAGAATGAAATGGCACTTTTAGACAATAATGAATTAACGTACGATGCTCTTTCTGTGTTTGTTTCAGAAGTTAGCATGATTGATCACGACCCACTCAATAACGTTTTATAGTATTGTTTTGTATTTTCCACGTATCCGTTTGTAACTAGTGGAGCCTTTTCAAATATTTTGCTTGTGTGCAGTACAATAAAGCGAAGTTTTATAGAACTGCTATAATGAAAGCTAAGGAAGTTTCGGAATAATCGTTGAGACAACAATTAATTGAAAAGGTAGGCAAAAATGTAGCATTAGTTTAGAGAATCAGATCACATAAAAACAATGAACTTCACAAAAGTTGATAAAAATTTGCAATGCCTTGCTTTGGAATTGAAAAAAAGATGCGATTCTAACGGTCTTGAAATAAATTCAAGCGAATCAGCTAAAATAATTCACAAAATTGGTCTTGAGCATCTCAAACTAAGCCCTAATAAAACTTCTTTGATCAAAAGCGTTGGTTTGTTGAATTCTGCACTTGCTCGGAAACCAAACAATGCATCTGACATTGAAAACGACCTTTCTAATGTTTGTCAGCACATTTTGCAACAAGCAAACGCTAATCGTCCAACAGCAAACCTGATTCAACACGCCAAACAAGTTAAATCTCAATTTGAATCAATGAGAGCAAAAGCTATTCAAGCACTAACTGAAATTAAAACAGTAAATCAAACAGCAAAATTAAAATCCGAACATGAAATCACAATCAAATCAATGAAAAACATCCAACATCAAATTACGACAGACTACAAACAAATCATAATAGAATTGTGCCAGTATTGTGTAGATGTTGTGGGACCACCACCATGCAAATTTGCTGTCGTTGGAATGGGATCTTTAGCTCGCTAAGAAATCACTCCTTATTCTGATTTTGAACATATTGTTATATTAGAAATTCAAGCTAAATATGAAATCCACTTGGAGTACTTTCGATGGTTTTCGGTCGTTTTTCACAGAATCGTCCTCAATTTGCAAGAATCCATCATACCTAGTCTAAATGTCAAGTATCTCAACGACAATACATGTGATTTGGATGACTGGTTTTTTGATACTTACACAAGCGGAGTTTCGTTTGATGGAATGATGCCACATGCTTGCAAGTTTCCATTGGGGAGAACACAACTCACTGAAAAAAAACCGTGGACAACAGAATTGATTAAACCAGTGGATAAGATGCTTGAGTATCTTGGGTCCGAGGAAAATTTGAAAAACGGTTACCATCTGAAACATATATTGACAGAGACGTGTTTTGTGTATGGTGAGCAAACTCTTCATGATCAGTTTTTAGACGGCATTCGATCGTACAAGGATTCCAAAACAAGCAGTAAAATTCGTGACGAGCTCAGAAAACAAGTGAAAGATGATTTGGACAAATTTGGAACCAGACTCAAGCTCGGTAACTTGAAATCCACCGAACAGCTAAACGTGAAACAGCTGTTTTATCGAACTTCAGCGTTGTTCGTTGTTGCTCTGGGTAAAATTAATAACATTGGTTCGTCCTCATGCTTTGACATTATCATCGAACTGGCTGAACAAAACAAAATAACAAAAAATGCAAAACATAAATTGTCACTTGCAGTTGCAATTGCTTGCAAAGTTAGGCTTGGAATTTACATAAAAAAGAAATCACAATGCGATTATATCCAGCCTTGCAATGATGCTAAAACGATCTTGGATGCTATCTTGGATGTTATCGATATTGATTCTATTGTCAGCTATTTTCAAATAACATATTGTTTGCAACTTGAAGTCATCAAGATATTAGGAATCAATGAAAGTTATGTTTACTCCGATTTTAAGATGTTGAACATCGCACTTTGTTATGCTTTGAAACTAAACCAAATGATGTTAGCATTGTCCGAGGATATGCTTGGAAGCAATACTTTTTTGTCTCATAATTCAAAAGTTTTGAAAAAATTCTCCAATTTTTTTAAAGATAGAGGTGATTCTTTAGTAGAGAAATCAAATCCGTCCGACAGTAGTTCGTTAGAGTCTCAAAAAAACAACCATTTAGTTTCGACAGAAAAACATTCAATAATTGAAATGGAGTTTTCTTTGTTTGACAAATCTATTCAAGATTTAGAAAAAAGACTAAGCAACGTATCAAAACTCTTATCTATACCTGATGGTGATTGGTTGAATCCAGAACATGAATTGTTGAATCTCAACAAACATGTTTTGGATAGCATAAACATTCTGCAACGAGGTGCTTACGAAGAAACGTTTGAATTTTGGGAACGTTATTTAGAAATCTTTCCAAGTTGGTTACGAACAAATAAGTGCCAAAACTTTGAAAAAAATTTTGCGTTTGTTTTATTTGGCCTTATACCTACTTTTGCTGCAAACTGTTTGGTTGAGCTGAATCAATTTGACGAAGCGTTGGTGCATTTAAACCAATTGCAACCTTTCTTTCAACAACTTGAGGTTAACAAGTTTTACGACAACATAAAAAACATTATAGAAAATCCCGACACAGACGTAAATCCTGAGCTTGTCATTTGGAGACATTTAATTGCTGGAGGCATTTGGTTTGAGTTGAAGGATTTTGAAAAATCTCTTTATCATTTACAAATTTCGCTTGGTTTAGTAATAAGTCTTGAACAACATGGCGATTTTGAATTTTTGCTCTTGGAGTTTGGCATAGATTTATATTCGCATGTCGTTTATTTTAATGGTATTGGTAGCTGTTTAATGGAAATGAAGTAATATGAAAATGCGCTGGTCTACTTCGAACTAGCTGCCAAATTTGCTCTCAATGATGAATATGATAAACACGATGTTTAGTTTAAAATTTACATGTTACCAAAAGTTTTTCAAGGGCTAGACGCTTTACTAAATTTTAGCATTTGTTTACTTAAATTGCGAAAGTTTGACAAAGCTTTCATGTGGTTAAAAACTTTGTTTGAAATTTCAGCGAATCGGGAAGAAAAAAATTGGCAAATTGAAGATTTTACTACTGCTTTAAAATGCGAGAGAGTGGAAAACCTGGCAAAAATTCTTTATCAATTTGGATTATGGAACAAAAACCAAAACTACTTAAAAGAAGCTATAACTTATTTTCAAAATTCTCTTAGCATTTATCAAAAATTGAATAAAGCCAAAGAAATATCTTCAACGAATGCCGAACTTTTACATTGCCACATGCAAATGTATCAACGCGAAAGAAATGAGAAGTTTTTGAAAGATTTGTATCAATCAAAACAAATTGTTGACTGTGTCGCCCTAAACCCACCAATAAACTTTACTAAAAATAATGCGGTTTCATATTACTCTCAAGTCGGCCATGTGTTTTTAAAGATGCAGAACTACAACAGAGCGCTTGAATTTCTAAAAATTTCCCTCGGCGTAGCTATGAGCAAAGAGATTCTTGAAAATGAAATGAGTAGCATTCCGCTGCTTAACAACATTGGAATTTCTTTAATCAATTTGAGGGAATATGAAGAATCACTCGTCTATTTCAAACTTGCAAAGGAAATGCTTGAAAAGTACAAAACTGATAAACAACTGAAAGTCGAGTTGTTTCAGAATTTGCAAATTGCTAACTCATTTCACAGCGTTGGAAAATGCTTTTTGAAGATGGACCGATTCGAAGAAGCTTTGTCAAACCTGGGTGTTGCTCTTGAAATTTTTCCCTATGATTTTGATGACAACGATAATGCACTAGTTTACTTGCGCACAATGTCTGTTGCACATCTGAAAATGTTCCAAGAATATCAAAGCGTTCTTTTCGACATTGGTTTTTGTCACATGCAACAAAACCATTTCGACATCGCTCGATATTTTTTTCAAGAATCTTTATGCATTTACAAGAAGCTACCAAAGGCAGATAAAACTATTGCAGTAGCAACACGTCTCAAACTTCTCACTTGTCACATGAAGATGTATTAACGTAAAAGAGTTAAAACATTTGCTTGCATGCAACTCAATTGAAACAAAGTTTAGAATGATCGACACTCAAACTCTTACATACTCTATCCAATTACTGTATAAACAAACGACTATAGCATAAAAATCATTGAAACGTCGCATAGTGTGCAATGATGTTTTTGAAGAGACTTAATTTTACTGATGGTTGCTTAAAAATTCTTTCTCAGCAATTCGAGTTATTGCGGAGACGCTGAAATAGAAACATATCTGTTTATTACACTTATAATGCAGATTTAACTTTTGCAGTAGTAATTACATGATTGATTATCCTTTCAAATTGTCTTACCCAGAAATCAGCGCAGAGCATTTTTTGATCCTCGATTCAAGCTATCACCTATCCTCCTGTCAATGATACGTGATGGAGATTTCAAACTTTTCCTTTAATTTTGAACAATTTTTGTTAGTTTTTGATTTAACCTGACCGAGAATCAAGTACATGTTTACCCACAAGCGTTCTAATAAACAAGATAAACAACAAAATAGCCCTGACGATAAAAATAATTGTTAATGTCATAGAATGATGATGTTATGCAGTAATCCAAATTAGTTTTTGCTATAGTCGTATTGTACTTGTAATTAAGTTATTGCTAAATGCGCTATTTTTGTTTCGGTTTTTGTAATTTGCAAATTTGAGTGGTTGTTTATGTAGACTTTTGCACGCATAAACTTTTTCTTGGTAGACTGGAAACTGACAGTTTTGTCTGTGTTTCTTCACGGTTCACTTGTACTAAAATATGCCGATTTTTCCAATCAACGCGACTTTTTTGTTCACGGCTCATTTCTTGTCGAATCAAATCAGGCAAATACGCGTGACCGCAAAAAACCTTCGCAACAAAAGCAAACTTTTTTTCTTCAATCCTTTTCTCTTTTTCTCGGCCTGTTTGTTTCTAATCTACTAAATAAAACGACTATAGCCACGCACACATGTAGTGTTTCCAAATACTTTAATTTGAATACTTGATGTTACTTCTATTCTTATCAGCTATTTTTGCAGGATTATTGTTTTAATTGTTTCAAATAGTTATCCATATTATTTTATACTCTTCTCTAATTTTTATTCTTGATTGTTGTTTAAAATGCAGTACTGTAAATTATTATCGATCTAAATAATGTGACTACGTATGAGTTGTAACTAAAATGATTGAAAAAAAGTGTATGCCAGTATACGGTTTTAATTTTTCTTGTAGCAAATTTTTCTGGTGTTCAATTTTTAGGCTGTTTTTTTTATGTCAAAATGAACGAGTGTTGCGCAGTTATTGTTAAACTTAGAAATACTTGCATCTCTTCCATTTACTAAAGTATTGCCGCTCGCGGGAGTTGGATTGTTGTTCGCTCTGGCATCAAGATATCTACTACCAAACGTCATGATGATTGTGCCAATATAACCCCAACAACGATGAACAGAGGTCAAAGATACCCCAGAGCGCCGGTCAACCAAAGATTCAGCCAACCAGAGATACCCCAGAGATTCAGTACTTATAGCTACAGCATATGTTGACTTTTTTCGATAATAATTATTGTTTGAACGGTCTTCAAGGTAAAAAAAAAAATTGTTGATGAAATTAATAGTTTTGCAATAACGCTTAAAGGGAGTAAAATATTACAAACTCTTAAACAATACTGTTATTGATCGATATTGATTGATCACTATCGATTAGTACAACTGCAGGTATTGATGTGTAGATATTGATCAATGTTTATCTTTTTGACAAAAAAAAAGGATCATAGCTTCACATTCACATTAGATCATGTTCTTTAAACTTCTCTAAACTTGTATGGTAAGAGATTGCTAAACCGAGAATGTTCATATCACTGATTAGGTGGGCGTAAATACTTATATAAATGGTAAGGGACATATAGAAACGGTACGAAATTATGAGACATAAAAAAAATGGTAAGGGCGGCCGATTCCAATTAAAATTTTTTTTTTTTTGGCTAATGAAATGGCTTGAGCAAGGACGAAACGCGTCGCGACGGCTCAAATCCATTCATTTTTATACTGTCATTAAATCATTATTCATTTTCTGAAACAATGTCCCAAAGTGCCCTTGTCCTGACCCCCTTTTGATCAATATTTATGAAGATCTATAATTATTGATTGATCAATGTTCGAATGCAAGTTATTGTTTAATATTTGTAAAAATGCATAACTTTTTGTACTGTACCTAAAAGTGTTTCTTTTTGCATCCACTGCCGAGCCAGTTTTTTTTTTGAGCTGTTTTGCGATGTGTGTTTGCTTAAAATTTTTGTAAATTTTTGTTAATTTTTGTTGAATATTCGTAAAAATGTGTAATGTATACTGTACTCACAAGTTAAAATTGTATCTGTTTGCATTAACATTGAGCCTATGTTTGTTTTGGAGTTGTTTTGCAATCTGTATTTGCTTTATTGTACATGTAAATGTAAATTTTTTGTGAAAATTTTTTAAATATTTGTTTTGTAAAAATTTATAGCTCACCAGTGTAATTCCTGTAATGTGGTGATCGTTAATATACTTGTTAACCAATGTTGTTTTCATTGAAATGTTTTGTAAACTTCTCTAAATTTGTATCGTAAAAGTTGCTAATAATGTGTTATGAATCTAAACTTAATCTAGTTTTATTTCTTGGAAAGAATTTGCAATAATATGATATATAAAGCAATTATTTTTTATGTGCTTGAATTTTCGTACTGATCAAAAGCGTACGAAAAGATGAGAAGGGATAAAGAGTTCAACCCCCATCCACCAATCGGACCAATAGAGTGCATATTTATTTGAAAATACCGACTGCCTTTGCCCGTAACTTAAAAATGTATTTCCAAAATATTGTGCAAAAGTGTTTCAAGTGCTATTGTTTTCACAACATATTGCAAAAATAGCCAGCGGCTACAGACACTTCGCCAATCAGCATTACAGCATTTCAGTATTTAGAGCATGAAAAAACAAGCATTTCAGTTATGGTGTATAGTCTGCTAACGTCTACTTTTGTTTAGAAAATATCTGCTTTGGCGTTTGTAAAAAACAGAAGAATAAGAGGATGTGAACCAAGTTTCTTTTCCTGTAATCTGTAATGCCAAACTAACTCCAAAAATCTGAGGGTTCACTGGTATAAACACATAATGTATTCTTGGATATTCATCTATGAATGGAGTTTGAATTCAACCGAATCAAAAAAGTGCTTGATAGCGTGGGCCAGAGCGAATATCATAACACAGTACACGTCAAAAATTAAAAACATCTTAAAACCCTACAGTCTATTTTACTCGTAATCAGGATCATCAGGGGTGTCTTATTCAAATAAATACTTGTAGCTTGATGCAGGGCTGCCCAAACTCCGTTTAGCATGCGACCAGCGAGTTGTTTCGAGATGAACCAACAGAGAAATTTTGCAAGAAATAACCAAATCAATTTTCTCGTATATTCCGTTTAGTCTTCACGTACACAACCGGCAAAAATCGCTTTAAAATAAGGTGAAAACCTTGTTTTTCTTTTTCAACTATATTTCCGCCAGTTTTTGCATCAAATCTTATTAGAAGCCGTCTTTACCGCGGTCCGTTCCTATACAAGTCAACTTACTGTGGCCCGTTCCTTAAAACGTTTTGACTGTCCCTGATGTCTAATGCATTGTTTTAAATGACATAGCGTCTGTGAAGACGACGCATTACGTCATCGATTCTTGAATCTTGATGGTTTTGCACAATCAGTAAATCCAACGGAGAGCTGGCGAAGCAGAACGTGATCGGAAACTTTAAACGGTCAACTTTTTAGCGGATGAACATAAAATGGGCCCCACCATCCGTTTCATTCTCATTTCAGCAAATCGAAGTTAAATTTTTGTTGTAGTTTGTTTAGGTTGATGATAGTTTCTGCCTAAATTAAAATCAATTTCTCTCTAATTTCAGTTTATTTCTTTTCTTAATTGTTGATTTTTTGGCGTTAAATAAAATCTTTTTATTTCAATTAATAAATCAATCAGGTAGTACAACAGTAATTTCTTTTCATTTTTTGAGAATTGCTCTATGTCTTTGTCAAAACACAGAGGATTTCGATAAACAACGTGAAAGTCGTGCTGCCAAAATCAAATCGCTGTCAACTGTAACAACTTTAATGTTACAACGTTATGAAGATAAAGGTAAAATTTGTTTTCCACTGCGTTCGTAACAAAAAAATATCATCTTTAGTGACATCGAGCGGCAGGCTGTTTCAGATTCTAAAATGTAGGGTTGTTTATTGCCGTTGTTTATTAAATCCTGTTACTTCTATTCATTAACTTTAAAATTAAAAGCCCTATCAGCTTTTTTAGATAACATTCTAAAGCAAATATATATCACCAATGCAGCATCATCAGTGCTTATTTGAATAGGTTGTGTCAGCACTGATGATCTCATTGTGTCAGCACTGGTGATCTCGTTGTGTCAGCACTGGTGATCTCGTTGTGTCAGCACTGATGATTTCGTTGTGTCAGCACTGATGATGATCTGCCCATTGGGCGAAATATATTTGCTTTGAATAAGTTGTCTGGACAGACTGATGCGGCTTTTTATTAAAATCTTACCTTGGTTTATACTTTCTTTTATGCCGTTATCGCACTTGTAGTTTGGTTGATCCACCTATTCAAAAATTTTTTGAAGCTTTTAGTTTCTTCTACAGTAACAAAAGTGATTTTACTACCATTAAGCACCAAATTTTCTTTAGTACACACTTGTTGAGAGTGCAGAGTATTATTTTTGAATATTATTTTACAAATAATCAAAAAAGCAATCAAATTTTTACTGCTATATTTGTTATATTTGCCGAAACATGTAACGAGTTTGCAGGGCTTATTACTGCGTCATTCTGCCAGTGCAACACGGCTGCATTTAAAGAACTGTGCAGTGGTGACGAGTCGTTGGCGACGTTGTGTCCAATTTAACCGACCCAGGAACTAAACCTTAGACCTTCCGGTTTAGGGGTGAACCAATTGCTAGCTTGTATTCGCGAATAATGCACTGCATTCAACAGTGGGCAACGTAGTCGACTGGCTTGTCGTAAAGTCAAAACTATATCAAAACTGACTAACTTCAACTTTCGGAAAAAACAGTAGACAACATTGTTAGCGTCCTGGGTATGAAGTTTAACTGACCATTTGCATGCTGTCGTTTTATTACATTTAGTGGCTGATATTTTGTTTCTACTGTATTATTCCATGGATGTATGATAATTGCTTTTTGTGACGAATATTTTTACTTAACGTTCTTTCTGTGCTCAAATTATGTTGTGCTTTTGACATTGATATCAATTATGGCAAAGATGCTTTTGTTTTTATTAACGTTGTTTCGTTTATAATGCTGCTGTGGCTCTAATATTGGAAGTTTACTTGATATTAATTTTGTTCCAAAACTTTCACTACGGGCTGCCATATTTCGAAACGATATCACTTACGTTTTTCAACGCATGCTTTATCTCGGGCATAGGATAGCAAAACCACCTACACTACGAGTTGTAAAAGGCGATCAGTGGTGGCCACTTGTGTGATAATGGAATGCCCATCCTGGGTTCTCCAGTTCATTTGGGGTTCTGCGGTGTAGCATTTCTGTTGCACCATTCTTTCATCATCAAAAAAATCCAGTTAGTTACAGCAATAATAACAACATTATGACAAGCATGTGAAGGGTTTTTGGGTTTAAGCGCGTATTATTGCAAAAAGATTACAAATAGTAAGATTTTCGTTTGATGATGCTATTTATAGGTGACGATTTTGCAATCTGCGCGTCGTGAGTGCTCCATGTTACTTGCTGTGGTGAAAGCGATTAAGAATTTTTCTCAAATTTTCGAGGGAAGGTTCGATTCCCTGCCGTTGTAACTTCCATACTTGCGTTTAAATATCTGTGTCTAATAAACGTGTTCTGTAAACATTTAGTTTTGTTCTGATTAAACAAACACACAAACAAAAAATCTGCTTGCATGTTGACTTAGTGCCTATTTTTTGCGCTTAAATAAATTCATAAAATAATTTGCCATCATTTTTGATCAAAATGCGAATGGAAAGCATTTCCTTTTTGGGCTTAACATAATTATTTTCTGAGCAAAATTGTCTCATGATTTATGCTTAATCTTGATGTTTGACCCGTACGCACCTTCGCTGCATTTGATTTGGCACTCCATCGAAAAAGTTTGGACACTCATGTCTAGAACCGAATTAAGGCCCATCTACATTGTGTGTAAAATAGTTACGCACGAGCGTAATTTTAGTTTATTGTAAACAAAAAATCGATAAGCCCTGCGTACCCTCTTACCAGCGCACGATCTGCCAGTTGGTTAAAAAAAAAAAACTAAAGATAAGCTCTTACGCTTACAATATTACGCACAATGTAGATCATGCCTAGGATGTGAGTGATCTTGATAACACTGGGCAGGGAAGTTGAGAAATAGTTCGGGCATGAAGACAAATTCAAGTCGAATAGAAATGTTTCTCAATCAAAAAAATTGAAATCAAATCTTTATTACTTCGCTGAATACGCCAAAGCGTATAACGAGTTTGATCGGCCTATCTCCTCATCTTTGCATTTGAGGGTAACACAGTTTCTTTTCAAAAAATTTCGCAGCTGTGGCAAGCCGTTACCAAAGGCGCGTACATTTTGACCGACTTGACATTTAAACTCCAAATCTCCCGCTTCAGATAGGAACGCGTTACCACTCGACCAATTGGCTTTTGATTTGCTACAGCTCAACCGAACAATAAAAATTTCTCTTTGAAATTCATATAAAAGCAAAAAAAAACATTTACTTAACTCGGGCCAGTTTTTCTCTTGAAACGAGGTGAACCCCAAATCAAAAAAATCTTTTTCGTTTTCTTTTTTGGCCTATTTCCGGTATGAGCTTAATGCTACAGAGTTCAGTATTAATGCAGCATCCACCTTTTAGCATTGCCATTTTATGCATGTACAGTCGTATTTGGCTGGGAAGGCCCACATCTATTCCATATTGAAGATTCCTCGTTTGAGCCATTTAAGCAAAATTTTAATTTAGAATCTAAATTAAGTATAGGCTAATATTTAGTAAATGCATTTATAATGCGCTTTCAAATCTTTTTCAAAGCCGCGTTTTATGACGTCTAAATTTCAATAACTACCATACAACGAGGTGAATAGACGCAATTTCAAGAGTTTTTCTTTTGTAGCTCGTTAATCATCCACAAGTACCTTATTAAAGTAGAAGGAATTTTTGTCACTACTAAAGGGATAAACTGAAAATAAAATTTTTTAAAAATTCTTTTCAGTTTTTTTTAAAACCTAGTGTGCCTATTGACCCCAATTTTGGGGTGAATAGGTACGAGTACGTTCTGGCTGCAGAAAGTTCGATCAAGCCTTTTTATGAGGTTAGTAAACACATACACTTTGTTTTTAAAAAACAATTGGTGGTTTTAATTTACAGTTTTTGGCTATGGTACATAAAACGAGAGCATAAACAGAAAAAATTAATGGTAGAGGGGGGGTGTTTATTGCTTTTTGTATTTTTCTTTGTTTTAATCGGCTTCAACTAACGTAGTTTTGTTTTTTAAAAGCAAAAAAGAACAAATAAATAAACAAATCAACCGACTTGCATTATTGAAACGTTTTTAAAGAATTAAAGGTTTGCAAGTAAACCACTTGATTTAAAATCATTCACTGTAACTTTAACTTAAACCGAACTCAATGCCAAGTCACAGTATGAAACAAAATACTTCTTCACTCAAAAATTTGGTTGATATTAGTCATTGTTTTGTACAGTTTCTCATCAAAACTCTACATCAGGGCATTTCCTATAGTTAAAATGTTGCATGAGATAATTATGGCGTGAGCCTAAAGTAAAGTTCAACAAATAATGGCACTGGCAAAAAGTTAACATTCCATTGAGTTGTTGTTGTTGTAGCGCATATTTATCCTCCTGTCACCGGACAGCGTCAGACACTAACTTGTTGGACGCTAACTTGTTGGTCATTACCAGGACTACTTCGTGATTGGAGGAATCCGCACCTGCTTAGAAGTTTCCGATGATCCAATGTTCCTTTGGATTTCTTCAAATTCCTGTCCTGTGAATTTGCAGCTTGTTCGAATCCACCAAGCAAAGACAATCATCGTAAAGCGTCTTATTAAAGGAGGCAACGACGTGACTAGGGCGTGGGTTGGACCCAGATCATTCGATCAGGGTCGTCGCAAAAACGACGCCTTTACTCATTCGGCCACGCTGCCGACTTTAATTTGATATCAGTTTAAGTCGAATTTCAACACACCTCAGCGAAGCTCTTGCGGCATTACGATGCGTCCAACCACTTGATCGTGGTCAAATTCTGCAATATATTCAAAAAAGGGTTTTACAAATAAAGTCCCATTAGTAACAAGTTTAGGGCGTAAAAACTCACCAGTAAACTCTTGAGAGGAAAGTCTTTATGTCACCTGACCTAAAAACAACTTTCTTTTTCCTTACACATGTCCAGAAGTTTGATCTTTAAGTTTGTTTTTGAATTTCTTCTTCGCATCCCTGTATGACATACCATCTTTGACAGCTTTTGCAGCCCTTCCCATGAGTGCTGAATCATGCTTCTTGTATCTTTTCCCACCAGGTTTTGGTGTGTAATTCCTCAGCATGTTTCAACAATTGCATCTATTTACTCCAATTTTTTTAATTTTAATGTCGCTTCACAAAAATCTGAATCAACTCTATTTGCAAACCTGAAATGAACACTTATGTTCATTTTCTATTTGCAAACCTGAAATGAGCACTAAAGCTTCAGTATACGAATAAGGTATCAAATGTATAAAACAGAACACCGCCAATATTTTAGGGGAACCTGGGGAAAAAAGTTTTGACCTCCACTTTTTTTAGGGCAAAAACTGAAAATTTTTGTTTTGTTGCCATTGCAACAAGCAACAAAGAACTTCAACATGCATGTTGTATCCACAACTGATATATCACAGACAATAACAATCACTAACAACATTGACCGTAACTCATCAACGACTGGTACCAGGAGACTTGAAAAAACTTTTTCAGTTTTTGCGCCTATTCATCCTGCTGTGCTTATGCACCGCGTTTTACACTATACAAGCAAGTACAAATTTTGTCATGAAGCTTTTTCAAAAGTGTTACGCGCGAGAAATGCAGTAATAATCAAATTTTAATAGGCCTATGGAGCCAAAGCCGTATTAAAAGAGCTGCGTTTGGTTTTTATCAGTGTTGGACATTAATTAACTCGTTAATTCGTTAACAACGAAGTTAAGTTTTTCATTAAATAGTTAAAAAGTAAAGAAGATTGTGTGAGTTAACTTATTAACTATAACTTTCGTTAAACTACTTTAATGTTTACATTAATCCATTAAATTTCTAGGCTTATGCCACGCGTACTAATGCCATAATAATAGAAATAAAAAATAAAACAAAAAAAGGCTTCCACTACGTCTATTTTTATTAGAACAGTAAATACTATAGTAGCAGAAATCAGAATGAGTACTTTTTATCTCTTATGGAAATGGAATTATTTTACTGGGCATCAACTGCAGGTTGATATTGAATTCTTTTATAAAATTAAAAAATTAACTTTTAACTTTAACTTGCGTTACTTTTGTTTTTCAGTTAACTATTTACCTTTAATTTAGTTAAAAATGCTTGAAAACTCTCAGCAAATTAACTCTTAACGAAGTTAATGTTTCTCATTAACTTGCCCAACACTGGTTTTTACCCTAGGCTTGCTAAAGCGTTCTAATTGCAAAACAGAGGGCTATACTCGTAAATCTAAACAAAATATTAATGCAACTCTAAACTACAAAACTTAAATTGCTTAATTGGCGGCTCAAAATTGTCTGAAATTTCCAAGCCGCTCAAAAGTCTCGCTTGAAATTATTTAATCAGTTTTCACTTGGATCAGCCAGTTGGTCAAGCGGTAACGCATTCGTCTCTGGAGCGGTAGGTCTGGGGTTCAAATCTTGGATTTGTCAAATCGGACACAGCGTTGCCAACGGCTTACCACTGCTGTGACATTTCATTGAAAAGAGCTGTGTTGCCTGGGCGCAATGACGCGGAAATGGGCCCCGCAAACTCGTTACACGCTTCGGCGTAATAAAGCAGTATAATGAAAGATTTGATTTAATCAGTTTTCTTTCGATTCTTGTCGAGGTTTTGGTTAAATCTTAGCCTATTGATAGGCCATATTATTAATCTGATTTATGCTTATCCTTCTCCTCACACAAAATAGTGACGATGCTGTGATCGTCGCGCAGTATCTACCACATAGAATTAATAACTTTTAATGATTTAAATGCTTTTGAGTTGCTTTGTGCTGTTTGTTTTTGTTTGTGCTGCTTCAGAAAATATTTTGAAAAAATAAAATTGCAGTTCGTTGATAGTCGAAATTGGAGTGGAGAAAAAAGTGGATTTTTTTTCTCAAGATCTTGATTAATTGCTTCTTGCAGCGTGGTTGAGAGGGTCGGTAAAGGCATTGTTTTAACGACGACCCTGATTGTATGATCTGGATTCAACCCCGTCCCTGGTCACGTTGTTGCGTCTTGGAATAAGACGCTTTACGATGATTATCTCTGTTTGATGGCTTCGATTAAGCACCAAATTTGCGTGGGTAGAAGTTAAACATCAACCGTAAAACTTGGAAAATGATCAACTCCTAAGCGGGTGCAGATTCGTCCTAACGATTGCGCAACCATCGTTTTCTCGTGATAGGATGATAAAGATGCAACAATCAATCAATTCCTCAATCAATTGTGATATCCTTCTGTCTCAAGAGAACAACAGTGAACCAGCTTTTAATTTCGAACGAATTCACAGCGTTTAGGAATAGACCATACTTCAAATTTGAGTTCTGATTTTTGACTTCTTTGCGTTAAATTTACTGCTTTTTCAAAGCTATGTTTACAGCATAAAAATACTACAATAATTCTTCAAAATCCTTGTACAAAACGCAACAACGTTACCAACCAGGGCGCGAATTGAACCAAGATCATGCGATAGGGGGAAACGGCGCTACAGCACTTGCGATCAGGCTATTGGCTCTACACTGGCGATCTTGCTATTGGCTCTACACAATCCAATGAATTTTCGGCGTTTATATATTACCAAACATGTATTAAAATTTTATCATTGCTATGCTAATTGCTTTAATCAGCGCCAATAAATAAACCTTTATAACGGAGCAAAGTGATTATATGCTTATCAAAAATCTAGGTTTGCTTTAGATTTATATATTTTTAATGTTTTAATACTCGTATGTTTTGTTAGAGTTTTTGCTGCATCAAAAGAAAAATCAGTTAAGAAAAGAGGTTGAGTCTGCATTTGGTAATTGCAACAATGCCAATAGGAAAGCTTTTTTTTTTGCGTTTTTGAATAAGTGTTGCATTTATTGCCCGCAGACAAAGTTATAACACCAGATATAAACAATTCTAATAGTAATTACTAGACATGTTTATTCACCAAGATGTCTTGACCAGTGAAGATCGAAGGGACCTTTTGGACTTCGAATCAAGCTGCCATTGCCCACTTGTCTACCATACACGATGGATGCTTCACACTGTCCGTTTTCATTGCTGAGCGTCAAGCAGAGAATCTGTGAATACCGATTTTTAGTGTTTCGGGTTTGACTTGGCCGTAAATTTCCTTTGACTCAACCATTTCTGTTGCACACGCTCTATCCATTCACCCTCTATTCGGTTGAAAACGGCACGTTACTTAGCTATAACACCTGATTTTACCAAACTCCATTACCAGAGGGCAAGAATTGCTTTAACTTATGGCATCACTGCTTGGTAACATATGGCATCACTGCTTGGGGTACAGCCGCCCAAAACCAGCTTCGTGAGATTGAAGTCAAATTAAACAACATTATACGTATCATGACTTGGACCAAAAATTTTTCTCAAGTAAGTCAACTGTATAAGAAACTAGGCCTTCTGAAACTACACGATGTTTACTAATTGGAGCTTGCCAAATATATGCATAAGCTTTTTAAGCATAAGCTACCTAAATTATGTAATTATGACTTCACAACAATTGACAAAATTTGTGATTATGCGACTAGAAAACTAAGCAGATTTAATTGCTTTTTACCTCGAGTCTCCAAATCTGCTGGACAGAATAAAATCGAATTTAGAAGTGCTAAACTATGGAAAGAAATTAGTGAAAATTTAAAAAATAAACCCTTCAATTCTTTTAAAAAACAATTCAAAGAAAAATTTACTGAGAGATTACTGCCTACACTGTTAGGAATTGATCAAGCATCGTATGTAGTGTATCCGCATGCATTTGAACGCGTGGGAGTTTCGCTATAAACACCATCGTCTGTACTATTCGCTGGATTTTATCATTTTATCACAACTTTGTGTGATAATGTTTTGTTTATTCGATGCTTGTTGTATTTCAAATGTTACTCTGACTTGTGTTAAACTTTTGTTATGAAAAAATAAACTACTAAACTACTACTACACCAAGACAGTAAAAAATCTTAAGTTAGTTTGGTGATTTTGAAGGCGTAAAGCATCCGACTAATAGGATTATGAGCAAAAAAATTAAAAACATCTAGAACGTATTTTCACTAAATTTCGGCTTTCTGTACGTTTCTGAGACATTTAAAAGTTTAAGAGATTTCTCTAAATGTGTTGCCAGTTAAAATCTAATTTCCTAACAATTGAAATATTCCATTCTTTCTTGCATTATTTCTGATGCAACATTAATTCATGCTGAAGCATTGCATTTAGCTGCTTTCAAACCAGTTGTGAAAAATTCCTTGAATAATATTTTTAAAATGATGAAAGTTTAACTGGCTACATTGTTGGGAGATCTCCAAAAATTTATAAACAAATGCAGTACCTTAAAAACAATAAATCGTAGAAAGCAGGAATTGGTAAAGATATATGGTTTAAATAACATTTTATGTTTTGTTCGTAATCCCAGCTGTATACTTCACTATCTTCAATCTATCACAAATACAGAGCAAATTATAGCCTATCGTAGATAGGATAATTTTTTTATTGCTAAAAGCATTAAAATGAGAATGCACGGATGGTTTGCATAAAATTTTTTGCATTTTGCTAAAAAAACCGTTACAATATTTTTCGGTAGAAATACAATGGAGCACTACTAAATGATCTATGTCTTCAGTTTTTCCATATTTGCTCTTGCGATAACGCTTAGATATGTTTAAGGGACTGTGACCATTTTCTAAACATGCTAAGCGAACCAGTGCTTTGTAAATCGTATACCATATAAATGCATCAGGTTAAGTTTGACGCTGATGAAGTGAAATTTTTTCAATAGCAAGATTTTTGACAAGATTTGCAAAAAAGTTTGGTGTTCAAAAAGGATGGGTTTTAACGTTCTACGGTAGGGGTTATTATTTACAATGGAAAGAATGCAATGGCACTTTACGACAATAATGAATTAACGCACGATCCTCTGCTTGTGTTTGCTTCAGAAGTTTCGGAAGCCTGATGATTGCTTTAAAGTTTTTCTACGTAAAACAGAAGAAGCGCATTAACTCACGTTGAACTAATGATTTCTCCGTAGCATTGATCGATAATACCTTATTCATTAAAGTTTCATACTATTTTTTTGTATTTTACACCTATCCGTTTGCAACTACTGGAGACTTATCAATTATTTTGCTTTCATGCAGCACAGTACAATAAGCAAGAAAAGCTTGCATAGCTGCGTATTGAATGCCGAGAAAGTTCTGGAAAAATCGTTGAGACAATAATTCATTGAAAAGGTAGGCAAAAGTATGTGGCATTACTTTCGAGAATCGATCAAATTACAGAAAACAATGAACTTCACAGAAGTAGACAAATATTTGCAGTATCTTGCTTTGGAATTAAAAAAAAGATGCGATTCTAACGGTCTTGAAATAAATCGTACCAAATCAGCTAAAATAATTCACAAAATTGGTCTTGAGCATCTCAAACTAAGCCCTGATAAAATTTCTTTGATCAGAAACGTCGGTTTGTTAAATTCTGCACGTGCGCGGAAACCAAATAATGCATTTAACATTGTAAACGACACTTCTAATGTTTGCCAGCACATTTTGCTTCAAGCAAATGCTAGTCGTCAAACGGCAAACCTGGTTCAACAGGCCAAACACGTTAAATCTCAAATTGAAGCAATGAGATCAAAACTATTCAAGCTCAGACAGAAATCAAAACAGAAAATCAAAAAGAAAATTAAAATCCAAACATGAAATTACAATCAAATCAATGAAAAACATCCAACAACAAATTACGACGGATTACAAACAAATCTTAATAGAATTGTGCCAGTATTGCGTTGATGTTATGGGACCACCACCTTGCAAATTAGGTATCGCTGGAATGGGATCTTCAACTCGTAAAGAAATTCCTCCATATTCTAATTTCGAACATGTAATACTGCTGGAAATTCTAGATAATTATGAAATCCACTTGGAGTATTTTCGATCGTTTTCGGTCATTTTTCACACAATTATCCTCAATTAGCAAGAATCCATCATACTTAGTCTAAATATAAAGTATCTCAATAACAAAAAATGTGATTTGGGCGACTGGTTTTTTGACACTTACACAAGCGGAGTTTCGTTTGATGGATTGATGCCACATGCTTGCAAGTTTCCGTTGGGACGAACACAGCCCACTAAAAAAAAAACTGTCGACAACAGCATTGATTAAACCAGTTAAAAAGATGCTTGAGTATCTCGGTTCTGAGGAAAGTTTGAAAAACGGTTACCATTTGAGAGACATATTGCCGGATACTTGTTTTGTGTATGGTGATCAAACTCTTCACGATCAGTTTTTGGACGGCATTCAGTCGTAAAAAGATTCCAAAACAAGCGGTAAAATTTGTAGCGAGCTCAGAAAACAAGTGAAAGTAATTGTAATTGTAATTACATTTTATTCGCCAAGTTGCCTTGGCCAGGAGACAGCGAAGGGACCTTTCGGTCTTCGAGTCAAGCTGCCACCTGCCCACCTGTCTACCACACACGGCGGAGGCTTCACACAGTCCCTTTGATTGCTGAACGTCAAGCAGGAAAGCTGTGAATACCAATTTTTGACCCGACCGTTAATCGAACCCGTGTCTACCGCTTCAATAGCAGACGCTCTATCCACTCGACCACTGAAAGATGATTTGGACAAATTCGAAACGAGACTTAAGCTTGATGGTTTGAAACCAACCAAACAGCCAAACATCAAACAGCTGTTTTATCGAACTTCGACGTTGTTCGTTGTTGCTCTGGGTAAAATGAATAGCATTGATTTGACCTCATGCTTTGAAATCATCTCCGAAATGGCCAAACAAAAATAAATAACAAAAAACGCAAAGCACAAATTGTCACTTGCAGTTGCAATTGCTTGCAAAGTTAGGCTTGGAGTTTACTTGAAAAAGAAATCACAATGTGATTATATCCAGCCTCGCAATGATGCTAAAACGATCTTTGATGATATCCTGGATGTTATCGACATTGATTCTGTTGTTAGTTATTTTCAAATAACATATTGCTTGCAACTTAAAGTCATCGAGATGTTGGGTTTCAATGGAAGTCATTTTATTTACCCCGATTTTAAGATTCTGAACATTGCACTTTGTTATATTTTGAAGCTGAATCAAATAAAGATAGCATTGTTCGAGGATATGTTTGGAAGTGCTTCTTTTTTTTTATCTTATAGTTCAAATTTTTTGATGAAATTCTCCGATTTTTTTAAAGATAATGGTGATTCTTTGAAAATTTTAAAGTTGAAAATTCAGACTCGTCGAACAGCAGTTCGTTAGATTCTCAAAAATACGACAATTTTGATTCGAAAGACAAGCATTCAAAAATTGAAATGGAGTTTTATTTGTTTGACAAGTCTATTCAAGATTTAGAAAAAAGACTAAGCAACGTATCAAAACTCTTATCTATACCAGATGGTAATTGGTTGAATCCAGAAAATGAATCGTTAGATCTCAACAAACATGTTTTGGATAGCATAAACATTCTACAACAAGGTGCTTACGAAGAAGCGTTTAAATTTTGGGAGTGTTATTTAGAAACACTTTCAAGTTTTTTGCAAGCAAAAAAGGATCAAAACTTCAAAAAAAATTTTACGTTTGTTCTATTTGGCTTTGTACCTACTTTTGCTGCTAACTGTTTGGTTAAGTTGAATCAATTTGATAAAGCGTTGGTGCATTTAAACCAACTGCGTGCGCAACCTTTGGTTCAACAACGTAAGGTAGATAAGTTGTTCAACATAGTTAGCATTATAGAAAATCCCGACACAGATGTGAATCCTGAGTTTGTCATTTGGTAACATTTATTTGCTGGAGGCGTTTGGTTCAAGCTGAAGAATTTTGAAAAATCACTTTTTCATTACAAATTTCGTTTGGTTTAGTATTGAGTCTTGAACAAAATTCTGATTTTGGCATAAAGTTTTCTTCGCATTTGATTTATTTTAATGGTATTGGAAGCTGTTTAATGGAAATGAAGCAATATGAAAATGCGCTGCTATACTTCGAACAAACTCTCAAATTGCTTCTCCATGATGACTATGATGATGATTATGATGAACACGATGTTAAGTTCAAAATTTACATGTTACCAAAAGTTTTCCAAAGGCTAGACGCTTAGTTAAATTTTAGCAGTTGTTTACTTAAATTGCGAAAGTTTGACAAAGCTTTCATATGGTTAAAAATATTGCTGAAAAATTCAACGCGTGCCGAAATTTTACATTGCCACATGCAAACGTATCAACGCGATAGAAGTGAAAAGTTCTTAAAGGGTTTGTATCAATCAAAAAAATTTGTTCACAGTGTCGCCACAGACTCACCATTAGATTTCGACTAAAGATGAAGCGCTTTTATATCACTCTGAAGTCGGCCGTGGATTTCTAGAACTGAAGCACTACGAAAAAGCACTTGAATTTCTAAAACTTTCACTTGGCGTTGCTATCAGCAAAGAGATTCTTGAAAATGAAATGCGTAGCATTATGTTATGTAATAGCATTGGAATTTGTTTAATCAAATTGAGGGAATATGAAGAATCACTCATCTATTTCAAACTTGCCAAAGAAATGCTTTGCAAGTACGAAATTGATGAAAAACTAAAAGTCGAGTTGTTATTTAATTTGCAAATTGCAAACTCCTTTCACAGCGTTGGAAAATGCTTTTTGAAGTTGGACCGATGTGAAGAAGCTTTGCCAAATTTGGGTGTTGCTCTTGAAATTTTTCCCTATGATTTTGACGACAGCGATGAAGCACTGCAGGTACTTTACTTGTCCAAAATATCTGTTTCACATCTGAAAATGTTCCAAGAATATCAAAGCGTTCTTTTCGACATTGGGTTTTGTCACATGCAGCAAAACCATTACGAAAACGCTCAGTATTTTTTTCAAAAACCTTTGTCCATTTACAACAAGCTACCAAAGGCAGATAAAGCTATTGCAATTGCAACGCAGCGCAGACTTCTCAATTGTCACATGGAGATGTATCAACGCAAAAGAGTTGAAAAACAGCTGAAAGGTTTGCGTGCATGTAACTCAACTGAAACTACAATTAGAATGGTCGACGCTCAGACTCTTTTATACTCTATCCAATTATAAACACTCGACTATAGCATAAAATTTATTGAAGCGTTGTACTGAGTGCAATGGTTTTGTGAAAGGACCAGTTTCATTGATGGTTGCTCAGAAATTCTCAGTTCGGTATTTCAAGTTATTGCAGAGACACTAAAATAAAAACATGTCTCTTTATTACACTCACACCGCACAATTAACATTTGCAATAATACTTATATACTAGGTTATCCTTTCCAGTTGTCTTAGCCAGAACCTCTGCTGAGAATTTTTGGTCCTCAAGTCAAGCTACCACCTATCCTCTTGTCAATGATACGCGGTGGAGATTCCAAAATTTTAATTGTGAACAACTGTTGTTAGTTTTTGACTTGACCAGACCGAGAATCAAGCACACGTCTACCGACAGGCGTTCTAACAATAAAGGCCCGACGATTAAAAAGCTATTAATGTTATCGAATTATAACGTTATGTTGCTATCTAAATATGTTTTTGCTATGGTCGTAATATACTTGTTATCAAGTTAATAATAAATGCGCTACTTTTTGTTATGATTTTATAATTTGCAAATATGAATGGTTGTTTGTTTTCATTTGTACACGTACACATCCAGACTTTCTTAATACTTTTATTTGAGTTGTTGATGTGGCTTCTGATTGTATTTCTATCAGTTATTTTTTCACCGTTAAATTTTGAATTGTTTCAAGTAGTTATACCGTACACGTTATTTGACACGTTTCAGTAATTTTTATTCGTGATTGCTATTTATTATACAGTCACTTATTATCAAATTTAAATAACATGACTTGAGTAAAAGTCGCAACGACAGAAAAAAATATACCACGATGGTTTTATTTTTTGAAGCAAACTTTTCTATAGTGGTCAATATTGGTGCTATAAATGTCAGTGGTACGCTCACTTTCTCCTTTCAGTTGTTTTTGCCCTGTTTTCGCTTTGGGAATATTTTGTTATCGTAGGTTACAGTGATGGCAAACAGGCGTGTCGGCCATGATTCAGTCAAATTAATGAGTTTTTCTAGCACTCACGCGTGAACGGGTGACGTCCCACAGAATATTCCCGTTTGTCGGCTGATTCATAAAGTTGTTTACGATGAAGCGACTCTGTTTTTCCTTTTGTTGGGTGAAAATTCGTACAAATGACGTAAGCATTTAAATACTGAAATACGTTCTAGCATTGGGCGTATCTACGGAGGGTATAACTTCAGAAAGTTAATGATTTGTACATTTAAGATTCAGTGATATTTTATTCTGCAATTTGGCCGAATTTATAGTGAGATTTTTAAACGTACTAAATTTCTATTTTTCAGGAGTTATGTTAAAGGCGGTGAATCATTCAGCCAATTCCGGTGGTTTACAATAGCTAAAATTGAACTATATTTTTTGATATTTTTTGTTTTAATTTTGGGACTGTGGTTGCAAAGATATTCAACAAATACAAAAAGATGTCCCCCGGAAAAAAGTTTTTGGAAACCCTTAGTTTTGTTCTTCCCGCCAAAACCACAGTAGGCCTAATGGTTTAGAGAACTGTGGTAAGCCTAATAGTTTAGAGATAGTTTATTTCTAAATAGTTTAGGCCTAATTAGGCCTAACTATCTCTAAACTATTAGGCCTAGAGATTGTTAGGCCTAATAGTTTAATAAGATTACAGTAGGCCTATTAGTTTAGTGAACTGTGGTTTTGGCGGGAAGATCAAAACTCAGGGTTTCCAAAAACTTTTTTCGGAGGGACATCTTTTTGTATTTGTTGAATATCTTTGCAAACGCAGCCCCAAAATCAAAACAAAAAATATCAAAAATTATAGTTCAATTTTAGCTATTGTAAACCACCGGAATTGGCTGGATGATTCACCGCCTTTACGATGATTTTACTGCGGGTGTAACTGCAAGTGTAATTTGCGCGTGTAATTTGCGAGTGTAATTTGCAAGTATTTGCAAGTGCAAGTGCATTGCAATTTGGCAAGTGTAATTTTGCGCTTCTCTGCTTCTCGAATTCCAAATCGACTGATACACATTAACACGAAAGTTCATTAAGTTGCGCGGATCGTGTTAGCGGCTGAATCACGTTACCCCTCCCTACACATTCTTATAGAATCGCCTACTGCTTCCTTGGTAGGTCTAACAGTCAGAATGAACGAGAGTTGAGCAGTTCTTGCTAAACTTTCAAATAATTGCATCTCTTTCATTTGTTAAAGTATTGCGCTTGCGAGATTGTTGATCGCTCTGCTAAACATTAATAACCAGACGTGATGATTGTGCCAATATAACCTAGCAATGTTAAACAGAGACAAAAAATACCTCCAGAGTACCGACAGCATTAGCTTTGGAAAGCGATGTATAATGAACGGGATGCACACCTAGCCCGCATCCTACCTACGCAAATGCAAAATGGTTCTATGTGTTGTTGGCTTTGTTGTATAGAGAATATTCATAATTTCGCGTTTACGCTACTTAATATTTACGGAATTCCAAACAGTATAGTTATAGCAACTACTGTGACTTTTTTCGGTAACAATTATTTTTTGAATGGTTCTCAAGATAAAAATGAAAAAACTTTCTCGATAAATGAGTAGTTTTGCAATAACGCCTAAAAATAGTAAAATATTATAAAAACTTGAGCAAAACTGTAATTGATTGATATTGATTGATCAATATTAATTAGCAGAACAAATATTAATGGATAAATATTTAACAACATTCATCAATATCAATAATTATTGATTGGTCAATATTCGAATGCAAGATATTGTTTGATTTTTGTAAAAATGTATAACTTATTGCATTGTACTTAAAAGTGTTTCTTTTGCATTTACTATTTCTGAGCTGAAACGATTAGCCATTTAGACGTGGAGACAGCGTTAAGGTGTTGTCAAAATGAAGTAGAACTGTAAGACGTGATGTCTCTTTGAACTATTAAACTAGTTCTGCCAATATCACTTCAGAAATAATTTAACTTCATTTTTGAGCTGTTTTGCTTTTTGTGTTTGCTTTAACTAAGTTCAAATACAAATTTTTTGTAAATTTGCCAAAATTTTTGTGATTTTTAGTTGAATATTAGTAAAATATATACTCCACTACAATAAGTTAAAATTGATTTATTTTACATCTAATATCGATCCAATATTTGTTTTCGAGCTGTTTTGCAATTTGTGTTTGCTTTGTTGTAATATGAATGTAAATTGTTGGTGAAAATTTGTAAATATTTTTTAAATTTTTTGGTATAAGTTGCAAAAAATGTGTTGTGAATGTAAATTTATTCTAGCTTTATTTTTGGAAAGAATTTGCAATTATATGCCACGTAAAGTAATCATTTTTTATTTGCTCAAATTGTCGTACTGATCAGAAGTGTACGAAAAGGATTGATCAGAAGCATACGAAAAGATGAGGAGGAGTAAAAGAGTTCAACCACTTTCTACCAATTGGACCACCAAAGTGCAAATTTTGTTTGAAAACGCCAACTGCCTTTGCCGTTAACTTAAAAATGTATTTCTAAAATATTAAGCAAAAGAGTTGAAAGTTCCATTGTGTCTACAAAATTGCAAAATTAGCCAGCGGCAATTGACGCTGGGCCATCAGGCTCCATACCATTGCTCTAAACGTTGGGCCTAAAAGCTTTCTGTTGTGACGTCATAAAACTAGTTAAACAAACTTTGATTCTTACCCCATGTCTCCTCAAAGAAAAAAAATCTTGCGTTCGCACCTGCTGTAGGTGCCTTGTGAATGTTGCGCATTGGATGTGTAAGACGATGCTTTATGCTGTACTGTAGTTGATTATTATGACAGAGCATGCTCTGCCTTCCTTGGGGATGATCAAACCTTCAAATCGGTTTTACTACACAGCATATTACGGTCCTTTTTTTTATTTTATTGTTTATAAGTATTATAAAGTGAAAATTTTATGTTGCAGGTGCTTAAATTAGGAAATTAGAATAAATTTTGTTTGAAATTAAGAGCAAATTTGACAATTTTCTTTATCGTCAGAAAAACATAGATATTAAATAAGTTTTCTCTAGACGTTTGCCACACCATTTGGTAGCAAGACTTTTTCTTTTTTACCTTGAAGATTCTGCTTCCAACCTTTTCCTCAATCATTGAAGATTAACCGCCTAGATCAAAGACACAAACTCTTTAATTTAACAATAAGTCCTGCTTAACGAAGTTAACAATTATCTTTAGTCTATAGGCTACAGCTCCTGACAAATCAGCAACCATAAAACGAGAAAATTTACGGTAGTAAATTAGGTAAACGAAGGTTATGTAACAACTCTGTTAATCAAATGGCAGACATACCAGCGTTAAAAATGAACTTAAAATATGCTGTCAGATGTAGCTATCGTGCTTGAATAAAATGTAGAGCGATCAGAGACGGAATGGATGAAACGTTTAGTACTAAAACGGTGAAAATGAGTTCAATTCTCCGTCGGTTCAATCAAACAACAATGAAATAGGTTTTTGTAGTCTCCCTGTTTGATGTTCAGCAATAAAATGAGACACTGTAAAGTCTTCACTGTATGAGATGAATGTAGGTGAGTAGGATTAGTGGTATACTATTTCCAAACGTGATTGTATGCTGGTTGGTACTGGTGGCAGCTTGACTCCAAGACGAAAAAGCTTCTTCTCTGTTTTGCAGCTAAGGCAACTTGGTAAATGAAGATGTATCTACAATTACATGCAGGTATCCAGGATGCAAAATTGTATGTCAGAATTAAAATACCACAAAATAACGTCATCTGGATTTAGGTTTTCGAAACGCAGAAGATTAAACTTTATTACAAGGATTTGACAATGTTGATAATCTTATAGTTTTCACACTAATTTAGTAAAAAAATTACAGCATTATGTAATCATACTAGTGCTTAAAAAGATAAACGAATTTGCTTCGTTTTTTCAGATTAATGTAGTATATGAACCATAATAGAACATAAATTAATGTATATCTCTTTATTTTTCTTTTCTTGAAATGTCAACCCTAACTTAATTGGTACCGGTACATATTGTAAAGATCTAAAATATTATGGGTCCACTGTATAAGCCAAATGCAATCTTTTTAATCGGTTGATTGGACAATTGTAATCTAATGCAATGTTTTGATTGTTGTGGTGTCCTTCAATACGACGTTTTACGTCCTGCACCAACGTCCTGCCACCTCAACGTGGTGGTGCAGTCCCCTCCCCAATGGGGATGGGTCGAAATGGCAGGACAGATCTCCCGAGGGGCTCGACCGAAAGGTCGCCCCCATTGTCTCGGACTGTTTTTTCGCTGGGCCGCCCGTTGACCGGTCATAACTGGGCGGCTCCTCTACTTCTTATTGACCGGACCCCCTTTCGGCGTCTCCTTATCCTGGCATTGCTCCTCATTAGTGGCAATGTCCACCCTAACCCAGGCCCCATCAGCAACCATCCTCACCCCAGGTACCCCTGCTCCATCTGCCATCTAGATGTGGGCAGAGACTCTCTTCAATGCTCTGCTTGCCTTAAGTGGGTGCATTTTCTTTGCTCTTCCCTGACCCGTGCTGACTTTCGCACAATCTGTGCAACTGGCACTTCAGTCGGCTGGCGATGCCCAGCGTGCCATCCCCAAATCACAACTGGCTCCCCCACTCAAACCGGTCTCCATGCAACGCCGCCTGCGTCCCCTCCACCCCCTCCCCCAGAATTCCCCCCACTACCTCCTGGCTTTTACCAATCACGTCCACCTCGGGGCCCCCACGTTACCCTTGCTCCATTTGCTCCCTCGAGGTTGGTAAGGATTCTTTAAAGTGCTCCACCTGCTCCAAGTGGGTGCACTTCTCCTGCTCCTCTCTGACCCGGGCTGACTTTCGCAAAATCTGCGCAGCTGGCTCCCCCATGGGTTGGAATTGCCCTGCTTGTCTTAATGGGAACCTAGCCTCTCCCACCCTCCGGCCAGCGTCCCCCCGCCCCTTCTCTCCAGCTCCGCCCCCTCCCACACCCCCTCCACTTGCTTGCTCGGATCTCAGGGATTCATCTCTGCCTCTCCCCTCACATCCTCCCCTCCTTAACACCTACCCTCCTTCCGCCTTCACCCTACCTGCCTCATCACCACCGCCCACAGGTTCACAGTCGGCACATACCTTGCCACCCCACTCTCAAGGAAATCCACGCCCCTCACAAACTCTTCGTATTCTTCAATGGAATGCCGGCGGTCTTCCTTCCTCCCGCCGTGCCGAACTGATCGCTTTTCTCTCTGGCAACCACTATGACCTCATTTTCCTCCAGGAAACTCATCTTTCCTCAAACAAAAAGTTCCAAATCCCTGGTTATTATACCCTTCGCACGGACCGGACATTCGGTAGACAAGGCCCTGTTTCCTCCGGTACTCATAACACTGGTGGTGGTGTCCTCACTCTCATCCACTCTGACCTGGCTTTCTCTCCTGTTTCTGTCTCCTCTCTGTCTTCCCAGGACCCCTACTCAGACTACACCTGTGTTAAAGTCCTTCTCTCCAACCACTCTCCTCTTCAATTTCTTAACCTCTATTCCCCTCCCATCAGAAACACTCCTTCTGACTATCGCACCAGGACCTTCTGTCCTGACATCCTTCCTAACTCCCCTGACACTTTTATCCTCGGAGACTTCAATGCTCACCACCCAACATTGGACAGACTCATTCCCCCTAACCCGCTCGGAAATGACCTGTTTCGCTGGATCACTTCCTCCGGTCTGGAAATTCTGAACGACCCCGCCTCGCCCACGCTCCTTCACCATTCCACTGGGAGCCGTTCTTCCCCTGATATTTCGTTAGCTCCTGCGTCTCTCGCTCCCCACTGTGAATGGCGCACTCTCCCTGGCCTTGGCTCGGACCATCTCCCCATTGAAATTGTCCTCCTCCTCTCTCCAGTTCGTCACCCAAACACTCGTCCTCCCAAATTCAACTACAAAAAGGCCAGTTGGGATATTTACCAATCTTATATTGCTGAGCACCTTCCCTCTCTTGATTTTGACGCTCTTAACATCCACCAGGCTGCCCACTCCTTTTCCCTCTTCTTAGTTGAAGCTGCCAAGGCCTCTATCCCTTTCGGCCGCCTTGGTCGTTCCCCCAAAGCCTGGTGGTCCCAGGAAGCGGAATCTGCAGTACGGGAACGACGGAGGGCCCGCTCCGTAGCACACCGATCTGAGTCACACCGCCTCAGATACATAGACGCTTCTCGTAGGGCGTCCTCAGTCATTTCTAGAGCCAAATCTGCAACCTGGCAAGCCACGTGTTCTAACCTGTCTCCCCGTTCTGATCCTCGTGCTGTCTTCAGGCTTCTCAATGCCATCTCTGGCAAAAAGAACACCTCCCATGACCCTTCTTTTCCTGATTGCACTTCCCCTCTTGATACTGCCAACCACTACGCCTCTTATCTTCGCTCACATCTATCTCAAGCGACACCCCGTTCCGCGCGCAGAGCTGAAAGACAGTTCATGAATGAACTCCGGAAAGCTAGCTGTGAGGATGCTTCTTCCCTCCACAATTCTTTCTGCTCTCCCTTCTCCTTGAATGAACTCTCCACTGCCATCAGTAATCTCTCCTCTTCCACTGCGTCTGGCCCTGACCAGATTGCCTACCCTTTACTAAAGCACCTGCCCGAACCAGCTCAGCTCCTCCTTCTTTCTCTTTTTAACAGGTCCTGGCACTCTCACACCTTCCCCTCTTGTTGGAAACCTTCCACTATCATTCCCATTCACAAACCTGGAAAACCCACTTCCTCTCCGTCCTCTTTCCGCCCCATTTCCCTCACCTCCTGTATCTCCAAGCTTTTTGAGCGCTTAATTCTTTCTCGCCTAACTTTTCACCTTGAATCTAATCATCTCCTCTCTACTTGCCAGGCCGGCTTTCGTCCTGGTAGGTCATCCCTTGACCAAATTCTAACTCTGTCTCAATCAATCTGGGATGGCTTCCAAAAGAAAAAACCTCCAGACCGAACCATTTTGGCTTCTGTTGACTTCTCCAAGGCTTTCGACTCGGTCTGGCACTCTGCTCTTTTTCACAAACTCCTCTCGCTCAAACACCCCCCTTGCTTCGTTCTCTGGGTGCGCTCCTTCCTTTCTGATCGTAGAGCTAAAGTCCAGGTTGGTGGTTCCCACAGCCGCTCCTTCCGCATCAGACGTGGGGTCCCACAGGGCTCGGTTCTTGGTCCAGTCCTCTTCATTCTGTTTGTTGATGACATCACTAAGGATTTACCTCGGGACGCCCATGCCTCCCTGTATGCTGATGATCTGGCCATCTGGTCCTCTTCCCCAGACCCGCTCAAAGCCACCTCTGTTGTCCAATCCTCCCTCGCCGTCCTTGAAACATGGTCCAACTTATGGAGACTTCCACTCAATCCAAAGAAGTGTGAGTCCTCCTTTTTCTCTACAGATCCCCATCAAGCCACTTTCCAACCCCAACTAAACCTCTTGGGCTTCCCTCTTTTGTTCAATCCCACACCTAAATTCCTTGGAGTAACCTTTGATCGGACTCTATCCTTTGGGGCCCATGTCCAATCCCTGTGTTCCAAATTCTACCCACGCCACAAAGCCCTTCGCTCAATTGCCACTGCCTCTTGGGGTCCCACAAAAGAATCTCTCTCCCTACTCTACAAAGCCTTTGTCCGTCCGGTGCTCACATATGCCTCTCCTGGATGGTTCCCGTTCCTCTGCAACACTGCAACCAATCATCTGGAAGTTCTACACAGAGCTGCATGCAGGGTCATTACTGGTTGCCTCTCTTCCACCCCCTCCTCACTACTCCTTCTCGAGGCCCAACTCCCTCCTCTAAAGCTGACTCTGGAGCATCAGACCCTCTACTCCTTTGAACGTGCTCTGCGCCTTCCCCCCGACTTCTCCAGCCTTTATGCCTTGGCAATCAAAAACGTTCCCTGTCGACTAAAGAAGAAACCCTCCTGGAGATCATCTTGTTCTTCAGCCACACAACCACTCCCATCCCCACGTGAGTCTCTGATCACTTGCCCCCCTTTTCCACCATGGTCCACAATCCACTTCACTGTTTCCCCCTTCATTCCCGACTGCACAGGCAGCAGTACAGCCCGACTCCAAATTGCTTCAAACCGACTATCCTCCCTACCCCCCTCTGATATCCAAGTATAGACTGACGGTTCTGTCCCCTCCCTTTTCGGTCCTGGTGGCGCTGGAGTCTATGCTACATGCTCCAAATGCAACACATCCCATTCCCTATCCTTTTCCTCTGGTCCAATTGAGCCGAAACCTTCGCCCTCAAGCAAGGTCTTGCTTGGTGTACTAGCCATTTCATGACCTGCAAATTCCAATCAGTTCTTTTCCTAACCGACTCTCAATCAGCCCTCTCTATCCTTTCTTCAGCCCCCACTTATCTCCTGCCTGAGTCTCAATGGAATGTTTGGTCCCTTGCCTCTTCCCTCTCCAACAATACCACTTTGAGCTTCCAATGGGTCCCCGGACACGCAGGTCTCCCCGGAAATGAAAAAGCCGATTTACTTGCCAAAACTGGTGCCTCTCTGCCCACTAATGCGATCCCCTAGTCCTCTCCTCCCAGTTATTGCCAAAGTCCGTTATTCCCAATACCGCAATTGGAGACGTCACATCTCTCACTCCCACCTGAACTTCCAAGTCCCCGAAGTCTCTTCGGAGGAACTTCTTCTTTCTCGCTCCATACGCAGTGAGCTCTCTCGTCTTCGCTGCCATGGTCACAGTCTTCTTTTATCTTCTTATCTTCACAGGATCAGTCGGAAGGAGAATTCTGATTGTAGTGCCTGTGGACACCCTCTACAGGACCTCAATCATCTCCTCCTCGATTGTCCTGCTTTTGAACCCCTTCGCAAATCTATCTTTGGCTCCTCTCTTTCTATTCTCGATCTATGGTCCAGACCTTGGGGTGTGGCCCGACTGTTGGGTCTCCGCGGAGTTCCTCCGCGCCCCCATCCCTCGGAAGGGGTCGGGTAGTACCACCACCACCACCACCACCACGTTTTACGTCATCTCATTTGGTTTTTCAAAAGTCAAAACATGCAGCAAATTTAACACTCGAGACTGGCGGAGAAAAAAAGTTGATTTGAGACTTTAAAAGATAGTCGACTCGTTCGCGGATAGATATATGCGAGCGCCGAGCACAATTATTTCTTTCTCGTTTTGGGAGATTAATGAGGATAAAAAAGCAGTTTTTGAATAATTGTGACGTAGTCCATTAAAATTCTTTTATTTTTTAGAAATTCATCCGGTTGTCATTTGTCAAAAGGAAGATTTGAAACAATTGTAAAGCTACCAAATCTCCAACATCAAACCTGTGCAGCCAAACAAAAATTAATGTTTTTTTCAGCTATAGGCTACAATATTTGTTAATTTTTTCAACTTTATAATTCAACCTTAATTTCACAACCTTACGAAAACAAATATAGCAATATTTGGCTATCAATGTTTTAGAGCTCTTTTGTTTCGGCGGCATACAGCGATTGGCATTTCCTCAGACCAGACCGTACCTAGAAGTCGCAGCTGATTATCAGGCAACGCTTGGTACATAGACTCTTTATTAGTAGATTGGAAAATGACAGTTTAGTCTGTTTTCCTCACGGTTCATTTGTGTTAGAATATGCCGATTTGTCCAATCAGCGTGACTTTGTTCTTCACGGTTCATTCGTTCTACGAATATGTCCAATCAAATCAATCGAATGCACGTGATCGCAAAAAACCTTTGCAACAAGAGCAATCTTTTTTTCTTCAATGCTTTTCCCTTTTTCTCCGCGCGTCTGTTTCTAGTCTATTAAGCAAAGAGTCTAAGCTTGGTAGGATGATGGGCGCAAAAAGCAGTAAAAATTGGACTAAAATTGGGCCAAAATTTTACCAACTGGCTCAAAACATAATGGAAACGAAAATAACACATTTCCTTTTCGAGCTCTTGAGTGCTCGAGAGCTCGTCTTGTTTGTTAACGATTTTGAATGCTAGGCTCAGTGTAGTCTGGCCTCTTATTGAATGCTGAGGTGTGTCAGACTTAACAGACTATGATCTGAAGTTGTGTGGCTGCTGTTTTATTGATGTTGTCGTACTTCATGAAAATTTTCTACCAGTTATATAAAAAAGTTTGTTTTTTTTACGGTGAAAGAAGTAGTTTTGACACCAATGGTGAATTTTCCTTTGATGCAGTTTTGCTCTGCGGCGTATTACTTTATGAGCGACAATTTCACAAATATAATCAATCATAAAGACACTGTTATTACTGTAATTTATTAAAATACCTTCATTGAGCGTAATATATCACACCAAAACATTTAACAAGTTGAACAAGTCTACCCATCTCCGCGATATTGCGCCTAAATCACAGTATTAGTCAGCTTTAACATTACAAAAATTGTTGCAGTGGCGGTGAGTCTTCAGGAGTGCTGCTTCGGATTTGACCAGCTCAGAACTGGAAGCCGGCCTTTTCGACCCAGATGCAAGTGCGTTTATCGTTAAACCAACTGACTGGTATTCACAAAGACGGCAGGAAATAATCCGTTCCTTCTTCTTTCGCAGATGGACGGCGGAAGAAAAAACTCAGAAAACTAAAGTTTCTGCGCATCTTTAAGACCCAAAATTAATGTATATTGGACAATGGTTTCGGCTTAAGCGCGTCGTATAGCGACATAGCAATAAATAGTTTATATTTTGTTAAATGGCGCTAGGTCTCAATGAAACACAGGCATACTTAAATGCGCTGCAACGCTATTGAGCAGCATTATGATAAAGCAATTCTACGGTTGACTCTACATGCCCCTCGCACCAATAAACACGTGACATCATGGCTTACGTCATTATTGAGTTTGAGACGTGAAAATGGGGAAAAATCCCCAGCCTAACTCGCTGTTTATTTTGCCGCACAAAGTCGTAAAATTTTAAACAAGCGAACCACACATCAATTGTTCAAAAATCTTACTAATAAAAGCGCCTGGGAGGTTGCGAAGGATCATGAGGTCATTGAGTCAAACAACCACCACGGAAACCACAAGAATTATTGCATTTGTTGCGTAATAAAAAAATGGGTGAAGTAATTCCATGTCAATTTTGCAAAATTCGTAGCAGCGAAAAAATATAGAGTACGGCCAAATTTTGTGATCCTCTGCTTTTTAGTGACTCTGTATTATGTTTTAGAATTTACGTTGCGAAATCTTAGTAACTGTATTGTATTTTTCAACTTTAAAATGTTGTTTTTATGTGTTAATTCAATTTTCAAAGTCTATTTTTACATAAAGTATTATTGTCTTTAATATCTTTCACGTCAATGCTTTGATAATTTTTCCTATTTTTTCACACTTCACTGAAATTTACTTTTATTGCATTTATGTAAATCTGAATTGATGCGTCATGATGACGTCACAAACGTATATTATCTGGTAAGTATCGTGCGATTTCTCGAAATAGAAATGACATTTGCTGCGGCGAAGACGAAATGTAAAGGTAGATTGGTGTCGAAAAACTTTAGAAAAAACATGTTGATTAGAGGATGCGCTCTTTAAAAGTATAATTAGCGGTGGAGTTACATTGTTTGTAATCAATTTACATTTTAATTAGGGTCAGTGACGAGTCAGTAACCAACACGATATTGAAGTTACCTTAATCGCAAATCCAAAAGTATAAGACCTGGGAGGTTATCGTGCAACTTATCGCAAGAGTTACGAAGTTTTAAAATTTTCAAGAGAAACAAAACATACGTCATTGCAATTCTTACAAAAAGTTGCGTAATACGGCACGTGGTCTCTTACATCGTACATAACTTATTCCTCTTGTGCAGCTTCATTCGACAATGCATAGTAAAGCCGTCCAAACAACGGGTTATATTAGGCGAACAATGGGTACACATTAACAATGGCGGCCTGTATGGTGAGGGAGTGCCCACTCTTTGATTGGTGTGAAAATAGTAATTTTTCTCTCCCAAATTCTCCACGCAAGCTGGAGCTTCGCGATTGTGGATTACCGTTGTTCCAAGAGTTCTCATCCCCAGAAAGTGCCAGGCAGCTGCATCTTCTAGACGTTCTGAAACGATCAAGTTTTATTTCTCAAACTCAGAATGGAAAAAGAAACTTTAAAGCTGAAATTAATTTGCTATGTGGATGAAGCGAGGCATATATGCAATTGCTTTACCCAAAGCTGCATCCTTATTTACGTTCAATTAATACGTTTATCGCAAGGCTGGGGCTCTAAGTTGCGTAGACTGCTTGACTCCAATAGGGCTCAAACATTGTCATACCCAATGAATCTGGGATTTAGCCACCTTCCGACCGCTTATCTGCCAACTACCAACTGAGATATGCGTCATCGACAGCTGCTGGCGATGAAATGATATCGTGACGTGAACAACCCAATCAATTAAAGTGAAATCGAATAACCTTATGGTGATTTAATTAGATATACTATTCATCGTCGTTAACCAATTACTTTGCGTTTGCCTAACCGCAGCAACGCAGAGCACCATTTTTTATGTTTTCTTTGCAAGTCTTTCATCTGGCTGGACCACCACAACGGGTAGACTGCCTGGAGTGTTTTTCCCATGGGCACAACGACAAATTTCGAGCTCGGAAATCGAACAGTTCGGGAATCGAGCCGGGATTCAGCAACCTTTCGATCACTTGATTAGATGATTGGAAATACAATGATTTTGAAGAATCAGGATTGTGTGGCATCACTGAAGAGTTATTTCGTTTTCAATCTACAATTTACGTTATTTATAGTTGATGAAAAGCAAAAAATGGGAAAGCCTAGCTCCTTAGCAACAGGCAATTCAACACAATTACCCAGGCCTCCCAGTCAACTGGAACCTAAAGTGAGAAGATTACCATGAATTTGAAAGCTTGGTTTTCGTTTTGGTTGCCTTGGAACTCGAAGGCATTTTACAAAAAAAACCGCAAAGGACCTTTGAGAGTCTTAGCTTTTTAGTTTGATCTGACTCTGAATCAAATGCAGTCCTTTTTCATCTTGTAAACGTTGATTTATTTACTGAGCTCAATAAAGTTGCGAAAAAGGAACAAACTTCTGTTAAGTATTGTTTGCAAATCAGTGCTAAGCAACGAAAAAATGAAAATAAGTCTTGTCTGAGCGAGGTCCGAGAAAATGAGCGCATGCTGTGATTTCGTGCTAATTGTCGAATTTATAAACATGTTATTTAGTTAATGTAAATTCTCAAGCAACACAAAGTAATAAAAATAAAGGTTAGGCTATTTTAATACCATAGTTTCTAATTGCTTTAGTCGAAATAACTAGAAGTAAGGAGACGCTTTACAGTGTAACCGGTTATTGGCTACTTTGAACGAATTCATTTTGTGTTAATATTTTTCTCATGAAACCAGAAAAAAGAAAAACGCGCTAATCACCATTGATAGCTTTATAATATCTATTCTGCTCTGCCCAACCTAAAAATAAAAGAGATGAAGATAGACACCCGCTACAGAAAAAAGCTGAAATCAGACACGGAAAAGAAAAAACCAGGCTGAAAAATGAAGGTTCGGTAGGAAAACTCACAAGAAATGTGATTATGTTACCCAAAAATGTTAAGTTACAGAGAGAAAAACGAAAATGAGGAATATTAATAAGCTCAATTTTTTTATAATTTTTCATGAGTCAAAAATAGGATTTGGGGTTGGTTTGAGAAGAAAGATTCGAGGTTGGGATAGATATGAGTGAGAATCAACAAGATAGAAATTTTCGGTAAAATAAAACTTCTCGAGTAAAAAATAAAGAGGCTGTTATTTTTTAACCCCTAAGTAATAAAGCTTCGTGGTTGCAATAAAGTTTTTAGCGGCCAGAAAATCAATTTAGAGCTTAACAGCGATTTAAAGAGTTTAATAAAACAGTTCTTTATTTCATAATCTGCTTGTATATCAAGACAAAACGCGGTATATTATCTTCAAATATTTAAAATTGCATTAGTGAAGGCAACTACGGAGCTGTGTAGTTTGTTTTGAAGTAATTGATATGTTTTAAAAACGTGATTTCTTAAGATTGCTTTTCAAAGAATGCTTGCAATTCTGAACCGGTTTTGCTTGTTGATTTTGCAGCGGCTAAGGTGAACTGTATTTTCTACTGACTAACGTATTTTATCGCTCAGTTGCAAAGATATTTAAAGGCTAGGGGCAAATTTAGTATCGGTAGTAGCTGAGAAATAATTGCGTGGTGCTAAAGAGCTTCAGACGTGATTGCACTGATTACTTTGATTAACGCTTGTTTAGTAATAATAGCACGCAGTATTGAAAGTTAGCTTCTGTGCAGATAAATTATTGGGTTGCTTTTTCAAAATTGATTGAGCGGTAATGCTCTTGTTTCTTGGGCGAAAGGTTTGAAATTCAAATCTCTGGCCAGTCCTATTGAACACAGTGTTGCCAACGGCTCGCCACCACTGCGACATTGCGTGGAAGGAGCTGTGTTGTCAGGCGCAATGACGCGGGCATAGACCTCGCAAACGTAATCCACGCTTAGATGTAATTATACAGCAGAACGAAAAAAGTTTGAGTTTTTTAGGTTTAACAATTATCTATGAAATATTAGCAGCTCGGTTAGCAGTTTTGCAAGCAAATTAATAACACATCCTAACTGCAGATTTCAAGCTCAAATCTGTATTAATTTTTTTTCAAACAGTTGGTTTGGAGTTTCTGTTTCAACCTTGTAGAGTGTTGAGTTTCTGTTTGCACATCAAATTAAGACAATCCATATTGCATTCCCGGTATATTCTGCGGCATGACAACTAGGATCACAATTTTTTAGAAAGAAAAAAAGAGCAGCGTTAACATCGTTGATTTTAGCTTGACTAGTCGGGGAATCGAACCTCCAGACCACCGCTCCAATTTTGAGAGGCAAAATTTTAATTCATGGCATCATTTATCAAGATTTGCTAATGAGTCAACTGAAAATCTTAATGTTGTTTCCAAATTTTTTTGCTTTTGGCGCAAAAACAACGTTTTTACTTCCGCTTGTTTATTTCGATGACGTCATGTGACGTAAATACTTAATTTTGTTGACATTTGCCAATAAAATATCAGATGTTGTTTCGGTCGGCCTACTTATTTTAAAAGTAAAAATAAGCAAAGTAAATTGAGGTATAGACAGCGTTGGATTGTCTTTGTCTACGTAAATACATTCGAGCCAAAACATGGTTTTCTAGTCTAAATTTTAGAGAAAATTTCTAAAATGCCGCCTTTTTTATGTCATTTTTCGATAAGGTGGTAGAAATGCAGCAACTAACCCAAAAGCTTCAAATTTTTGGGATGGCACAAGAATGTATTGCTTTATTGACAAGACATCAACAAGGCATACGAATGTACACTACTTTATCGTACACTTAGTTGGATTCACAAATTTCGTTGAGTTTTGAACAATATCGTTAATTTTGGTTGATACCCTCTTGATAAAAATTTTTCTACCTATCTAAAATACAGTAATACGATGTTAATAGTCTACGTCATTAAATAGTGTAATTGTTTTTCTCTTGTATTATGCTTTTATTTAGAAGTAGCTCCGATTGGATATTGTTGTGCCTTAAAAAGGTACTTGATTTTGTAGACCAAAATCGTTTTACCAGCTAAAAAAATAGACAAAACTCATGTTTCTTAAAATAGCAATGTTTTTTTCTGCCCTTACAAAATTATTCTTATTGATTTAAATAGATGATCAGGAAGGAGAAAGAAATCGTGAGTCACTTGTTAAAAACATTGATAGCTTTTGCAATAATTAAGCTTATACTATATCATTTTTATATGCCATTAGTTTGCTATGAAGTTATTATTTGGGGTTATTTCAAAACAGTGTAATTGATATAGAATAAAACTAATCAAAAACTAATTATGCTATAAAGATTTATGGATTACATTAATGATGCTATATACTCTTAGATTTGCTATAATAAAGTGTTACGAGCTCGTAGTATCAACGCGTTTCATTACCATCTCATATTAGTTAATAAATTGTTCTTTGGTTAATTAATTTTCTTGAGTTGTAACGTAAATTATACAGCAAGCAGCAACAAAATTTCAGTAACTGCAAATACATTGGTGATTATTTGATTTATGCTTACAAAAAAAGAAATAGCACAAAAAAAAACACTAAGTAGACTTTTTTGATTGTTTCATTTCGCAGTCGAATTTCTGGAAATGTGTATATTTAAATTTTAATTTCGTAGTCAGAAAACCAGGTACAACACGCGCGGTTTATTTCGCTAAATTTTTAATTGCTTTTTCCGGGTATAATGTTCGACAATAGTCGCTCAAAATGACAGGTAGGTAATGTTTAATTAGACAAAGCCAAGATAATTGATTATTGTATAACATGTTTACTGAGAAACACCATATTTCGGTGTCTAAAAAACATTAGCATTAAATTTGAAAAGTCATAATGTTGGTCGAGCGGTAACGCGTTCGTCTCTGGAGCGGGAGGTCTGAGGTTCAAATCTTGGGCCGGTCAAAACGGACACAGTGTTAACAACGGCTCGCCACCGCTGCGACATTTCTTCGAAAGGAGCTGCGTTGCCCGGGCGCAATGACGCGGAGATAGGCCCCGCCAACTCCAGCGAGTATAATGAAAGATTTGATTTTGATTTGATTTGATTTAGAATTCGTTGTTAGTAGAACGTAATAACTTAATAACTATCAAAATTCAAAAATCTTTTAATAAAAATCTTTAAACAAAGATTCAATTTCAATAAGATTTTATTTTGATTGATGATGGACGTAACTAAATCCGAAACGTTTAAAAATTTTGCTATCAAAAGTCTTTATTTTCACATTTTTGTTTGTTTTTATTATCTGCAATAGAAGTGGCTAAAAAACGAAAGAAAAATATTAACAATTTAAATGTTTGCCTGATAATAATATGATATTTGAATGTTTAATATCGCTGCGTATTGTATAAACTTTAAATTGTTAAATTTGCTTGTACACTTTCAGATACCGTCAGGTCGAAAGATCAATTTACGAGAGTAATTTTCATTTTGGCAGCTAGACTGCACGCACGCTCAGAAGCTATTTGTATATTTTTTGTTTTCAAAACAGCTAAGAATCTATTTGTCATGTTTTGTAATTAACTTTTATTTCGTAGTTAAGTATTGATGAAACCGGAAGTATGAATTGGCAAAACGTTGGCAAAATCTAACTAATATCAGTCAGAAGTGTGATCAAGTTAAAACAAAGAATGACAACTCAGCACAGAGTTGTATATGGGCCGACTAGTTCAAGCCCGAACGCGAAAACTAATTTAAGCCCAAATCATGCCCGAAAAAAACGAAAGTTAAGTTAGGTCTGAAAAATTTAGCAATGTTGCCAAGTTATTTTGATTATATTTTTGTGCACCTAAGACAAAAGTACATCTTAGGCCCGAATTAAGCCCGAAATTTTTGTCAAGTGTAGGCCCTAAACCGGCCAAAACCCGGTTCAAACCTGAACCCGGCCCAAAAAGTCCGGCCCGACTTACAACTCTGACTCAGCATAGAACCAGATAGACGAAATTTATTGACCAAAATTTATAAAATCGTGGAATTCAGAAAAGAATACTTGAGAGAATTGTGTAATAGCCTTTTTAATTTCAGTTGTGTTGTTATACAAAATATTAAAAAAAAAAGTTTTTCGCGAAACAAAAATGGTTCGTTTAATTTGGTTTGGTTTCAAGCAAATATAATTTAAAAAATACTAACGGCAACGATATGATATCAAGAAAAATCGAGCGTAAATTGGTTTAAAGCAATTTTGATTCAAATTGATTCAGAGTTTTTAACTGGAAAAATTCATACGAGAAAAATAAAAACACACCTCTAAAACTATTGTCAAAGAGCCAAAGATACATCTAATTGACCTACCTTATCAACATCGTGATTTTAATCGAATACAGTGCTGAGAATTAATCCTACAAAAATTGAAGAAAACAAGTTAAAAGAAGCGATAAATTTAAAGATTAAAAATGTTCTGAAATGTAATTCTCTAAGACCAAATCAACAAGCACATGAAATTTGGGCTGAAGGTAAATTTAGATCAGATGATCTTAATTATGTTGGGAGTATTCCCACAAAACAATCTGTAAATGTCTTTGGATCATAATTTTTTTTTTTTTGCAGAAACACTGTAATTTGTAAGTTAGAATAACATTGCCTCAATGTATATCATAGAACTGTGCTATTAAACTTATTCATTGATTTTTCTTCAAATATGAAATATACCACATTATTTCTTTCATCAACCATATATCTTGCCTTTGCTAGAGGTAAGTCGAAAGCAGTGGTGTAAGTAGGATTTTCAAAGGGGGGGGGCAGGAAATTTGAGAATATTGAAGACCAAAAAAAAAGGTCTTCACTCAGATTCAGTCCGATTTTCTGCCCAAATTCCAAAGGGGGGGGGGAAGCATGACTCAATTTGGTGTACTATTCTGAGGTATTTATGCTTTACTTGTACCCCAAAAGGGGATCCATGTCACAATGGCTCCCCCTCCCAAATACGCCCCTGGTCAAAAGTTGCAATAAAAATGCTGTATGGGAGTGCCAGTACCTCAGTTTAAAACTAACAGTTTTTTAACTATGTGATATGTTTTTGGGGTGCTGTGTCACATTACAGATTGTTTGTTTCTTTTTTCTTTTTTAGCCAATGGGTCAAGTTAGTAGAGATGTTTGAATTTGCGAGCATTAAGATACTGAAACGCTTTTCCGCAAAAAAAGTTGGCGTGTTTTGAAGTTGTTATCTCAAAAAGAAGAGTTATATTGCTCGATTTATGATTAATAAAAAAAAAAAGAAATTACATAAAAATCGACAATGTTCGGAATATTTGATAAATTTGAGATTTTAAAGACTAGGTAAAAAATTATACAAAGATAAATAATTTTTTTGAAAATTTTTTTTCAAATTTTCTTGACTCTGTTGACGTAATTTCTGCAATAAGCACTTTTCCTGTTGAAGAAATATCAAAAAATATTAATTTTGTTGATTTGATTTTTCTAGCTTTAATTTGTTGGAATTGCGTTAACGAATACAGCAACAATTCATGCTTACAAAGAGGAAAATCTAAAATCTGTTCTAGAAATCAGGTAAGAAAAAAACTGCTTTTTGTAAAACTATAAACCACGGTTCAATTCAATTTAAATTTCTCAAAGCTGAAGTGGACGTTTGTTTATATGATTACTTTTTGTGATTGTAGCTGAGCGTGCTTTGCTGATAATATTGTTTTGGCTTAAAGAATGATATTAAAAATTGCTGTAATATTTGTTCAAAGTTAACCAATTTTATATGGATGGCATTTTTTGCCCCCTTTTGGTTTTTTTCTGATAAATCCCTTCAGAAACAGGCTTTTTTCTTTAAACCAATTTGACTTTGAGTCAACTTTTATTACAAATAACTTCTGAAAATTTTAAGTTACCAAAGTTACGGAAAGTTCCCCAATTCTGAGGTTAACCAAAGTCACTTTCCGAAATCAGGGCATTTTTGACCAATATTTAACTTAAATGACGTCACAAGACGTTTTTGTGATGTAACTACTTTGACTTATGCACTTTATGATTTCGTATCAAAAATCAAACTTATGTTCAAATTTGAACCGCCTATGGCGTTGTCACAAAAATGCATCATTTTTCGAAAATGTGGCCGTTATTTCACAATAATGATATCATCGACTTAAACTTAATTTTTCTAAAATATTTTGGTGAACACCAACCAGCATGCCAAATTTGGTGTTTCCATGACGTTTGGTTTTAGAGTTAGATGGGGAGGCATTATTGCCACCACCGCATAAAATGTTTTGGTCAAGTATACCCCTTGTGAGGGTTAAAGAAAGCATTGCGCAAATCAGGACCAAAGATTTTTTTTTGGGAAATGGGAATTACAGTAAATAGAAGTATTCTGGAAATTCTTTTTTTGGTCGGGGTAGGGGAAATTATTGACTTAAGCATGTGTAGGCTGTATAGGCTACAAATTGAGTTAACACTATTATTTTCCAACCCGCAACATTTTCCCAACATACTGTAATGCAAACCAAACAGTTAATCATTATGTATCAGATTTTGTTACATTGAATAGTTAGTCTAATTTTGTAACTGTCACTGTGCTTGTCAGCGGCTGTAAAATTATGTTACTTTTTTTATTACAAACCCAACGTAGTGGTTACCAGTACATTGTCTTTACTTGTATATACCCTATGTTATGGCTACTCAACTGGCGGACCGCGGTCCAAAACCGGACCCCCTGAACGTTAAATTTGAACCGCGGCCCACAATCGGACTTAAACTCTGACCTTCACATTTTTTTGGACGAAAATTCTCTGTCTGCTTAATGCATGCGGAGCGTGGAAAACCTCACCAAACCGCGGGGAAGACCTTTTTTTTCGGTCTTTTATCCATTTTGGTCGGCAAATGCGGTGAAGACCTTTTTTCGTGGTTTCCATATTTTCTGGTCTTTTCCAACTTTTCTGGTCTTTTCTCAACCTTTTCCGGACCCAACAATGTTTCATCCGCGAATCTGGACCTTTGCTAAAACTAGTTGAATACCCCTGCCCTATTATATTACGTATTATGCACTGCATAAAGTGCACGTCACATTTGAGCCTTGGGTTATAGATAGAAATAATCAAGTGTGATACATTTCTTTCTTTCTGAGTTTTATTTTGAATGCCAAGTTAAAACGTTGACACCAAAAAAGAAGGCACAAAAAACTGTAAACTCACGTCATAACATGACAAAAACAAAGTCATAACAATAAAACACATATTTGCAATAGAAATAGAGACTCCCATGCTTTCGCCACCCGGCTATCAAAACAGGGAAAAAACAAAACAAAAACGAGCATTCCGTATACAGTTTAAACTAAAAAATAAGTTATATTCAGAATTAGTTTGAGATTATGCAAGATTGATGCTAAAGCATGTGCTGTATTATCTTTATTTGTATATACTTATGTATTCAGTATGTTGCCTCACTTAGGTTAAGAAATTTAAAACTTGATAATGATTGAACTATGCAAAGCATACGGTAATTGCTTTGCATAATTGAATGTTGAAATCGTGAAAAATTTCTAAAATGTTTACCGTAAACAAATGACACGCATTAATGCTATGCTAATATATCATAATTGCAAGACCTTGCACAATCTAAACTTAGTTTCGATCATAATTACAGTTATAGACCCTTTTTTTGAACTGATAGATGAAGATGACATCAAATTCTGCATTTTATTCATAATTATTAATTTAAAATAGAATTTCGGTGCATACAGTATTATTATGCACAATATTGTAATTAATTTCGTAATTAATTGTTGTTGCCATGCTGTGATGACAATTGCCGTACAATATTACTTTATTTTTTACTTGCACGTAGAAAATAGAGTTACTGGGAATCAGAGCAATTGACTACCCTGCATTGAATATGTTGTTGACATTCCCTCCTCAACACAATTTAAAATTTTGGCCATACGTTTATACGGCTAGAATAGTGATCTCTTTTGGTCTTCAACTCAAGTCACCGGGTGTATACCGCGGAAGACGAAGACTTAATTTTGTCTCATTTTGGTGTTAACGTCACGGAGGCTTTTCTTCCTTATGTTGTTTTAAGTTTTTGCTAGTTCGTTTAAATTTTCGCGGGGTACTCAAAAACTAATTTCCGATCAAAACAAACAAATGATTTTACAGAGAAGTTGCCAAAATGAAATCAGAAGAGGAAGATTTGGAGTTTTGATTACAAAAGGATGCAAACAAACTAAAGCCTGCAGAAATAATTTGATGGTAAGTTAGGTGCCATGCTTCAGTTTAAATTAATCGCAGTAAGAATTTATTGCGTAACAACGCACATTGTTCTAAAAAAATTGCCAGTTTTCAGATGAACTACTGCATCGGTGTAATTATAAACTTATCTGCATTTCAAATAAGGCACTCGCCGTTAGTGAACTATGATTCTTCAATTTGCAACATCGCTGTACTAAAGTCAAAGACCACGGGGTTAAGCTGGTTTACCAGTCCACTACCACCCACCTTACATGTTGCTCGTTTTAAATTTCATTCGGTGTGACAGCAATAGGAAAAAAACACTTGGACTACGGTACTGAAATTCCATTGTATTTCTTGTACTGTAATTGCATTGAATTTCATTTTATTGAAGCGAAAAAAATTTAGATGCAAATTATCACTATCATGTTGTAAAATAATCAATTGCGAAATTTAATTTTAATATTTTTCAGAGTCTGAGAATAATTCTGCAAAATGAAAATTTGAGATGCTCTAGGCTCAAACGACGTAGATCAGTGTGCAGGTGCTGTTGTAGAACCAATAACTGCAATCGAAATAAATTAGGCTGTCAAGGTTGGTTTTTATTAGTTGGACAAATTAATTGGGTGCTATGCTGCTGCAATAAAATTTGATTAACAATTGACACTTCTAAGACATCAAAACTTTCGCAGACTAGAACTATTTAGAATGGAATCGGTATTACAATGGAATCAGCAGGTTATTCTATTTTGCTGTGTATGAAGTTATTGAAATTCGCTTGAAATTCGCTGCTATGTCTTATTCTTAAGGACGTAACAATGCATCTGTGTTCTGTATAATATAATGTTTTGGATGGTAATGTATATTTTTAAGACGTATCTTTTGCTAGAGTGTATAAATTATTGTGAAAAATTGGGTTGCAGCTAAAAGGAGACCCGTTTTGGTGCTCTTTATTAAGTATAGACTATACCTACCGCAAGAAAAGATGAGCGACTTTTGAGACGGCTATGTTGATTATTCCAAAGAATATAATACACGTATCATCAATATCAATTGTCGCCTTTTGGAGTTTTTGTGTTTAATTTTACAAAATTTGAATTTTTGTAGGATTTTTTAGTGAAACAACTACACTTCAACCGTCAACCTTAACAACAGCAACTATGTCAACAGCAATGACAACAATAACATCAACAGCATCAACACCACTTTCTACTTCAGAAACTGTGTCAACAATAATGACAGCAACAACATCAACAGAAACAACATTATCAGATACTACAGAAATTGTTTCAACAACAATGGCAGCATCGTCAACAACAGCAACAGCATCAACTGCTAATACAACATTATTGTCAACAACAAGTCTTCTTACAACACTAACAACATTTCCAATGACATCAAATTTTACTGAATCCACAATTTTTACTGATACCATTAGTGTTACAATGCCTCAATTTGAGAGTTCTGTTACTTTTGGCATTACTACTGTGCCACGCGATCCACCGGATGGAGCCTCGATGCCTACATGTCCCCATCCTGGACACCCCCAATATGGAAATGTGTCTTGTGCTCCAGAAATGTTGCCAAATGGGAGATTTGTTATTGAAACAGAATGTGAATTTGATTGTAACGAAGGTAATTAATTTGTCTCTATTTCAAACTTGAGCCGTGGGTTCGACACCTTTCTTTGCCACAAAACTTGCGTCTCAAAATCAATTTTGGGATTTTTTTCATCCATAAAGTTGCGCTTTAGATTTGCTTTTTTTTATGAAACTGATTTTTGTGAAAAACTATGGTTGGGGTTAGATCAAGTAATGATGCAAGCAATAAAATTGTTCTTTTTTGCTGAATGCTATTTATTGTTTTTACAAATTCAAGTATAATTCTAAAAAGTTTATATTTTTAACTGCAAAGTAAACTTTGAATTTAAAATTCAAAATTTTGTGCTGTAAAAATGTCAATTTTTGCATCAAAATATTTACTAATTTTTCAGTTTACTTTCCAGGTCTTTTTATTGAAGGCTCGGTATCAACTACATGCTTGGCGATTGGAAATGTTGCTAGGTTTAGCGATTCTTTACCATTATGTCGACGTAAGTACATCGTTTGAATACGTATTAATAGAGGATGATACTGTAGAACAGGTTTTTTATCCCCCCCGATCCAAAATTACTCCCTTAATCTAGCAATGTGTGTTAAATTACTCGAAGTAAGAAATTCTTCAAGTAGCGAAAAAATAATATTAATAATCATGTGCCAGTAAAGTTTAGCAGTGTCTAAATATCTTCTAAAAGGAACTAGTTTTTTGAAGTGCTGCAATTTCAACCATGTATTATTTACCAAGCAAAGAAGCAGCAAGAGTTTTTTTTTACTTTCTTCTTCCAATGCTATGGTAAAAAATCGAGAAAAACCACAATACACAAACATAAAATAACCACCACATTTTCTATAAGATGTATTTCATGACAACAAAAACAAAATAAAATAATTTCTCCTCCCCGCTCAGTTGGCGCCAGCTTTGAACTAGTACTTACGACTGCGTCTCCTACTTGGCGAAGAATTGCAAGAATAGACCCATATTAATTTACAATTCATGCACATACGGCGCCTTTTAAGATAAACACACATACAGGGAGCAGCCCTCAAATTAAGAATAACTAGTTTCTATGCATAGGTTGCCAAATGCTTGACCCGCTGCTAAACGGTAATTACAGCTGCACCCAATCGTTAGATACGGTATGTACGGCAATATGTAATGAAGGCTACGGTGTAGCTCAAAATGCAATCAATTCAACCACTTGTATGGGCGATGCGTTATGGACTCTTCCCCTCCCGTGCTGTCTGCGTAAGTACAGTTAACTTTGAAGTTTCATATGAACAAGAAGGGAGAGGAGGGAAAGGGGCAAGCTCGCTTCCCAAATGTTCTTCAAGTTGCGTTGACTAGAAAACATGTACATCACTCTTCAAGCTGCGTTCTGTTCAGTGCCCATCTGTCTACCACACACACGATGGAGACTTCACAGTGTCCCTTTTTTAATACTGAACGTTAATTAGGGAAACTGCAAATACCAATTATTGTTTTTTTGGTTTGACCCGATTGAAAATTGAACCAAAGTCTGCCGTTTTAGTAGCAGACGATCTTTTCCTCAACCACTGATCGACAAACATTTCCGTCAATTATTTAATCTTGCGTCCATTCTGACGCTTAACTTTGTCCTCATCTTTCCAAAATCTAAAGTGATTGTTTTCAGGCTGAGCTGACCGTTTGAAAAACTAAAAGTTTGTTACTATCTTTTACACTATTTAACTCCTTAATGAATTTCCAGGTTATATGTGCTTGAAGGCACCTTGGTAGACATTTAGAAGATTTTTAATAGGCAACCACAACCGAATTAAATTCAAAATTTTAATTGTAGGTAACTGCCCACCCGATCTTTTTGCTGACATCATTATTTTACTGGACATATCCGAATCCGTAACCGTGGATCGATGGAATCGAATGAGAGATTTTGTTTCTCAATTTGTAAGGTAGGGCAGAGTAGGAGATTGGTGGCACTAACATGAAAAAATAAACGTGCTTTTAATTTTGCGGCACACAAAACAATTTGTATAAGTTATTTTATTTTATTTTGCCTTAACGCTTTGTCAATTTAGTAAGACCTCAACATTATTAAAGTTTGATTAATTCTTTTCATTGCGAGATTGTGTCGGAAAATTGCTGACAAAAGCTTGCACTATTAAAACTGTAGAGCAAGACAGTGCTTTCATAATTTTTCATTCACAATTGTGTTAGCATTGTTGTAAATCGGTTTTAAAAGAGAATTATATACAAATATACACTTTACACTGTACGTATACTCTACTTGTTTTAAAGTAGTGTTTGTTAGTTGCGAATGCAAACTTATGTTTGGCATATACCGAAAAAATTGCTCCACTCTTATATAATGACAGCCAGTGGTCAACGCATTTAAACTAAATTGCCGTAGGCTTAAATGCCCGTTACACGTGGATAAAATCAATACTGTACACTGAAGATGGAGAAACACTTTAGCTGCACCAGCGCTTTAAAGGGCATTCAAGCCAAGTACTTCACTGTAGACCAAAACGTTGAAAGAGGCCAAAAAACCAGCTGAACTTTTTATGTCTTTTCGTTTTCAAGGTATTGCAGATCAAAATCAACAATTTTCCTCTTACTTTAGTGTTGTCATTTTGTCAGTATTGTGGCAGAGATTGACCTTTCAAAAGCTAGGAATTTGAGGTCACAAAATTGCAGTTGAAAAAATAGCAAACTAAAAGTACTAATTTGGCCTACATTTTTGGGTTTGAACAGTTCATGCATTATAATCATATCTTTGATCAAAAATTTGATCAAAAACACCAAGGTTACTAAATTCGCTCAAAGACCATGACCTCTTTGGTCTGATACTGGTTTAGCTTATGATTACACTTGAGATAAAAGAGAATGTTTGATGATAACATGTACTTTTCAAAATCTTTTAGTTTGTTCAACATTGGCCTTGAAACCACTCAATTTGCAGTCATCCGCTTCAATGATGTTATTGACAGAGAGTTTCAAATTTTACTTGAAGATTTTTCGAACGACAAAGAAGGATTGTTGAATGCATTGGCTGACATTCCTTATGTAGCACAAAGTAAGTGGTTTTGAAAGAAAATTTTCATTTCAAATGATGCAGGAAACTGGTTTATATAATTTCGTATGAAAAGGGAAAATGCAAATCACAAAAATTTTTGCTTTCTGAACGTCCAATGTGTATCGCGAAACTGATATACCAAAATGGCCTTTGCTTTACTAATATACTTTCCTTTGTGATTATCTGTTTAATCAGAAAAAAATTGGTCTTTAGCGATGTATAGGAAACATAAACGTTTTGCCCATAATTACCCTAAATACATAAATATTCAATCTTGGTATGTTAATCAATATTTCTGTGCTCATGCTGTAACTTTTTATCGTTTCGGTGTTGTATCTTTTTTCTGGTTTGTTGTTAGTTATGAATTGTTGTATTGCGAACCAGAAAAAAAAAATATGAATTTCAAATGAATGCGAGGAAATTTTATAGCTTGCAGAGATATTTGCATGCATTTGCGGTCTTGGGGAAAATGCAGAATGAATTTTCTTCTAATGAGTCGGGGCTTGGTTCTTGATTTCTAAGCCATGTATAATTGCTACCGTTGCAGAGCGTGCGATGACCAGTGTTTGAACTATTGCCTACTAGTATAGAAAAAAGATATTAGAATTAAAACTAAGAACACTTGATCAAAACTACATCATGTCTCTAAAGTTATTGTTTTTCAGGCCATGCTGATACTGGTCTAGCTTTACAGTACGCCCTCGATGTTGTTCTGAGATCCAGCAATGGAGATAGACGGGCCTCGAACGTTTTAGTAGTTATAACGGACAGTGAGGCTTACAACGACGAAACCGTATATATCAATGCACTATCGCTCCGGGCAGAACAAATACCAGTACGTTTGTGGCATTGAGTCATAGTCGTGTTTATTGTTTTGTTTATAGTTTGCCGAAAATTAAAACAAATAAAAATATTGAAAGTAGAAACAAAAAAAAAAAAAACGGTAGCAAACTTTTTTTGGTAACATCTTTCGCCGTCTTTGATTCGTGCTTTCATATCGTTTATTATTTTTAGCAGTTTCAATCAGTAAAAAGGGCATTGTTCTAAAACATTTAGGTCGCATTTGTCCATGTCCTTAGCGCCCTACTGCATTTTTGTCTTACTTGAGCTATTCACTTTACAATTAACAGTTAACAAATTTAAATCGTGTTTGGATTTAACAGTTTGCCTCATTTCTTTCTCGTATTGTTTGTTTATTAATTTTTTTTATTTTGTTTTGACTACATTAACCCTACGAAGAGCCTACACGGGCGAAGCAGGCTATTATGATAAATTGTGGTGGCCAGTACAATAATAGTTAATCATAAATCACGTTTTATATAGTTATCGCCTTTACATTAGACATGGGACCTTTTTTGTTCCTTCACAATCTTGAATTTGCTTTTTTTTAGTTATTTCGATATGATTCTATAAATTAGCAACCTATGCCGACTTCTGTTTCGTTGCAATTCTATTAGCAAATTCTATGATTTTTTTACCTTCACTCCTTTCCGACAAAAAACAAAAAAACAAAAGCATAAAGCCTACAATATTTAAGTAATTTTCTACCCTAGCAAAGGTGAAAATGAGTAATATGTAGTTGAGTGAGTAGCTTTAGAACAGGAGTCGTCAACCTTTTTTATACTGCGGACCGTTTAAAAACTTAAATTTTTTCGCTGACCGGCTATCAAAAGTAAACACTAATGTTTGGCAATGAACATGCAAGTCTGCTGCAATGGGGAACGGCAGCAAATTCAAATGTTCTTTTGCAATTGATGATATATTTGCATTGTTGCTGCAACGAAGCTGAATTATTGTACTACTTCTTGTAAACTGGTATTATTTTATGACAAGATGTCACAAACTAAAGTGTTAACGTGGAAAAGTATACGGCCCAGTAACGAGCTCTCCACGAATCAGCATTGGTTCGCAGACCGGTGGTTGATGACCACTGCTTTAGAACTTTTTTGATTCAGAAAATATATTTCTGTTTACAAAATTACTCTTTTTTTTGCACCATTTTTCAGCTCATTTTTGAAAAAAGGGCTATGAACAAGAATCGATTACCAAAAAATTAGAAACAAAACAAAAAAGTGGTCATGTTTAACCATACACATTTTTTTCAGACTTTTGTCATTGGCATAGAACCGGACTTGCCGGATCACTTGAATCTTGAACAGTTGCGCAACCTAGCGGGAGAAGAAGAAAGTTTCTTTTTGATACAAGATGGCTTTGACGGTTTAAATATCGATTTGATGAAAATCATTAGTGGACGTTTATGTTCGTTGAGAACTTGTGATTCAGAAAACAGAAGGTTTGATTCCATAACCAACTTTCCGCCTTGAAGGTTCAATTGGGGCCAGACTGCCCCAAAAATTGTTCAATTGCTAAAGCAGTTTCGATTTACGCGAAACTAGCAAAAACGTGGTGCTTATGTTTATTTCGGAGAAACTTGACGAAGCAGTGCAGCACGCCTTCAGATTTTGAGAAATCATCAAAACTCGCATGGTCGATCTAGCAAAAGTGAAAAGACATAAGCAGATGCTTCGATGCTTCCGTAAAGCTGCGGTAGTCGTGCGATGACATAATGTCTGCATTTTTTGCTTTTAAACGTATTATATAGGTAAATGTCTGCATTTTTTTGACATAATGTCTGCATTTTTTTGCTTTTTTTGCTTTTAAACGTAAATTATACAATAATTAACCCAAAGCTTCGGCATTGTACAATGTACAGTATTGTAATTATGACGCATTTGGGCCAATTTCAAAACCGCCCGATATTAAGTTGGAGAACAACGCAGGTAGCTGCCATGATTCTGCGTCAAAAGATAATCGAAAATAGCAAAGTAACCATAAAAAAGTTGTCCAATTTTTTCTTGAAAATGCTAGAACTTTATCGCTGCTTGGCTGTCCCAACATCTTCATATGATTATGGAAAATGTTTGCTAGCATGTTCTGAGGTTACACAACACGGTTGGCATGAAGTGTCGTCTCAAAGCAAAATACAAGTAGAGTGCCATACATTTTCAATTTTACTTTGTTTTTTGTTTGCTAATTTAGTTTAAAAAGTTGTGCGAATGATAATGGCCAATATTTTTTGCAGAAAAAAGAAGTGTCCAGGGCCAGATGGGTTGTGTTTTGTAGCTATAGAAAATTGCGCTCTGATTTTCTTGAATATCATAAAACGGAAAATAAATAATAATATTTAACGTCGGAAAAAAGTCTATTTACAATAAAGTAACAAAATTAAAAAGAATTTATTTCTGGTCAGGAAGAAGCCATTATATCAACCTAAATACAAAATTAAAGAAACAATTTACTGAAACGAAAAAATGGTGATGGTATTTTGTGCTCACCTGATAAAAAAATTGAACATCTTCTAAAGTGTCTGATCCGTTTTTACTTCGCCAAATCGCAATTGCTATCCATAATATCTTTATTAGATCTTTGTACACCTATCAATTAAGCTAGTTTGACATTCCACCGGGGCAAAATTAGCTCACATCTTTTTTGACTTATTTGTTTACTGCTCAAGTGCTGCAGTTTTAAATATTTTTTTAAGCTAAGATCATTAATATTGTCAAATGACACGGCGTACTGAAACAGCGTTTAATCTTCTACGTTTTGAAAATTTAAATCCAGTCGACGTTTAGTTTGTGGCATTTCAATTCTGAAGTAGATTTTTGTATTTTGTTGGATAACAGCAGATATTTACAAAAGCATAAAAAATAGTTTTGAACGGCGATGTCTGCCGGTAAATGTAGAGAATTGTCAAGATACCATTCGTTTTCGAAATTAAATAAAACGACTTCTTTTGTGATTAGTTAATTTCCAAGGGCCCAAAGTGTCACCTTTGTTTGAAAATATTTGTTGCTGGATTAAGCAGATTTTTTGTGTCTTTGATCTTTGGCCGAAAATCATCAATGATTGTGCTGAAAAAAACGTAGATTCATCGTGATGACAAAGGAAAACTCTTTCAATCAGATTGTACGATAAACCTTCAGCAAATCTTTATTCATAGCTCTTTTTTGACAATTTTTTAGTTCTTTCTCATACTTGTATCTAAATTTGATAAAAATCTATCGTAATTTCCTAATTTAAGCATCTGCAACAATAAACATTTGCGTTATAAAGAATAATATTACACCAAGAAACGTAGGTAATGCGGTTATCAAGAAAAGTTGCTTTGATTAATAGCAACGGGGTTAAAACGGATACAATAGCTTGTCAAAATAACCAAGTATAGCATGAAGCATTATTTCATACAACCACAGCGCACAACATTCACTTGTCCTCTGATACTTTATCAGAACCAAATTTTTTGAAGGGGGCCAGGATTGTAATTTAAATTTTTTCATAAAAGAGTCTGTAAACCAAAGTCTTAAGGCGCTGGCTATAACCTTGCAATTAGAAAAAAAAACAAGGCCAAATATAATTTTTTGCCTGCATGAGGTCAAGCTAGTTGGCATTAAAAAAAACAATCGTGCAATTTTAATGGTTCAGTGGAAGAGGTTGAATCTGAACCCTTAAATCGTGACCACCATTCCTTCGTTCGCTTCTGATCAATATAAAAATGTGAATAGATGAAAAAACAACTACTCAAACAGTAATCGCGAATTCGCACAAAAAATAAAACCAAAATAGTCTAAAAATCAAAGTTTACATTTATAACTTATAGCTTGCCTTACAAACTTTCTCGGTTTATTTTATATACAAAAATAAAATACTTGCAGTATACTTGTCTTCTGAATTAACATCATAGTTACATTTCACATCACATGTGAGTACAATTCAAAAAAACAATAGGCACGAAAGTCGATAACAGGCGCGTATGGACAAGATTTTGACAAGGGATCTTGAGCCCAAAGCTAAAATTTTTTTGCATTTTACAGACTTGGGTCTGAGAGTGAAGCCCCCAGCCGCCATAGGCGTAGCCAAGGGGAGGCACAGGGGGCCCGCCCCCCTCCCCAATTGAAATGCTACCAATGATAAAAATGTGACAAAAAGCCTATTGTTTCTTCAGTTTCTTTCAGCATCTTTTGCGTACAAAAGTAATAAAACGTAAATAATATTGACGATCAGGGGCCCAGGCTCCCTCAATTCAGTTTTTTTACAACCAATTTAGAATATAACCCGAGTGAAATTAAGTGCTTTTCTTCTCAAAGTTGATGCCTCATGCGCTCATCTAACCTTTTCTTATGAATGTAATGAAATAACCAGTGCCGGATTTACCATATGGCACAGTGCCAGGGGCCCCACGTTCAAACGGTAAGATTTTTTTGGTCTTCGCTTATAGTTGGCCGGAAAATGTTACAAAAATCTCTACAGTGCCCGGGGCCCCAAGTAGTGTGATATCCAGCCCAGGCAATTACATGGTTAGTAGGCGTAACCATCTATTGTGCCATTTTCAATAATAATTCATCTCCAATTTGCCAGTTTTTACTCAACAAAATAGCATTAAAAAAAATTAGCTGGAGAAATGCTCATTGAACAAATTATTTAAATTTGAATTGAGGGGGCCTGGGTCCTCTGGCTGTACATGTACTCCTAGAGCTGGTTGATTGCATCACAACACAAAAATCTCTAAGGAAAATCTCCGAGTGGATTTCCCGCTGAAATATTACAGGAGGCAACGCACTTTACTTCTTCCTACCTGGGCCAAATCACTTACAAAGTTTAACCCCAAAATGCGAGATTTTAAACGAGTTTTGACTTAAATTGTAAGTAAAAGGAGGATGGAACAATTTAATTTTTTTAATTGGCTATCAAATGTTAAAAATTTTGTTCATTCAAATGGCTCTGAACATGTGCAAAATATGATTCAAAGGCATTCTAATACTGTAGCTTTTTTTCCAAAAAATTGCACAAAATTGCCCCCATAGCCTCCTGCATCTAGGGGCTCCGTCCCCAGCCCCTTCCATGATGCGTTTGAGTTACACTAATTTACTCAAAACCTCTGCCAATTTAGATATTTTCACTTTGTAACTTTTCATTTAGGCCATCTCCTTTAAGCAAAATTCTGAGTAACTGCCAAACCAGGCCATGACTTGTGATCTTCCATTCTACGATATCTTTATCCCAAAGATATTTTTCTTTTCGAAAATTTCTGATGACGTCATTGCATGTGATTTGTGGTTTAGGCCCCCACCTCAATCAAAAATCGTGGTTTAGCCTATGCCAGCCGCTGCGAGATTTTTGTAATTTTTCGGAAAAAATTGCTATTTCAACACCATTTGGATGGCATTTCACGCGTTTGCAGAATCATTTGAAAGAACTACTGCAACTGATAAGATTCGAAAGCCTTTTGATAGAATTAAATCAGTTAACCCTTCAGCCCCCCTTTTACTTCCTGGTCAAGTTCAAAGCATGTTTAAATCACGCATAATTTAGTTAAATTTTCTAAGTGACATGGCTAAGGTGGAGGGAGGCTTCAGCCTTAAAATAATAATTGAAAATAAAATATGCAGAACTGCCTGAAATGATATGTATAACTGCATTGCTTTGAACAAAAAACTTGAATCGTGAGAAAATAACTGATAGGAAAGTACGCAGTTTAATAAATTTAACAATGGTATAAAGTATTAAAATTGTGGTGTCTGAAAAGGTAAAGGCTGTATGTAACGTGTATAAGTCCAATTAAAGCATCTATTCATAATGGCAAATTACAAAACAAAAACGGTACGTTTAGCAATAACTTCATTACAATTAGGACAATACAAGAACAACTTATTTGGATAACAACATAACATCACGATTCTGTAACTTTAATGACATTATATTCATCAAGGTTTCATCGTTAGAGTACCTATTGGAAGACCAGTGCTTGATTCACTGTTTTGCCAAATCAAAAACTGATGAAAATTGTTTGTCATTAAAAGGAAAAGTGTGGATTCCCAACCACGTATCGTTGACAGTTTGATAGGTGGTAGCTTGCCTCGGCGATTAAAAAATCACTGTACTGTCTCCTGGCTAAACCTACTAGCAATTAGTGACGTAATTTACAATTGCAAAATTTATATGTACAATAGAAATGTGTCGAGAAGGCGAATTTCTCTCTCAGTGTTTCTGCTACAACTTAAAATACCGAGAAAGATTTTTAGAGCAAGCAACCAGTGAAGTCTTATTTAGTACCCATCGACAAAATCTTTGCGTAGAATTTTATGCAGTTAATGTGTGTTCAATATAGATCGAGTAGGTAAGAGTTTGAGTGTCGACCATTCTAAGAGAAGTTTCAAATGATTTGCACATATGCAAATCTTTCAGATATTTTTCTACTCTTTCGCGTTGGTACACTGCCATGCGACAGGCTAGCAATTTAGCGCGTATTGTGGCAACATTCTCGGATTTAGGCAACTTTTTTAGCAAGTTGAAAGATCTTTGAAAAAACGATACAGCTTTTTTGAAACTGTTTTGTTTCATGTAACATGTTGCCAAATCGCAAAGCACGTTTGCTAGTTCTTGAGGTCTTTTTGCATAAGAAGGAAACTTTTCGGCAAGACCGATCAGAAATAAATTATGTACTTCTTCCACATTGGATTCTGTTACTAATTCAAGAGTTTCATTCAAAAATTGCAATGCTTTTTCAAACTGGCCTAACTTCATTAAGCATTTTCCAAAGTTGTGAAAGGTGGAAGTTAGGTTGAATACTGGCGTAGATGAATAATCATCATCTGTCATGATTCGCTTGTCTATCAGGTGTAGTGCTAGTTTAAAATAACTGACAGCTTCTTCATACTGTTCCAGATTCATCAAGCAAGTGCCAATGCCGCTATACAACTTAATTTGAGTAGTAAGATGACATCCATCAAAATCTCTGCTGAGAGTACTACCAAGAGAAAATTTTAGAAACGAGAGTGATCTGTCATATTGCTGCTTCTTTAACAAAGCACATCCGATTTTAAAATACGAACCAAATTGAACAGTGTTATCAACTTCCGCGGAATAGGTTGCAACCATTGAAACAATCACTTCATTTCCAGACTTATACAAACTATTCAGGTGTTTTTCAACTCTTTCACGTTGATACATTTTCATGTAACAAGTCAAAAGTTTTAAACGTGCAGCATTTACAATATTTTTATCAGCCTTTGGTAGCTTGTTGCAGATGGATAGGTATTGTCGAAAACATGTTTTAGCTTTTTTGTAACGGTTTTGTTGCATGTGACAAAGCCCAATGTCAAAAAGAACACTTTGCTCTTCCCAAAATATTTTCAAATGTGAAGCAGAAATAGCAGAAAAGTAAGCTAGTACTTCATCATTGTCGTTAGCAACACCATAATGATTTGTCATAATTTCAAAAGCAACGTCCAAATATGTCAAAGCTTCTTCAAACTGGTCCAACTCCGTAAAACATTTCCCAACATCGTGAAAGGACATTGCAAAGTGTAACGTTAAGGCCCAAAACTCTTCTTCAAATCTTTTATCATTTTTAAAATTTTCAAGCATTTCTTTGGCCAGTTTGAAGTAGTTAAGTGATTGTTCATATTCACCCAGATTGATTAAACAAATGCCAATGCTGTTGTACAGCAGAATGCTATGCACATCATTTCCAAGGAACTCTTTGCTCATAGCAATGCCGAGTGCAGTTTTCAAAAATTCAAGTGCTTTTTTGTAGTGCTTCATCTTTAAAAACCCATGACCGACTTTAGAGTGATATGAAAGCGCATCATCCACCACCAAAATAGATGTTGGGACCATGGCGACGGTGTCAACAAAATTATTTGATTGATACAAACTTTTCAAGAATTTTTCAACTCTTTCGCGTTGATACATTTGCATGTGGCAATGCAAAAGTTCAGAGAACTTTGAAGAAATTTTTTTTGCTTCATTCAACTTTTGGTGAATGCTGAGAGAATTTTGAAAATAAGTTATAGCTTCTTTGAAGTAGTTTTGCTTTTTGTACCATAATCCAAGCTCATAAAGAATTTTTGCCAGAGTTTTCATCCCCGTTTTTTTCAAAGAAGTAGTAAACTTTTCAGTTTGCCAATTTATCAGTTCCCAATTTGCTAAAAGTTCGACAGCTTTGTTCAAATTTCTAAATGCTTCCTCAAACTTCTGCAATTTGAGTAAACAATTGTTAAGGTTTAAAAAAGAAGCTGGCCCTTGAAAAACTTCTGGCAACATGTAAATTTCAAACTTAGAATCTTTGGTACGATACTCATCATCATCATACAAATCATCTTGGATGAGTTTGATAGCTTGTTTGAAGTAGACCAGCGCATGTTCGTATTGGTTCATCTCCGCAAGACAACTTCCAATACCATTAAAATATACCGTATATAATGATACATCTCTTTCAAGACTCAATTCTAAACCAAACGAAACTTGAAGATGATAAAGTGATTTTTCAAAATTCTTCATCTTAAACCAAATGCCTTCAGCAATTAAATGTTCAATAATGGTGTCCCAAATGGCAAAATTATGATCCACTTCTTTTTCAGGATTTTTCGTAATGCTTCCTACGTTATTGTTAGACGTTTTGACATCACTTTGGTGAAAGAAAAACTTCGAGAGAAATTGGTTTAAATGCACCAAAGCTTCATCAAATCGATTCAACTCAACCAAACAGTTTGCAATCAATGCATGCACGAGTTCAATCGAAAAAAATACATCATAGTCTTTCAAGTCTTGACACTTGTTAGTTTGGAGCCAACGTTGTATGATATCCAAATAACGTTCCCAAAATTCCAACTCTTCTTCATGATCATTTCGTAGCAGATTAATTATTCTGCCTTGAATATGCATTCCAAGATCTAACAAATCGTTGTGTGGATCGAGCATATCAGCATCAGATATCGACAAGAATTCGGATACGTTGCTGAGTTTTTCTTCCAAAACCTGAATGGATTCGTCAAATAAAGAAAATTTTAGTTCATTTTCAGATTTTTTATCTGCCGAAGCCAATTTGTCGTAACCAAAAGAGTCTAACGAATTGCTGCTGGTGGAAGAATAATTTGAATTCTTAAATGAACAACCTAGGTTATTGTCTAAATAATAATAATCTTCTTCAGAAAATTCTGAATCCTCCAAATGCTCCTCTTCAAAGACATCTTCAGATAATGCTAACTTAAAGTGATCTAGTTTCAAAGCATAACAAATTGCGATGTTAAGCATCTCAACATTGGAGTAAATATGATTTCCTTTGATTTCCAACATCTTGATGACTTCAAGTTGCAAACAGTACGTTATTTGAAAGTAACTGACGATAGAATCAATGTCGATGACATCCAGGATAGCATCAAAGATCGTTTTAGCATCGTTACAAGGCTGGATATAATCATGTTGGGATTTCTCTGTCATGTAAATTCCAAGCCTAACTTTACAAGCAATTGCAACTGCAAGTGATAGTTTGTGCTTTGCATTCTTTGTTATTTTCTTTTGCTCAGTCAGTTTGTTGATGATATCAAAGCATGATGATGAATCAATGCTGCACATTTTACCCAGAGCAGCAACGAACAACGTTGAGGTTCGATAAAACAGCTGTTTTATGTTTAGCTGTTTGGTTGGTTTCAAATTAACAAGTCTGAGTCTTGTTGCGAATTTGTCCAAATCTTCTTTCACTTGTTTTCTGAGCTCGTCACGAATTTCGTCGCTTGTTTTGGAATCTTTGTACGACTGAATGCCGTTTAAAAACTGATCGTGAAGAGTTTGCTCACCATAAACAAAACAAGTCTCCGTCAATATATCACTCAGACGGTAACCGTTTTTTAAGTTTTCTTCTGAACTCAAATACTTGAGCATCTTATCAACTGGTTTAATCAATTCTGTTGTCCACGGCTTCTTCTCAGTTGGTTGTGTTCGTCCTAATGGAAACTTACAAGCATGTGGCATCATTCCATCAAACGAAATTCCGCTTGTGTAAGTGTCAAAAAACCAGTCGCCCAAATCACATGTTTTGTCATTGAGATGCATGACATTTAGACTAGGTATGATGGATTCTTGCAAATTGAGGACGACTGTGTGAAAGATGACCGAAAACCATCGAAAGTACTCCAAGTGCATTTCATAATCTGCTAAAATTTCTAATAGAATAATGTGTTCAAAATCAGAATACGGGGTGACTTCTTTACGAGCCAGAGATCCCATTCCTATGACAGCAAATTTGCACGGTGGTGGTCCCATGACATCTACACAATACTGACACAGCTCTATTATAATTTGTTTGTAATCTGTCGTAATTTGCTGTTGGATGTTTTTCATTGATTTGATTGCCATTTGTTGTTCTGATTTTAGTTTTGTTTTTTGATTTAGTTCTTTGGTAAATTTGACTTTGGTCAATGCTTGATTAGTTTTTGCTCTCATTGATTCAATTTGAGATTTCACATATTTTGCTTGATCACCTATGTTCGACGTTTGACGAGTAGCGTTTGCTTGTTGCAAAATGTGCTGACAAACTTTTAGAAGGTCATTTTTAACCTCAGATGTATTGTTTGGTTCCCGAGCAAGAGCAGAATTTAACAAACCAACGCTTCTGATTAAAGAAACTTTATTAAGGCTTAGTTTGAAATACTCAAGACCAATTTTGTGAATTATTTTAGCAGATACGCTTGGATTGACTTCAAGGCCTTTAGAATTACAAACATCTTTCAATTCCAAAGCAAGAGATTTCAAGTTTTTATTCACTTCATCAGTGTCCATTGCTCGCTCCTAAATTCTGACTATGAATAATGCCAAATTCATAAGCACTTAATTTTATCAATTGGTTCACTCCTCCTTGATTTCCCAGCACTCAATACATTCCTAAGGTCTGCAAACACTGCTGGCCACAACTGTGATACGGATAAAAAGTAGAAAGGGATATCTATCGTATAAAAAATGTATAAAATGTATAAAATACCTAAGGTATAAACTCGTTTATGAGCTATTTCTACTCCAGTTTATGGATAAATCTGCTGCGGAAGCTGGATGCACGAAGCGCCAGCAGTAGTCTTGAGGCAAAGATGTCGACCTCCAGAAGCGAGGTATAGGTCGGAGGCAAATGCAGTCTAGGAGCAAAGTCCCAGCGCTTGAAAAAATTTTAGATTTTGCAACCTAACTTAATTTTAAACCTATTTTGGTTAAACCTATTTTCTGAGAAACGTGGTACATTAATACAAAAAAGATTTTAAACGCTTAAAGTGGTTGCGCTTGTAAATGAGCGACGCTGCTGTCAAATTGTAATTAGAAAATTTCACTACAATATATGCCACTATTAACGAATAAAATAGAATTTAATAGTAACGGTTCATCCAAAAGTTTTAAATAGCGGATTAGCCAACATTTTATTAAAGTCTAAAAATAATTCAGAAGTTACATAGCAGACTTGAAACATAAAGTTTTTTTTTTTTCACGGTTGTGAGGTAGCACTTACCTCACATATCTGCTTTCCCACTAGGCTAGTGTTTCATCAGCATCTGAATTCACACATAGCCTATCCTGGCATCCCACCCGAACCTTCAAACCACACACGAGGGCAATTTCTACACTTGCCATCGTACCCTCTTCTCAGATTACTCTGATCTAAGTCTAACAACAAGGTCACCAGAAGGAGGATTCTCGACCAGTATCACACTGGCACTTCACTTAGCTCAACCGCATTGCGCTAGCATCACTAAGCATGGACACCATATATGACATCACATTAGCAATTTACCACAATAGTACGCTATATGCATATTTCAAACTTGTTTGTTATCATCAGGCGTACATAACTGTGTAAATGCCTATTACAAATTTTGAACCCCAAAAGCCAAAATTAACCTACTTGTCGGTAACCGGTAAAGCAAATTGCTATATACAATGCCAGTCAACGCCCATACGAATAAATTTTCATTTACTCGTATGTGCTTTGAAAATTCAGAAGTTACATAGCAGACTTGAAACATAAAGTTTTTTTGTTTTTTTTTCACGGTTGTGAGGTAGCACTTACCTCACATATCTGCTTTCCCATTAGGCTATTCCCCTTATTGATGATAACAAACAAGTTTGAAATATGCATATAGCGTACTATTGTGGTAAATTGCTAATGTGATGTCATATATGGTGTCCATGCTTAGTGATGCTAGCGCAATGCGGTTGAGCTAAGTGAAGTGCCAGTGTGATACTGGTCGAGAATCTTCTTTCTGGTGACCTTGTTGTCAGACTTAGATCAGAGTAATCTGAGAAGAGGGTACGATGGCAAGTGTAGAAATTGCCCTCGTGTGTGGTTTGAAGGTTCGGGTGGGATGCCAGGATAGGCTATGTGTGAATTCAGATGCTGATGAAAGACTAGCCTAATGGGAAAGCAGATACTGTATGTGAGGTAAGTGCTACCTCACAACCGTCTAAAAATAATGGTTGGGGATTTATAGAAGATTAACAAACACTGAAAAGCATAGGTAGGCAAGTTAATACAAAACGTTAGCTTCGTTAACCACTAGTCTGTTAACAAACTTTATACCTCCGTTAAAGTTAATTCGTTATTTTCTGCTTTAATTAACGGAAGTTAATGAAGTCCGTTAATTCGTTAACATTTTGAGTGTAGTTTACATTTCTTTTTATTCACTCATTTCTAGAATACGCAATGACACTGATGAGCAGATTGTAAGGAAAAAAAATATGGCTATGGTGGTCTTTTTTGTGCTTTGGAAATTGCATTTTACAATCTAATCAAAATTACAAGATAAAAATAGGTTCAAATGCACTAACGAAGGTGCGATGGGAAAATCTTCTGAAATTGCGAACAGCGATTTAATTAATTGATCTATAAGGTTGCTGCCTATTACTTGCCATATAAAAGAGCTCCTTTCTTTGTTTTTCGAATAAAACTCATTGTAATACGCAACAAGTGTACCAGTTCAATTGGTTTGTACCGGTAGACGGTACAATGAATGAATGATGCAAGAAATTAACCATGAAAACTTTGACGTAACTTAAGGAAACGTAACGGAAGTTAATTTAGCCCGTAAATATAGAAAAAAAAATTTAACAGATTAACGAGTTAATGAAAAAGTTAGGTTTGTTATTAACGGATTAACAATTAACGAGCTTGTGCCCACCCATGCTGAAAAGTCTCCTACTCCTAAACTTTCTTGATGTACGTTGTTCAATAGCAAAACAGGGGCGACATGACAGAACGTGCTAACGAGCTCGTAAAGGCCATTCTCGCTCGCTAAAAAGCGCTAACGAGCAAAAAATCTTAGTCGACTAACTGCCATTTCTGAGCCGTCTCGCCCAACACACGTTAAAACGGCTCGCTCGAATTTCTTTGCGAGATGTTCGTAACTTGTCTTAGTACGTAATAAATACCCCATTGTGACGTCAGATGCGTTTCTACTTCAAAATAATGCGTTCAAGCGTTTTGTATGTACTACATTGTTATGGAAAAAGATGCTATAAGCTATGCGTGATTATTCTACGCAAGCAAATTCTTCAACTGATAACAATTAGTTAAACGAACGACAGAATTTAATTATATTTTTGGATCAATGTAAAATAAGAACAACTTTTTCCATACTATAATTTTTTTAAATGACGTAAAGCGCCCTTGAGGTTGTTGGTGGGTAAACTCATATGTTAACAGTAACTTTAGGCCTTAAGGTTTCAAAATTTTTCAAAAGAGAGCAAGTCGAAGTACACTCTTCCTTTTTAGAACCGGTAAATCTTGAGTTTAGACTGGCTGTTTTTAATTTTTTGCCAATATTCAGTCTCATTTGTTCTTGATTTGTAAAAATTTTGAGAGCATTGATGTCAATTTCAGCAGGCATGTTTGAAACACTGTTTAATTCCTATAGCTCTGTCTGCTTAAGACTTAAGTGAAGGCTTTTTTCTTGCTTTTGCAGCATCGTAAAATTGCAAAAGCAAAAAAGCAAGCTTTTTTCAAGTTGAACAACTGCCGAAAAAATTTCTCAATTGCTTGCGCAGAGCAACAGAGCTTTATAATCTTGAATAGTTGCAATTTTGCTTGCAAACACAAGAAAATCACTGATATTTATCGGTTTGAATCAGCACGAGTTTTAGTTTCTTTGATTAGTTTGAATTTTTTTTTATTTTTTTGGTTTATTTTGCTGCCGAGGCTGGCAGTGTTTTTAATTTGTTCTTAAATTTTGAGCAAAAATGAGCCTCGTGTATTAAAAAATCGTTCTTATAAAAGGAGTGTGCAACTATTTTTGTCAACTTGCATTACTTTGCATTTCTTTATCAATCGAAACCGCAAATGGTTCTCAATGCAAATTGCTTTTTTTTAGCAGTCTAATAGCAAACATGGCTACGATTTGAATTAATTTTCAGCGAAAATTCGCATGAGTTAGAAGTTTTCAACATTTAGCCATTAAATTTCTAAACCAAAAAGATTTCTCGCACGCTTAAAGAGTGCTTCAAGATCCTCTTTAAGTTGGCGAGGAAAATGTGACGTTTTTTTAATCGAACTGCTTTCCGCAATTGCTCGAAGAAATTTAGCGATAAAGAATGACGTAACGGATTTCGCAAGGCTTCACATACACGTGCAAAAATGACCTCTTACGTTTAGTGAGTATTTCGTTCGTTAGCGTCTCCTAAAAAAAACTCGTTATTAAAGCGAACGAGGAAATTTCTGTCATGTGCGCCCAGGTTTGTTACGCATTTTGCAACCAAATTTGATCGTTGAATTTTGGCCATTTTTTTTCAAATATTTTACTAATTTGCAGCACAGTATTATGTTTGACAAATGCTATTTCCGTTCATAAATGCTGCAAAAATGCCTTCAAAGACTATTATCATTAAAGAAGACTTATATAGAACAGTAGCATTAAAGCAGTGGTATTTTCTCTAGTTTGTATATTAGGCCAATAAGCTAATGTGGAAATTATATCTTCTTTTCCTTTAATTTTCTCCGTGGTGTAGGCAGAAATTTTAAAAAGAGAGAGGCATTTTTACGATCAGAAATTGTTGACATCAAAGATTTTTAGAAAATTTTAACAAAAATTACTCAATTTTAAAAGCACGTTTTTCAAATTTCTGTTTGAAAACATGTCTTTTACTAGCAAAAAATAAACAAAACAAGTATAAAAGCATTTGGGGGAAAGGGGGCATAAACTATTCCGATTGCCATCCCTTTTTTGTGCTGTTGTATAGGCTATGTAAACCTGAATAAAAGAAGGGTTTAGTTGTTGTTTATTTAATAACAATTCATTTGTTTTTTGCAATACAGCAAACGCCAAAGTATTATCGGTATATGCTGGAAACTTTTGAAATATACTTGTAACTTTGTAAACATTTTTGCGTTTGCAAGCCGTCTTAGGGTTATGTCATGACTCAAATGAGAGATTATAAGTATGGCCGATAACGTTCCAAAAACGCTGTGGTTATAAAATAATTTTTGTTTTTTTGTGTTGTTTCCCAAATAAAAGAGACATGGCACGATCCCCCTCCCATTTAAAATGTTATTTAGTGCAGAATATTGAGCTGGCTTTCTTTGTTGCTTTGGTTTGAGATTTTGGGTTAGAAAATAGGAAAGTTTAAAGGCAGCAAAAATATTGGCATGGGCTAACAAAATTTTGAAATCTGCCACACTTTAACCCACAGCTGATTAAAATGCTGCTAAGGCCAGGTAATTAAAGCCTTATTCACGTTTATGCTTTATTTTATTCTAATTAAATTAATTTTGATATTTTGTTTTTGATTGTGCAATGGCCCCGTTTTGGGGAATGGCACAAGTACTTCTAAATATGTTTTACTGGTGATGGTAGCATGCTACAAACTTTTTGGTATTCAAGCAATGTCTGCTTTAAAAAGATGGCGGCGGTTTAAGCATTGACGGTTTTATTCAGACTATCCGAAATTTGGCCCCGCAGGCCACGAGGGCGATAACTGGCTCGCGCACGAACTTTACCTTTCTTAGATTAAATTTACCCTACAAATATGATCGAATCAGAAAATATGTCGCGAATTTTTTATTTTTACTTATTTCCTGGTCCAAAATATTCCGAAATTAGCTTGACAGCTTTTTTTTGGTCTTCAGTTTTTCGTTGACTTATAATGTGAACTTTGATAACTTGACCAGCAAAGTGATGACCATAAAGAAACAGTTGGCCTGAGTTTGGAATTTTAGCTACCTGCACCAATGTGGGGGCTATCGTCACAACAACTTTTACGTCTCTTTCGGTTTTTCTGGTCTACGCTTTTCGACTTACCGAGATCTATTGTATCTTTTTACAAATTTACTTTTTACTGGTAATTGCTTTTCTTAAATCGACTTTTAATCCGAATAACTTTTAATTGAGCAAAGTTACTGTATACTGACGAACTTAAAAAAACGAGTTTGAATTTAAGTGAATTAGAATAATTAGAATCAGAAGGATTAGATTTTGGAGTATTTAGAATATAGTAGCATTGATTAAGTTTTTGCGCTTGACTGTTCATTAAATTAAGCCCGACTACTTATGTCTTGCCTTTTTTTCGCGTGATCACAATAATATCTTTGATTTCGTACAATATAACATGAGTAATATCATGGCATGCATTATGGTGTCTATTTCTCTACACACTTTTCCTTGTTTTACAAAAATTAATAATAAGAATCCCAAAAAAGGTAGAAATAGGGGTCTCAAACTTCAACCTTGCTCTGATAAGTGTGGCAGGTACCAAGACATCAAATTGCATGCAATCAAAATGAAACACAAAATTTTGCCAATAATGAATCAACAACGCAATAACGAAGAAATATTTTATTGTGCAAATTATTGCAAATTTTGAGTTTTTGTGAAACTTATTTTTTAAACATGCAGTCGAGTGACCGTGTCGGGCGTCAAAGCGTTCATTAATAACTGAGAGCATATCGTGAAAAAGTGTATACTGTTATTGTTGACAAACTTCAAAGCAACAAATTGAAATTTAGATTAATTCGATTAGAATAACTAGTGAAGTACAGTAGAATGATCACGGTCTTGCGTTTTGCGCTACAGCGCGACAATAATTGTCTTGCCTTTTTTGTGTGACCAAAATATTTTCGCGGTTTTTAAACGATGCGGATAATATAACGGCATGCATCAGTTTTGAGTTTGCTCATGCTCACGTTTTGTTTGTTTTATGCAATTGGAAGCTTCACGAAGTACGGCCAAGTGATGTCGCTAAGCTTGAGCGAGGCTTCGCTTGAGCTCGAAAATGTCTTTTGCGCGGAAGCGATTAGCTACGCTTGCGCTTATTTGTGTTTTGACTTTACATTGAGTTTAATGGCGAAAATGTCGAATCGCGACGTTCAGCATTGACACTTTGAGTTCGCGTTCTTGCGTAAGAGCAACAAACACAAAAAACATGCACATTATGTAGACGGGGCTTTAGGATACCTTTTTCTTCATGCAAGCACCGTCCAGGGGCGCAAAATTATCAAAAAAGTTGAGGGGGCGATTTTCAACCAACTACCAGTAAAATCAATACCGAAATAATATTTTTGGCTTTTAGTATCTTATACCAGCTAATATGCTGTGGGTAGGGACCGGCACACGAGCAACCACAAATTTGTTTGGAGGGAACTTGAGTTTCCAACTAGATTATATCTGTGTCGAAAAAAGTATTTAGTGCCCGCCATGTTGAACAAACTAATGCATCTCAAACGCATCACAAACGGAGGTCTGGAGGCGGAGCTCCAAGCCGCTGGAGGCCATGGGCATTTGGAGGTGAAGCCCCCACTTCTGGGAAATTTTTTCAACTTTTTAATAAAACTATTATTTTAGCGCCATTAGGGTGCCACTTGAAGAATATGAATATTGCTTAACTTCTTTAATTCAGCCTCGCTCTAAATCACTGGTCAAGACAAAACTAAATTTAAAATCTTGGACTTTTGTTTCTAAATGCGCAAGATTTTAAAAATGATTAAATTAAGGGGGTGAGAGGCTTTATTCAGCCTAGCTGCTTGCAAAATACTGTATTGTGTGTTCAATAATGCGCAATGTAACGATTACATCTTTGTTCTTAAAACAATAATGTTGCATTGAATTATGGTTTCGTTTGCTATCTAACATGATTCAAAATCGTTTATATCTGTGCAAATATATGCATCTCATTTGGTATCGTACCATACATTGTTCACTGCAGGCGTTCTACCAAGATGGGGGAAGGGGGCTTGAAGCAAAAGTTAAAACTTATGTGGTTGAAAAATGCTTCAGTAAGTGCAAAAAGGCGTGTTGAGGAAACTAGTGCAACTCAACAGTATCAAAAAATGAGGCTCTGAGGGCAGAGGCTCTAGCCGCAGGGTGATTTTCTTTTCTTTTTTTGAAGGAAAAAGATTTTGACTTTATTTGGACTTCATTTAGCACGTTTTAGAGTCATTTAAAGTAATAAAATCGCTACACGATATAGAAGTCTATTGAAAGAACAATCCATTCATTCCCTCCTTACATACTGGTCTAGTCCAAAACACGCTTGCATTTTCGGGTAAATTTTTTAAGTAACTGATTCGCTAAAGCCCAAGAGGCTGAATCCCCCTTATTTCCCCCACCCTCTGGTGGCGCTATGCTCCAAGGTAATGCGGATGTAATCAATGCAGACTTATTCTCGAAAACGCCTGAGAAAATCTTGGTACAAAGAATAAATACAGTACCTGGAAGCTGGATTGTAACCCGTATTATTGCCCATCCTACTCTGAGATTTAAAACCGATTACTTCCAGTGAAAACAAAACTGAAATTAAACTGTATGAGTTAGTTGCTTTTTAGATAAGCGTTTGCCAAGTCAAACTTGGGGTGAAAAAAGCTTTGATGTTCCCCCTGCCCTAAAAATTAGGTAGACGCTTTCCCCTCTAGGTTTTGAGCCTCTGGCATCGTCACAAATTTCAATCTGCACTTTTTCAGAAAATTTTGGATAACCCTGCTCTTAAACAGTTAAAACACTGTCGAGAGTAGAAAAAACTAGATTTTCGGGGTGCCTTTCATTTCCAACTTTTTCTTATTCTATTCCTTTTCTTTAATCTGTGTTGGAATTTAGCTTATATCTGCATCCTGAACAGTGAGACTTCTACAACGTCTTGACGCTTAAACTAGTACGCCTGTATATGACTTAGCATTCATTGAAAAACAAAAGTTCTTATCGGCTGAAAGTTTTCTTTTTTGTTTTATTGCAATAAAAACTGAAGTCTGAAAATTGACGTCGTAATAGCTGTGTGAAATAAACTTAGACTGTTATCACTTTCAATAGCTTATATAAATATCTTTTACGGACATCGGCAAATATATTAAGCATGATTTACACTAAACAAACATTAAGCAGAAATGATGTTAAAACAGTTTGGTTACTCATGTTAACCGTAAAATTTAGGCCTTGTAAGCTGCAAAACCTATAATCAGGTTAGGGTCGTGGCCGTATGGGGGGCAGACGGCTCAGCTTCGCCAAACGTTTTTTCGCTCTTTGACTTACTGTACTTTCATTTGCTTTTCAACGGCAGTAACTTTCGCAATTCCAGACACAAACGCTAAAACACTATAAATGCTTTTTTTTTAGAAATTATAGCAAACCTGACAAAAAAGATAATTGATCCAACATATACAAATAATTTATTAGAGATTTGAATGTGGCAGTTTTGTAATTGATCTCCTCATACAACAAATTAAAACATGATTGCCTATCATGGTTAGTGTCAGGTTTTCGTTTAAGTTTTGTGATAAATTGGCTTATTGGTTTGCATACGGCTTTCAATATAGTCCAGTAAATAGATGGATTCGTTTAATAAATATTTTGCTTTTGCATTATCAATTTATTCCACTCTGTTTTAAATTAACTAAACTTGACAAAGGGAAAATATTAGTTGCTATTCAATCATCCATTTAGAAGCTTGCTTTGCAATATGTACAGTACCAGTAGTCTTCATACGTTGAGCTGATTTTTTAAGATTGTGTCGAGATTTTATTTTTTTGTGATTGTAAAAATTGATTCTTTGTGTGTGTCGTCTGAGTTGTTTCAACTACTGTACTTGGAAAGTTTGTCGTCTTGTTAGTGTTTATTGGCAGTATTAGATTGATGTTTTGCATGTGTATGAGTGTATCCCATAACAAAATAGGCCTAGGCTATTAATGTTTTAAAATTGTTTGCCTTTATTCAAATATTCGAAGGGTTAGAGATTAGATACATTAGATTAGTTCAAGTTTCTTCCTACCTCTACATCACACATTGATGCATTAGTAACAAATGTACAATAATCGTTAAATCTGAATTACCACTGTTTTGTGCGTTGTAAATAAACGCAGTTCTGTTCTAAGATATACGAATTTACAGTGAAAACAGATTGACAGCCCCATCTCGCGACCTATTACTGAAGTAAAATACGAACACATAAGATTGAGTGCCGTCGCCAAAGCAAAATGAAGTGAGGAAGCACAAGCTAAAAGTGGGGAAGGCACAAAAATTTGCTCATGAAAACTGATCTTCAGATCTTGTACGGCTACAATTATGCGCAATTTCAGAATACGGCCGACAGCGTTTCTTAGCTCGTTTCGTCTGCGGCCCATAATCGCTTAAAAATCTATTTACAACAATGAATCCTACCAGACGTGCAACCAGGATTTTGCTAATAAGGGTGAACCAAAAGTTTTTTTTTCACAAAAACTGCCCATGATTTAGCCCCCGGGCTGAACAAACTGATGCAACTCAAGCGTGTTACAGACGTGCATAATCACTAAATATTTACTGACAGTCGACGGAGGCCTAGGGGCGGAGCCCCCAGACGCTGAGCGATTTTTGCAATTTTGCAGCAAAAAAATAGCAATTTTAACGCCATTTTAATCATATTTCGCACTTTTTGAAGCCATACGAATAACTAAATTGCTAAAATTCAGAAGTAATTTCAAAGAATTATATTGCTTAGCACCTTCAGATCAAGTCTAAAATACGTTTAGACGCTCGTATTTTGAGGTTAAATTTTTTAAGTGACGTGACTAAATGGTCTTAAGCCCCTTCAGCCTGGTTGCACCACTGACTGCGACCTCAAAATGTTGAGTGTGCTCTAAAAATCAAAACAGCTGGTCTTTGAAAGAAAGATGTTTTCACGTATTGTTTCATTTCATAATCACTAACGAAGTACTGGTAACGATTCAGCAGGCTTACATGTCTCTTCCGCGACACATCCGCAAAGGTGTGTTAATAAGACAGAATATTGCGTCATATTTATGCACCGCAGTTGGTTGCTAGCAATTTTGCAAAGAATCGAGATAACGTCAAAGGAGAATTATGTTTGAGCGTTATTATTCCTTTTTCCATTATTACTTGCTGTCTTGTCGTTGGGTGATGTTCCAAAAACAGTAGTTTGAGTAAACCAAAATGAGGGGACACAGGCCGTCGTTAGGGGAGGCACGGCCCCTCTTGCCCCCCGTAACGACGACACTGACAAGATTAGCGCACAAGGGTGAGTGATATTTAAGGCAATTTCTCAATTCATTTAGGTAAAAGTTAATAACTTTGAAATGCCGCCAAAAATGCTATTAATAGCATGTTTTTGATGACATTTAGAAGTTATTAATTTTGACTAGAATAAATTAAGAAATTGACTTCCAATACAAGGTGGCTGCTTGACTCAAAATACCTAATTATTGATCTTTTAGTAGTTTCACTGTTCTTCCTCTGGAATATTTCCTAATCGGAGCGTTTATAAAGTCATGTTGTTTGCGTTACTCAAGGGCTGTATTCGAGTTGGACGCAATAGATGTTAACTGGGCTGAGTGAAGATTTTCTGTTGTTTAGCTTCATTTAAGCACTATTATTTCAAAAGTTATGTATGGGGCGCCGTTTGGAAAAATAGAAAGTCTACAAAATATATTGTAAATTCCGATTTACATATAAGACAAAATACACTCTAAGTTGGAATAAAAAAAGCCTACAAAATATATCGTAAAAAAGTTATCATGCGACTTTCGCGACATTATTTCATGACCAAAATAAAAGACGGGAAGCTTAAACACAAAGGTAATCAAAAGTCATAGCTTGCTGTTCTGTTGTTGCATTGTATGGTTGTTGTAAAAGCTCTGACAGCAGAGTTATCTCATTAGAGAATGATCGCAGCTTTCAAGTAAGTGCATTCTTTATGAGTAAATTTCAAACTTATTTTCTCGAAAACTTTAAACAAACTTGGCTACCTCTATGACTTCTGACCTGTCAATTCGTTTCCTTTTCTTATTTGAAAAATAATAGAATTTGGTCGCCAAGTTATAAAAAACCTTTATTTCAATGGCATTGTGTGAAAGCACTAATTGAAGAATGAGGGGGCAAAACACAGTGTAGATAGTTGCTTTTATTTTTCCTTATACTACCGCAGCGGGTGGTACAAACAGCAAAACACTAAAACCATTCAGGGCCATTACAAGGGATCCAAAGATCTGGACACAAACGTTTTTTTAGTTGCTAATACTATAATAAATATAGATTCAGAAGAAAGTATGTGCACGCATGATAATGAAATGCAATGCAGTAACCAGCGATGACCTATGATAGTTATACTAAATTTGTTACATGTAGCATAGCCCTCATACAACTAACAAAACGTTAATTGAGAACGACGGCTGTTGTTCCGAAAATACGCGAGCAAATATTGCACAGAATTTGTTTTAAGACAAGAAAGAACAACCCTCTAATTACTGTCAAGCGGTCTGGGAGTAAACCCACATCCGCTGAAACATATTTTTGCGTTGAAATCCCAAATAATTTCTATTGTTGCCAGGCGCGTAGCAAGGAATTCGGAATGAAGGGAGGCTTTGCTTGGGGGTTTAGCCCCCGGAGGCACGGGAGACTGGGGGCGGAGCCCCCAGCGCTTGAAAATTTTGCTTGTTTTTGCAAAGAAACTTAATTTTAGGGCTATTTTGATAAAAATTAATGCTTTAAAAATGTGGCATAAAAATTGGCAATGCAAACATGATCAAACTGGTTGCATAAACGGGCTATGTAGGAGGTGGCTAACGGTAAAGTTTTAGTTCTCTTATTTACATGCTGGTAACTCATAAAATTTTAAATAAAACTCTAACTCATAAAAGTTTAATAAAACTCTCACGGAGTAATCCATTTCGTCTATATTTTATAGAGAAATATAATTGGGGGGGGGGGGGGGGGGATAAATAGAAAAATATTTGAGGGGAGTAATTGGTGATTAACTAATACTGAATAGCCCCACTCCCCATATTCCTTAGTTTATAGTGATGAAACTTATGTTTAGCATTTTTACACTAGCGATCACATTTGATTGCTTATTTTTGGCCATTTTTCAAACTTTTTATTGATTTTTGAGTTTTATTTTTGGCAAATTAGTCCCCCTCCCTCTGAATATGTTTCAAAAAATGATTTAAATTACTCTTTGGTCCATACCAGTGCAAAATACAGTCTTAAAAGTGCTAAAAACGTGGTATTTCCCTCATACTGCATTTTGGTAAACAGGTCAATGGACGGGGGTCGGGGGGGGGGGGCTTTACCCCGCCCCCTTCCCTGGCTACGTTCTGATTGTTGCAGAAAAAACGAGTGTAATATTAAACATAAATATAATTACTGTAATTGTTTGAATGATGCCCGGAAAATGCGCAGTGCACTAAATCAATTTTTCACACAACGTCATGAAGAAAAAATTTGGCATTTTTAGAAAAAAACGATGATTGATTAGTTTTACGCTTCTACGATTTGTGAACCTTTTGAAGGAGGGCTCCGGGGCAAATATATCCAATGCTTTTCTCCTTAATGCGACCATCCTAGGATTCTCAGGTTACTATTTGCAGTTAAATAACTTATGTTAAATTTTAGAAAGTATCGTTTGGCGGCCGAAACGTATGCGCTTATTCATTGATAAACAATAGATGCAAGACTATGGAGAAACATCACATGCACTAAAACGTAAAGAAAAGATTGGCTAAAAATTAGGTTTGGGAAAATGGGAGAAAAGAAAACTAAAGTTTTTCTTGCATTAATTTCGCGGTAATTTTGTTTTTTATAATGCTTTTTAAAGTCTAACAGTGGAATCTCCTATAAAAGTCACAAAAATTGCTACTTTTCTGAAAAAAAAATTACTAAAGTTGTTCGACAGAGGCATTTAGACTTTGCCCTCGCCTTCAAAATATGTTTCTTCCAAGGACTTGAACTTCCAAGTATGGTACTTTATTTTATTTCAAAAATATAAGTTTTCAGTATTTTGCAATACTTTTAGGTAATAATATCATATTGTCACTATGCAAAACTTTAAAAGTATGATAATATTTAAAAATTTCTGTGAAAAGAAATTGTTGAACCAAACAATAAAGTTTGTGTTTGAGAAACCACTGAAAAAAGTAGTGATCCTTAATCAGTGGGGATCCTAAACTGTTTCATTTCCACGATACCGCGACGGAATGTAATCAACACTGCTGCGAACGAGTAAAACTTTAAGATGGCATTCATTATTTTTAGAAACTACTATTTTTGGATTAGCATCAAAAACTTAACGAAATGCAATATCTTAAAGACTTTCTGGTTTAAAAATAATGAAAAATTTGCCGACCATATCTCAAAAAAATTTTGTTTTTGGTCGTTGGCTTTGACCTCGACCATTTCTGTCTTAGGCCACGAGAGGGTCTGCGCTCGAAAAGTCGGTCCTTGGCCTTGGTTTTTTTTTGAGTCCTTGGCCTCGAAGTTTGTGTCCTCGACTCCACTCTGGCGACTTGCTAAGTAAACAACGAGCGCGAATAATGTGTGTGCGTCACGCTTTTGCTCGCATCGCGCAGCAAACACGTGTGTCAACCACGTGCAATAGGCTTTTTTCTACTGTAGTTGAGAATAAATTTTTCTTTAGTTTACATTGAGACTGAGCGCTTAATTTCACTGTTAGAACTTAACTAGAATCGAACTTAAATTTTCAGGTCCAGGTTAAGATTTCATTGAGGTGGATTTGCAGAAGTTAACAGTTACAGCAGTGTTCAGGATTAGCAGTAAACCAATGGATAGTGTGTCACCATAGACTGATATCATATCACTAATCACGAAAATATTCTAAAAACGATAGACGCTCCACAGAGTTCTTAACCCGCAGGGTTGAAAACAGCGAAATTTTTGCACAGAGTTTTGTAGAACTCGGCTTAAAGTTTAGGCTAGAGTTAGAGATATAGTTCGAGATCGGTTTATTAAAGAAACGAAAACGACTTGATTTAATAAAGAAGTGCCCCAAAGCTTGTTCACATTTCCCATAAGTGGATTTAGTGCTTTTGACTTGACTCCGTACCATTGGCAACCCTGCGTTTCGAACTTCTGTTGTATCAGAAAAGGATGACGTTGCAAAATATCTGCAAAATAAGCAACGCGATGTTCAATAATTATCAACCATCACGTTGCTTCTTTTGCAAGGTGTTGTGCAAAGCCATCCTATTTTGAAGCAACAAAAGTGCGAAACGCAGGATTGCCAATGTTATATGGAGTCAAAGGGATTAAATCTCATTTTTCGCAGATAAGGAGAGTAGTAAAATAAGGGGTCTGGTAACGTAGCCACTAGCTTTTGAAGATCATATAGGCGTAGCCAGGATTTTTGGTTGGGGGGAGGCAAACCACAAATCGTATGCAATGACGTCATCAAAAAATTTCGAATTATTGTGGGACAAAGATGTCGTAGAATGGAAGATTTAAATTCGTTGCTTGTTTCGGCACTTGACCAGGATTTTGCTTAAAGTCGCATTTACACGGGCGATTTTTAGCTGCGAGAATCGACATTTTGCCTTTTTTCTTTCTCAAATCGCGTAGGTCACTTACACGGTGCAAGATTCACGTGTGATTTTGTCTGCGCGATATCGCCAGACACGCCCCCCGAAAAATCAAATCGTAGCAGTCACTCACACGAGAGAGATTTTAACGCGGCACTCGCATTCGATTGCAACTCGCTGAAGTCACTTACACGTTGAGACTGCGTGCCAGTGATTCTCGCAAAATCGAGTCGGCGGAAGAGTCGCTATCGCACTGGTTTGCTTACACGGTGCGAGATAGTTTCAAAGCGCTGCTTGCAGGTTTTGAATTTGCAAAAGCGAACTGCTGCAAAAGCACTTCAAATGCGCCGCTTGTCAGCTTTTGCATTTGAAGCAATCACGCTTTGGAATTTTGAAAAGATAATAAATGAAGCCAACGCAAGCGTAAAATGAAATACGAAAAATACTAAAATGTCAAAACTTGCAATGAAAATACAAGGTGAAAGATGAAGCAGCAAGGGCGGCGTTGCTGCTCGTGCCGAATGTGTGATACGTAAATGCTATGTTGAGTTGGCTTGGATGGGGCAAAGTCAAGCGGGCATTAATGCTCATAATTTATTATGAAATTTTGTCATTTACCCTTTAGGTATTGGTTTTTCTCCACCGCAACCCATCTCTGACTGTGTGTCTCGTTTGGTTATGCATAATGTTTGGTAAAACGATAAAATTTATCAATATTTTTGTGCAGTTAATTCTAAAAACACTTTTGAAATTACTTTTTCTCCAAGCATGTGTAACTGACAAATTCATATTGTGTATTTACTTAATAGTGCACAAGTATTTTAGCATTTTATAGGAGATCTGTGCTGTCATATACTATACGAAATGCTAATGATTAAATTTTATTTTTGTTTTTAGAAGTTTACTTTTTGAGATCTTCTGCAGTGACACCCGGCGCCTTTTGTCACTACAGAAGTACTGACTCTTTTTCAATTAAACCAACGTTCAAAAAATCCACATAGCATTTATATAATATGTGTTTTCATGTAATTTTTTTATGGAGCTACTAAACCACAGCTGTTACAAAGCATCAATATCCACAATAATAAAACAAGCAGCGCATGCATTTGCTAAACGCAAGGCAATTACAGTAAGTTTAGTGCGGAGGATGAATTATTATGAACTGAGCAAAAATACGCCAGTGACTTCATGTCAAAACTCATTCCTGGCGTTATTCGAATGAAAAAGCCCCATAAAACCACTCGAAATTGAGAACATGATTTCATTATAAACATCATTTCCATGAAATTAATGTTTAATCACAATATGCGGGGCAGTAGGTGCTGTGCTTCTTCACTTAACTGTGGTTATTTTAACCGCAAGAATTGCCGGTAGGCTCTAGCAATCTCGGGTCAGAAAAGAAAGCAAACGCTAACACGTTTTTAGCTGACAAAAACCAGTGGATGGTACTTGTATGCAAAGTGCTGGACCCAACGAGTGAGCATAGATGTGAGCCTATCAGCCTACTCTGCCAGCACTGTCACAGCACCGATTGACCATTTTTTGTGTTGCCCCGCTCTAGTGTCGGAATTCGGCCGCTTCTTATTTTCAGTTTGCGCACGTCACCTTATTTCCAGCAGTCATTGGCTGCAAACGTTTTAAAAATTACGCGCTTTTTGGTCGAGTTACCTCTGTTCTGACATTTCGTTTCATTCGAGCAATTGGCAAACGGACGTATTTTATTTTGAAGACCGCTCGTACGGCACTCTATTAGTTCGTTATTTTCAGGTTGAATTTCAGTTGTTGTTTGCCATGCCGTACTGTTCCATATTATTTGTTTTGTCTGAACAATACAGTTCAAGTTGTAGAATTTCAATTGTCGTTTGCCCAGATGTACAGGGTGAAGGCTCCAGAGTTTCGCTGAAGCACCTGCAGTCAACAGTATTACGGAGGGCTTCTGTAACAAGCACCTCCATTTCCAAAATATATTGTCCAAACGCCATTATTGAGAATTCATTGTCTTAGCTATTCTAGGGTTTTCAGATTTTTAACTTACTCGTATGTTTTTGCCATGTCAGAATATTAACAATGACAAAATTGCACAGAGCTGGACAGCGCTGTTTCGAGCTTTTAGCTCTCATCGGCAGCCCTCAGCTATCTTTTCAAAGGTATTCCCAGCTGAACAAACATCTTGGCCTAACTGGCAAACCTTACGAGTATGGGCTTGCACAGAGGCAGATGACAAAATTGATTACATTTTTTTTATACACAAAAAATTTTGTAAAAACACGAGGCTCATTTTTGCTCAAAATTTAATAACAAATTAGGAAGAACAACCGAAAACGAATAAATTCCAAATCAAAAAACAAACTAAATTCTGTTCTGATTAAAAACAATAAAGCTTGAGTGGTTTTTTAGTAGTTGCGAGCAAAATTGCAACAAAGTTGAGACTATAGAGTGCTTTTGTACACAGCGCAGGTAACAAAAACACTTTTTGGCTCTCGTTCAAACAGAAATTAGTGCTCGCTTTTTCGTTTTCCGCAATTTTACGATGCTGCAAAAGTAGCCAAAAAGGCGTTTACAAGCAGACATAGCACTAGGAATTAACAAACATGGTCGCCATAATTGACATCAATGATCTCAAACTTTAAGAACCAATTACAAGCAACTGAGGCTTAACATTGGCGAAAAGATAAAAACAGCCAGCCTTAACTCAAAGTTTACTGATTCTTATAAAAAAGCTTGATTAAGGTATTATAAAAGCAAAATGCAATTACGGTACTGCTTGTTACGGGTGGTTAATTTATTATACCCTTTATAAAGGGTTAAAGTTTTGCTTGATTGGCTTCACAGTTACTAGCAATCAGCTCATGACTGCCGTATCTGCAGTAGACCAGTGCCAGCATGCACAAGAAAATTATTGCTTCTGCGGTTCTAATATGAAGTAAATTTAGTATCGAAATCACAATTAACTACGGTAAAAGCACTACAGATTATTTTATACTATGAACACAATACTTTGTGAAGCAAATTTAGGGTAATCGCAGCCAGCGACTCGCAAAGCATTTGTGCATTGCGCTATGCCTGGGCGACTCGTAAATTGCATACGATTTGCTGTTTACACGAGCGCGACTTTGCCTTGTGACTCTCGAGACGCTGAAATCGACCTCGTGTAAGTGATCATGGGCGAGAACGATTGTTGCATCGAGTCGCGCAAAAATATAATCGGCATCGCAAATCGCAGGTGTTACTTACACGGCAGCGACTCTTGCCAAACGCGATCGCGGCAAGCGAGTCTTGCTTCGTGTGAGTAACCGCTTTGCGAGAGAGATTTTCACGCATAAAAAATCGTCGAATCGCGTTGCAAGAGATCTTGAACCAACAGATATAAAGTGAAAATGTCTGAATTGAGAGATGCGTTGAGTAAACTACCGTAGTGTAACTGAAACGTGCCACAGACGGGGTTGTGGGAGCTTCACCCCCGGCTGCTGGATGATTTTTTTGTAATTCTTCAGAAAAAGAAGCTATTTCAATGCGATTGGATCTCATTTCGCGCGTGTTGAGAGGCGTTTGAAGATTTTGCATTTTGCAAAAGCTATTTAGTTTTACACATATTTGTGAAAATTAAAGCTTTTTGAAGCGTGATATAGAAATTAACACTGGAACAGAGGAAATGATTAGCTGGGCAACAATGCTCATTTTACGCGCTTAACGAGTTAAAGCAATTTTTTGCCAAATCAAAACAAACATTGGTTAGACGTTTATTTCACTCATTGTCTCTTTTGCAAGATCAATGTTTCACTGCAACGGCAAGAAAATAGGACGAAAATCTTTGGCTTCCGTGGTTTCGTTTCTTCAGAGCCAAAAATGCCAAGAGTCCTCCGCAAAGTAAATCCTACCCCGCCAGGTATCTTTAAACCCTTTAAAAATTAACTGTTAAAGGAACGTTTGCAGATTCCCCAATCAGTGGCACCACCAAACCATGTCAAAATATCTCCTAAATGTCTGCCAATATAAAAACAAAAAAACAGTAGATCACTACTATTTAAGCTGTTTAAAAGTTAATGTTGGGTGTCCATTTAGCAGAGGTGGGCACAAATAACATTATATCAAAAGCGCAACGCAACAAAGCGCAACGATCTTTTCAACCAGCAAAAGCGCAGCGCAAAATGCGCAATTTAATTTTTTTGCTTTTTGAAGCGCAGCGCAACTTCCGCAATGAACTTTTTGATTCAGTTAAAGCGCAACGCAATTCCGCAATTGCGGAACGGTCGTACCAAGTTAAAGCGCAACCTACCTTCTGCGATCAAAATTTCACAACACAATGCAAATACTGCGTTTTTTGCAATTTTAGACTGAAAAAGAGTAAATAATTTGCTAAACAAGCCCAAAATTTATCAATATTACGATGGAAATAGAGCAAACTTAAGTTCAATGCATAGAATTGCGCTTTTAACCGAAAAAAATTTTGAAAGCGCAACGCAATTAAAGCGCAACAAATTTTAAAGGCTTTATTCCGCAACGCTACTTCCGCAATGTTTCAAAATAAAAAATTAATGCGCAATGCAACTTACGCAATTGCGGAGGTTGCGGAAGTTGCGCTTTGCGCTTCTAATTGCGCTTTGCCCACCTCTGCCATTTAGTATGGGTTCTTTGGGGATGGTAACTAAAAATGATGTAAAAATACCTGCTTTTTAAACGAGGACTGCAGCTGACAAAATCAATGGGGATATTGACTGTTAGAGCAATCCTATTACAATTTTTATTATTATTACTTGTTTATTTAAGACACAAGCGGAAAGCAATAACAGTATGAAGCAAGGTTCATAGTAAACAACAAACACACACACAGACAAAAAAAAAATCAGCACAAGTATGGATAGAATAGCGTTGTCTCCATTTTTCTTCATCCATACGTTTCAGAGATTTTCTTTTTCAAACACGACGAGGGGGCCGTTTTCATCATAATCTTTATTAACCACTCTAACGTTGATAATATCGTCGACGCCATCCCAGTTTTGTCCTAAAGCATCGCCGCAGTTAGGCCAGTGCATTGAGCTGTGTCATTGCCCATTGATCAGTTTGATCTTGTCGACAAAATAGATTCGAATTGAAGAGAACGTACACTGAACAGTGTACACTAGGGTAATGACTATGGACACAAAGTTTGCCTGCTATGGCATTGGATGAGTTTTTTGTTATGCATGAAAGATTTCAAAACAATTTTTGAAAATTTTACGAAAAGACCCCTTACCAGTGAGGTCAGAAACCCATTTTTCTGACCTCACTTGCCCAAAAATTTGAGTTTTTTGGTTTGTGGTGCACAACAGAGATAATTTTCAAGTTTAAAAACACTTTAGGTGGATGCGCCTTATGATTACACACAGTTTGAAAAATTTTTGAACGAGATAGTGAAATAGGGTCAAAAGTTATGAGCAATCAAGTGCTCAACTTGTGAAATGCTGCCTCTAGCGGCAGAATTGCAAAAAAGTACAACAGTTGGCTTATTATAGTATGAAGTTAATGTCAAATTCTATTTTTTATGGTAAGGATTTGTTATAGCAAGTATTTCATCAAATGTTGCCCCAATAGAGCAAAGCGTACTGTTCTAATTACGAGATTATAAAAAATAAACTCGAAAGTTTTAAAAAATTTAAATTGGACGTATAATCATATATGCTAAACAGTAGCAATTGGTGTTGATGATGGACTTGCTACGTGCTTCAAAATTGGCGTTCAAGACACCAAGTTTAACAACTGCTTTAAAAAGACGACTGCTTGGGTTCAGACACGTGGCTATCGACAAACCTCAGGGTACATTATGAAAGAGGAAGGAAATTACTATAATATATAACAGGTATTTGTAGCTTTACATTATATGCGGAGATATGGAAAAGAATAAAAATGCTCAATTTTTTTTTTATCTTTATTCTTTGCTTATTTCGTCTTGCTCCACAGGGCACCCTCAGACGTAGGCCCCCAGGTGCAACAAATTTCTGGAAAACGGCAAAAATGGAAAAAGTCTCACCTGGAAATAAAAATGACATGAATAAAAGCATTGAATTTTTTGTTAAGATTTATTTTGTGTTTTGGCTTTCTCCGTCAAATGGCAGAAAAAAAGATTAAATTTAAGGTAAAAATCTTTGTTTTCTCCACCAAAAGTGATTGAAAATGTAGCAAATATATGTTGAAGCTTCCCCTTTAAGCTTAAACCACTAGTTGCATCACTGCCCAAAAGGCTAAAGCATTTCCAGGAAGGGGGTTGGCCAAGTCGGTCCTCCTTAAGTTACGGCCTTGAGTAAAATACTCGTATATTTGAGAGTGATCCTTTCGTTACCAGAAGCTGAAAGAATTATCATTATTTTTGAGTTCATTCAACAGAAAGCACTTTGTGTAATTCAGTTTCAACAAAGAGTTGTAGATGTGGTTTTATTCAACGATATTAATTTTGTAAGAAAGCTCTTAGTCACTAAACTGTGGTTTGGAACTTTATGGCAACTATTGTCACTTTTTAACGCTTTTTTGTGCTAAGATATAACTCTGCTGTAATGAATGCTAAAGCAAGCATTCTGCTAGCGACAAAGTTTATGATTCTCTTTTTTTGCTTTAGGTGCTCGCAGCAGCGTATTTTGACTGAATTTTTAGGAGAGGGGGGAGGGGCGCAAGAGCAAATATAGAGTGATGTTGCTCGATCTCGCTTGGATATGGGTATATTCTTGGGTTGCTAATCTTCCTGCTTCAAATATTATAAATCGTTGTGCTTTCCAAAAAAAGAAACTTTATGCTTTTGATTAGTTTACTTACCAACAATGAAGCTTTGGATACAATTCAAGATGTGTTATTGTGAGGAAGAAAAACAATCTAGTATGTAGTTCATAACAATCTGTAGTAATATCATTAATAGTTTAAATGTATTTAAAGTGCCTTTGAGTACAAATTTGAAAAATGACGGTTTTACGTTTACGGTAAATTTTAGTGAAGACGATTGTAATGATATAATCAAAAATAGTTCAACGTTAACAGCTTTACTACTCAATTATTGGAAATTGAAACTATTATAGGCCTAAGCAAGTTAAAAGCATGTCAACCTTAACACAAAAAAATAGGTATATTGCATTTAAATGATAAAATTTAACGGAATTGCTTGCTTTAATTGTTTCTTCGCTAAAAAAATAAAATTTGACATCAATTTCACACTCTAATAAGCCAACTATAGTACTTTTTGCAATTCTGCCCCTAGGGACAGCATTTCACAAGTTGAGCACTTGATTGCTCATAACGTTTGACCCTATTTTACTATCTCGTTCAAAGTTTTTTTCAAACTGTGTGAAATCATACAGTACATCCACCTTAGTATTTTTAAGGTTGCTAATTATCGCTGTCGTGCACCACAAACCAGAAAACTCAAATTTTGGGGCAGGTGAGGTCAGAAAAATGGGTTGGTGAGGAACCTTTTTGTAAAATTTTCAAAAACTGGTTTGAAATCTTTCATACGTAACAAAAAACCCATCCATTGCCATAACAGGCCATTAAAAAAATTTTTTTTGTCATTGCCCTAGGGTAAACTGTATAGCAGCAAAGCGATCTTATTAAACATCAAGGTGTCAGATCACAATACATTTCAGTTCAAACCAAAGCCTGGCAGTGAGGCTATATTATATATCTAGGCCACCAACTCATACCTGGTAAATGGTAATAAAGCTACCGATACCTGAGTAGACCTAAACCGTATTTGCATATTTTCCTACCCTAGGACTAATTTTTCCGATCAATTTTAAACCATGGCTGTGATCTCGATTGATTTTTATTTGAGTTCAGACCATTTTAGCAAGTCCAAGTACAATTTAATTTTTTCGAGTTCGGCAATAATAGCAAATTTTTCGAGTTCAGGCTGACTAAAATACGAAGTATCAAATCAAAAAAGTTACTTGAGCAGTTTGATCAACAAAAGATATTTGTTTCCGACAAACTTTTGAAGCTGTAATTTTTTTAAATGACCTCGAACTCGAATAGTTTTACTCGAATTCATAAAAATTATTTTTTCGAGTTCGAACTCGGTAAAAAAAAAGAGTTATTTTTTGAGTTTGGCTAGCTTTACTTTAGCTTCTTCTAAGACGTACTCACTTTCTAGAGGTTAAAGAAAAACTGTGCACACCTGTTTTTAAAAGACACATTCGGATTCACACTGGAGAGAAAACTTATAGATATTCAATTTGAGATAAATTGTTTTCAAAATCTAGGAATCTGATTCGATGATTCTTGTGATTCACGCTTGAAAGAAGCGACTTTCATGTTGAATTTACTATACGTAAATCATTTTCAGAATCTGGTTGTAAAAAACTGGGGTTATCGTATGTTTTCTTTTCATAGGATTTGTCCCTTTTTTTCAAAAAAATAAATACTGTAAATAAATAAATGGTCCTCCGAGGCAGTAGGGGAGACAGGTAGGCATTATGCTTTGGCCCTCTTTTTGGGCCATGGCACAATGCAAAAATTATGCATAAAAAACGTAAAGTTAGCGTTCTTAGATTAAAATGTAGGACACAAATAGAAAATACATTTACTACCTGTCATTTTAACATCGTTTTAATTAGTTTGAGGGTAAAGGTAGTGCGGATTTCAGATTTTTTTAGGCCATGCCAGTATTTTGCAACCTTAAAAAGTTTTTCAACTCAAGATCACTACATCTTTTATTGTTGCAATAACACATGCTGTAGCTCTGTTTTGATACCCAATAAATAATGTTTAAAGTATGTGAAGGGTACTATGCCACATCATCTTCATTTTGGCACCAATACAGACAGTAGCTGGATTGGTTCGATATCGACAACGCAAAAACGTTTCAGAAAGCCTTGTGCGTTACCCTAGCTCGTGTATGTTTGCGCTAATAAAGACTTGACTTTTAACCGAAATCTAGTTTTAAATGGTCTTAAAATTGAGATATCTTTGTAACAAAACTTTGAAATCTTGCCTACGACAGATGGGTTCTTCGCCTCCAGATCCCCAAGTTCAGTTGCTTCTTTTCACTCAAATCCCCTCCCCCCCCTTTTTGAAATGTCTGTTTACGACACTGCTCCAAGAACACTTAAAAGTAGCCAAATGCTTTTATTTTTACCATTCGGATTGTCATTTCTTATTCTGTTCTATAGGAAAACCATAACCACCCAATTGGAAATTATTGTTAATCAGAGTTGTAAACGGGCCGACTAGTTCAGGCCCGAACCCGAAAATTAATTTGAAGCCCAAATCATGCCAGAAAATACCCAAAAGTTAAGTTAGATCTGAAAAATGTAGCAATTTTGCCGCATTATTTTGTTTATATTTTTGAGCACCTATGACAAAAAGAACGTCTGAGGCCTGAATTAAGCCCGAAATTTTTGTCAATTTTGAGCCCAAACTGGACCCAGAAAGCCCGGCCCGATTTACTACTCTGTTGTTGATTCTGTTGTAACATCCAAGTTTATGGTCACGTTAAACAAATACTGCTTGAGATCGGTTTTCTTAAAAAAATGAAAACTACTTGGATAATAATTAAAAAGATGCTACAAACCTTGTTTTACTATTCTCTTTATCCGCGACAATAGACTGAATCCGTTTGACTGCGTAGTATTGGTAAGCCTGCGTTTTAAACTTTAGTAAGATTAGAAAAGGATATAAAATTTCTAAGTAAGACTATGCAAATTTTTTTGCAGAATAATGAACGCGACGTTCGATAATAATTTAATCTTGAGTTGCTTATTTTCCAAGAAATTGCTAATCCCTGAATTCTTACAAAATAAACAACGTGATGTTCAGTAATCTGCAAGAAATTTTGCTGTGTCATCCTTTTCTAATGTCACAAAAGTTTGAAACGAAACTTGCCAATGGTACGGAGTCAAACGCATGAAATCTATTTTTGCGGATAAGGAATAGTGGAATAAGATTTCGGGACCCCTTTATTACCTCATTTCTTCAATAAAACTCTTGAAAGCCGATCCTTTCTTGGTTGGAAAAATTTGAAAACAAAATATTCGTGGGTTGAATCTGATAAGTAAACTTTTTTAGTGTTTTTTTTTTCCTTAGCGTAAAGTTTGCTAACCGTTTTCATGTTCAATTTGTGATCAATCATTTTCAGAATCTGGGAGTTTAAAACGTCACATTCGGATTTGCACTGGAAAAAAACCTTTTAAATGTTTGATTTGAAATAAATCGCTTTCAGAATTTGGTCATTTAATAAGCCACATGCGGATTCACACTGTGAAAAAATTGCTTTTAGGTTCAATTTGTGATAAATCGTTTTCACAAATTTGGTGTTTGAAATTACTCATGCGAATTCACACTAGAGGGAAACCGTTTTCATGTTCGATTTGGAATAAATTGTTTTCACAATCTGGGAATTTAAAACGTCACATGCAAATTCACACTGTAGAGAAGCCTTTTAAATGCTTGATTTGTGATAAATCGTTTTCACAACATAGGGGTTTGAAAAAACAGTTGCGAATCCGCACTGAAGAGAAACAATTTAAATGCTCAATTTGTGATAAATTGTTTGCGCAATCTGGGAATTTAAAACGTCACATGCAAATTCACACTGTAGAGAAGCCTTTTAAATGTTTGATTTGTAATAAATCGGTTTCACAACCCGGGAATTTGAGAAGACACTTACGGATTCACAAGCCTATACCTAGCTATACGCAGCTTTAGGCTGTTTTTACTGGCGCGCGATCGCGACGGTAATTTTGGCGACGCGGAAAACGATGTAACTTATATGCGTTTATTTGCACGCGATCCACCACGCGATTTTGTTTTCTCTTTCGCAAAATGCCATCAATCAAGTTTGCAACTAATATTGTGCAACAGCTGTGTTTGATCGAAGATACAAGTTGTAATCGCTGTTGGGCTATATCTGGAAGCGAAAAAGAGGTGTGGGCCGTGAATAGGAAGGTGTTTGATTCTCCGAATAAATGCTGGAAGGACAGGGCGGGGTTTGTTCACCAATTTAGCGAAGAAGTTGTCATTTGATGACAATTAATCCCCATGTAGTTTTGGTGCAATCGCAAAGATATTGCAAAGATTTATGTTTCTGAAATGGTAACGTTTAGGAACGTCTTGAAAATGTTTAGCTCCGCGTCTGAACAACGTCTCTGGCTTCGATTCTTCATACAATGCTAAAAGTTGTATCTTACTGTATATTTTTTAATTTATCGAGAAAACAAATCAAACCTATAGTTTATTGAAAGAGTTTGCAACAAATGAAGTTAGCGTTTTAAATTTGATGTCGTATGGTACCTCATTTTAAGTTTTCACTCCATGCTATTAGATGTTTTGTTCAGACGAGCAGTAGAGTATCTGAGAATGGGTAGGCTATAGGAAGAGGTTGTTGCGTCAATTATTGTATTCTTTTAATTTATTCGTTTTCTTTTACAGTAGAGTATTTTCTGCACAGCAATGCTTAACCATCTACTCGTCCTCAAAAACTTTAAGTTTTTCGTGAAATATAGAACATTGATACGTAGATCTGCAATATCTGCATTTGAATACTAAGACATAATAATCGGCTCTTGCAGCATTGCTAGTAACGTAACGCTGCTTTGCTTTTTGCGTTAATTGCTTGACCATTCCGCATTGTCTCAATAGTAAACATTACGTTTTGGGGAAATATTATGGTAATATGTTAGGTTTCATTCAAAATTTAAAGTTGTCGCTCGCAAAGTCCAGAAACTTTTAGAAAATTCTTTGAAATTAAGCTTATACGGAATCAACAAGATTGGTTCGAGGACAATAACTTTTGACGGTGGTGAAATTCAAATCTTTCGCTTTACTCGGCACGTGTGGGGTATAAACTCTAGCCCTTATGTAGCACTCATGGCGCTCAATCGGCTGGCTAGTGACAACCCCACGCATGCGAGTATGGTGACCTTAAATGCAGTCACTCAGAAGAGATATGTTGATGACTTGTTGTTTGCTGGCGACACTTTGTCGGACGTGTAGGCCTTTGCTAGAGAAGAGACTGAGCTTTTTGAAAGCAGGGGATGCAAGGTACGGAAATGAGGTTACGGAAATGGGTGACCGATGGCCATGCTAAGTTTGTCTTGCTCCAGTTTCCCCAGTGCGATCATGCCCCTTCGGTTGGCTAGATTGATAATGGGTCGCAGCTTTTGCCGGTCACGACTTCGTTGAGCATTTCTGGAACCCAGAAAGAGACACACTGAAGATTGGTGGCCGCACGTTTGTCGAGGCAGCCATGAGACGCGAGATGGCTAGTCAGCTTGCGAATCAATTTGACCCTTAGGGTATAGAGGCGCCGCTGCTTCTAGGGAAAAGTTGATCTTGCAAAAAGTCGCTGCGTCTGGAGTGGACTGCGACGACGCTTTATCGGATGAAGTTAATAAAGATTGGAAAAAGTGGTTTAATACTTCCAATATACTAAATGAGTTTTGCATTCCTCGCAACTGTCTCTGGGAACACAAAGAGCTCAGAAATGACGCAGAATTTCAACTGCATGGGTTCTGTGATGCTTCGGACTCGCATTTTCTTGCGCAATCAGTTTGCGTGGCGTTAGTGCTGATACAACACAAGTCAGTTTTGTTATTGAATCTAATTTGATTTCTCTCTATCCAAAAAGTGTGTGTTATATCTCGCAAAGATAAGGAGTGGTTATGATGTAAAGTGAATTAATGCTTCAAACTTCTAAAGCTTTACACGATCTTAACTGTAAAATCTTTTGTTGGACCGATTCGCGGGTAGTTTGCGAATAAAGAATATAGTGAAACAAGGTTTTGGGCTCCTCTTTGTTATCGCAAGTAGTTCTCATTTCTTAAATAAAACTGATGTCGAGAACTATCTCTTTGAGCTTGGAATCAGGCTCGTAGCCGGAAATTCGCAATACGGGGTTGTTTCGGGGGTTGAAGGGCGGAGACCTCAGCTGCCAAAGGTAAGATAGTCTGGAAACGTAGCCACTAGCTCTTGAAGATTTTGCAATGTTTTTGTTAAAGTTGCTTAGTTTTATGCTTATTGGTAAAAATTAATGCTTTTAAACGTGGCACAGAAATTAACCCCTCAAAAACATGAATAAACTGGCTGCGTAAATGGGATATTGGAGGGTGGCTAATGATAAAATTTCAATTATTTTACTACAAGCCAGTTATCATAAAATGTTATAATGCAAAAAATCTCACAGATATTAACGTAATTGAACAGTTTTATCAACAAAAGATAATTCTTTTCTACAATTTTTTAATGTTTAATTTTTTTGAGTGAACTTGAACAGTTTTATTTGAATTCATAAAAATTAATTATTATTTCGTGTTCAAGTTCCAAATCGGCAAAATAAAGCGTTTTTCGAGTTCACAGCCCTGTTCCAAACAATGGCCTACTAGCCTTAGCCTGCTTTAGCTTCTTGAACGTTTTTACGGTATGGATATTTAAAAATACTGTACAGTGTACACATGCATTTTTTACAGACACATGCGGATTCATACTGAAGAGAAACCTTTTTGGTGTTTAATTTGTGATCGTAAATCGTTTACAAAATCTAGCAGTTTGAAAAAACGCTTTTTGTGGATTCACGCTAGAAAGAAGCAATTTTTATGTTCAATTAGGTATATATACATCACCTTAAGAATCTGGGAGTTTAAAACTAGGGTTATGGTACGTCCTCTTTTCAGAGGATTTGTCCTTTTTGTTTCAAACAATAAAAATAAAAAATGAATGGTCATCAGTGGCAGTAGCGTAGACACGACAGGAGAAAAGGTGCCATGCCCCCCATCCCCTTTTGGCCATGGCACAATGCAAAAATATGTGTAAAAAACGTTAAAATTTGCGTTCTTAGATCAAAATGAATCACACACATGGAAAAGAATTTGCTACCTGCCATTTTAGCATTATTTCAATTAGTTTGAGAGTAGAGGTAATGCCACTTTCATATTCTTTTAGGCCATGCCAGTATTTGCAGCCTTAAAAAGTTTTTTAACTCAAGATCACTAACTATACCCTTCATTGTAGCATAAAGACAAACTGCAGCTCTATTTGATACCTAATAATTAACGTTTCAAGAGTGGGAAGGATAGTCTGCCTCACCATCTTCATTTGGGCCCTTACACAAACAGAAGCTGAAAAGGTTCGATGTCGATAACGCAAAAGGTTTTAGAAGGCCTTGTGCGTTACCCTACATCGAGTATGTTTGCACTAATAAAGAGATGTCTTTTAAGCCGAAGTGTAACTTTAAATGGTCTTAAAATTGAGATGTTTTGTAAAAAAACGTAAAAATCTTGCCTCCCGCGGCTGGAAATTCTACTCCGAGACCCCCCGAGTTAGGTTACAACTTTTGATTCATACCCCACTTGCCCCCTTTTTGAAATGTCTGTCTACGGCACTGCTCCGAGGACAAAGTAGCCAAATGTCTTTTTTTTATCATTCAATTTTTACTTTATGTATTGCAAAACCATAACTACCTATTGGTAATTGTTCATTCTGTTGTTACATCCAAGATTATGGTCACGTTAAAGAGACACTGCTCGAGATCTGTTAATTGAAGAAATGAGAACTACTTGAGATAATGGATAAAGAGGTGCTCCAAACCTTGTTGTACAGTACTATTCTCCTTATCTGCGAAAATAAATTGAATGTGTTAGACTGCGACCTCTTGGTAACCCTGTGCTGTAAAACTTTTGTAACATTGAAAAAAGATAACTGCGTAATAATTCTTGCAGAGTAATGAACGCGACGTTTACTAATCGAACATTGGGTTGCTTATTTTCAAAATATTGCTAATCGCTAAGTTTCGTACAGAATAAGCTACGTATGTTCAGTAATCTGCAAGAAATTTTGCTTTTTTCTGATGTTAGGAAAGTTTGAAACAAAATGTTGCCAATGGTACGGAGTCAAATGGATTAAATCTATTTTTTGTGGATAAAGGAATATTTAAATGCTTTGTGGTACAAAAGTTTAAGATTGCTTTGTTCACTATTGGATTCATCGTCCATCTTTTGAGAACCTTGAAAAAGGCTGTTTAGAAAAAAAAAACAAAGATTCGAACGGTTTTTGACTCGCACGTGCCAAGAATCAACGCGAGAATAACTTGCAGTCGAAAAATGCGGTGTTTTATACTTTTTCGACACGTCGAAATTTCCACCTAAAAAAGAAAAATATATATCACCTCAATACTTTTGATTGGATGATTGTCAAACTTCGTATGTAGGCTACGCCACCTAATAATTGATTATTGTAAAACTTGAAGATAGTAGACGAATTCTTTGTGCCGGCTCAAAGTTGGTTGCTGTGTTTTGATAAAAATAGCTTCTAGAACTACTAAGTGAAATTGAGTTCTTGCCTTTGCCAAAATTGAAAATTGTCGATCATGATAGTGGGCAGCGCAGTCAGGATTTAGAAGCAAGTGAAGTCCAATGGCAGAATCACATTCCAATTGATTTAGAGTAGTATTGGCTTTGCAGTTTTGTCTAGACAGAACTTTTGTTGGCTTTTGTTTGTTTCGAATTGATTTGGGAATATGTTGAGTGATTCTCTACTGTAATCTTAAGGATGTGCGACCCACGTACCGACAGGATGAGTCGGAAGGAGAATTCTGCTTGTAGTGCCTGTGGACACCATCTACAGGACCTCATTCATCTCCTCCTCGACTGTCCTGCCCTTGAACCCCTTCGTAAATCTATCTTTGGCTCCTTTCTCTCTATTCTTGATCTATGGTCCTGACCTTGGGGAGTGGCCGGATTGTTGGATCTCCGCGGAGTTCCTCCGCACCCCCATCCCTCGGAAGGTTCGGGTAGTCATCCCCCATCCCCATAACATCACCACCACCACAAACACACGTATTGGTATACGACCAAGCTTTGTTGTGTGGTGGGCACAGCATCCTTGTGAAATAAGGGCAGACTCTTGCGCGTTTGGAAGATAACGCGGGGTTGAATAACTGTAAAAAATTTTGAACATTCGATTTGACTTGCTCATCGAACCTGAGCGAAATGTTGCCAATCCAGGGTAATTTGAGATAAACAAGATATTTTTGTGGACCTTTGTTGACAGGTTCACAAAAACGGGCAATTTTCTTCGAAATAGTCGAATTGATTATCACATCGGGGTAGCCATTTTGCCGCAAGATAGATAGTATAGAATCCACTTCTTGTTGAAGTTTGCTTTTGGAACAGATAATCAGTGCTCAGTGTGCTAGAGTCCCGTAAAGCTCGGTTATGCGTTTTGATGGTCCAAATGAATCCCAGTAAATATATTGACCTGTAAATGTGGGTTTTCTGTAACTGTGGGTTTTCTGCAAATGGAGGTTAAAAATTGGCCGTTTTCGTTTTCGATTTTGACATCAAGGAAAGGCAACGTTTGATTGGCTTCTTTTTCCATGGTGAATTTCAGGGCCGAGTGCAGGGAGTTGAGGGCGGTAAAAAATTTTTCTCCTAAGGCTTTTGATATCAAAATAGCAAATGTATCATCAACGTAACGAGTATAGAGAAGCGGTTTCTCAACGGAGGTAAAACGCTCATTTTCGTAGCAACCAACAAAAATGCTAGTCAGTGCTGGGCCTAAACGACTGCCCATAGCCACTTCATTTGTTTGCTTATACTTGACATTATTACAACTGTATTAAACTGATTTTGTCGCTACGTTCGTTAATTCAATAAAAATTTGTTTTGAAAATTGAGGGGGCGGCAGTTGATCATTGTAGAGAGTGTCAGCACAGATTTGGAGAGTTTCAGCTGATGGTACATTGGTGAAAAGGCTAGAGATATCATAGGACCAAAGGAAAGAATTGTCAGGATTAAATTCGAGCTGTTGCACTTTTTGAGCAAATGAGAAAGAGTCCTTGGTGCAGTTGCGAGGGTACAGATCAAGAACTGACTGCTGGGTGGCCGAAAAGAATTTCGCCAATTCATGTTGAGCCAGACCTACCATAGACAGAATAGGTCGGAGAAGCACGTTCTTTTATTGAGTTTTGGGATGGCCATACATTCTGGGCAGAGTGTCGAACCGTTTCAAATAACGGTTCGGGTTCAGGTTTAGCTCCTGCTCAAAATATTTTAGCAGTTCAGGTTTGGTTTAGGTTCACTTGAGCATCATTTTCGAGGTTCAGGTTTGGTTCAGGTTCACTCAAATAAAATATTACCGGTTCAGGTTCGGTTCGGGTTCATTGACTTAAAATTTAACTGCCGTTGCTCGTTTCGTCCAGAAAAAAAAAGGAGAAATTGCTGATCCTGTTGATGATCACCACTGCTCTTATTGTGCTTGTACCAGCGCCAGCGGTATCCGGATATGGAAAAATATATTCTTAATTTTGTTAGGGGTTCAGGTTCGGTTTGGGTTCACTTGAGCACAATTTTGAGGGTTCAGGTTTGGTTCAGGTTCACTGAAGTAAAATTTTGCTGGTTCAGGTTCGGTTCGGGTTCACCAAAATGAAACGGTTCATTCGGTTCGGGTTCAGGTTCGGATCGACACCCTGATTCTGGGTCTTTGGGAACCGGAAGGTCGAATATGCTCATAAACCGACTTTGTCAGCATGTTTCCTTTCGTCAGTGCTTGAAGACGACGTTGGATGCTGCCCTTTATTCTTGCGTCGTTATCGTTTTCATCTACGGGACCAATTTTTTGGAATTTTGCGAATCTAATATAACATTTACTTTGATTAAATAGTCAGATTTGTTTAAAATGACAACTGCATTACCCTTGTTTGCTTTGTGATTATGTTGTCACTATTGTCGCGTAGTGATTTAATGGCTTGAAAACCTTCATGATGCATGGTGAAGTTAGTCATGTCAATAGGAGTAGGAGTACCACAGAAAGAATGCGCCAAATCTGTTAACTTAGCTTTCAGAGCACTATGACTTTGTTTTGATTTGCTAGTATGGTGAAATAATTGTCCCATTAATAGCTCAAATTCAGCGAAAACCTTTTTACGTTAAATGTCCGAAGGTGGTAGATAGAAATCGAAACCGTAAGCAAGCACAAATCTCTCACTATTGGCAAGTTTGAAGCTGGATAAATTGCAAATATTGTCATCAAAATTTGACGAGACTGAGCCAAAATGTTCAGCACTGACTAGCATTTTTGTTGGTTACTACGAAAATGAGCGTTTTACCTCCGTTGAGAAACCGCTTCTCTATACTCGTTACGTTGATGATACATTTGCTATTTTGATATCAAAAGCCTTAGGAGAAAAAATTTTTACCGCCCTCAACTCCCTGCACTCAGCCCTGAAATTCACCATGGAAAAAGAAGCCAATCAAACGTTGCCTTTCCTTGATGTCAAAATCGAAAACGAAAACGGCCAATTTTTAACCTCCATTTGCAGAAAACCCACAGTTACAGAAAACCCACATTTACAGGTCAATATATTTACTGGGATTCATTTGGACCATCAAAACGCATAACCGAGCTTTACGGGACTCTAGCACACCAAGCACTGATTATCTGTTCCAAAAGCAAACTTCAGCAAGAAGTGGATTCTATACAGAGGTGGTGGGCGTTTGGCAAAATAGTTCGCAAGTTGCGCAAGTTGTGCAAATGCGTATTTGTTATGTGCAAATGCGTATTTGCAAATTGCACTATGCCTTTTTCGTTAGCTCTTGCGCAATTTGCGTTGCGCTCTATGCTTTCTTTTTCAACGCTTGCGCAATTTGCGTTGCGCTCTATGCCTTCTTTTTCCAGCGCTTGCACAATTTGCGTTTGCCAATCGGTAAATCTAATATTTATTGCGCTTTAATTGCGAATTTTTTTCCAAGATGCGCAATCACAAACCATTTTTTAAATGTTGATCTGCTTGCCCCTGTCAAAAAATACATAAATATTGATTTTACAGATTTAAAGCATGATAACGTGATAGTTGATGCATGCTGATTGCAGATAGAAAGATTTTTCTTGTTTTATTCTGCGTTATCTACTTTTTTTTCTTGTTTTGTTTTTTCTGCGCGATCTACTTTTAAACCGCTAAACGCGCTGTATTCAAAGTCTGAGCGATTAAATATATCAAGGAGGACTAGTGAATGACAGAAATCAAGGATGCCAGGTTGGGAGATCCCCCTGAATCGGGTCCTCCAAAATTTTGAACGTTAGAATTGTTAGAGCTAGATGACTTAAATTTTGAAATGGGTAGATACCAAAAATAAACTAAACGTAACAAATATTTGGAGTGCAACAATGAAGTTTTCTCCCAAACGGACCCTCCAAAATTCAAACTTTGTAACCACTCACGCTGGACTCATGAAATTTTCAGGGTAGGCAAATATGAAAAAAAGTTTTCCCAAACGAAGCTCTCCTAAGCTCAAACTTTTTAACCTTTTAAAATAGATACATGAAATTATGGTCCCAAAATTTCAACTTTCCTATTTGAAGCAACCTTTGCATTTCTGCACCATCAGCTTCTTCCGAAAGATGCTTCTCCAGTGCAGGCTTCACTGTGAGCGAATTAAGAATGCAACTTAGTGGTGAACATTTAGAAGCACTCAATGTCATCCACTGCAATAAAGCGCTGCTTTAATTAGCCAAATCGTTGAATAAATTTTTTTTAAATATCGGTGGTGGTTGACTGGTTGTTCACTTTTTCAGCAAAATAAGTTAATTTAAGCCAGAATAGGATTCGGTATTCTGGATTCGGTTTTAGCTATTCGGAATAATTCTGGAATAGCCTACTATTTTGAAATGCCCATCCCTAGTAGAAGTACTTGTGCTTTAGATAAACTATATGCTGTATACTGCTGAAAGACAAAGAGCAATGTATTAATATTATAACACGGATCAAAATTAACTTTTTTGACAACTTGCTGGTCGGGCAAATGTTATTAAATGTCTACTTGCCCGAGAAAATTTCAACTTGCCCGAAAAAACGGTACTCTAAGCTTTAAGGTTGGCTTGGAAAAAAGCACTGAATTTGCAAAATACGCGTAGTTTCAAGAATCAAGTTTTTGTGTGCAATTGTTAAGGTAATGTGATGCAATAAGTAACTTTTTCCAATCATGCATCAGCAAAAATTGATTTTTGATTGCAAATATTTCATTTAATATTAAACAATCACAATTATTAATTACCGTTTTGGTTGGTTTGTTGCAAACGTATTTTTATGAGCAGATATTTTGGAAACTACACCAGCTAAAAAGCCGAATTTTTTTTTGGCTAAACTAATTAAAGCTAAAAGATCTTCAAAATAATCATAACAAAAAAATTGCAAAATTTTTGACGTTATCTTCATGCAGTGCAGGGTAGTACTTGTGGTATCTGAAACAGCTGTTAGGTGGCAAGCGCCGGAAAACTTTTCTAGAAAAAAAAAACAACATTTTGTACCATGCAGTTGTTAAACGCGTCCAAGAACCGAAAACTCTGCGTGCAATTAAGACGAGTTAATTGCGATTAATAATGTGCGTACTATTAGACAATGCATTAATTGTGATAGTTACAAAGTGATTACTGAAATAAAGCAAGGAACAGCTTTCTCTACGTACAAATTCTACTTTATTGCAACAAAACCGGGCCGAAACTGCGTCTTTAAATACTCTTGTTGGAAGTTGTCTAATACGCTATATTTTGTTAACTTGCCCGTCGGGGAAGTTAAGCTGAAAACTAACTTGCCGGAAGCGATTTCAGCTTGCCTCAGGCAAGCGGATAGGCGTTATTTTGAACTCTGTATTTAGTTTAAACTACCTTATACTTAATAAGTATTTGAAATACCTTTTGCTTTTTTGTACTGTAATTAGTAGCCGAAAACTTGGCCGCTACAGTAAGAAAAAGATTAAATGAAAGGATCGGAAGAGCAAACGACAAAATCACCAAAGATTGCTTTTCTGCCTACAAGAGAGATGCGTGGTTGCAAATACTCAAAAGATTCAACACTGCTATCCCTAGTTCGGCCGCCGTCGAAAGATTATTTGCTGTTGGTTCTGATATTTTGCAATCGAAACGATCGTCTATGACGAAAGAAAACTTTGAAAAGTTTGTTTTGCTGCTTGAGAATGAAAAGTGTTTAAAAAAGTCAATTTTTCTCCACGAAAAACGCGCATTATTTCTGAATGTGAGTGAGTAAAGCTTTTTTTTCTTTTGTTGTTTATTTATTTTTATTACTGTTCATTTTTCGTATTTTTTTGTTTTAGTCTTTAATTGCTTTTTTCAACAATAAAAATAATTCTTTCTTCGGTCTTTAGATTGGTGCCTTTAGTTATAAAAGCTAAACGCATTGCAGTTGGTTTATTCCAGTGCAGCTTAGCTGAAGATGGTACAATGTTTGTACTTTCATGTTTGTACCTAACACCATCGTCTGCAGCGGGCTTCTGAAACTTCGATTATGCAAAAATTTGTACTCAAAAACTTTTTTAAATAGCGAAATTTGTGTGCGCTTTTCAAACAATCATTTTGTAGTTGCGCTGAACTATTTTCAATTTTTGGTTGCAGAATTTGTGTTTGCGCTTTAAAGCGTTAAGAATTTTCGTTATGGAATTTGCAATTGCGCTTTAAGCTTTAAAGATTTTGATTGGGGAATTCGCGCTTGCGCTTTAAGTTAAAAATATTTTGGTTGCGGAATTTGCGCTTGCGCTTCGAGCTTAAAAAATTTTGGTTGCGGAATATGCGCTTGCGCTTTATGATGTGTTTTTTAAACGCCCAGCTCTGATTCTGTACTATCTATCTTGCGGCAAAATGGCTACTCCGATGTGATAATCAATTTGACTATTTCGAAGAAAATTGCTCGCTTTTGTGAACCTGTCAACTAAGGTCCACAAAAATGTCTTGTTTATCTCAAATTACCCTGGATTGGCAACATTTCGCTCAAGTTTGAAAAGCAAGTCAAATCGAATTTTTTACAGCTGTTCAACCCCCGCGTTATCTTCAAAACGCATAAGATTCTGCCCTCGCATAATCTTATGGATGTGCGACCCACGTACCGGCAATCACAGCGGCACCCGTATTGGTGTACGACCAAGTTTTGTTGTATGATGGGCGCAGTATCCTTGTGAAATGAGGGCAGATTCTTGCGTTATTTTCCAATCGCGCAAGAGTCTGCCCTCATTTCACAAGGATACTGTGCCCACCATAAAACAAAACTTGGTCGTACACCAATACGGGCGCCGCTGTGATTGCCGGTACGTGGGTCGCACATCCTTAAGATTACAGTTGAGAATCACTCAACATATTCCCAAATCAATTCGAAACAAACAAAAGCCAACAAAAGTTCTGTCTAGACAAAACTGCAAAGCCAATACTACTCTAAATCAATTGGAATGTGATTCTGCCATTGGACTTCACTTGCTTCTAAATCCTGACTGCGCTGCCCACTATCATGATCGACAATTTTCAATTTTGGCAAAGGCAAGAACTCAATTTCACTTAGTAGTTCTAGAAGCTATTTTTATCAAAACACAGCAACCAACTTTGTGCCGGCACAAAGAATTCGTCTACTATCTTCAAGTTTTACAATAATCAATTATTAGGTGGCGTAGCCTACATACGAAGTTTGACAATCATCCAATCAAAAGTATTGAGGTGATATATATTTTTCTTTTTTAGGTGGAAATTTCGACGTGTCGAAAAAGTATAAAACACCGCATTTTTCGACTGCAAGTTATTCTCGCGTTGATTCTTGGCACGTGCGAGTCAAAAACCGTTCGAATCTTTGTTTTTTTTTTCTAAACAGCCTTTTTCAAGGTTCTCAAAGTTCTCAAAAGATGGACAATGGATCCAATAGTGAACAAAGCAATCTTAAAGTTTTGTACCACGAAGCAATCTTAAACTTTTCTTAAACTTTCAAAACAATGATAAGGAAATAGTAAATTAAGGTTTAGGGCACCTCTTTATTACCTTACAGCAAGCAGTTTTAATTTCTTCAATAAAGTTGATTTCGAGCAGTTTCTTTTTGAAGCTGATTTTTCCTTGTTGAAAAAAGTTCGCGGAGCCGCAGAAAAATGTTCGTGGCTTGAATCTGACAACAGATTTTGTTTTTTTAGCGTTTATTTTTTGCCGTTGGTGAAAAATACGTTTCAGGTTTGCTGAATGTAGCCTAGTGCGATGAACAGGCGAAACTTGTCCTGTTTTGGGGCAACGAAAAATATGGTACGCCTATCAGAACGTCACATGCGGATTCACACCGGAAAGAAACCTTTCAAATGTTCGATTTGTGATAAATCATTTTCACAATCTTGGAGTTTGAAACGTCACATACGGATTCACACTGGCGAAAAGCCTTTCAAATGTTCCATATGTAATATATCATTTTCAGATTCTGGTCATTTGGAAAGTCACATTCGGATTCACACTGGAGAAAAGCCGTTTCCATGTTCAATATGTGTTAAATCGTTTTCACTACATGGGGATTTAAAACGTCACATGCGGATTCACACCGGAGAGAAAACGTTTTCATGTTCGATTTGTGATAAATCGTTTTCCCAGCGTGGGAATTTAAAACGTCACATGCGGATTCATATCGGAGAGAAGCCTTTTAAATGTTCGATTTGTGATAGATCATTTTCAGAATCTGGTTCTTTGAAAAGGCACATGCGGATTCACACTGGAGAGAAGCCTTTTAAATGTTCAGTTTGTCATAGATCATTTTCAGAAACTGGTTTTTTGAAAAATCACATGCGGATTCACAGTGGAGAAAAACCGTTTTCATGTTCGATTTGTGTTCAATCATTTTCGCAATCTGAGACTTTAAAACGTCACATGCGGATTCACACTGGAGAGAAGCCTTTTAATTGTTCGATTTGTGATAGATCATTTTCAGAATCTGGTCATTTGGAAAGCCACATGCGGATTCACTCTGGAGAGAAACCGTTTTCATGTTCGATTTGTGTTCAATCATTTTCACAACGTGGAAATTTAAAACGTCACATGCGGATTCACACTGGAGAGAAGCCTTTTAAATGCTCGATTTGTGATAGATCATTTTCAGAGTCTCATCATTTGAAAAGACACATGCGGATTCACACTGGAGTAAAACCGTTTTTATGTTTGATTTGTCACAGACCATTTTCACAACGTGGAAATTTAAAAAGTCACATGCGGATTCACACTGGAAAGAAACCGTTTTCATGTTCGATTTGTGATAGATCATTTTCAAAATCTGGTCATTTGGAAATCCACATGCGAATTCACACTGGATAGAAACCTTTGAAATGATTGATTTGTGATAAATCATTTTTGCAACCTAGGAGTTTGAAAAGTCACATGCGAATTCACACTGGAGAAAAACTTTTTAAGTGTTCAATTTGTGGTTAATCGCTTTCAAATTCTGGGAGTTTGAAACTACGCATGCGGATTCACACTGGATAGAAACTGCTTTTGTGTTCGATTTGTGATGAATCATTTTTGGAATCTAAAGCTTTAAAACGTCATATTCGGATTCACACTGGAGAGAAGCCGTTTTCATGTTCAATTTGAGTTAAATCATTCTCTAAATCTGGTAATTTGAAACGTCGCATGCGGATTCACAGCGGAGAAAGACCGTATTCATGTTCGATTTGTGTTGTGGTTAATCATTTGTGGTGAACTACACAGAAGAGAAGCCTTTTAATTCTTCGATTTGTGATAAACCGTTTTCAAAATGGGAGAATTTGGAAGAACACATGCGGATTCACGCTGTAGAAAAAAACAGTTTCGTGTTCGATTTGTGATTAATCGTTTTTTTGAATTTGGAAATTAGAAACTATACATGCAAATTCTCTCTGAAGAAAAACCTTTTAAAGGTTCGTTTCGTGATAAATCGTTTTTATAATTTAGAGATTTTAAATCGCACTTGTGGATTCACTCTGGAGAGAAACCGCTTGCTTGTTCGGTTTGTGATAGATCGTTTTTACAGTGTGGAAATTTGAGAAGACTGTGTTTACTCGCATGCAACTGCAACGTTACAGCGTAACGTTAGCCTAGCCACACTATAAATACCTTTCAAAATTCTAAGATTTTTGCTAACAGAACGAAGTTTTAAAACCTCATAGTTTTGATGAAATCCGAAAAAAACTGGTAGTATGGAAGTAGATTCTGATTGGCTGACGATCTGATGACGCAATTGTGTGGCTTGCGTTTTGCGAAAAAATAAAAATTGCGAAAAATAAGTTCAACATTTCGTGAAAAAATAAAGTACCGGCGCAGTTGGTTAGCGGTTTTTGGTGTCACTAGCTGGTTTTATGCCTGGCAATGTAATAGGTTGTAGTCTCAGTTATCTATACAAAGCAGACTTAGAGATTTTTCAGACATACAGTCGCCTAGCCTAGTACTACCTGTGCCCATATAGGTGGGTAGCTGTTACCTACCAGTCTGTCTAATCACCAACTTGATAAGAAAAATAGTGACTGGAGGGCATTCAAAACTAGTTCTGGTATGTTGTACTGGTAGGTTCTGGCAGTAGGGTTATTCTCTTTATGCCAGTATAATATTTACAGTATTTCAAATTAAAAAGGCTAGATGGCTGCTGCATTCAAAATTCAATTAAAGACTTATTTTTGAGTTTTTTTACGGTGAAGCAACATAAGTTTTAGAATAGTCCAAAAAAAAAGTGGAACGGAAATTCACTTTCTGCACTAGATACTATAAGATCAAGGGCGTACGCAGGGGGGGGGGGGTTTGGAGGTTCGAACCCCCCCCCCCCATTGGTCTGTCGACTAAAATGCACAATAAAGAAAATATCACGTTTTTAGCACTTCTAATCCTGTTTTTTTCCAATAACACGGACTCCAACATGATTTAAAGCAACTTTTGAAGCATTTAGAATTTCTTAGGTGGGGTTTATTTGTCAAAGGTATAACCTACGGTTTAGTAACAACTTTAAAAAATTGCCAAAATTAGCATATTTCACCGCTAAAAATGCTTAACATTTTCTTCATCAAAATATGGAGATGGGATTTCAGTATTAGTTAATTATTAATCCACTCAAATCTCGTTCCATTCGCCCCCACCCCATCCCCAACTGTCTCACTCTATAAACTACAGAATATAAATGCTTGTGAGTTTTTTCAAATTATGATTTTATGATTTAACGGCTTGTAAATTAGAGGACTGAAATGTTACCATTAGCCACCGCCCACATAGCTCACTTATGCGCAAAGGTGTACAAAAGGGGATGGGGGTTTAAACCATCCTCCCTATTGATTCGACGTGTGTCATTCGAAATATCGTCTTATTGCGCAAAACAAACAAGCTCTTTCTTTTCTCATACTAATGCGAAATATTTAATTATAGTAAATATCTTTCGACTAAGTGTAATACTGAAAATCTGGAATGTCGTGTTACGAGTCAGAGTTCAGTAGCGTAGGCGGGGGGGGGTTATAAACCCCACATTGGCTTGTCAACCAAAATGCAGAATAAAAAAAATAACACGTTTTTAGCACTTCTGAGACTGGTTTTTGCACTGGAATGAATTGAAAAGTGATTTAAAACATTTTTTGAAGCATAAATTTAGGGGGGGGGCTAATTTGTCAAAAATAAAACCCACAAATCAATAAAAACTCTGAAAATGGCCAAAACCAAGCAATTAAATTTGATCGCTATTGTAAAAATGCTAAACATAGGTTTCATCAACAAACATAACATAAACTTAGGAATAGGGGGGTATTTAGTATTACTTAATTACCATTCACTTGCCTCAAAATTTTTTTCCTTAGTCCCTTCCCAATTATTTTTCTCTATAAAATATAGACGAAATAGATTACTCCGTGTGAGTTTTTCTTGAACTATAAGATTTTATGATTTACCAGCATGTAAACAAGAAAGCTAAAATTTTACCATTATCCACCTTCCACATAGCCCATTTATGCAAACAGTTTAATCAGGTTTGCACTGCCAATTTCTATGCCACGTTTTAAAAGCATTATTTTTTATCAATTAAGCCCTAAAATTAAGTTATTTTTGAAAAAAAATGCGAAATTTTCAAGCGCTGGGGGCTCCGCCCCCAGACCCCCAAAACAGCCCCCCAATTGCGAATTTCTAGCTACGCGCCTGCCGCACTTTGCGATGTTTATAATTATACGGGGGTGGGGAGCTTTTGTTTTGAACAATTTTTTCTTCATCGTTCAGTTGCAAACCTTATGATGTTAACTGTAGATGTATGCTTAATTGTTTTTTGGTTGAAAAAATTTATTTGCATTACGCAGTGTGTGACTTTGATTCCATTTTGTTACATTGCACTAAGTTATTTATTTGCCAACGTATAGATCGCGAACAAATTTTTGACGTCACTTTTGAAACCCCCCCATTGAAAAATTCTGCGTACGCCACTGTATAAGATAGTGCAGATACTAAATATTCCCGGCCCGTCTTTTAGCTCATCGATTTACTACCTCAGTTTGGCGTTATGCTACAAAATGGTAAAGCAAACCAGTACACCATATTAAGACTAGTATTGAATGCCTCTTAGTCATTTTTTTTTTGTTTAACTTGCTGATTAGACATAGTGGTAACAGCGAACCGATATATGGGCTCATATATTACTGGGCTAGGCGACTGTAATGCTGAAAAGTCTCTGAGTCTGGTAGGTATATAACCGAGACTACATCTATTACCTTGCCTGGGTATAAAACCTGCTAGTAGCACCAAAAAACGCTAACCACCTGCGCCCGTATTTTACTTTTCCACGAAATATTGAACTTACTTGTTATGTCTAGACTTGACTTCCATAGCATTCGCGAAACACAAGCCACACAAATGCGCCATCAGAACGTCAGCCAATCAGAATCGACTTCCGTTTCACCATTTTTTCGGATTTCATCAAAACTATAAGGCTTTGAAAGTTCGTTCTTATGAAAAGGCCTTAGAATTTCTCAGGTATTTAATGATATATTGCGTTTCTAATTTCTTCACCAATATAGTGAAAAAGCTATCATACGATGACTAATTATTCTCCAAGTATTTTCGGTGCAATCACAAAGATTATGCTTAAACTTCTATCTTTTGTTGAAAAACATACTGCAAAGATTTATATTTCTGAAATGGCAAGAAGTGCTAAGGAACGTCTTGAATATGTTACGCCCTGCGTCTGAACAACGTCTCTGGCTTCGATCTTGCATACAATGCTAAAAGTTGCATCGTATTCTTTTAAATTTATCAACAAAACAAACCTATTGTTTATTGAAAGCGTTTTCAATTTGATGTCCGATGGTACCTCACTTAAAGTTTTAACACCATGCTTCTAGATGCTTCGTTGTAGACGAGCAGTTGAGTATCTGAGACTGTGAATAGGAAGAGGCTGCTGCGTCAATTATTCTAATCTTTTATCAATTTAAAACAGAAGTAGTGTCATTTTGGCCACACTGTTACAATCGGTGGCCTGTCGCACGCCAATAAACGCTGGTTAACTCCTCCGAAAGCCTCTCAAAGATATAGCAATTTACAATGGAAAAAGATTGACAGTCCCATCTCGCGACATTTAAGTATAGTAAAGAACAAACACACGGGATTAGCGCACAGGGGTAAGTGCTATTCAATAGCATGTTAGTGGTGGCATCTAAAGTCTTAAAGTTATTATCTTTTACTTGAATAAATAGACAAATTGCCTTTATATAGACGTATAGACACTAAATTGGCATGCTCGTATAGGGTGGCTGTTTGACTCAATGGACCTACTGTAATCGTAGATCTTTGCAGATCCATTGTCCTTCCTTTTCATAATTGCCTAATTGTTAACGTCTATAAAGGTATGTGTTTTGTATTATTCAACGGCTGTTTTCAAGTTGGACTTTAACTGGTTGAGTATAGTTTTTTTGATAGCTTCATTGACTACTGTAGCTTAAGAACAAAAATGAAAAGTCGATAAAGTTTGCAGACCTAGATCTAGGTTCAATTCATTGTGATACCATGTAACTATAGCATCTTTATTAGTGGACTAGAAACTAGCTTAATTGCGCCGATTTTGTCTTTTTTTTTGTTCGCGATTCACTGGCGCGATATCGCTATCACAGTCTCAGTTTTTATCTGCTTTGGCTGCACTGTATGCTGGCAGGTAAAGTCAGTCATGGGCTAAGCAGCGAAATGTTGTACACCATAGACTCGATTAGGTTACTGCTGTGGCGTATACGTAGACTTTATACATACGATATAGGTTGCATTAAACTTTGATGCAAGTAATGTTAAGGCGAGTTCGCACGGAAGCCTTTAACGTTACCGTTCCGTCGCAGTTACGTTTAACGTCAAACAGTGCCGTCGCTACTGGTGGGCCGTGCCCCCCCCCCTAACGGATGCTTGTGCCCCCCTACTCATTTAGGTTTACTCAAAATACTGTTTTTGGGACATCACTCAATGACAAGACAACACACAATGATCGAAAAAGGATTAATTACGATCAAACAGAATTCTCTTTGGACGTTTTCTCGATTCTTGGCAAAATTACTGCTAAGCAGCTGTTGTGTCACATAAATCTGACGCAATATTCCGTCTTGTTTACACAACTATAATTGTCTTTGCTTTTGTTTTTCACTTACAACCTTATTCAAAAATGGCTCGGGCCCTAATAGGTATACACAAGTGTCATTTTTCTCTGCCCCTGCTTTCAAATCATAACCAACAATTTTAATTTCTTTCGGCTCGTAAAGGTGCATATTTTTCCTAGGAGCATTCTTTAGCTCCTTGTAATGTAATTTTTTCCCATCAGTACATTGATTCATTAAATTTTGGTTAATTGTTTGGAGTTTTGCTACTTCATTTTTCGTTCTTTGAAAACCGAATTTTTCGATTTTATTCCACAAACTCTTATTGAAATAATCAAACAAAGCGGAGTCGGCTTTATTCCATTCCCTAACTTTTTTGCTAATTCTTTTCATTCTAGATTTATCTTGCTTTTCTGATTCCGTCCTTGCATTTAAAACTATAGATGAAACTTCTGCTAGAGGGCAGCAAAGCATATCAGCAAGAAGAACTAAGGATTCGTCCATGTAATTTGAAATCAAAATAAAATCAAATATTTGATCAATTTCGTGAATTGTTTTTTCAATTTCATCTTTGTTTTTGAATACAGCGTTATATCCAAGGTCAAACATAGCGTGGTTCTTGGCATAAAACCATGACCCAGATCTATCTCGGGGTTTGAAGTATTTGTTTGTGTTATTCAGCCAGATTTCGACAGATTCTGGATCATCATGCTTCGGTCCGCGGCGAAAAGACGGTACTTTAAAATAATAGTAATGGAAGGTGGATTCAAACACTTCAGCTGGATCGCGCAGGATGGAAACGTAAAACGAATTCAGAGGCATGATTTTTCGTATTTCTGAAGGTTTAAATCGCATATGGCTGGATATAATATTGAATGGCTTTGTTTCTGAAATTAAAATAAAAAACTCATTTTATGAAGAGTGAAACTTTTGGGTAGGACCGTATTGCCAAAGTAAAGGTGAGGTTGAGTCTGAACGGGAAAAAATCAATCAAATCAAACCTTTTATTGTACTCGTTGTATTACGCCAAAGCGTGTAAAAAGTTCTGGGGGCCCAACTGTTTGTCTTGGCGCCCAGGCAACATTACTCCTTTCGAAGAAATATTCCAATGGTGGCAAGCCGTTTGCAACACTGTGTCCGACTTGACCGGCCGAGATTCGAAACACAAATCTTCCGTTCCATAGACAAACGCCTTACGCTTGACCAAAAACTTAATGCTATACAGAAAACATTTAAGATTCTAGCTCGTTGAACTTGAGATAAATAAGCTGTTTAAATTGCTGACTTGTGTGTGTTGTACGTCTTTTGGCTCTATTTGTTTATTTGTTCTTTTTTTCCTGTTTTTTGGTTTTGAGAAGAAACTTTGAGCAGAAAATAACGCAAAACTACCGACTGAATGTCTTGCACATGCCGGAGCTAAACTACTACTTCTCTACTAAAGTATAAAACTAAAAAACCATAAAATGAAAAAACGACAAAAGTTACAAAAAAACATAAGCAAAAGTACAAAACTACAGAAACACAAACCTACAAAACATTATCCGCACACACGTACGTAATCATTGAAATGCGAACACTAAAAGTCCTGTTGTTTTATCCAAAGTATTTATTCAGAAGACAAAAGGGCGATTTCTGCACTTTAGAGCGCCACGCGTTAGTGCACCACTAATTATCGTTTTTACATGTCCACTTTGCAGAAAGGGTTTTTGGTTTCAGTGCCTGCTTAATGCTGAGTCATGCAAAAAAGTGCTGAATTATTGAGACATGCAAAAAGTGCCGAATTACTTAGCCTGTTTACATGTGCACTTTTGGCAACCAGTTCTTAGTTCTAGTGCCTGAATTTTGCTGAGTCACACACAAAAAAGGTTCTGAATTACGTCACAGAACCTTATTTGTGTGTGACTCAGCATAATTCAGGCGCTAGAATTAAGAACTGGTTTCCAAAAGTGCACATGTAAACAGACTAACTGTGTCATGCAAAAAAGTACCATATTGCTGAATCATGCAAAAAGTGCAAAACTGCCAAGCCATGCAAAAAAAAGTGCCAATTTACTGGGTCATGCAAAAAGTGCCGAATGGTTGAGCCATACAAAACAGTGCTGAATTACCGAGTCATACAAAAAAGTGCCAAATTACTAAGTCATGCAAAAAAGTGCCCAATCGTTGAGTCATCCAAATAGTGCCCAATTGTTAAGTCATGCAAAAAGTGCCAAATTGCTGAGTCATGCAAAAAGTGCCGAATTGTTGAGTCATATAAAAAAGAGCCAAATTACTAACTCATGCAAAATAGTGCCAAATTACTTAGCCAGGCAAAGCACTGCCAAATTGCTGATTCATGCAAAAAAGTGCCGAATTGTTGAGTAATGCGAAAATTTTCGAATCAAAAATTCTTGCAAAAAAGTGCCATATTGCAAAAAATGCAAAAAAGTGCCAAATTGTTGAGTCATGCTAAAAAAGTGCCGCATTGCGAAAGACCCGAGCCCATCATAAATTGTTTGTTTTTTCGTAACTTGGCACTAACTTTTTTTGGCATTAATCAGCAGCAATATTGGTGTTGTTCCATTGGCAATAATTTGCTTGCAAAAAGATTCAACAAGTAACCTGCAATAATCTGCGCTTTGTTTGCTTGTTATTGTTAAATTTCCATACGTTATACTGTTGTTTCACTAATAAAATCGTATTTCTGCGAAGGTTATAAAGCATAATCCTGGATTGCGTTTTCCTCAATTTAAAGATAGTTTTGAAAATTTCAAAACCAAGCATACCAACGCAGCTTTTTGCAAGCTTGATAATAAACAATCAAAAGAAAAACGGTTTCATTAATAAGCGCGAGTGGCGGTTTTTCAATCAATTGTCTGGCAGATGTTGAAGAGATACTGCTCGAAATCGGTTTTATTGAAGAAATGAGAACTACTTGAGGTAATAAAGAAGTGCTCCTAGCCTTTTTTCACAACTTTCTTTATTCGCAAAAATACGATTTAATCCGTTTGACGCAGTACCATTAGCAACCCTGCATTTCGCAATTTCGTGACATCACAAAACACAAAATTTTGCAAAAATTCTCGCAGACTAAGAAACGCGATTACTAACTGGTAGCAGTGAGTAGCCTATAACCAAATGTGAAAACTTGGCTACTGCTACTGAAACCTGTAGACCTAGACTTTCAGTACATAATTGTTCTACAGAAGGCCTTTTCTATATCACAAAATTGCAAAATGCAGGATTGCCAACAGTACGGAGTCAAGCGGATAAAAACGCATTTTTGCAAATAAGGTGAATTCTGAAAAAAAGTTTTGGAAAGCAAAATACCGACATTGAAACAACGTCATAAGCAAGCATCTAAACCAAGATCAAACCATGAAAAATAAGCATGATTTAGAGTTTCAGATTTGATTCTAATTAGCCAAACATTTTTCAAATTCGAAAGCAAAAAGAAGCATATTAAGTTTCCAATAGTGGCGTATGCAAAATTTTGTAATGAGAGGGCTTTTTCTCCAAAATGGCAATGTCAAGCACAAAAAACGTCTTCGCCGTATTGGAAAACGCAATTTCCCTCGATTATAAGGTGTAGACTAAAAAACGATTTTCACCTTTGAGGGAGCAAAAATTTCTCCGGTTTTGATTCCACCAGTCGTTATTTGATGGTTTGCTTCCAAAAGGAGGGACAGTGCTGAATTTTAGTGGCGAAATACAAAATAGGATTTTAACAAACCAAAAAGAGGGCTATGGCACAAAGCCCCTACCCCTTTTTAACTACGCTACTGGTTGCTAAACTTTTACAAATATTTAAATTTTTACTGCCTCACCTGGATAAGCGACATTTTTGACAGAGAAAAAGTTCGGATATCGAAAAAACGCGGTTTTGGGGCATACAAAACTGAGGTTGCGTTTCAAGCCATAACGATACAGGATGTTCTACACAAAATAATAAAAAAGTTGCTGTCGTTGTTGCGTACTGTATTTATCTTCCTGTGACCGGGCAGCGTTAGATGCTATAGCTATTGAATGATCTGCACACTTTTCATTGCGATAATTCATACTTCGTGCTTGGAGGAATTCGCCCCTGCTTAGAAGTTTTCAGGGATACAATGTTCCTGTGGAATCGTCCATTAAGTTAGGCGCTTGTTTGAAGCCACGAAGCAGAGATAACTATCGTAAAGTGTCGTATTCAAGGGCACAACAACGTGCCCAAAGTGCGGGTATAACCCAGATCGTACGATCAGGGTCGTCGTAAAAACGTTACCTTTACTCTTTCGGTCAAAAAAATAACAACAAAATACGTTGAATGAATTTATAGTTTTTATGTTTTTGACGTTTGCGGGCCAGCGAGTTTCAATTAAAACAGCATGCAAAATGATGGGAGTAATTTTATTTTTGAGACCTTTCGATTACTTTTTGTTTTTTTGCAAGTTTTCAGAATATTTTTGACTAAACAATATAGACTGGCAGCCCAGAAGGTATATTTACCTCAAAGACGGCGGAAGGTTTGATGCGCCTAAAATACTACGTCTTTACTCAACTTTTAAGAAAATGTTTTACTGGCAAGCCAAAAGTTCGGCTAAGACCCCCCAAATCCACAATTTATGGGGGGTCAAAAGTGGCCTTTATTTACCCCAAAGACGGCATGGATAAAAATTGCTCAAAAACGTCCGTTGGAGTCCACTGAACACTGAAATGGCAAAACCAGTAACTTTAGATTCGGCTAACCCCCTTGACAGTAACCAATTTAGGGAGGGGGGCACAAAAATGACCTTTATTTACCTGGAAGCCGGCACGGCTAAAAACTGCTCAAAAACGTCCGTTGGAGTCCATTAAACACGAAAATGGCAAAGACAGTAACTTTAGGTTCGGCCAACCCCTTGACACTAACGAATTTAGGGGGAGGAGGCACAAAAAATGACCTTTATTTACCTGGAAGACGGCAAGGGTAAAAACTGCTCAAAAACATTTCTTGGAGTCTACTGAGCACAGAAATGATTAAAAGAGTTATTGAAGGTTCGGCTATATCCCTGCCAGTAACTAATTTAGAGGGAAGCTCGCAAAAATTGCCTTTATTTGTTTCAAGACGGCAGGGGTAAAAACTGCTCAAAAACGTTTTTTGGTAGTCCACTGAAAACAAAAACAGTGGCAACAAACTTTGGTATCTTCTAATTGATTTCTTACTCTTACCCCAAAAGTCATTGCAGCACTAAACATGGCTTTTACAGTATTGTTTTTGGAAACATTCATTTTCAGTTAATGACGTCTTCAATCATTAAGTAACGTGATGGTCGATTTCGGCAAAAATGACGTCATATTTCACAGTCTCGAAGAAACTAATACGAGTATAGTACTTCAAAAAAATCTAGAATCTCAAAAAACATGTGATAAATTTACTCATTACCAGCATTCAAAATGCCTCCTGGCTAGTTTACCATTGCGATTAAACTTTGCACAAATCGTTCAAAGCAGAGAATTTTAATGATGACAAATCTTAGATTTATCAGCTCAAATAAGTTCGAACATTGTAAATTTGCAGTTCTTTTAAAAGAAGCCGAGATGTTTGAAAATATTTAATTATCATTATTTGCGCAAACAGTAGGATGTTTGCTTGAGTAGTCAACTCGTAAGTCAAACATGCGTACGAGTATCCTTGAAAATATCAATTAACATAATGGATTACATTACTAATGCAACAGTTCTAATCCAAAAACAGAGGCCTACTAACAGGAGAGATAGGTTGGCATACAACGAAGGAAAATTGTCAGATAGTACTGTATCACAACTTGCAGCTATCATGCATATCTATTTGACAAATTTTTCATACGTTAGCAATTATTAGTAAACACGTCCTTGAAGAATTTGCTTACAGGTCGCGAATCTCTATTTTGAGTATTATTTCACAATGATCTGCAACCTGGAGTATGTAAAAGTTACAAAAAAAGGATCGAGTTTTCTTTAAAAGATACAAACAAACATTGACTTGTCAAACACAAAAGAAAAAAAGGCTTTTTTAAGAGAAAATTCTGTTTCACTGTATCAAGTCAAGATAGATGATCGTAATTCTGTACATCCAGCGACGCTACTCAAATTTAGCTGGAATTATATTAGTACAAGGCCGCAACTATGGGGGGCAAAAGGGGACGGTGCCCCCCTAAACAAAAATTTCGCCCCCCCCCAAACTTCCCTTTCCCTTGCGGCAGTTTCAGGATGTTGGCTTTTTTCTTTGGAAGCCAACAAAGAATTCGGAGAAAGGTAGACCGAATTGGCGCGATGACCTTTTTTTGCGATCAACTGAAAACTCGGAGAAAACTAGACCGGCCGAAAAATGTCGGCCCCTCTAGAAAGAAATTTTGCCACCTCTAGAACAACGTTCTAGTTGCGGCACTGTATCTGCAACCGGCTCTTTAAATTGACCAATAGATTTTTGCGAATTAGCTAAATAGCACCATACGGTATCTTGTTGAGGACAACTCCACAGTTTTTTTTTTTTTTTTCTGTTTAAGACTGGCCCATGGCACAAACTAGGTCACTGACCTGTGCCATAAAATATTTCTAACACATCGAGGTTATGGTGTAATGCAAGACAAATGTTATACGTTTTACTGAAAGTTAGGACGAGCTTATGTAATAGATTATGCTGGGTGTTTGAAAATGTGACAAAACCATTATAGAGATAGAAATAAGTACAGAATTTGGAGCTAAAATGGGCAAAATCGTCAATCGGGCCGAGTTTTGTACATGCTGGCAAAGTAAACAAAGGACAATCTAGTACACTTAATTTCCAAAGAGCAACTAGCGGACGTAGTATTCATTGCCAAAAAGCAATGATTGAATAATGAAATGTGGGTAAGGAAAGGGAGAGAACGAAATTTTGAACCATTTCTAAATGAATGCTCTATTCTACAAAAAAAAGAAAAAAAACAGTGAGGTTGCTTTAGTTCAACAGAAGGTGCTTCGTTGATGTAGCAAGATCAAAAATACCAATCCCTCAGTCCAAAAATAAAAATCAATCAATCAATCAAATGGAGATGTTAGAAAAGTGAGGCACCAAAACAATTTTTGGAAGATTCTTTCCTTAAAACACCAGAAGAACCAAATGTAACCTCTGTCCTATATGCCCTCTTATCAGACATTTGTCAGTGCAAAAACATAAACTTCATCTTCAAATGTTGGATTATACAGTTGTCAATAATTATGGTATGTTCCAAACCAATTTGCAGTTGTCTTAAAACGCCTTATATTGCCTTCCAAGAACCAGATGAATTCTGCTAGTCCAAGTTTACGCTGGGTGTAAAATCGTAAGCGAAAAAGCGCATTTTAGTTTATTTCAAACAGACCACCTCGGTTTAAATCAACTAAGAACACACTCTTACGCCCACGATTTTAAGCCTAATGTAAAATGGGCCTAAATGCACGACTAATTCTTACATATAGGCCAACCAAATATTGAAAATTAAGTTGCTGTCGTTATTAACGTCATCGATTAATGTTTTTTCGTTGATCTGTTTGATCGAGACCACCTCATTGTCTTTGGTGACCTCATAACACCAAAAATAAACGCTATTAGTGCCTAATTGTGTCTACTGAGAAGTTCAAACTAAAAATAAAAACTTTTTAAATATTGCCCGTGTAGAACGTGGTTTTAAACAAAATCCGTGTTATCAATGCCTGAATAATATAATCTTGCTGCAAATTGAATCCAACAAGCCATAAATTTTTGTACAGTAGCCTACATCATACAAATAATGACCTCAAAGTTTAAAAATATTTTCAACGTGCGCAATTGCAAAAATCCCGTCAATTTTGTTCATTTGCTACGTTTTTGCGTCTATACCTCCAGTTTAGACGCTATCGTGCGCCTTTTTATGTTGAAATAGGACTGACGGCAAAATCAATGGGGTTTCTAAACTTAGGACAATCGTATTAGATTTGGCGTAATTGACTTCATTTTTCTTGACCCAGCCGTTTCAGAGATATTTTACTTCAAGCCCCACGTAGGATCTATCTTAATTGAAATTTCATTGGTAGCCCAGACGTTTCAATGCTAATTAATAATTAAAATTTCATAGCCTAGCCCATAGAGGCCTATAGGTTAAAAGGCCTTTCTGGTTTAGTCTAATAGCGGTGTCGTCTTAGGATAGAACTGAGATTGCGTCGCAAATGCTATTATCGTCAGTTAGGGCTGCCAATAAAAATAATGATTAGAGATGTCCTATGTCATGTTTAAAGTACAACATCTTTGGCACGGCTGGGTCAAACAGGATGTAGTCAACACCGATCTAATCGTAATACGTTTGCTCTAAGTTAAGATAGCCTCAGTGAATATGCTTCAGTCCTTTTTTAAAAACGCTCTGGGTTTTATAATGTGGCATTTCGTTATAATGCTTTGATTCCCAGAAAAAGTAGGATAATTCCAACAACCAAACTTAATGCGATTACATGTTCCAAAATTATCTGCGAGCAGAAAAATTTTATCAAAATTTTGACCACGGCACACGTTACGATAAAGTCTAAAATTAGTGAAGTTGATAAAAGTCGCAAAATTTGCATTAAAGATAGACTCAGAGAACACAAGACTCTAAGCACTTAACGAAAGACTTAATAACCGAAAGAGCATTTTGAATATTGCTACTGCGTAGACTTATTAGTTTATCACAGTTTAAGAATTTAGATTTTTTTGAAATTCTATGGGTTGCTTTGAGTCTGTGCTATAATTCAATGCAATTTTTTGTGATGTGATATGGCCCATAAAAGTTTACTGAGAACGATAAAATAATACGCGCCAACGATAAAATAATTTTGAATTGATAAGATCTTAAAAACGTCTTTTCGTTTCGTAAATCAACTTTTGAATGAAATTTATTCCCAAACTATCCTCAATAGTGCGACATTGCTGGGGTGAGATTAATTGTTCCAAATTTAACTTAAATGACGTAATTACAACGTTTTTGTGACGTCATCACGTTGACGTAATATATGATTCAACAATAAAAATCACCGTAAAAGGTTAAAAGCACAGCAGTTTGTTGTTTCGTCTAAGGACTCATCCGGTGTTATTGCAATTCTTAGAGCAAGATTACAGTAGCACCTGATGAGTCCTTAGAACAAAACAGACGGTTGTGCTTTTAACTTTTTACTGTGATTTTTAGTTGTATTTTGCTTTGGTTTTACTTTGTACATAATCGAGCACAGTTTCAGAAGATTGACTATCAACAATTTTCTAACATATGACTCACATTAAAAACCAAGCTGATACGCAAAATTAAAATTGCTTGTAAAGACAATGTCACTAAAGTATGACGTCATTTTTGCCGAAATCGACCATCACGTTACTTAATGATTGAAGACGTCATTAACTGAAAATGAATGTTTCCAAAAACAATACTGTAAAAGCCATGTTTAGTGCTGCAATGACTTTTGGGGTAAGAGTAAGAAATCAATTAGAAGATACCAAAGTTTGTTGCCACTGTTTTTGTTTTCAGTGGACTACCAAAAAACGTTTTTGAGCAGTTTTTACCCCTGCCGTCTTGAAACAAATAAAGGCAATTTTTGCGAGCTTCCCTCTAAATTAGTTACTGGCAGGGATATAGCCGAACCTTCAATAACTCTTTTAATCATTTCTGTGCTCAGTAGACTCCAAGAAATGTTTTTGAGCAGTTTTTACCCTTGCCGTCTTCCAGGTAAATAAAGGTCATTTTTTGTGCCTCCTCCCCCTAAATTCGTTAGTGTCAAGGGGTTGGCCGAACCTAAAGTTACTGTCTTTGCCATTTTCGTGTTTAATGGACTCCAACGGACGTTTTTGAGCAGTTTTTAGCCGTGCCGGCTTCCAGGTAAATAAAGGTCATTTTTGTGCCCCCCTCCCTAAATTGGTTACTGTCAAGGGGGTTAGCCGAATCTAAAGTTACTGGTTTTGCCATTTCAGTGTTCAGTGGACTCCAACGGACGTTTTTGAGCAATTTTTATCCATGCCGTCTTTGGGGTAAATAAAGGCCACTTTTGACCCCCCATAAATTGTGGATTTGGGGGGTCTTAGCCGAACTTTTGGCTTGCCAGTAAAACATTTTCTTAAAAGTTGAGTAAAGACGTAGTATTTTAGGCGCATCAAACCTTCCGCCGTCTTTGAGGTAAATATACCTTCTGGGCTGCCGGTCTAATATCAGTACAATAATATTAAGCATTCACAGTAAAAGTGGGACTGCAAATTTTAACCCCAATTTTGGACTTTTCGACCCTTATTTTTCTCGTACTATTTGAACAATTAATTTTACACAAGGAAACATACGCTCCTGATCTAATTGGAAGTTATTGTAGATCCATTAGACAAATGGGTTTGCTTTCTTCTGAACTTTTTTAATGGGCTTTGAGTTGATGACATCATCATAGTGACATTATGGCCAATTTTTGACGTCATTGTGTCTGCGACGTTATAAGCGGTTCAAATTTTACAAATTAGACCAGTTTTTAAATATAAATCACAAAATGCGTGCAAGTGTCACGATGTGACGGCTGGGAAGATTCCACAAAATATCATAATAGAGCATAATTTGAGTTAATTTGTCCGAAGAGTTAAGGCTATATTATGCAGGTAATGTTGTTTTGGCTTCATATATTATACACTCTTTGATTGGTGCAGTTCTTTCGTGATTGGAGCAGACCTTTTTTAGCATGTCTGAGCAATGATAGCAGATATCGGAATCAACAAACAAGCCTCAAAACTGGATGTGTGAAAACGTTGTACAGGAAGAATATAAATAAAATTGTATATATTTCAAAAATTCCATTGATTTTGCTTGCTGCCCCTTTCCTCTAGGTCTGGATGCAAACACTCTGGCGCGTTTAAAAAAACAATTTTGAGTTTTTGCTCTAATTTTGTTTTGTTCTTGGATTCACTTTAGCAATATGGTTTATATCTAGTTTTCAGCGGTATCTTTGAGATTTCCAATAGACTTACCTGTAGAGTGGAACTGGCGGTTTTGTGTGTTTTCAGGTACGCGATGTTTGTTTTGGGCTTACATTTTTCTTTTAATTTTTGAGTAACAAGTATGCTAGAAGGAGTTGATTTAACAGGTGCGGATATTTCTTTTATTCGTTGTTCAACAACAAGTTCATTGAAAAAAATTGATGGGGCAGGTAAAAAAAATGCGGCATGAGTATTTTTGTGCGCAGATTCGTCATAAATCCTGAAACAAATCAAAATTCAGCACTGGTAATTGTTTTTAAAATAAAGCTTTTTGTAATATGAAGATGGATTTACACAGTATCTGTTTTTCGTCCGCACCTTTATATGTCCATATTTGCACGGACCAGACTGTCACATACTGGACAATAGTTTTCCAAAAAAACTTTTTGCAAAAGGGTAAATTATTGCCTTATTTTTAAATATTGTTCTTATCGTTCATAAGCAAATTTTTATCAATATCTAGCAGTGGGCGTATTGTGGATATGGACTTACAGTACAAAAATGCGGAAGAAAAAGCGCATAGGAAGGCTGCATCTCCGGTAAACAGTCCATAATCTCGCACATTCTTAAGTCCAAGACAAATAAGTAGCATTTTGCGCCAAAAGTAACCGCCATTGATTTTCAATATGAACTTAGGGATACCGCTTTGCTCCAATAGGTCTTCGGAGGCTACTTTTCATAGAGAAGCAAAAACAGACGAAACACGGATACTGTGAATTCTCGTTTCCTGAAAACTCGTATCTAGATTTTGCCGTACATTCGTTTTATCTTTCTTTTTTTTTTACTTTAATTACGATTATTCGCAGCTGATTTTCAATGCAGGCTGTGTGGGGATGCCTTGAAATAACTAACTGGATTAAATATCGAATAAGATATTGCGCAGAAGTCAAGCAGAATATGCAAGCAAATGACTAAAAAACATCGAAACAACATAATCACCAAAAATCTAAAAACCGAAAACAAAAGATTTTGGGCCGATCATTACTTTTTAGGGATTGGGCCCTTAACAAATTGATAAAAATCTACAACCAGACAACTTTTATAAATCTCCTTCAGTGTCATTTTTATCGAAACAGATAAAGCTGCGGCTTTAGATTTTTAGTGACTTTTGGTTGTAATTGGTATTTACATCTTTAGTTGCCTTGACCAGAGAAGAGCAAAAGGTGTTGGTTTTTGAATCAAGCGGCCATCTTCTCACTTGCCCACCACACGTGATGAAGGTTTCACACTGACCCTTTTTAATGCTAAACATCAAGCAGGGAAGCTGTGAATACTAATTTTTATAGTTTTTGGTTTGACCTGACCGGTAATCGAACCCAAACCTGCCGCTTCAGTTAAATAGACGCTCTACCCAGCCCACAACGGCCATTACTTTGTTGTGTAGAATTTAATTCTTGCTGGCTTGAAATATCAGTCACTAGCTTGGTATTAGCCCTTAATCAAGGAAATAAACATGGCAAAGGCAAAAGGATTAATGTAGTTGTTGTTGTGCATATTTATCCTCCCAGCGTCAGACGCTAACTATTGCACTATCCGCTTACTTTTCCTCGCGATAATTACTTCGTGCTTAAAGGAATCCGCTCCTGCTTAGGAGTTTCCAGTGATCCAGTTTCCAGTGATATTCCTTTGAATTTCTTCGAATTCTTGTCGACTTAGTTTTCTGTTTTTTCGAAGCTACCAAGCAAAGATAATCACCGTAAAGCGTTTTATCCGTGGATGCAACAACGTGACCAGGGTGCGGGTTGAACTCAGATCATGCGATTGGATAGTGGTCGAGTGGATAGAGAGTCTGCTACTGAAGCCATAGACTCGGGTTCGATTCCTGATCAAGTTAAACCAAAGCCTATAGAAATTGGTATTCAAAGCTTTCCTGCTTCGCGCCCAGCGATGTGAAGGGCAATGTGAAGCATCCGCCATGTTGTAATTAGCAGGTGGCAGCTTGACTCGAAGATCGCAAAATCTCTTTGTTCTCTACTTTCAAGGCATTTTGCTAAATCGTAAAATCTACACCAAACCCACCCATTCATGCCTAAACGCAATGTACAGTTTAACTTATGCTCTTATAGTTACGTTTCGTTTATCTTTACTGGCCCAAACTAAAGAACCCGTTCCAAAATTCATCTGTACGATTGTAAGTTTGTAGTGATTACATGGGCAAATTCCTATATGTCACTAGGGATTCAAACTTAACGTTTTACGTTTGCATTTTTCACTGCTATCATGATTTTGTGGAGTATTGCGTCAATTACAGCTTTTGCTGTATTGGTGCATTATTTGCTGAAGTGCTACATACGTACTTCGTCTTTGATAAACTGCTCTGCAGCAATTTTGCCGTGTATTTTGTTTTGTAAGCGAGAGCCGTTTTCATGTTGCCTTCCGTTCACTGAGGCTAGAAGCTAACTTGTTTTAATCTAAATGATTATTTTTCAAAACATAGTATTTGTCATGTTACACTACTGCGCTTATTATTTACCAATTGTCATCACATTCTACAGCCATTTGCCGAAATTTATCATAAATTGATTGTGATAATGAATAAACTTAGCCTTCATTTCTGATTGTTGAAAAAAAGGCATTTTCTGAAGAGTGTAAGTTAGAATCTTTTTTTGTTTGATCTAAAGCAGGGGCGTCCGTAGAAAATGCACTTGCCTCACCCTCCCTCTGGAAATCAAGATGTCAAGAATTTTTTATGTTTAAATTTGCAAAATAAGTCAAATATATCTATCTAAACTAAGAAAACAACCCTTTGTGGAGCTTTTTACCTTTTTTGCCATGATGCAGAGGGCAGGGGCAGGAGGAACAGGGTTGCCCATTGGTAGTGACTATTTTACCAAAATTTTCAAGTTAAAGAGAATAAAACGAAAATGAAAAATATTGATTTGCGCTTTTTTCATTTGCTGTTTTAGGGGTTAAGATTAGGATTTTAGTAAGAGATTGGGTTAGGATTCGATTTGGGGATAGTTTTAGAGTAAGCATTTGAGTTTGGGTTAGAATTGAGTCAGAATTAATAAAAAAGTAAATAAAAATTTCCTGTGAAATAAAGCCTTCCTTGCTCATTTTACGTGAATTATCATACAGCATTTTCTTTAAAGCGAGCGTAAGCAATGCTTCAGGATTAAACTTTAAACTGTTTGACAAAATAATATCAATATCAAACGTTTTAGCATTCTGTTATTGAGCTCTTATTAGGATTTAAATACAATAAAGTGTTTAATATTTCAAATTTATGCTGCGCTTATATAAACACTAAAATAATGATTACTCGGCCATTAAATTAATTTTGCCAAGAAGCCGAAATCAAAACCAAACTTGAAATCAATAGCGTAGCCAGGAGGACTGTGCCCACCTGCATTGGCCTGCTATAGACCAAAGTGTACGATAAGAAAAATGTCACAACTTTTGGTATTCTGAGGCAGTTTTTTTCAGTAATAATGGCCTCTAAAGCTGTTCAAAGCCACTTTTAAAACATTTATTATTAATATTATTATTTTAATCATAATTTTTTGTTGTTTTTTTGTGTTTTTTTTTGAGGGGGGTATTAACTTATTTATCAAAAATACAGCTAACAAATTAATCGGTAAAAACTTCAAAACATGGCTAAAAACTATCAATAAAAATTGATCGCTTAATGCAAAATACTTAACGTAAGCTTCATAGAAAAAAAGAGTATTGGGGGGCTATTCAGCATATAGTAGTATTTATAATTACAGCAAGTTTTGAACTTGACCAGTAAGTTACATGGGGGTTTGAAGGAGCTGAGCAATTTAATTCTTTTAAATGGCTTTCAAAGTGTATTATTTTAGTTTTTTTAAATGGCTCTAAAAAGATGCGAAATTTGATTCGAATAGCGTTAAAATGGCTATTTTTTTCTAAAATATCACCAAATTTTCCCAGCAGCTAGAGTTTTTCCCCAAGTGCATCTTTTTTCTCGGCACGCTGCCCAATTGAGGCATTTTACACAAAAAAAAAATCAATCTTTAGGTTAATCATCCTACCCCCCCCAAGCAAAATTCAGGTTGCAATCAGTGGGGCAATCAAGGAGGCTAAGGGAGCTTAGCCTCCCCTTTTATAAGTCACTTGGAAAACTTATCTCACATACAGTAGCGTAGCGGGGTTGGGGAGGCTATAGCCCTCCCCCCTCAATTGGACTGTCGACCAACATGCAGATTAAGGAAAATACCACGTTTTTAGCTTTTCTGAAACTGTTTTAATCTCTGGAATGGACTAAAAAGTGATTTACAGCATCTTTTGAAACAAATATTCAGGAGGGCTAATTTGTCAAAAATAAAACTCACAAATTAATAAAAACTTTAAAAATGCCCAAAAATAAGCAATCAGAGTTGATCGCTAGTGTGAAATCGCTGAACATACGTTACATCAACAAATATATTATAATTACCAATCACTACTCTCAAATCTTTCCATTAGCCCCCCCCTCTCAATTATTTTGCTCATTAAAATATACACAAAATAGATTACTTCGTGTGAGTTTTATTGAACTATAGAATTTTATGATTTACCAGCATGGAAAGAGAACTAAAATTTTACCATATAGACCATTGATGCATTCAGTTTGATCATGTTCGCACTGCTAATTTTTATGCCTCGTTTTAAAAGCATTATTTTTTATCAAAATAGCTCTAAAATTAAGTTATTTTTGCAAAAAAATGCAAAATTTTCCGGCGTTGGGGGCTCCAAAGGCAGACCTCCATATCTTCGGCTGCTCTAGGCTTTGCCCCCAGACCTCCAGCTTCCGGCAGCTGGGGGATTAGCTCCTACACTTCCGATTACTTTTGGCGGCTCCGCCCCCAGACTCCCAAAACAGCCTCCCCCTATTGCGAATTTTTTGGCTACTAACGTTTAAACGTTGTTTGAATTTGATCTGCAAATAAAGAGGGCTGAAACGGCTAGGCAATTTAAGAATTTAAGTAGATTCTTAATATCAGCATTTTTGTTCTATCCAATGTCCTTAAAAACTTTCGAAATGTGATTCAAATGACGTTAAAGTGGTTATTTTTTCCACAAATTGCGAAAATTGCCCAGCGACTCTGAACTTTGCCCCCAGACCCCCCGTCCTTAATACATTTGAATTGCATTAGTTTGCTCAACATGCCGCCCAGATTTCATCTTTTTTTTTTGACAGGGTCATGTTGACTTTTGGTTCAAATTTCTTAGCAAAATCCTGGTTGCAGCTTTAAGGTTTTATTTTATCCAGTAGATGATGGATACGTTGCTTGCCCCCCCACCTTCAAAAAGTTCCTGCGTGCGCCTCTGGGCTAAACTTTGCATCATTTGAACCAAATTAAGCTTTGACTAAAACTGATTCAGTTGAGTTTTGATTTGGTCTCATAGCTCGTACGTAGTAATAGCAGCTGATGTCCCATTACACACTTACGATTCAAATTTAGGAGCCAATTTTAACTAAATTATATCTAATTTTCAAAATGATTTTTTCATATTTTTGGTAGAGAAATGCTGCCAATTTACGAGGTATCTCTGGTTTGATTATAATAGACCAGCAGCCCAGAGGGTTTATTTACCTCAAAGACGGCGGAAGGTTTGATGCGCCTACAATACACGTCTTTACTCAACTTTTAAGAAAATGTTTTACTTGCAAGTCAAAAGTTCGGCTAAGACCTCTCAAATCCACAATTTATGGAGGTCAAAATGGCCTTTATTTACTCCAAAGACGGCATGGATAAAAATTGCTTAAAATTGTTCTCTGGGGTCTACTGAACACAAAAATGGCGAAGATAGTAATTTAGGTTCAGCTAACACCCCGACAGTAACGAATTTAGAGGAAGGCTAAAAAATGACCTTTATTTATCCCAAAGACGGCACGGATAAAAATTGCTCAAAAACGTCGCTTAGAGTCCACTGAACACAACAATGGCAAAGACAGTAACTTTAGGTTCGGCCAACCTCTTGACACTAACGAATTTAGGGGGTGGCACAAAAAATGATTTTATTTACCTGGAAGACGGCAAGGGCAAAAATTGTTAAAAAAAGCATTTCTTGCAGTCCGCTGAACACATAAATGGTTAAAACAGTTACTTTCGGTTCGGCTATCTCCCTGCCAGTAGGTTTGAAGACGGCAAGGGTAAAAACTGCTCAAAAACGATTCTTGGGAGTTCACTGAAAGCAAAAACAATGGCAATAAAGTTTGGTATCCTCCAAGTGATTTCTTACTCTTACTGCAAAAGTCATTGCAGCACTAAATATGGCTTTACAGTATTGTGTTTGAAAATACTCATTTTAAGTTGATGAAGTCATCAAAAATGAAGTAACGTGATGGTCGATTTTGGCAAAAATGTCGTCATGTAGCAAGGACGTTGTCTTTACAAGCGATCTAGATTTTGCGCATCAGTTTGTTTTTTTAATGTGAGTCATATGTTAGAAAATTGTTGATAGTCAATCTTCTAAAACAGTGCTTGATGATGTGCACAGTAAAATCAGATCAAAATACAACTATAAAAATCACAGTAAAAAGTTTACTAAAAAAATTATAAAAATTTAATGTATAATTTTCGATATTTTACTTTAAATAAGGAAGTATACAGGCTTTATTTTTTATTTTTATTGGCAGCCTTAGCTGACGATGATAACATCTGCGACGCCATTTTAGTTCTATCGCGAGACAACGCCACAATTAGACTAAACCATAAAAGCCTTTTAACCTGTATAGAGGCTAATATAGGCCTCTATGGGCTAGGCTACTGCTTTGAAACGTCATAGTTACCAATAAAATTTTAATTAGGAAAGTTCTTACGTTGGGTTTGAAGTAAAATATCTCTGAAACGGCTGGCTCAAGAAGGATGGAGTCAATTACGCCAAATCTAGTCTGATACGACTACCCTAACTTTAGATACCCCATTGATTTTGCCTGCAGTCCTCTTTCATCATAAAAAGGCGCACGATAGCGTCTAAACTATAGGCAGGTGCAAAAACGTAGCTTATAAAGAAAATTGATGGGGTTTTCGCAATCGCGCACATTGAACAACTTTGACGCCATTATTCATATGATGTACCGTACAAAAAAACTAAGGCTTGTTTGGTTCAATTTGCAGCAAGATCACATTATTCGGGCATTGAAAACATGGATTTCGTTTAAAACCACGTTCTACACGGGCAATATTTAAAAAATTCTTGATTATTTTTAGTTTGAACTTCTCAATAGACACTATAAGGGATTAATAGCATTTATTTTTGTGCTATGAGGACACCAAAGACATTGAGGTGGTCTCGATCAAACAGATCAACGAAATTACCTCATTAATTGATGACGTTAATAACGACAGCAGCTTAATTTTCAATAGTTGGTAGGCTTGTATGTAAGAATTAGTCGTGCCATTTAGGTCCGTTCTACATTAAGCGTAAAATCGTGTGCGTAAGAGTGTGTTCTCAGTTAATTTTAACCAACTGTTGTCTGTATGAAATAAACTAAAATGCCCTTATTCGCTTACGATTTTACACCCAGCGTAAACCGGGACCAAAAGTTCATCAGGTTCTTAGAAGGCAATATAAGGCGTTTTTCCATAATTGCAAATAGGTTTGGAAAATACCATAATTATTGACTCCTGTATAATCCAACATTTGAAGATGAAGTTAATGTTTTTTGCATTGACAAATGTCCGATGAAAGGGCACGTAGAACACAGGTCACACTTGGCTCTTCTGGTATTTTAAGACAACAATCTTCCAAAACTTATTTTGGTGCCTTACTTTTCTAACATCTCCGTTTGATTGATTTTTATTTTTGAACTGATGGATCGGTATTTTTTATCTTGCTACTGCAACGAAGCACCTTCTGTTGAAGTAAAACATCCTCACTGTTTCTTGCTTTTTTTTTTTTTTTTGTAGAATAGAGCATTCATTTGAAAATGGTTTGAAATTTCGTTCTCTCTCTTTCCTTACCCACATTCCATTATTCAATCATTGCTTTGTGGCAACAAATGCTACGTCCGCTAGTTGCGCTTTGGAATTAGGTCTACAAGATTGTCCTTTGCACACTTTGCCAGTGACCACAAAACTAGGCCCCGTTGACGACTTTGCCAACTTTAGCTCCGAATTCTGTACTCATTTCTATCTCTATAATAGTTTTGTCACATTTTCAAACACCCAGCATATTCTATGACATAAGCTCGTCCTAACTTACAGTATAACGTATAACGTTTGTCTTGTCTCACACCATAACCCCGATGTGATAGCAATATTTTATAGCAGAGGTCAATAACCTATTTTGTGCCGTGGGCCAGCTTCAAAAAAAAAAAATTGTGGAGTTGTCCTCAGCAAGATACAAAACAGTGCCATTTAGCCAATTTGCAGGAATCACTAGCTCAATTTAAAAAACCGGTTACAGATATAGTTCTAGCAAAACTTGAGCAATCCCACTGGATTTACAGAATTACGATCATCCATCTTGACTTAAAAAAGTGAAACAGGGTTTTTCCCTAAAAAAGTCTTTGCTTCTTTTGCGTTTGACAACTCAATGTTTGTTTGTATCTTTTAAACAAAACTTGATCCTTTTTATATAACTTTTACACGCTCCAGGTTGCAGATCATTGTAAAATAATACTCAGAATAGAGATCCGCGACCCGGGAAGCAAATTCCTCAAGGACGTGTTTACCAACCATTGCTGATGTATGAAAAATTTGTCAAATGATAGTTGCGAGCTGTGATGCAGTACTATGTGACACTTTTCCACCGTTTTGTGCCAACCTATCTCTCCTATTAGAAGGCCTCTGTTTGTGGATTAGAACTGGGTTCTGTTGCAATAGTAATGTAATCCATTATATTAATTGATATTTTCAAGGATACGAATTGACTACTTAAGCAAACATTCTACTGTTTGCACAAAAAATGATAATTAAATGTCTTCAAACATCTCTGGTTCTTTTAAAAGAACTGCAAATTTACGATCTTCAAATTTATCTGAGCTGATAAATCTAAGATTTGTCATCATTAAAATTCTCTGCGCTGAGCGATATGTGTAATGTTTAATCGCAATTGTAAACTAGCCAGCGAGTATTTTGAATGCTGGTAAAACGTAAATTCATCACATTTTTTTTGAGATTCTAGATTTTTTTGAAGTGCTGTACTCGTATTGCTGCTTCGAAACCGTGATACGAATTTAACGCAGTTTTGGAAGTGTGAAATAAGACATAGAAAATTTACGTAATTTTATTTTTTTAATTTTGCCGTAGCACAATTAACTGTGCGGAACCGGTGCGTTTAATCTTGAGATTTTTTATCTTGAAATTTTTAATCTTGAAATTTTTTAATCTTGAAATTACTGCAATTGTGATTACATTTCATTCACCAAGTTGCCTTGGCCAAGAGGCAGCCAAGGGACCTCTTACCTCTTGGTCTTCTAGTCAAGCTGCCACTTGCCCACCTGTCAACCACACACGGTGGAGGCTTCACACTACCCTGTCGATACTGAACGTCAAACAAAGAAGCTATGAGTACCAATTTTTATTAACTTTGGTTTCACCCGACCAGGAATTAAACCCGAGTTTACCGTTTCAGTTGCAGACCATCTATCCACTCAAACACTGATCGACTCAATGACGTAATCTATAGTGCAAAACAGTTTTGTGAGCAAACTTTAAAGTTGTACGATTTTTGTGAAAACGAGATAACTGTGCACAGGTAACGTCATTGAAAACGACATCATTTTTGCCAAAATCGACCAACACGTTACTTCATTTTTGATGACTTCATCAACTTAAAATGAGTATTTTCAAACACAATACTGTAAAGCCATATTTAGTGCTGCAATGACTTTTGCAGTAAGAGTAAGAAATCACTTAGAGGATACCAAACTTTATTGCCATTGTTTTTGTTTTCAGTGAACTCCCAAGAATCGTTTTTGAGCAGTTTTTACCCTTGCCGTCTTCAAACAAATAAAGGCAATTTTTGCGAGCTTCCCTCTAAATTTGTTACTGGCAGGGAGATAGCCGAACCGAAAGTAACTGTTTTAACCATTTATGTGTTCAGCGGACTGCAAGAAATGCTTTTTTTAACAATTTTTGCCCTTGCCGTCTTCCAGGTAAATAAAGGTCATTTTTTGTGCCACCCCCCTAAATTCGTTAGTGTCAAGAGGTTGGCCGAACCTAAAGTTACTGTCTTTGCCATTGTTGTGTTCAGTGGACTCTAAGCGACGTTTTTGAGCAATTTTTATCCGTGCCGTCTTTGGGATAAATAAAGGTCATTTTTTAGCCTCCTCCTAAATTCGTTACTGTCGGGGTGTTAGCCGAACCTAAAGTTACTGTCTTTGCCATTTTTGTGTTCAGTAGACCCCAGAGAACAATTTTAATCAATTTTTATCCGTGCCGTCTTTGGGGTAAATAAAGGCCATTTTGACCCCCCTAAATTCGTTACTGTTGGGGTGTTAGCCGAACCTAAAGTTACTGTTTTCGCCATTTTTTTGTACAGTGAACCCCAGAGAACGATTTTTAGCAATTTTTATCCATGCCGTCTTTGGGGTAAATAAAGGCCATTTTTGACCCCCCATAAATTGTGGATTTGAGAGGTCTTAGCCGAACTTTTGACTTGCAAGTAAAACATTTTCTTAAAAGTTGAGTAAAGACGCCTATTTTTAAGCGCATCAAACCTTCCGCCGTCTTTGGGGTGAATAAACCCTCTGGGCTGCCGGTTTATAAGTTCTTTTGGGACCTGCTAGCTCACAACAACAATAAGCTCATAACAATAAGTTACTGCAGTCTTATATTGTTGTGCTTCAATGAACTAACTGACGACTATTTGTCAAAAAAAGCAACAACAATAATTTAAGTGATACTCCCATGCACGTAACGGACTGATACGCTAGCAAACAGAGCAGGAAGCGCTGATGACAATTCACACCGCATGCTCTAATATATAATCACGATACATTAAAAAAGATACTCCTCGAAATTGATTTTATTCAAGAAAGGAGAACTACTTGAGGTAATAAAGAAGTGCAGCTAACCTTTTTCCACAATTCCCTTTATTCGCGAAAATACGATTTAATCCGACTGACTCCGTACCATTGGCAACATTGCATTTCGCAATTTCGTGACATCACAAAACACATAATTTTGCAAAAATTCTCGCAGACTAAGAAACGCGATTACTAACTGGTAGCAGCGAGTAGCCTATAACCAAATGTGAAAACTTGGCTACTGCTACTGAAACCTGTAGACCTAGACCGAGAGATGGAACCGGTCAGGATTTTCTCATACCAACCCAACCGGTATATTTCAAAATCTACGCCGGTTGACCGGCCGGTCGATCGTTTTTTTTTAACATAAGGTTTTTGTTCGCTGTTCAATGCATCTAATGAAAAAATTTTTAAAAGTGGGGGCCAAGGGTGAGGTGTTAGAATTTGTGACTCCGGACGAGGGTCTCAAAAAAAATGTAAAAAGATTTTCGCATTTTTTCGCAAAATCAACTCAATTTTAAGACCTTTTTAGGTTAAATTTCGATTTGAAAAACCTGTTTTGAGCGGCACAAAACGTGCACAAAGTAAGCATAAAAGGAACTGGAGGGCACAAGCTAAATTGTTATTGAACGTTCTTTCTAATAATATTATGCGTTGGGGCCAAAAAAGAAGTTAACGTTTTTTAGCTATTGGTGACTGATTATTTGCAATTTGTCAAGCAGCAAACATTAAACTGTTATGACATTAGCGAGAAAGTATTCGAAATATAATGAGCCCCAGCAGTGTGTAGAAATACTGCTGCTTGAGAACAAGCCATGGCTAGCTAGATAAAAAAAATTAAAGCAATGTCTTTCTTGCCCAGTGTAAAGAGTGGTAAATGTAAGTTGAAAAAAGCTTTTCGAAGTGGCAATAGTTTAGTATCTACTAAAAAATCTGAAATCTACGCCACTTCTACTCTCAAGCTAATTTAAATAATGCTAAAATGCCAGGTAGCGTAAGCGTCTTTCACATGCATGCTTTATCATAATCTGATTACGCAATTTTAATGTATATTTTGCACTTTTTTGCTTTGTGCCGTGGCCCAAAGGGGGGCATGCCCCCCCCCTAAATAAGGCTCTGGATGTCCATGTCTTAATGGTCACAGCATATTTGTCACAGCTTGAAACCATTCAACAAGCGTTTTCAAAAGGTGTGATTTATTAATACCTTTTTTTGTAAAAAGTTTAATTTGTTTATAATAAAATAGATATGTATTTTTCGGTTGGTGTTTAGATGTCTTTTAGTTCCAAAAAAGGAGATTTTGACCGGTGTTTCTACCGGCTTGACCGGCGGGTAGAAGAATCTCGCCCCGACTGGTAACCCGACCGGTTTCCATTTCTGACCTAGATTATCTGTACTGTTCCACAGTACGTCTGTTGTGAAGTCACAAAATTGCAAAATGTAGGGTTGCTAATGGAACGTAATCAAACGGATTAAATCGTATCTTTGCGAATAAGTAGAATTGTTGAAAAAAATTTGGGCACCTTATGACCTCAAGTAGTTCTCATTCTTCTTCAAAACCGATTTCGAGCAGTATCTATTTAAGGCTTATCCATATTTTACACGGTGGAGGGGCAAAAATGCGTCCCCGTTTCGTTTTTTTTTTGAGTAAAATCTCTTGAAAAAATTTTTTTTGCAGATCAATTTAACTTTGAGTCAAATTTATTTACAAATAACTTCTAAAAATTTGAAGTTGCTGAGGTAAGGGAAAGTTTTCCAAGTTCGAGCTTTGCCGAAGTCACTTTCCCAAATCTGAGCATTTCTTGGCCAATCCTTAAATTAAAAGACGTCATTTTTTATGACGTAAATACTTTCACTTAGGCACTTTATGATTCAGTAACAAAAAACGAACCTATATATGAAATTTGAATCGTTTACGACGACATTGAAAATAACGTCACTTTTCAAAAATATGACTATGGCGTCGTTATGGTGACGTCATTAACTTCAAACTAGTTTTTTCTACCAATTGTGGTAAACACCAACCTGCATGCCAAATTTGGTGCTCCCATGACTTTTGGTTTAGAAGTTAGATAGGGGGCATTTTTGCCCCCTCTATTCGGTTTAAATTCGTTGGCCACATAACCCGCGTAAAATGGAGTTAAGTAGAAGTTTAATCACTAATGGAAGTAAATTATTAGCGTTTTCACACGGCGATTTTGTGGGACTGGTTCTTGGTTCCGATGTCTATTTGTTGCTGAGCCATACCAAAACAGTTTCAAGTTACCAAAGAACCCAGCTAATTAAAGAATGAATTTATTGTTGTCAAAAAAACCTTGCTAGCATTAAACTCTTTGATTGACAGGTTCTATCGTGATTCGGCACTTTTTTTGCATGACTCAACATAAGCAGGCACGGACTCAAGAATTAGGCCCGAAAAGTGAACATGTAAAACTTTCTAATGTCAATTTGAATAAAAATAAAATCCGAATATCAATTTTACTGTAAGTTATTCTACACGTACAGTATTTTCAATTTAGCATAGCATCACCGTGAAAAACTGTAAAAAGAGGCTCTTTCCTGTATCTACGTCACAGCACTTTTTGCTGATAGGTACTACATACGTTTCGCCTTGTTTGGCATGTCATACTTCTGTGTCAGCAAAATTTAGCTCAAAATAACAAAAAAATTTTTGGTCAGGACTGGGCAATCCCAATAAAATTTCATTTTTCTCGGCAATAATGAGAGAAGGAATAGTCAAATACTTCTTGATTTATACGAAAGACCCCCACTTTCCAAGCACGAAAATCCAAGGTTTTTGTCAGTGGCGTAGGAACCCCCCCACAATATCCGCAGCCGCGGGGGGGCCCCGCACTACAGGGGCCCCATGCTCAGGCTTCCAGTATTCCAGTGTTGCTGCTATGCCGCTGTGATATTTAAAGACATTTTTAGGTTTATCCAAGCATAGCTGGCGCAGCCTTCCTTAACGCAGGCGAAGAGTTCTTTCCGTCTAGTCCAGTTGAGAGGCCCCGCATAGCCGGTCGCCTAGCTGTAGACTTTTTACAAACTAAGATACTTCGTCGGGACCGAGCACACAGTACAGTTTACGTCTTGCATACTCGATCGATTAATTGCGAGTCTTTGTGACGTCATAGATAAACACGAGATGCGTTGAAGGTTTCATTTGAAATCCAGTTACTAGCAGAAAGGTTATCAATCCAGTAATCGTAATCACTATTCGAGATTTTGTCAATTTATTGTATATAACATACAATTCAGTAGCATCGTCGTTTCCTAATGTTCTCGCAGCGATGTTTATTTTTTTGTCATTGCCAGTTACAACAGCTACTGCAGAACGATCCTTTAGCAAGCTAAAGCTAATCAAGAATTTCTTACGAAGTCAGATGTCTCAAGATAGACTGGATGGGCTTTCTATGTTAAGCATTGAAGCCGAAAAAGCCAATCAGATGGACCAAAGCAAAGTTGCTCTAATTATTGCCAGGGCAAAAGTTCGAAAAGTGCCTATGTTTGTTTAGTGCAAAACGAAGTATCTATTTCACCGAAAATTTTCTACTTAAAAGAAAGTACAAGAGAAATTGAGAGTATTCCTGAGCACTTAACAAATTATTTTATACTGAATAAAAGTTACGGTTTGGGTTGGGGTTAGGAATGGAAAGAGAACAAAATTAAGTTAATTTAAACAGTTACGTTTAATAGTTTACATTTTTTATTACAAATAGTTCCGCTTTTTCGGTGAAATAGCACCTTCCAATACAAAAATGTACTTGAACGCAAGCCAAAAAAGCATATCTTTCGACTTCAGAGTTGAACCATGCTTAGATGAAAAATGATGAGTAGATCTACTGTATTTTTGCTAACATTTTGTCAGTATTCGCTGCTCTGAAAAGTCATGATTGTAGTGCATGCCTGATCATGCTTTGCAATTCGTATTAGAACTATATGAAGCGATATTAAAAGTGAACTTATGTTCACGTCCGACTTTAGCTGGACCTGACAAGTCTATAAATATTTTGATATACTTTAGTATTTATCAAAAATCAAACTTCAAATTATCGAGTTTAAAATATATTTCCGAAATTTTTCCGGGTCAAGTTGATACATTTTTCTGGTTCTATCTTAAAACAAACAGAAATCTCAAAATTCTCGATTTCACTGAAATGAAACTTGCAATAATGATGCGTTGGACAAATCTTATAATCCAAAAGCCTTGGAAATTTTGGACATCTAAACCGAATACTTGTCTTGCCCTACAGCCCAACGATATTGTTCATTTTTTTTGGTTTTTAATTTTTTCGTTGGTGTGGTTTATTTACCCTTGCAAGGTTCAACCCGGCCATTCCGCCATGCAGCATGTGTTACTGAGGTTGCTATAAATTGTTTACATATTCCTGATTGCTTAGCGTGCTTATGTTGTGATACTCCCGCATCTGAATGCTCTTATTCTAATGCTTGTGCGTGCCTTCTGGGAACTACACGTTGAGAGAAGTGCCCACACATACTTGTTCTGCAGCAATCCCGATTGCATTGTTTACAACTGTGCAGCTGTTCAGAACTATTTTAAATTATCAGATGTATTTTTCATAATGAGTAAGTTAAAAATGCTGTTGTTAATTGATTACTTATACTTTGCTGGGGTGTCACTGAGTTGAACCACAATACACCAGTGCACATCACACGATAATCGTTTTCCGTAAAAAATATATTTTTGAAATTTGCAGGTTTACGGTGAACTAATGATATGGTTTTTTGCAATGTTGCGCTGTATGACCCCTTTAATTTCATTTCATTAGTAAAGTAAGCTAGCTGTAAACTGAAAGTATACACTATTTTTGTTCTCTTTTAAATATTATCACATGCAAGACCACAGGAATCTGCACTGCGCATGTTACTTTATTGCATGCAATACCCGGGCATCGTCTACTATACACTCTTCATATTGAGGTAATTCTAAAGTAACAAAGTCAAAGGGGGGGCTTCGCCCCCCAGACGTTGACAAGCTTAATAAAGATTTAGGGCCCCCGATTAAACTCGCGAGGGGGCCCTGCACGTTCTAGCTACGCCACTGGTTTTTATAAATACTGTTGTACTGTAGTTGCATATTTTATTCTCCTGTTACCGGACTGCATCAGACGCTAGATATTTGACGATTTTCATTGCCGTAACTACTTCGTGCTTGGAGAAATGTGCACCTACTTTGGAGTTTCCAGTGATCCAATGTTTCCGTCTATTTCTTCGAATTCTTGCTCACTGAACTGTGCTAACTGATTGTTTACTTTGATTTCTAGACTCTTTTGAGCAGCATTTATACATTTCCAGGTTTGATAATTTAGGTTTAGGTCGTTTCTGGACTCCGACTTGAACTCTGCGCTTTTTCACAAGAAACTGGTTAATATACTGTATTGCCAAATGGCAAAGGTTTGCAACTGACGAGATCCTCCAAATTAACTTTTTTGTATTTATATTATTCGATTCATTTATTGTTGCTATTGTGATACCGAAAATACCAGTCGAACAAAGGCTATACCCAATTACTCACCGATTATTTCTACTCATCCTTACGTACGAAATCGCTGTAGCAAAAAAAACTTTATCAAGTTTCAAATACTTGAACAGTTAGAGCGTAAAATTGTGAAAACAAACAGCTTTTGCCTGTAGTAAAAAACTCTTTTTTTTCGTGAATTGTAAACAGCTTCCATTAGAAAAAATGAAAACTAAAAAACGAATATCAGGAAAAAAGCCGGATTTGTGCCAGGGATGTGGAAGCGGCAGCGGTTGAAGCGCGTATTTTTTGTGGAAGCGGAAGCGCTTTGATCAAAGAGGTTGAAAGCGGAAGCGAACTCGGAAGCGGAAGTGTTGAAAAGGAGCTGGAAGCGGAAGCAATTTTTTCGAAATCAGGCGCTTCCGGATTTTCAAACAGGCTACAATCGTTGGGGTAAAATGTAACCACAATAATATTATTTCTAGGTACATAACAATGTAAGCATAATTTCCACTTTCGTCACTGCCATAATTTTTAACGTTTGTGCTGCGTTAGATTATCGTAATTAATAAAAAGCCATGAGCGCACTGTCTTTGCAAGAGATCATGGGTGTGATATACCGCCAATACTGCCATGGCATCAGAGTTTGAGGTTTTACTGTGGCCAGCAGTGGCCGCGTTGTGGTTATGGTAGACTCCTTCTTAGTTTGCTTTGGCTGCTGCACGTGCTGGCAAGTGGCACTGCCAAGTAAACCTACCCCACGGGCACGTTGTCGGTATAATAGACGTTTAAATATGATCTGGATTTATCTCCAAGACGTAATCTAGAAGGTCTGATTATCGTCTAAATGTTGTCTATTTTGCAAAAATGCACATAGTTTAATAGACTTCTTACGTATAGGTCAAATAGATGTAAACACAACGAAGTTTTTGTGACGCTTATGTGTACCTCGTATTTACAGTAAACTAATTTTAAATTGTATTAAGCTTATGTGTATCTCGTATTTAATTGTAAAGTAACACTTTTGTACATAGCCTGGCTTTAATTGGTAATTACTAGGAGCGATTTAAGCAGCTTACATAGCTCAGTGGATCTGAAAAGTTATACGCTTTTTGTAAATTCTCGTCGTCCATTGCCTGCTATTGTCCACTTTGACCGGTTTTTAGCTTCGGTTCAAATCGTAAATTCGGCCATATCCTAAAATACTTAAAATTCTATGTCACCGCAGTAACACATGGCCGATTAATGTTTAGTTTAAGCACTATTCATAAATAATGTTTAACAGCGTTAACTCAAGTCGAAATAAATATAATTCCTAGCAACCAATAATCATAGCGATAAGCCGCTAATGACTGCACGAAATGCGGAAAATCACCAAGATCCTGCAAAATAGACTTCTAAAATTACAAAAGTTTGAAAATGCACTAATTTTGTCACAAATAAAGGAGATACAACTGTTCCATTATAGCGCCATCAATAGTAAGCCACGAATTTGATTACCAAAACTAGCGACCATTATCAATATTACGTGATTCTGGATTTACATTACTGAAAAAAAGCAAACAAAACCGAATTCTTACTAATTATAATCTTTTGCAGTTTTTACAGGCTTTTGCCTAGCATTTAACTTTAATGTTACAAAGAATCGACTCTTTTATAGCCTGAAAATACGCTCCATTTTTTCGCTGTCAGTGTTTTTGCCCGCATTTACATAGCGCCGATTCGCGATTTTGACGTCCAGCGATTTGGAGAGCAGCGCGATGACGTCACGTGTAATCCATCAATATAAACAAATATACATGAAATTATTTGCTCAATGGTAAATAAAACGCCTTAATTATAGACAAAACAATTCGCAACAACACAATACTTCCATTACGCCAGAAAACATAGAAAAACTCTAAAGTTATCCAGTGAAGGTGCTTCATGATAACGCCACATAATTAAAAAAAATAAATAAAAGCAAGTTTTGAAAAAATGAAGTAATAAAAAATAAAAAGGAGAAAAATTAACAAAAAAATAATAATAATCATAAAAAATCTGGAGAGGCAAGGTGCTTAAACAAGAGCTAAAGGCAAAATCAATGGGGGCATCTGAAGTTAGGCCAATCGCATAAAATTGCATTAGCATTGACTTCGTCTTCTTGACCCGGCCCTTCTAGAAATAATCTACTTCAAACGTGATGCCGGTGACTCTAATGTTATAAATTTTAATAATTTTTATTGGGAATCCTGTTGTTGATAAGCATTAGCGTCTTAGTGACTCCTTCTCAGTTCTATTCTAAAGCAACGGTTATGCTACTGCATTGGGTCGTTTCGCTACGCACCAATCAGTTTAATCTTGTCAGCAAAATAGATCCGAGCTGAAAAAAGAGTAAACTGTACGATAGCCTAGGTAACAAACCTCTAAGAACAAGCAAAAGTAAGACTAGCAGAGTTATTAGAGTAGGCTAGTAGGCCACTGCTTTCAACTTAGATGGAAAAGTTTATTCTGTTGGGTCACAAAATACCGTAAGCAAATGCAAAAGGCCTACTCAAGCATTGGTAGCCGTATTATCAGGTAAGAGTTTTTACTGTGTAGCAGAGGTGGAGTCGAGGACATAAGGCTCGAGGCCAAGGGCACAAAAAAGTTCCGAGGTCAAGGCCAAGGACAGACGCTCTCGAGGCCAAGGACACAGGCGCAAGTGTTCTCCAAAAAACGCAAGGTCTTCAAAATTTTTTTTCAGGCAATCTCCACTTGAGGAAAACAAAAAGGTCTTCGCAAATTTTCCGCGAGGTTTCTGGCGTTTTCCAACACAATTTTAACGGTTCAAAAAATAGTGCTGTCCTCGAGCCGAGGACAGGACAATTTTCGAGGACTTGAGGCTTTGAGGCTAAGGCCAAGGACTTCAACAATATGTCCTCGACGACGTCCTCAAGGACTCCACCTCTGCTGTGTAGCCTAGTAATAAAATACTTATTGCTAGATTAGGCTAGGACTTAGACTGAAATGTATCTGCCAGCTTGATGTTTACTGAAATCGTTATAGGCTTACCAAGAAGTCTAGTCTTTTTACCACCTCAGATCTGTTGTGCTGATAAGATCAAACTGATTAGTGCGTAGCGAAACGACTCAATGCAGTAGCCTTATCGTTGCTTTGGGTTGGAACTAGGAAGGCGTCGCTAAGACGCTAAAGCTTATCAACCACAGGGTTGCCAATAATAATTATTGAAACTTATAAGATTAGAGTCACCAACGTCACGTTTGAAGTAGAATATCTCTGCAACGGATTGGTCAAAAAGGATAAAGTCAACACCATTCTAGTCTAATACAATTGGCCTAACTTTAGATACCCCATTGTTTTTGCCTTTAGTCCTCGTTTAAGTAAATGAGAAGCAGAACAGAAAAAAAATGAAAAAACAAAAAAATAAAAGTAAATATTCAGCAATCAGAACTAATCAAGTGTTAAACAAAAAAGGTAAGCAAGATTTTACTCTTGTTTTACCGGTATACAGTTCAAGTTCAATCAGCGTTTTCACTTTTCAGTATCGCGTTTCAAAAGCAAAATTTGGAAAACGGGCAGTCAACAATTTAAGTCAAATGTGTATTGTGTATCTAACAATTTAGATGTAAACTACCTACATTAAGTTATCGTTTTTGTATTTAGTTTATTGTGAAGTGTGCTCACCATTAAATTTGTATCAAAGACATTGTTTGATTTACGCTCACAATTCGCAATTTTTAAATACTGGTCCGCTCTTTAGCAGTCAATAACAAATACACCCAAGAAAGAAACAAAGCAGTAAAAGCAGCAATAACAACACTTAATTGCAAAAAAATAAATAAATAATAGCAATAACTGATTAAATAAAAATTATATTTGAAATGTTCCACAGAATTAAAACTTAGAGGAGACAAAAGTAATGCCAGGCTGATATGCTCTGGGAAAAGTAGGGGAAGGGGATTTTCAGAATTAGTTACAGCTTTTCTCAAATCTTGTTCTATTAGCTTTTTCCCAATTATCTTTTTCTGCAAAATATAGACGAAATATATTTCTTCGAGTGAATTTTACAACACTGAAGGAGTTTATGATTTACCAGCTTGTAAATAAGTGAACTGAAATTTAATCATTATTCACCTCCCATAGCCTATTTATGCAATCAGTTTAATCACGTTTTTGCACTGCAGCTAATATGCAACATTTTAAAACCATTAATTTTTATCAAAATAGGCATAAAAATAATTTTTGCAAAAAACTACGGAATTTTCGAGCGCCGGGGTCTCCGTTCTCAGATCCCCAGCCTCACCCATTGGCTCCCGCTCCCAGACCACCAAAACAGCCGCCGATTGTAAATTTCTGGCTATTCTTCTGGCTTGAGCTTATTCTTTTAACTAATTTTGCGCTAGTAAAGTGTTACGCGTACATATCAGCACGCGGGGTAGCGGATTTTTGTTCAAAATAAACCATGGATTCTCGTACGCTCACGACTTTACGCTGACTGGAATAAAATACAAAACACACCAAATCAAGTTTTTTGAGGTCTGAATGAAAACGGATTAATAAGCAACAATTAAAAAGTATTACTCAGTAACAAATAACGAAGCTGAATTCGTGCTTTTAGTTTTACCTGTAAAATAAAATAATAACTTTTGTCTTTCAACTAAAAGTTTTGCGCATCATCAAAACTTTGAACCTTTTTCCTGGTAAGAGCAGGCTAGTAATAAGACCTACCTGTGTTTTTTTTTTTTTTTTCTAATCAAGATAACTAAATGATTCGAACCTCATGAATCCTTCAGTGATTGATATGATATTATTGTAGTACATATTCGTCCTCTTGTGACCAGAGAGAGTCAGACGCTAACGATTGGACGATCCGCACATTTTTCTTTGCAATAACTATACTTCTTGTTCGGAGAAATCCGCACATGTTTAGGAGTTTCCTGTGATCCAGCAAGGTTCCTAAGGATTTTTTCAAATTTTTGTCTACTGAATTTGCTGCTTGTTTGAAGCCACCAAGTAGAGATAATCATCGTAAAGCTGCATTCACACCGGCAACTTTTGGCTGCGAGAATCGGCATTTAGCCTTTTTTCTTTCTTTATTGCTTTTGTTTCTTTCTTTCTCGATTTGAAATAAAAAAAAAACAGGCAAAATGCCGATTCTCGAAGCTAAAAGTCGCCCGCGTGAATGCCAATTGAAGCGTCTTATCCAAGGACGCAACAATGTAACCAGTTAAACCGAAATCATGTGATCAACGTCGTTGTAAAAAACGTCGCCTTTACCCTTATGGCCACGCTGCTCACTGATTGCGTTGACGGAAATTTGATTGCGTTTACGGACAAAAACCAGAAAAGACACAATTTTAAATGGACAAAATAAAATCCACAGTGGACAAACTAGTTTAGTCGCCACGAGCGTTCACGAACAAATGAAAGACATATTTTTTTTTACTTATATTTTTGGAATCATGAGTGAAATTTTTTTGAATCGCCATTGTTTCCACCTAATTTCCGGTGATTTTGGGTAATATCGGGGATTCCCCCCAAAGTGACGTCGATTTTTTTCCGCTAAGGTATGCTTGATTTTGACTTTAAAAAACGTATTTCTAGATGTAGTAGACAATTGATTTTAAGCTCAAAGGAAAGACAAAGCTATTAGCAAACTTTTCATGAAGTAAATTTTGGTTTGTTTTATTATGACGTCGCGATATGTTTGATTGATTGCAGATTTTTACAAAAATTTTTGACTTGGGGTGCATACCGTTAATTATTACAGCCAAAGTTGACGGAATATGACCACCGCCTCCCCAATTTAACACATATTATAAAAACATTTTAACTTTTGGTTAAAACCCTTCCCTCATACCAAAATCCTGATTACGCACCAACTCAGGCACTGGCTTTTGATTTTCCATTCTAAGGTACCTTTGCCTATAAAAAGTCCCTTCTTTTGAAAATTTTGATGATATCATTGCATATGATTTGCGATTTGGGCCCCTCCAGTCTCCTCCAAAAATCCCAGGTTACCTATGACCACATATTAAAACATTAAAAAATAAAAACCTATAAAACCTAACCGCCTTTTGGACCCGTCGTTCGGGGAATTTTTATGCAAATAGATTTGCATATAGGAAACGGGTTATCTCGGAAGTTTGAAAGATGTTTTGTTGGGCAATTCGTGGATGAGATCCGTTATGCAGAGTTTATAGCGTATGCAGTTGAGCCGTTTTTTGAAAGTGAAATATCATGATAAAGCAAAGTTGGTTTTTGTTAATCTAATCATTTTATCGTGAATAAATAGCAGGGGATACTGAAGCATGAATTCTATACACCGGTAAATTCTTTTACATGAAGCGCAGATCCTTCCAGCAAAGATGTCCAAACTTTAGTGCCAAATGAGACTTCGCGAAGACTCCCTCGGTCCAACAGCTCTTGATGGCACTACTTTTCGGTCTAGCATATCAGTCCTGACCACTGGCCAAAAAAATGGGCAAACAGGCCAGAAAATTGGTGGAGACTGAAAAAAAAACTAAAAAAAGGCTTCGGACTTTTTCTAGTGCAGTTTGGGTCAATTTGAACGTACTGTAACGGCCGAGTAAATTCCGTCGGAAAAAATATGAAGGCCGGACGTGTGCCAGAAAAAATTTCATTTCAGACTCTGGCCGCTCTTATTCAACAGCAAGGGTAAAAACTTAAACACCCGTTATCGGGATCATTGGAGGTGTCTTATTTTTAAACAATCCTTTAAAAATATGAAAGGCATAATTGCGAACAAACAGAAAAGTTCAGTTGAGTACAGTTCAAACAATAAAATCAATCAGGATGAGCTTATTTCAAGCTCCCGTGCAGGTGGTGACCAAGATTTAATTCTTTTTCACAAAATTATGTTGGAAACAGGCCTTATTTATAGTTACGTTACAAGCATATACTTAGTTTGCCACTTTTTGAAACAATGAACACGAAAATTTGCGCCAATGCAAAATCATTTTTTGTCCAAAATAGCAGCATAAATAAAAAGTTCTCAAATTTTTGCTGCGTTAGTAATGAATTGTTCTTAGTTTGTTCTTAAATTTAAAACAACGCTTATTTTCGTATATTCATGCTGTGAAACGATTTTAATACAAATACCGCCATTTTGTGCGGTTTCGATTTGTAACTGATTTTTGTTGATGTTTTGCTATGCAAACCGCAGCGCCCCGATCCAAATATTCGCTTTTACGAGCAGAATGTTCGAAAAGCGAGTGCAGACAGCAGAGGTGGAGTCCTCGAGGACGTCCTTGGCCTCGAGGACGTCCTCGAGGACACATTTTGAAGTCCTTGGCCTTGGCCTCGAAGCCTCAAGTCCTTGGCCTTGGCCTTGGCCTCGAAGCCTTAGGTCCTCGAAAATTGCCCTGTCCTCGGCTCGAGGACAGCACTATTTTTGAACAGTTGAAATTTTGTTGAAAACGCCAGAAACCTCGCAGAAAATTTGTAAATACCTTTTTTATTTTGCGCAATTGGAGCGTAGGCTTAGCCAAGCGGGCCTCCCCCCCCCCCCCAATTGAAATTTCATCAATGACAAAAATGTGACAAAAAAGCCTATTGTTTCTTCAGTTTCAGTTTCTTTTTAGCGTTTTTCGTTTACACCAGTAGCAAACAACAATACTGAAGACCCAGGGCCCCGAGACCCCTTAAAATCAATTTTTGCCAGCCATTTTAAACGTAAATCTGGAAGAAATGGATAGTTTTCATCCTAAAAGTTGCTATCTCAGGATCACATCTAGCCTTTTTATGAACGTAATGCATTAACCAAGGCCGGATTTACCACATTACGGCGCAGTACCAGCTAAGGGCTCTGCGCTCAAATCTTAAGACTTTTTATGGTCTTCAACTGCATTTGGCAGAAAGATATTGCGAAAATCTCCAAAGTGCCAAGGGCCCAGCGCGATGGAAATCCGGATCGGCAATAACATGGCCAGTAGCGTAGCTGGGGGCGGGGGGGAAGCTATATCCTCCCCATTGGCCTGTTAACCAAAAAGCAGAATAAGAAAAACATCACGTTTTTAGCTCTTCTGAGACTGTCTTTTGCGCTGGAAGTGACTAAAAAGTGATTTAAGGCATTTTTTGAAACATACATTCAGTGGGGTCTAATTTGTCAAAAATTAAAGTCACCAATCAATGAAAACTTTAGAAAATACCCAAAAATAAGCAATCAAATTTGATCGCTAGAGTAAAAACGCCAAACACAGGTTTTATCAACAAATATTTTATAAACTCTTATATGTTATATATATTATAACAGAAATAAAGATGGGGTGTGGCTACTCAGTGTTATTTAATTGCCAATCACTTCTCTCAAATATCTTTCCACTAGCCCCCCCCCCCCCCCCCCCCCGATTATTTTTCTTTGTAAAATACAGACGAAATAGATTACTTCGTGTGAGTTTTGTTTAATAATAGGATTTTATGATTTACCTGCATGTAAACAAGAGAACTGCAATGTTATCATTAGCCACTTCCCTCATAGCCCGATAATGCAACCAGTTGAATCATGTTGCGCTGGCAATTTCTATGCTACGTTTTAGCAGCATTATTTTTTATTAAAATAGCTCTAAAATTAAGTTATATTTGCAAAAAAATGCAAAATTTGCGAGCGCTGGGGGTTCCGCCCCCAACCTCCGGCGGCTGGGGGCTTTGCTCCCAGACCCCAAAACAGCCCCCCCCATTGCAAATTTCTGGCGGCGCGCCTGACACATGGTTAGTAAGCGAAACTACCCATCTATTGCACTATTTTTCAATAACAATTCATAAATTCACTTCCACCTCGCCAGTTTTTACGCACAAAATACTTTTTTAAAAAATTAGCCATGGAAAATGCTGATTGAACAAATCATTGAACTTCAGTAAAGGGAGCCGGGGCCGCCTGGCCAAACATGCACTTCTATAACAGGCTATTTTCATGTCAAAACAAAAATCTCTAAGGAAAATCTTCGAGTGGGTTTTCATTTACTGCTAAAATGTTGCACGAGTCAATGCACCTTACTTCCCCCTACCTGGAGCAAATCACGTACAATTAAACTTTAACTCCAAAATGCAAGATGTTAAACGTGTTTTGAACTTAAATTGCAACTAGAAGGAGGATTAAACAATTTAATTTTTCTAATTGGCTTTCAAATGTCAAAAATTTAGTGCTTTAAAATGATTCTAAACATGTGCAAAATGTGATTCAATGGCATTAAAATAGCTTTTTTTACCAAAAAATTACCAAAAGTCGCCAAACAGCTGGGGGCTTCGCCTCAAGACCTCCGTCTGTGATACGTTTGAGTTACACTGGCTTTCTCAAAACGTCTCCAAAGTTACGTATTTGCACTTTTCAACTATATTAGTTGAGGCTCTCTCCCTTTGCAAAATCCTGGTTAAGAGAAAAGCAGGCAAATTTTTGATGACGTCATTGCATGTGATTTGTGGTTTAGGCCTCCCCAATCAAAAATTCTGGCTACGGCTTTAAATTGGAGATTGTCTGGAAAACTTTTTTGAAGACCTTTTTTTTTGGAGAACACTTGCGGCTGTGTCCTTGGTCCTTGGCCTTGGCCTCGAGCATTCCTGTCCTTGGCCTCGAGAGGTTCTGTCCTCGGAAAGGCTGTCCTTGGCCTTGGCCTCGGATTTTTTTTGTGTCCTTGGCCTTGGCCTCGAGCCTTGTGTCCTCGACTCCACCTCTGGCAGACAGTTTTACGTTTTCTGGCGTAGTTTTGCCTAATGACGTCATAAATATACGAATTTGGTTTCATTGTGTCGAGAAGAAACTGCTCCATGAATGTACAAACTTTCATTAACATATTCCGTCAAGTTTAGCTGTTATAATTAACGGTATGCACCCCAATTCAAAAATTTTTGTAAAAATCTGCAATCAATCAAACATAACGCGACGTCATAATAAAACAAGCCTAGAATCAATTGTCTACTACATCTAGAAATACGTTTTTTAAAATCAAAATCAAGCATACCTTAGCGAAAAAAAATCGACGTCACTTTGGGGGGAATCCCCGATATTACCCAAATTTACCAGAAATTAGGTGGAAACAATGGCGATTCAAAAAAATTTCACTCATGATTCCGAAAATATAAGTAAAAAAAAATACGTCTTTCACTAGCTCGTGAGCACTCGTGGTGACTAGACTAAATCCCATATAACAAAATCCAGAATTAGGCAAAATCCCGAATGGACACAAAATCCCGAATTGAACAAAATTTGAATTCGAAAAAATTCCGAAATAAGTGCGAAGTTTGGAAAAATGAGTTACCTAACTGGCCTGTAGATCATAACACTATAATGTCAACCAGAGGTGGAGTCCTCGAGGACGTCCTTGGCCTCAAGGACGTTCTCGAGGACACATTTTGAAGTCCTTGGCCTCGAAGGTCAAGTCCTTGGCCTTGGCCTCGAGGCCTCAAGTCCTCGAAAATTGGCCTGTCCTCGGCTCGAAGACAGCAGTATTTTTTGAATTGTTAAAATTTTGTGGAGCGCTTGAAAAATTTTTTGGAAAACGTGTTTTCGTGCAGATCGCTTGAAAAATTTTTGTGTAGACCTTTTTTTTTTTTTTTTTGAGATCGCCTGAAAAATTTTTGTGAAGACCTTTTTTTTTTTTTTGGAGAGCACTTGCGCTTGTGTCCTTGGTCCTTGGCCTTGGCCTCGAGCATTCCTGTCCTTGACCTCGAGAGGTTCTGTTCTCGGAATTGCTGTCCTTGGCCTTGGCCTCGGATTTTTTTTGTGTCCTTGGCCTTGGCCTTGGCCTCGAGCCTTGTGTCCTCGACTCCACCTCTGATGTCATGTTTCTCTGATATTGGAAGCTGTAATAATTTATGTCAACTTTCAATAATTTTTTTTTTAATTTGATCATTGAACTGACAGCATACCATTTGAGTTGTTTTTGAGGTAATTGACAGACTGCCTGAAAATTAAACATCCTTTTTTGGAATAATGAATGCGTTTACGGTGACTCAAGTAATTTTGCTTTGAACAATTGTAAATGCCAGACAGCAGTAAAGTTTAAAAAATTGCATTTTAAACTTGTGATGGAGCCTTGAGATCATCATATTTTGAAATATTGTAGATTGAAGGAGGTAGAGTTTTTTGGTTTTAAGAAATAAAAAAATAATCAAATCGAGGAGGAATCAAAGTTGTAGGAGGGCCAATAAGCTTAGGCCGGAGACCGGCCCGAAAAAGCCTAAAAACTACGTTACATCTAAAAAAAGGCATTTGGTTATTGTTGGTTTACCGTCAAAATGAATTTATTCATTGGTGATAGTTTGTTACGTCATCATGCTAATTGTGCAATAATAATCTCATTAATGCTTTTAAGCAAACTCTATGGGGTGCGATATGTAAATTAGCTAAGTTTATAAGACAATAATATTTACATGCTTGTTATGTTGATATAACTAAATCTCGAAATTTAGTCAAATCAACATGCATTGCTTGTCGATTTATTAAATTCACATGATATATTAATCTTCATTCGCTTTACTGTTTGTGTTGATTTAAGAAATTTACATGATTAATTAAAACAAGATGCACCGCATGTCAATTTAGTAAGTTAGTCCAATATAGCTATCTGCGAACTTTTTGTGTTGGTATATGCATAATGTGCAAATTATTAAAATCTTTCTAAAATTGTTGAAAAGATACAAAAAAATGCATGGTGTATCAATTACATCATGCATATTTCGTAAATCAACAAAATCAGTAAAGCAATTATAAATATATCATGTGTATTTAGTAAATCGACAAGCATTGCATGTTGACATCATCAAATCTCGAGATTTAGTGGTAGCAATGTAACAAACAAATAGACATTATTATATCCTGTAGATTTAGCTGATTTTATATTTCAAGCTCATTTAGCGTAGCAAATTCATTTTAATTACGCTTTTGTGGCATCGAAAGGGAAAAACACAAAGCAAATGCGTATAGGAGGCTCAAATTAAGCCCGACAGTTTATCAATCTTAAGCCCAAACCCGACCCGAAAAGCCCGGCCCAACTTATAACTCTGGGAGGAACACCAGTTCAATATCAGGGCAGACCAATTTTTGTTGAGGAATTTGCGAAATTGCGACACCAATGTACTACTTTATGCTGAACACTCTGCTTTTTATGTTTTTTTGTTTTGCCAAAAAGCAAGTTCTTTAGCAATAGTTGCTTGAATAAATGGATTTCACATATTTCAGAAATGTGTGCTATTCAAAAAACTTTAATTTCATTTTTCACGTAAAAATGATTAAAATATTTTTTTTTGTAAAATTTTGATTAAAACGTTCATATCTTAGAAGTTTTTCGTCTGACACTTGTCAAGAAGAATTGTCAGAACGAAGAGCGCAGGAAAAGGAGCGGCTATTTATAGGAGAAAGTCGAGCCATGATTGGCTAGAAATTTTTCTTTTAAATTTTAATGACACTCGTTTTCCTGCGCTCTCAATTTTGACGATTCTTCTTGACAAGTGTCAGACGAAAAGTTTCGAAGATCATTATGAACATTTTAATCAAAGCAATTCTCAAATTCTGTACCACCAATCAACTTTTCGGAAACGTAAAAGTTTAATCGTAAAACGAATTAATTTTCACTTTTTTGTAAAAAGTAAATATGAATAATGCAAAATTCTCTGCCTAAAATAAAATAAAAAAAACAAATTCAAAAAATACATACTATAATCTGTTATGCAAACATATTTTAATCTTTTACCATACGAAATCCGGCCAACTCCGTCAACGGGAACTATACCGAATCCCGAAATAGATGATGATAATTGCACCTTTAATCTCAAAAGCGAAAACGTTTGGAGTGATTGAGCAATATTATAGGTATTTGGTATATATAATGTCTCTGCATATTTTATGCATCATACTATAAATTGTTTAAGTTTTTCAAATTAAAACAAGTATCAATTTTCAAATACTGTATTTCAAAACAGCGATATGTGCTTTAAAATTCTGAAAAATTTTGGTTAATATGATTAGGAAATTTTTTTGCTTCAACAGTACGACAAAAAAACTAATTGTTGTTGTTTGAAGAACAGATTAAGAGAAATCGCCTAATGATGGTTGCGAGTGAAAGAATCGCTGACTTTTTCGGCGGTTTTTACACGAAATGCAATCTTAATGTCGATCCGAGTACAGTGTGTAGCACTGAGAGAAAGAAACATTTCTTCTTCGTAGTTTGTTTTAGCGTAGCGCCCGGTGACCTGGAAACAATTGAAATCTGGAACTTAGTTGGCTAAGAATAAACAGCAGCGTTATTATCGCATTAGTGCGTCCAAGCCATTCGCTTTCTCTGTCACAACGAAAGCATTTTGCTTTTAAAAATTCGGAAAATTAGAGTTAATCTTTTCGCAGTTGTCTGGTGTTCTAATTACGCAGGTGTTTGTTTTATTCTAACCGTTCGCTTTTTGTCTACGATTATGCAGTACACACTTTTTTCGAATGACGTTACCCATGAGACTACTAAAACAGAAGCTGGTTGTGAAATATACATACAGTATCATTTTGTCCTGCTGAAAAATGCGTAGTGCCCAGCGTTTGATCTCAAACGCGTAATTTTTACTTTATATATTTTCAGACTGAAACTAGATGGGAGCTTGCTGATAATCAAAACTGCGACATAATCAAAAACTGCGACAACAGTTTGTTTACCGGTAATTTTAGTTTTCGCCAGATATTCGAAAAGAATGCCCATCAAATGAATGACGCAAACAAAGCGGTTAGCTTCGCTTCGACCTGATATCAAACAGTTTTAATTAGATGAAAATCACCACCAAGCTCTCAGCACCGAGTTCGTGACCTTTCCACCAATTTACACTGTATTTGACAAGACCCAGCGAGCCTAATAAATTAGCTTACTGTAGAGCAGCCAAATTAGTTCTCGATTGAATTGTGGTTTGCACTTGCAGCATTTTTAGACGGGTGGATGGGCCGAGTTTCTCCTGCAGAGCTCAGAGGACGCACAACCTGTTTCCTCTCTGTCTACCGTGCCGGCGTTCTCGGTGCCTGGTCAGCTGATGGGAGAGGATTGTTCGGACGTTCCTCTCGAAAGACTGATCGAGACATCGCCTAATTTATACGCGTTAAAAAAGCGTTTCGCATACTTGCTTGCTTTTATAGAGTTTATTGCTGCTAAGTCTAAAAAGGTAAAGTTTGAAAAACCTAAACTTGATGCTGCTTACTTAAACCTTGCGTTTATGAATGCGGTCAGATTTGTGCAATATCAAAGCTTCAGGGCCGCTATAAATTTGTTGCAAAAAGGCACTCCTGATGGTTACGATCAAATTTTAAAAAAGTTAAGCCGAGACGTTGTAAACCCTAACCAAATGCGTAAACTCAATGAATTAAAATCTTTAAGAAATCTTCGTCCTTGTGTAGATTCCGACTTCATGTTGCGCGTTGAAGCACGTCTTGAAAACGCTGAACTCCCTGTGGATACTAGGCACCCGTTCATAATTCCTGGTCGGCATGCCTTGACTCGTCTTATTGTGCTAAATGAGCATATTTTGGCCGGGCAAGCGGGACCTTTGTATACGTTAATGCAAACTCGCTAACAATTTTGGATTATTTTTGGAAATGAAAGTGTTAAACGTTATATTGCTGATTGTGGTGAGTGTGCATTGCAAAGGGCAAAACCTGTGAGACAAATTTTTAGTGACTTGCCTTCCTTTCGTGTCACTAGGGCAAATAAACCCTTCCAAACCTGTGGCACTGACTTTTTGGGACCTATAATGTATCGTCAGGGTCGGAGCGACTGCAAAGCATGGGGGTTGCTACTCACATGTCTTAGCACTTGCTGCCATCATGTGGAAATCGTTACTGGACTTGACTTAAAGGCCACCTAATGTACGCAAAGCAACGCCCTTAAAATAAAACAAAAAAATATTGCTACTCGAATGCTCAAAACCCGGTTTAGATACACGTTCTCAGTTTCAAAAAAATAAATAGCCATTATTTATCTTTCGCGTTTCTAAAAAATGACATGACGTCATCAGACCCAGGAGTTTGGTGCACTTGCATAGTTTATCATTGCAGAGGATAGGCGATTTTGGAAAGGCATGTGATAGCAGCTTGGTAATCAAAAAATGTTGCGCAAAAAAGGGGTAATTAGCTCCAAGTAGTTTTATTGCTAAGTTCAGCAATGAATTACCCGTTGCAATCAGCTTTTACTACCAGTGATGAACAGTAGTTTTACTGGCGGAAATGCCTCCATTGTCCATATCACTCTAAAATGCCAACTGTTCAAAAGTTTTCGTATTCTATCTGGCATATCCGTACTCAATACCAGTAGGCTACGTAGAAGATTATAATCATGTAAAAACATTTTACCCTTCTGATACTAGTGAGTAGGCTACTGTTGTTTACTGCGTGGGATTAAGAATATAGACTACGGGTACGAATACTGTATAGTAGAAATGGTACCTGTATCAGATCAGAACTGGTAGCCTGGTTTGGTTTGGGTTTAGTAACTATTTTACTCCTGGCAATGTATTATGCTGCCCTGATCTGCTAGGGTACAATAGTTTAGCGGTACCAGACTAGGCTACCGGTATCTACTATCACAGATCAGATTCGTGTACTGATACCGTACCGGTATCTCAGATCTGCACAGCCAGACAACTATCAGTGAGTGCAGGTAACTTATTACAAGTACCAGTAGGCCTATTGTAAAAATGAAATCGTAGTTCAAAAATGCTGCCTGTAGTGGTAACATTTTAACCTATCTTACAAATGTAACATATCGGTACAGGCGGTAGGCTACTTACTTCCTTGCCATTGTTAGCTTATATTCAGTAGGCCTATTGTACCAAGCCTACTCTTCATCTTATTAGGCTTTTAGGTATCCAACCTATGTGTTATTCGACCAGCCTGTACTTGTTACTCAGTACCCGTGATTGAAGACAAATCATTCAGTGCATCAATGTGTGATATGGGTGAATCACAGCTATCAGTATTAATCTACTGATCTACCAGACCTATACCAATACCCAGAGTTCCTTCCATGATACAAAATTTGATGCGGTTTTGGGGCGATTTTTCTAAAGTTATGAAATTAAAATTGGGCAATGGCATGCTGAACCTTATGTAAAAAGTTGGTAACTTTATTCTAAAACAATTGCTTATTGTTTCAAAAACCAGTTTTTATGAAAAATTTGTCTTAAGTGCTGAGTGGTGAAAACGGTTGGGCAAATGTTTGTTAAGATTTGCATTTGGGCAATTTTGCAGCAGTCATATTCCAAGAGGGAACAGTGCCGGTACCAGTATAATTAGTATATACCGGTAGCCTGCCTTACCATTGTTAAGAAACGATCGCGTGGCCCAGAGGAACTCTAAGGCCTTCACCGGTTTGGTCTGCTTCCAAAAATAACCAGAGAACTTTTCAGCTATAATGTGATATTGTAATAAACAGAATAAAAACAGACTTCCACACGGCAAAAAAAATAACTGAAGTTTGGTAAGTTGAATCAAATTAGAAAACTAAAATTGCCATGTGTTGACAGTACGCTTGAAAATTAGGAATGAAAATAAAACCAGGTGTCAGGTCAGTCATTTCTTTCGGTAAAGATTGTCATCAGCATAGAATAAAAATCGCAGTAACGAAAACAAAGAACGATCAAATAATATGTAAATCAGGTGTAGTTTTGCGACGCAACAAGCTGAAATTTTGAGCTGCTCGCATCAACGCGTGAATGTAAACATTAGAAGTTGTGGTGAACAATAACGCTGTAACGAAACACAACAAAGCTATTGGTTTGATTCCAGGTACCGACAGGTAAACAAAAGACTGGGCTGAAACAACCATACTGATATCAATATTGTTCAATTCAGTACTGTAGTGTAGAAAGTGGGACTATGATCATCAGTACACGGATCTAATCTGTGATAGTAGATACCAGTAGCCTAGTCTGGTACCGCTAAACTATTGTACCCTAGCAGATCATGGCAGCATAATACATTGCCAGAAGTACAATAGTTACTTAAATCCAAACCAAACCAGGCTACCAGTTCTGATCTGATACCAATACCATTTCTATTACACAGTATTCGTACCTGTAGTCTATATTCTTAATCCCACGCAGTAAACAACAGTAGCCTATTCCAGTAGTGTAGCCAGGGGGGGGAGGGGGGCTATAGCCCCCTATTGGCATGTCGACCAAAATGCAGAATGAAAGAAACACTACGTTTTTAGCACTTTTGAGACTGTTTTATGCACTGAAGTGGACTAATTAGTGATTTAAAACATCTTTTGAAACATATATTCAGGAGGGGGGCTAATTTGTCAAAAATAAAACTAACAAATAAATGAAAACTTTGAAAAATGGTTAGAAATAGGCAATCAAATTTGATTGCTAGTGTAAAAATCCTAAACATAGGTATCATCAACAAATATACTATAAACTAAGAAATAGGGGGGGGGAGGCTATTCAGTATTTGTTAATTACAAATCATTTCTCTCAATTTTTTTTCATTAGCCTCCCCCCAATTATTTTTCTTTATAAACTGTATACGAAATAGATTACTCCGTGTGAGTTTTATTGAACTATTCGATTTTATAATTTACCAGCATCTAAACAAGAGAACTAACATTTTACCATTAGCCACCTCCCAAATAGCCCATTTATGCCACCAGTTTAATCATGTTTGCACTGCCAATTTCTAGGCCACGTTTTAAAAGCATTTTATTTTAATCAAAATAGCCCTAAAATGAAGTTATTTTTGCAAAAAATGCAAAATTTTTGGGCGCTGGGGGCTCCGCCCCCAGACCCCCAAAACAGTCCCCTTCCATTGCAAACTTCTGGCTACGCGCCTGGCCTACTCACTAGTATCAGAAGGGTAAAATGTTTTTACATGATTATAATCTTCTACGGTAGCCTACTGGTATTGAGTACGGATATGCCAGATAGAATACGAAAACTTTTGAACAGTTGGCATTTTAGAGTGATATGGACAATGGAGGCATTACCGCCAGTAAAACTACTGTTCATCACTGGTAGTAAAAGCTGATTGCAACGGGTAATTCATTGCTGAACTTAGCAATAAAACTACTTGGAGCTAATTACCCCTTTTTTGCGCAACATTTTTTGATTACCAAGCTGCTATCACATGCCTTTCCAAAATCGCCTATCCTCTGCAATGATAAACTATGCAAGTGCACCAAACTCCTGGGTCTGATGACGTCATGTCATTTTTTAGAAACGCGAAAGATAAATAATGGCTATTCATTTTTTTGAAACTGAGAACGTGTATCTAAACCGGGTTTTGAGCATTCGAGTAGCAATATTTTTTTGTTTTATTTTAAGGGCGTTGCTTTGCGTACGTGAGATGGCCTTTAAACAACTTTTTGTTAGCCTTTTCGCGTTTCACAAACCTTCGCGAAAGTGTTGAAACGATTTATTCAGATAATGGTAGCACCTTTTGTGCTGCAGCTGACACGCTTCCAAATTTACTCGGATCGTGTGAATTTACTAATTCACTTCGTAAAAAAGGTACAAACTGGGTGCGAATTCCTCTTTACGCGCCGAGTCAAGGCGGAAGTTGGGAAATAATGGTGAAACTTGTCAAAACCGCCTTACGCCTAGTTGTGGGTCACGCTCGACGCTTGCCCGCTTTAATTGAATTGCAAACGTTCACCTAAGATGCGGTCCGCATCGTAAATGATCGTCCTCTCACTACGTTGATTGATCAGCTTAACAATCTTTTGCCTATTACCCCTTCGTGTTTTTTGGGCCAGGGTCTCGCTCCAAACACCTCTTTAGGTAAATTTCATGACAAAGGTGACCTAAGAAGGGATCATACTTACAATGCCACTTTGGCTCATAAGTTTTGGCTAAGTTGGGCTAAGGGGTACCTTACAAATCTACAGGGCCGTAAAAAATGGAGAACCTGCGTGGAGAACCTTTACCCACGCCAGTTAGTACTTGTTGGGGACTTGGAAGGCATTACTAAAAAAGGAGCTTATCGTCTGGGGCGCATTCATTCAGTGCACCCACAGATCCGTAATGGTAGGGAACTTGTTCGTCGCGCCACTGTTGCGGTTCTGGCAAAGGGCTCTGTTGGAGGACCAGACAAGATGGAGTACATTTTAAGAGATGTCTCTAAAATTGCTCCTGCGTAGTGTTTTTACTCGTGAATTTTGAACTAAGATTAACTGTCTTTTAATTGCAAACTGTTTGTGTCGCTAATCACTGTTTTTATTTATGAAATATAAATGAACTCTTCGTGCAAATTGGGCAACACTCTATCAACATTTGAAATATTATACAAAATTAAAGTCCTATTTATTATGACGTTTCGATTTTTATTAAATTTGATGCCATCGAGATGGCTAAGCACTTATTTATATTGAAATATTTTAAATCCCTTGAGCACTAAAAATGCTATTAATCTTGTTACGGTGTGATCACTGACCACTATGATGCTTTCACCTTTAGTATATGATTTATTTTTTGAATTTCAACTCTGTGTTTCATTTCAAAGGGGCCGCAATGTTTCAGCATCACCTTTAAATTGCGAAACGTGCCACTTTGCCGTTTCTCCTATAATTTACACATAGTTTCGCACTGTTTTGATTTTTTGCAATTGTTACAAAGTTCTTTTGCCCAATCACCTTTTTGTTAACTTTGCGCACTGCATTTTGTAATTACGTCACACTCACGTGGTACATTGGCCTGTCTCGCGAGTGTTGGTCGCTTTTAGTTTTGGAATTTTAGTTGTGGAGCAAACAGCTCACATTTTTATCTTAAATTCTTGGAATTTTAATTTGGAAGAAGCTTAATCTTACCGGCAAAAATCTAAATTAGATTTTGTTGCCTTTTTGTCTTTGTTTTAATGAAATCTGATAAAATACAGTCTTCGTTGTATATCATTGTTACTGAGAGCAGCCACGTCTGAGAAGTCTACGCTGGGCCAGTAAGCCGGAGTCAAGCTGCACAACGACTACCTGTGAGGCTCCCCCGGGATATGATCCAACTTTCTAGTTGGAACAACATTCACTGATTTTGCAGAAAATACACCAAAATTCGACCAATTTTTGTTTAGTTTCAACGTTGAAACAAATCTTTCAATTGCAAACCATGCCTGGCGTGTATTTACATGTTTTCTTGAATTGGTTGCTGGAAAAATTGTGCCTCAATGTTTTATGCGTTTTTTTATCATTTCGTGCAATTCGAGCGACTCTCGGCAATTTATCTTCATGAACGCATGGTGTATGGTGATTACCACGCATACAATTGGAGGAATCCAACCAAAGTTGGCAGACTGGTCAATTTGGATCTACATCACACGACAAAGTTGAATTGGGAGGTTTTTGACTCCGAGATCGGAAGTTAGTATGGGTTTTTCCGTGGACACATTCATTGATTTTGCCTTGCGTGTCTTTGCATGATTTTTTTGATTGGTTGCTGGCAAAAAATTTGCGCAGTGTTTCACTATTGCGTTTTTTCATCTTTTGTTGCACTTAGAGCAACTTTCAATTATTATGATGGTTATGAATGCAAGGTTTATGTCACGTTATGGAAAACCGACAAACGTTTGGATACTGGTCAATTTGAATTTACATAGCACTTCCTTTTTTTTTTCGGGTCTTCAAAAAAATTTTTTTTTCGCGCGATCTTAATTGAGGAAACCAAAAAAAAGTCTTTGCAGATTTTTCGCAAGGTTTTCGGCGTTTTCCAACGAAATTTTAACGGATCAAAAATGGTGTTGTCCTCGAGCCGAGGACCGGGCAATTTTCGAGGACTTGAGGCTTCGAGGCCAAGGCCAATAAGGACTTCAAAATGTGTCCTCGAGGCTAAGGGCGTCCTCAAGGACTCCACCTCTGCTGTAGACGGATGATGATCTAAAATTGTTTTTTTGGATTTAACGAAACAGTTTGTTGTTAATTGTTTAGAGAAAAACAGAAACATGTAAAATGCAAAAGACGTCAAAAATATAACAACAACAGCAAGAACTAGATGGAAGCTTGCTACGAAGCAACCCTGTGTACCACTGACGCATGTTGAACAATGAGGTTTTCAAAAAAACTTTCGATTTACCGTTAAGAAATTAACTAGAAATATCTTTTGCGACACCCAAGAGATTTTGGAATTTTAAACATTGTCAAAATATAATAATATATATAAAATATAATAATATTTTATCCACAACATAGTTACAGGGAGTAATTAAAAAAAAATCCTCTCCAAGCTTATAGAATTTAAGCAACCCAAATAAGCCAATCTTTGAATAACGTTATCCGCTAATTAACAATTTAAATGCGAAATTATTAAAAACAATGAATTATTAAGGCAAATCAAGATATTTTGCAAAATTTACTTAAACGCGACCTCTTGCGGTTGAATGTTTCAAGTAGTAGAACTTTTACAATCGTTTCTCAATCACTTAGTTAATTTGTCGTAGAACATTTACATAAATTACTGTTACTCATATTCATCAGAACGTATGTAAAGCTGTAAGCTGAAATTTTGCGCGTCCGAGATTATTACTGATTAGAAAAAAAATAAAGTTTAATTCCAACTCTCATCGTCTATGCTCGCATAAGTCAAAAATTCAAAGCATTTTTAAATTGCAAACACAAAAGACAAAACAAAGCCAGAAAGAAAACAAAATGATTCTAAAACAAAGTTGTTTCTTACAATAGCCTAAATTGCAACGTTTCGCGAAACTTAATCCTTGTATCGAAATTCGATTTGTTCCTGTGCACCTCGCCACTTTTTTGTGATTTTGAAGCTAAAGATGCGTTGGTGTGACACCTAGCGGTTTGTGTAAATTTTGAATTAAAAAATTTTGAAACTTACTCAGGCAAAATGAGTTTTAAATAAGAGTACAGCAAGCACACGTTTAAGGCCCGGTTTGTGCGTCAAATCGTGAGCGTACGAGCGTAACCTTAATTTATTTTAACCAACTGGCAGCTTGTACGCTGGTAAAGCGATTCGCCGGCCTCCCGAATTTTGGTTTAAAATGAACTGGAAATACCCTCGTAAGATCACGATTTTACGCACAGCGTAGACCGGGCGTAAAGGGTTAAATTTTGTTAATTATAATTGCAAGCCTTCAGAATGTCTCAGGAAAGACCCCCAAAACAAGCTTTACTTGCCAAAGTAAATGGAAAAAGACCAGTCGGAAGACCTAGAACTAGATGGACCAATTACATTGAGCTTCTTTGATGGAATCGCTAGGGACTTTACCCAAGGGAAATGAAAGATACAATGGAAGACCGTGAAGTGTGGCGACTTTACTTTGAGCTGCTGTCCCGCAACCCTCACAGAAAAGCGGGCAATAAAGAAAATAATTGCAAGCCTGCGTTTATTTTGAAATTAATATTCAACGATCAATGTTCAAAACAGTCTTTTTTCTAATTCTCATTACGCACTTACTCCTGTTCATCGTTCAGTTTGAACACAATTTTTGGGTCGTAGACTTGCAACTGAAAGAGTTCAAATATGCGAGCTTTCGAAAAGAGGTTTTCAAATAGAGAAGAAGAATTGCGTTACAAGAAAATAACTCTAAAATCAGAAAAATTTTAAACATCGATTAGGCGCAAATTCTTTCTATTACAAAATCTCAAGTTTAATGCTTTGACGTACGCAAATGGTCTCAAGTGCAGTAAATTCCCAAATAATCTTTTATTTGCCAGGGAATAGACGTTTTGAATGTAAGGAGGCAAATAACATCAAAAATCTATTTACAATATACTGTAATAACTCTTTCTTTGTTAGCTAATGGTTAGTTAAAGGGTTAAAGCAAATTTCTTTGTATTGATATATATACTATGGCATAGGCGTACCCAGGATTATTGATTAGGGGCCCAAACCACAAAGTACATGCAATGACGTCATCGGAAATTTTCGAAAGAGCAACTTTTTGCGAGACAAAAATATCGTACAATGAAAGACCAGAAGGCGCCGTCTAGTTTACCAAAATCAAAAAGGGAAAATGTTCAAAATGGAAGACGTGTGGAAGTAAACTAGTGTATTACTCAAAAGTATCACAGACGCGGGTCTGGATGTGGAACTCCCAGCCGCCGGAGGCATTTAGGGTCTTGGGGCGAAGTTCCCAGCCGCTGGGTAATTTTTTGAAAAAAACAAGCTTTTTTAATGCCATTGGATGACATTCCGCACATGTACGGAGCCATTTGAAAGGCAAAATTTTTAACATTTGAAAGCCAATCGAAGAAACGAAACTGTTCAATCCTTCTTTTACTTACAATTTAAGTTCAAAACAAGTTTAAAATCTTATATTTTTAGGTTAAATTTTGAAAGTGATTTGGCCCAATTAGGGGAAATAAGGTGCATTGCTTCCTGCAATATTTTGCAGTAAATAATAATCCACTCAAAGATCTTCCTTAGAGATTTTTGTTTTGCCATGAAAATAATCAGTTGTAGGAGTACATGTACGGCCAGGGGGCCCAGGCCCCCTCAATTCAAATTTAAAAATTTGTTCTATGAGCATACCATTTCCCCTCGGGCTAATTTTTTTTCAAAAGTATGTTATCGCGTAAAAACTGGTTAGGTGGAGGTGAATTGTTATTGAAAAATGGTACAAAAGATATTTACGCTTACTTATCTCATTTACATTGCGTGGGACCCCTGGCACTTTGGAGATTTTCGCAAAATCTTCTTGTCAAATTTAGGTGAAGATCAAAAAAAAAGTTTTACTTTTTAAAAGCGGGGGCCTCTGACACTGTGCCATATGGTAAATTCATTACCTTCAATAAAAGGTTAGATGAGGCCATGAGATAGCAACTTTTAGAACAAAAAGTCTTAATTTCACCCGGGTTACACATAAAAATTAGTTGACAAAAATTGAATTGAGGAGGCCCAAGCCCCCTGGTCATCAATATTATTGTTAATTACTGTTGTAAGCGTGTATGTTGTATGCAAAAAGATTAAAAGGAGAAAGAAACTAAAGAAACAATACGCTTTTTTGTCACATTTTTATCATTGGTGGCATTTCAATTGGGGGAGGAGGCCTGGGCCCCCTGCCCTCCCTCCCGCCCGGCTACGCCTAAGTAACTTCCCGCCCGGCTACGCTACGCCGCCCCTCCTGCTTCCCGCCCCTCCCGCCCTTCTAACTTCTGCCCCTCCCGCCCTTCTAACTTCTGCCCCTCCCGCCCTTCTATAACTTCCACCCCTCCCGCCCGGCTACGCTACGCCGCACTTTTCAAAACAAATTTTTAGTCTTTATTCCAACTGAATATATGCCATTAACACTCATTGCTAACTGTATAGATAGAGCAGGTAGTATTTAATTAGATAATTATTTGATAATCAAAAAGTTAATCTAAAAGAAAATTAAACGGCTAATCTAAAACTAAATTTAAACTCGTATTAAACGTATTTATTTTGCTTAAAATATACGGTTTTTATTAGAAGTTTATTAAACCTCTAATAAACGAAAACACCAAGTCGATAAATGAAAAAGCACATCGTATTTTTATCAAGCTAATTTTAGACGAATAATAAACGACTTTTTGTAACCGATTTTTATGCGTTGACTTTTAGCCGTCTATTATAGATATATTCAGCGCATACACTTAGAGCTACAGAGTAGCTTGAATTTAGACGTTCTTTTTCAGACGATATTTTAGGTCTAGCCTTCGACCAAAATGCTTTAGACGTCTTGTGTACGGATGTGTCGCGAAAGAGAGATGTAAGCCTGCAGAATCCTTATGCAGCTCTCACACTTTGGCGAATTTGACTGCGACTCCACTGCGAATCAATTCGCAGCGCATTCGCAACGCAGTCTCCGTGGAGTCGCAGAGCATGGCGAATCCTCTGCGAATGCGTTGCGAATTGATTTCTACTAATGTAGAAGAAAAAAAATTGTTCCTTTTCGTGATAAGAAAGCGGATAAAATTAAAGAAAAAACTTTATTTAGAAGATTAATTAAGCTTATTACTTTTGATGAAGATATAAATTTTTAATGACAGCTTTAATTTAGCAGCAAACAAAAAACACGAAGGTTGTCCGAAAAATCAAAATCTAAAAGAAAAATGACAAAACCGGTTGGTCTTCGCGACATTAGCTATGATGTATCACGGCATACCTGAGCGGTAACGCGGTATTTTTTCAATGGTACCGTTGGTTCATTACCGCGATATATTACCATTTAAAGGCGCTACTACACTGTAAAAATTTTTGGGTCAGAACGACCCAAAAAAATGTAGTCAAAGACGACCCAAAAATTTTGGGTACAGACGCGCCCAACCCAAATTTTTTGGTTCAAAAAATTTGGGTCACCGCGACCCAAAAACTTTGGGTCGCCGCGACCCAAACAAATTGGGTCGACGCGACCCAAAAAATTTGGGTCGCCACAACCCAAACAATTTGGGTCACCGCGACCCAAAAGCTTTGGGTTGCCGCGACCCAAACAATTTGGGTCGACGCGACCCAAACAATTTGGGTCGACGCGACCCAAACAATTTGGGTCGCCGCGACCCAAACAATTTGGGTCGACGCGACCCAAACAATTTGGGTCGCCGCGACCCAAACAATTTGGGTCGCCGCGACCCAAACAATTTGGGTCGCCGTGACCCAAACAATTTGGATCGACGCGACCCAAACATATTGGGTTGCCGTGACTCAAACAATTTGGGTCGTCGCGACCCAAACAATTTGGGTTGCCGCGACCCAAACAATTTGGGTCGCCACGACCCAAATTATTTTTTGGTTGTAGCAATTTGTTAATTTGCATACCAACACTAATGGTGTTTTCTGAGAATCAGTTAAATATACCAGCGTATAGCAAAAACAGAAAGACTTAACAAAATAAAACTGAGTTGAAAACCATAAATTTTAAAACCAGACATCTGGTAGTTTTATTATACGTATGGTTTTAACAATTGAGCACTTCAACGTACGTAAAAAACGTAGGTTCTTGCAGTAACCCATGAGCTCACAATTGCATTATCTTCTAAAAAAAATAAATACCAAATCAACAAAAGTTGAATAAGTTAGTTTAGTATTGGTTTTTAAAACTGGAATCGTACGATTGTGCTACCGGTAAATAGAGAAAAACAAGATTGCCGAAAATCAGAAAAGCAGTATAATCAATGGTATCAACAATTCAACTAAACACTGAAATCACATTACTCAGTCAACGTAACATATTTTTTGTATCATAAGGAACACCTAAAGTATTTTCCATTTCGTAAGAAAATGAAGGTGCGTCTTTTGTATGGATAAGAATATATTTTCCATGATTTAATTTCGTGCACCTTATATAAAAAAAAATAAAAGCAAAAATGGTCATATATTGATAATGCATCTTATGCTCAGATGCGCCTAAAAAACATAATATCTTGAAAATCACAAAATTGCATTACTACAGTTAACTAAAATTATGTAACGAAGTAATCAATAGTTTAAAAAAATACCACAACCAGAAAAACACTAAAAAATATAAATTGCAACCATTATCTGCGCCTATTAAAACTAGAAACACAGAAAATGTTGTCAGACAGACAGAATTCGAAGTGACTCAATGGTGCTTGTAAAATTAAAGCAATTAGGAAGACTACTGCACTAGAAATTTTTACGGAAAATTTAAATCGATTCTCTAAATTTTAAAACCAGTTCAAACCTGTTATCCACGCTCTAAAACTAAAATCTTGACCTTAAAATGCGCGAGTGAATAATCTTCATTCACGTTTTCCTCTACTTAACATAAAGTTTCTGGGTGAAGTAGTCACTTTTTAGCAATTATTGATGTTCCAACAACTTCAAAAAATGCGAAAGAGCTAGGTTATAAATCAAATCTGTTACCGCCTAATCTACAAATCATACTGGTACCTTACATCTCTCAGAAGAATGATCAGAGGTGGGCAGCGCAAGTATGAAAGTTGTGCCACAAGCGTTTTCGCAAGCCCCCAAAAATAATTACGACGCAAGCGCAACAGCACGCGCAAGTGTGACGTTTTGAAAAGTATGATTTTAAAAGGTGGATTTGCACAGTATCCGTTTTTTTCCGCTCTTGTTTGTTTTCGAACGTATTTAGCTTCTCCATGAAAAAGTATGTTGTTTTTTGTCCGCAGTTTTACATTCTAAATTCTAACCAGACCGTAACATTTTAGATAAAAGTTTTCAAAACAAAACTTTTTGTAAAGGGGTACAGTTCTATTTTGAAATTCGCTTACATCTTCCATACACGAAATCTTTCAACAAAATTTTTATCACCATGTTATACAATTTACTTAGTGCAGATATGGAGTAACGAAAATGCGGACGAAAAAAGCGCATACTTATGTTTCATAGAGAAGCAAAAATGTACGAAAACAGACAAAAGCAGACGAAAAAGGATTACTGTGTAAATCCACCTTAGTTGGTCCAGTACGCTCAAACTGCACTCGGTTAAGGTACGAAACCAATACGATACGTCATTTAAAACAAATTATCTCGCTACCAATCAGTAAACATAAAATTATTGATTTTCTCCCAAAAATACTAACATTTGGAAAAATGCGCATCGCTCAACCCCGGTCGCATTGGGCGAATAGCCTCTGTAACCAATAAAAAAATACGCTTAACTCCTACACTTCATAGAATTGGGGTGTTAAATTCCACTAATAAAGTTGTCATGTGCTGGCAAGAAAACGACTTTGCAGTCGTTGTTTTGTCTAATGGCCCGTCAAAAAAATTGGTGACCAGCTTCGATACATTTGTGCTCCTGGAGCAATTAGCATCACACTTTGACGAATGGGGCATACTAAAAAAATTATGGTGTTTTTTGTTTAAAAAAAGTTAAACCATCTAATAGTTGAGAGCTACCGATGCTGCCACTTTTGTTAGCAATATCTTTTAAATTTTTCCGGTCTAGCAAAAAGGTTGTAAATAGTAGTTTTTGTTGTTTCTTGTTTTGAATTACGGTATAAGACGTAAGACTATTGCTGTTGCAAGCAACGCGTTACATTTTGCCCAATGAAATTTTAAGATTTTTTAGGAACAAGTAGCGTAGTTCTAAACAGACAATTACAACAATTTTTTTTTCAATCCTTTTGCGTGCTTGAAGCACGCAAAGCGTTAAGCTTTAAAACTCTGGCCTGCATACGTCAAAACAACACACTAATTTTTCTGTTTGAAACTTTATTTTACTATAGGCTACCATTCTTTGAAATACTCAATTGGAAAATTTGAAAAATCAGCAAATATTTCAGAGAAAAGTTACAGCAAAAGAAGACCCTTGTTGTGAATTCAATCGAAGTTTTGCAAGCAATAGACGAAAGCAATTTGGCATGACGAGGCTCTTATGAACTTACCTTATCAATGCTTTTCTAAAGTTTAATCTCAGTTGATTAAAAAACAATCATTTTTACTCGTATTTGAATTGCGCTTATAATTGCTCAAATACTTGCGGCGCAAGCGTTTAAAGATAAATTGCGGCGCAAGTGCTATCGCAAGTAAAATAGGTGAAGCGCAAGCGCTGTCGCAAGTAAAATAGTTGCAGCGCAAGTGCGTACCTCTGAAAACGATAAGTTAGCTAACCCTCTAATCTCCTTCCTTATAGTTCGCCGTAAATGGTGCGTCACTTTCAATTTCCAATACTTTTCATGAACAAATCAAGCTAAAACTTCGTGAAAATTTAAGAACTGCCTAAATCTAAAATTCACTGGTTCTTATGAATGAAAAAGAAGACAGTGTAATTCACTTACCTACTGTAGACATGTTTCTACCATTGCCATAGCCAGCATCCACAACTATTATATTGATTTTGAACAAAAATATTTTGCCCAATCACATCGCTTGCATGACCATATTTGATACCTTCTTACCATTAAGCCATATGCTCAAAGGAAACATAAGACTTTTACTTCGGCATGTTTGTTAAAAAAACACAGATAGGTGTTGGCAATTTACTTCACTTAATTTTAAATCAAACAGTGTAGTTTGCAATTGAACCTAATCTGTTAAAACATTTTTGTGAAGAATCAACACTAATTATCGACAAAAATTGTTTTACGATTAATATTAACTCACAAATTTACAATGCAGCGGGCATCGTTAATTGAACGAAATCCCAATTTCTCTTTTCTGTCAAACTTTCGCTGATCTAACATCTTTTTGTTGGCTTCACAGTCGTTGTTGTGGAAAAGCAATTCTCGAGCTTTTTTATCTCTTTTTCTCCTAGGCCAACGCTTAATTTTTTAAATTTTGATAAAAGCTTATTAAAAGTTCTTAAATAGGAGCTGCAATAACTTAACATAAACAAGGATTATGCTAATATAACATATCAAAATTTTTCCAAATTTGATCAAAATAACTGCTCAGCACTTTTTCTCTCTCTTCTTCTGCTGCTAAAGTCGGTTTACTCAGCAAGTCGGTTTACTATTATTATTGCAGTTTCTATCTAGGTCTTCACGTGGTAAAAAAGCAAACTGTCTGCTGAGGTGCGATTATCAACCGCGTCCAGTAATTAAAATAAACAACAAAAGTTTTGAACAGCACTACGCATTATTCGTATTAGAACGTCTTGCTTTAAAAATTGCAAACAATAAAGGGTGATAATTAGCACACAAGGCATTATCTTCGCAGATTGCCTTACATTCCACGCATTTAACTCAGCGAGATGAACAGTAACACCTTAATAAATAAGTCAGTTTAATAAATGTCACCGAACCTAAATTTTTGATTTATTTTTTTCTTAAAGATTGTCAATAAACTTTAGGTAACAAATACAACTGACTCAAAATATTTCTAATATTAAATTTTCTTTGAACCCAATAGACTTAGTCAACAAATTTAAACGATCAAAAACTTTATCATAGCCTCAAAAACAATTTTAAAACAGCACTAAATGTAAAAACCTTGCTCATATTGGTATTAAGGAAATTCACTGGAACAAAATTTTGAATCTTAGTAGATTTTTGAATTTTAGTAGCTTTCTTACTTGCAGGGGTGCCGATCCTTGTTGAACATTGGAGGGGGAATAATTTGCGATTCTACCCCAATTTTGCCCTATTTTCAACATTGGGGGGAATGAACCTCGACCACGATTTTTTTCACGTGAGCAAATTAAGTGCAGACCAAAAAAAAAGGTCTTCACCAAAATTTCAAGAGGTTTTTTTCCCTGAATTCAAGTGATTCACATGCAGACCACAGTCAAATTATTGGGGTGGATGCAGATGTAGACCTTAGTCAAAAAACACTTATTACATAGAAACATTCCACGTAGAAACTCATTCCACAGTAGAAACACTTCTCATTCTGTAATGTGTTTTAATTTTTTGATCCTTAATTTTATGCTTATCCGAATTTTTGCATGGACTAGAATGTGACTTTGACCCTTATATTTTTTGCTTTGACTAAATTTTTTGTTGTACCGAGTTTTTGTATACTTAGAAAATATTTTTTTGGCCCTAGTTTTTTGTTGACCCAAATTTTTGCGATGACCTAAAGTGTTTGTTTGATTCAATTTTTTTACTGACCCAAATTTATGCAATGAACAAAAAACTTTGACCCAAAATTGTTTGTTGTCCCAAATTTTTGCTATGACTCAAAAACTTTGACTCAAATTATTTTCTTGACCAAATTTTTTTGACCCAAATTTTGCACTGATCCAAAAATTTTGACCCAAAACTTTTTGCTTAACCAAATTTTTGCAATGACCCAAAAATTTGACCCAAAATTTTTCTTTGACCCAAAATTTTTTGTTGACCCAAATTTCTGCATTGACCCAAAAACTTTGACCCAAAATTTTTCGCTGACCCAAATTTTTGCAATGACCCAAAAACGTTGACCCAAAATTTTTCTTTGACCCAAAACTTTTCACTTACCCATATTTTTGCAATGACCCAAAATTTTTCGCCGACCCAAATTTTTGCAATGACCCAAAAACGTTGACCCAAAATTTTACTTTGACCCAAATTTTTTGACCCAAAATTTTTCGCTGACCCAAATTTCTGCAATGACCCAAAAACGTTGACCCAAAATTTTTCTTTGACCCAAATTTTTTGACCCAAATCTTTTCGTTGACCCAAATTTTTGCAATAACCCAAAAACGTTGACCCAAAATTTTACTTTGACCCAAATTTTTTGACCCAAAATTAACGGCGACCCAAAATTTTACAATGACCCAAAAATTTTGGGTCAAAGGCCTTTGACCAGGATTTTTTTGGTCAGCTGGACCCAAAAATTTTAACAGTGTAGTTCTTTATAGAAATGCAAAAATTTTATTTAAACCAACGTACAAAATAAATGTTTTGAATAGACATTATAATTTACCTATGGGTAAATTTCAACATCTACGCTCGTAAAAATCCAATAAAATCTTTTAAAACTTTTTAACAGCAAAATTTTGAACAAAATATAAACCAATCAAATTGTTCCTCGTTTTTCAATGTTTTTTGTCGTAACCTAGATAGCAAAGATTGTTGGGCCCCAGCTGGGTTCTATATGGCAACCAGCTGGGCTACCCCACGGAGGCCCGGCTCTACGTGAACCTGGGCAAATGATAGTACCCAATTGGGCTGCCCAACCAGATTCTACCTTTAACCCAATGGTTCACTGGGCGGCCCAGCCAGATTCTACCTTTAGCCCAATGGTTTACTGGGCTGCCCAACCAGATTCTACCTTTAGCCCAATGGTTCACTGGGCTGCTCAACCAGATTCTACCTTTAGCCCAATGGTTCACTGGGCTGCCCAACCAGATTCTACCTTTAACCCAATGGTTTACTGGGCTGCCCAACCAGATTCTACCTTTTAACCCACTGGTTTACTGGGCTGCCCAACCAGATTCTACCTTTAACCCGATGGTTCACTGGGCTGCCCAACCAGATTCTACCTTTTAACCCAATGGTTTACTGGGCTGCCCATTAGCAATCTATGAGCACTGCTTTGCGTTTCTGGGCTCACCCCATACACTTACGCACGTTGCGCAGGTGTATGCAGTAATGGGCAGTCCAGAAAAACAAAGTAGCGCCAATAGGATGTAAATAGGCATTCGACAGCTCAGAAATTAGCTGATAGGTTTGCAAATAGCGTTTTTAATGCAGATTAACTAATTTTTCTTACACCACTTTATTGCAAATAAAAATCAAACACAAATAATACTGCACCATCAAAAATTTAGAAAATGCAAATCGGTAATTATTCTCCCTAGCGGCTCGAAAAGTCCTGTAACTAGTTCAACAGCGAATACTAATCAACCACTCTTCCATTAGAAATTTCATATCTTTCTTTGTTTCTTGAATTGCTGCAATACATTTAAATAAAACAATAAATTAGTTAATTTATACTGGACTCTAATCATCCAGTAATGTAAACTTTCAAATTCGGCAAGCAAAATAATCCAATCCTGGTGATACAAATCATAACATTTAGGACGTAGTGTTGGCAATACCCAACTTCTTTCGAGAAACGCAGGCTTTGAGAAACTTTAAGAAAATCAAGAATAGACCAGCCACCAGGGCATGGTATGAAATGGAATAGAAAATGAAATGGAACGGAAATTTCGGTATGGATGATGCCAAAATGGAATGGAATATTTTAAGAATGGAATGGAAGACATTCTTCCATACTTCCATACCAGAATTCGTGCATTGTATTTACAGAAAAATACATACCGATGTCGGGTAGTGGTAAAAAATATTGTCACAGAAGTATTCAACTTCAATATCTACGCATATTATTTGTCGACAAATCGCGGTACTTTGGTTGTGTACATTTCGCAAACAGTGTACGTATTGCATCATCGTAGGTACATTGCAATTTAATTGCAGCATTGATATTACAGTTGACGACCTTGATAGACTTTACTTGTTCTTTTTTTTCTTATTTTGAGGCTGACAATTTGCCAGGTCGTAAATTTTGTTTTCTTACATCGTCACGAAAACTCGTATTTGCTATTTTATCCCCGTTTCAGCTTAATTTTATTTATATTTTTAGTTTTTCAGCTCATAGTAATTCTTTTTGGTGTTAAAGCTTGGTATTTCTATTACGGTAAATGTTCTAGTTGATGTGAGGGCAAACTTGTATGGTAATCATTAAACCATAGGCATAGCCAGAAGGACCGGGCCCTTTGCCTCCCCCTCCCCCCAATTAAAAAACCACCAACGATAAAAATGATGACACAAAGCCTATTTATTCAGTTTCTTTTAGCATTTTTGGAGTGCAACAGTACATGCGTACAACGACAATTAGCAATAACTTAATATTGACAAACAGGCGGCTCATACCCTCTCAATTTGAATTTTTACCAACCAATTTAAATGTGCAAGCCGGGAGAAATTTAGCGTTTTTGTTCTAAAAGGTGCAATCTCAGGCACTCATCTAACTTGTTTATGCAATAATATGTTTTAGGCTCCCAGCTAACTTTTATATTGCAATAACATGATTAGTGATCATTTATGGCATCTAATGTACCAACTTTAAATTACCAACTTTAAATAACAATCCACCTCCATCTCGTCAGTTTTCACGTGACAAAATGCTTTTGAAAAAACTTAACTAGAAGAAATGCTTACTGAACAAATTATTGAATAAGAAATCGAAGGTGTCTGGGCCCCTGGTCGTACATATATTCCTAAAACTGGTTATTTTTATGACAAAACAAAAATCTTCAAAGGCAAATCTTCGAGTGAATTATTTAATGCTAAAAATGTTGCAGAAAGCAATGTACCTTGATTTCCCGGAGTTGCGCTAAGTCACGAAATTTAACCCCAAAATGCAAGATTTTAAACGTGTTTTGGACTTGACCTGGAGTAAAGGGCAATTTTTTCAGGAGATTTTTTCAGGATTTTTTCAGGGATTTTTTCAGTTGGCTTTCAAACATCAAAAATTTTGTCCTTTTTAATGGCGCTGAAAACGTGCGAAATGTGATCCAAATCGCATTAAAATAGCCATTTTTTCCCAAAAATTACAAAAAATTGCCCAGCGGCTGGGGGCTCCGCCGCCATGCCCCCTCTGTGACATGTTTGAGTTGCACTAATTTGCTCACCACGTCTCCCAATTTTGATAGGATAGAAAAATTTTTAACTTGCGGTTTTAGTCCTTCCTCTAAAGCAAATCCAGGTTACGAGCCAAATCAGACGCCCAGCTTTTGATCTTTCATTCTTTGTCCCATAAAAAGACCCTCTTTTCAAAAACTTCTGATGACGTCATTGCATGATTTGCGGTTTAGCCCTCCTCCAATTCAAAATTCAGGCTGCGCCTATGCATTAAACCATGTGCAATATGCATACCAGATACCGGTCGTTGCATCTTGGTATTGTTGGCGCACCTTCACGAGCGGTTGCTTACAACATTGCAAAGGTGCAAAGCAACAAAATATACGTTGCATTGCTTCCAGTCTAACATTTCTTTGGTATGGAAGTATGGAATGGAATATGGAAGACAATTTTAGTATGGAATGGAATATGGAATGGAAGATTTTTGGTATGGAATGGAAGAAAATTGCCAGTATGGAATATGGAAAAATCGTCTTCCATTCCATTCCATACCATTGGATAACTCAGACCCAGAGAACTCAGATCTTGGAAATTGATAAGTGGATCAATTTCCCAACCCGCCTATTTCCTCGTCAGTAAAACAAAGTAGATGTACTCTCAACAGACAAGTTTATTGCAAGCAAAGAAAACAGTCAATTAAAAGCATTTCGCAAGACGGGCAAAGACAGGGTAGACGGAGGCAGACGGGTTTTTTAATAGATGCGTTGCCAGCACTGGCAAATGCATCAGCAAGTTAAACGTATCTCAAAATTCACTAAATGAATAAAAACAAAGCAGATAGCGATTTTTAAAGCACGCACAGAAAAAAGGTATATTTTTTGTTATCTTATTAAAGCTGAAAACTGGCCACACCCAAAATGACATTACAGAGACAATAATTTCAGACACCGATTTCCTAAGCAGCAAGGGTGGCGGAAAAACTAAATAATTTGTTGACATAGGCTTATTGCATGCTGTGTGAATTTTCTTTATGACTACGCGGGTCGCGAGTTCATGCCCTGGGTAGTCTCCTGGCTTCCTGCTAGATACCCTTTATGAGTAAGCGCGGCAATAACTATTCAACTTTTGAAATGGTAAATTGATACGCATTAGATAATACAGGTTTCGAAAACAGGTGTATATAAGACGAACTTTCGACATATGCTGGCGACGGCAGGAAAATTCTCCAACCATGCCCTGCCAGCCACACCCGATAATTTAAAACAGGAAAAAACGAAAATCGCCCCACAAGAGATGGTGATTTAAAAGAGTATTTAAACTTTCAGAATGAAGTCATCAGCTCATCATGTGGTTAGTGATTCAATCCCCATCCCAGAAAGGGGCCAAGGTTGCACTGGCAGGTCAGCTTCTGGTACAAACTCTTTTCGCATCTAAGGCATCCAGAAAACTTCAAGCACAAACAATGAAATATTTTTTCAGTTAACTGTCAATGAGTAATGAGCATAATCCAGTTATTTAAAGTCTTTTTATTCAGTACTGGCTGTTGAATCACCTTTTAATCACTGTATTGCTTATACAATACTGTTTAATTGTTATTTATTATCACCTTTATGCATAGTCTCGTGTAGCCTGTTATAGCATGTCCGTTTTCCAACGCCCACGTAGCCGTCAGAAATAGGTGTCACTGAACTTGTGTTCCATTCTACCAGAAAGAAACACCTACCAGTTAGCTTCCTGCACAACAATGCAATGCTGGGTCCTCGGAAAGACACTTATTTATCATTGCACCCAATACGATAACTCAGTTTTATGAACATGAATGAATTAATATTGAAAGAAGTGGGTTAGCGTCAAGTTTGACAAGCAATTTTTTTCATTTTATAAAAGCGTAAGTTATACTCTGTATTTTCTCTAATTTAGTCGAAAACAGCACTAACTTGACCTTACGTAAAAAGAACACATTTGGGCTACAATCGCAATCATTCTTAGTTGCTTACCATGAATAAGAAACACAGAAACATTTCTTTCTTATTTGATGCATGTATTATAGCCTGCTGTCGTAAAGCAATAATTTTTGTGGCATGTGAACTTATCAGAACTAGAATCTGTAATTGTAAAAACATTGTTCATTAATATTAAAAATTGGACCAAATCCTCAATTTAAAGCAAATAGGTTTATTTTTGGTCAATCACTGAAAAAAATTGTATTCATTTTCATCACAATGACGGAAAAGCTCATTACTAGGGCCAAATTTAGAACCAACCTTATAAAAACTGACATCATAGCTTACTGAATGATAAATAGACAAACTTACGCATTTGCAATTGAAAAAATGACTTTAAGTTTTCAAAAAAATTTACAAATATGTGCATTTGATAGAAAATTTCAAGCAAAAAATCAACCCAGACAGAAATCAGCTTAAGGGCCGCATCTAGGGGGGGGGGGCAAAAGGGGGCGGCAACCCCGCAAACAAAAATTTCGCTCACCTAAACTGCTCAGCAAGCCCACCCAAACTCCATCTACCCTTGCAGCAGTTCAAAGAACTCGGAGAAAAGTAGACCAATTTGGCGCGATGACCTTTTTTTTTTGTATTTGGAGATCAACTGAAAAGCGGGCAGAAATCAGGCAATGACCTTTTTTTTTGTACGGAGATCAACAGAAAACTCGGAGAAGAGTACACCAACCCGAAAAACTTCGCCCTCCCTGATACAAATTTTGCCCCCTTTACAACAGCGTTCTAGTTGCGGTGCTGATCAGTTTCCAAATGAATACTATGTGCCATTTATGCATATCACATGAATGGACCATTACAGTTTAATTTAAGTGGTAATGGTATTACTTTGGGAAAAGTTCTATACATATAATTTACAGTAAATTTGTATCTAATACAGTAAAACTCCGATTATCCGAACTAACTAGAACCAGGGGTGGTTCGGATAAGTGAATTGTTTGGATAATCGAACAACATGCAACATTATGAAATTAGACCATATACAGTACATTACAAAGTACAGTACACATACAGTGCATTGTTATTTATTGTAGCCTACCGGTATAGCCTAACATTTGCTTCAAGAATTTCGGAAAACCCCAAGCTCTGCGACTTGATCTCTAAAAACAAAGAAAAAAAGGTCTTGATTCCACGAGTTTCACAAATTTTGAATGGCATTACCTGTTACTGTCCACGAGTACCAGTAGGCTACCGACCTATCACTGCAGACCATAGGTGGGCACAAGTCCGTTAATCGTTAATCCGTTAAAAAGTTTTTTCATGTTAACGGACTAAATTAACTTCCGTTAAGTGCTGTTAACGGACTAAAGTAACTTCCGTGAAGTTCTGTTAACTTCCGTTAAGGTTTTTATCGTTAATATCTTGCAGCTTCGTAGTGCATTTGAACTTGTTTTTATCTTGAAATTAGATTAGACTTTAAAATGTAACTTTCAAAACACAAAAAGACCACCATAACAATAAATATTTCCTTAAAATCAGCTCAACAGCGTCAATACGTGGTCTAGAAGCGAGTGAATAAAACGAAATGTAAATTACACGCAAAATATTAACGGATTAACGGACTTTATTAACTTCCGTTAATTAAAGCTGAAAATAACGGATTAACGTTAACGGAGGTGTGAAGTTTGTTAACGAACTAGTGGTTAACGAAGATAACGTTTTGCATTAACTTGCCCACCTATGCTGCAGACTGATATTTGTATAACGATAGTCGATACAGCCAATTTCTGGCTACCAGTAAGCTATAGCAGATAGGCCTACTGATTTCATTGTTAGTTTGTGGTAAGCTTGCTAATATGTTACAGTATAGGCTAGTCAATGGTATTATATAGGCTAAGCTAAATCCTACTGCCAAACTGCTAGATCAGAGATCCAATACCACTGTCAGACTGTAAGCTTTTCTAAAATACCGTAGGCTAGTATTTGGCATCCTATCCACATTGCTTCTCTAAGCACAATCAAACTAATAACACAAAACATTTCTAAGCAAGAGTTGGAAGCAATTTCTCACGTAGCTACTAGTAATTCACTTTATTTAGTGACATAGGTCTACTTCTCTAAACTTTGGCACTCTTTAGTAAATTTTGTTTTGTTTTTTTGACCCGCGGTCACGTGATGATTTCAAATTCAAAATGTTAATTTTTTTCAGTTATTTGCAAGTTTGTTTTTTTTTAATTTTAGCATTATCAACTTTCATTACTGTGTAACATACGTGTCAAACGGCCGCGTCCCAATGCGGTCAACCGGCTCGGTTGAACAGCCTATCGAGCTAATCTCCGAGTTGACTTATTAATCCAAGTATCCAATTAATCTTTCACTTGTGGCTACGTTGGAGCTGACGCTACATCATCCCCCTCCCTTTACGCTGGCGACGGCACTCCATCGTCTCCAACCAGCGCAAGGGAGTGCGTCCACCACTCCAACGTCATGTCGTGCTCGCCATTGTAACGTACGTGTCAAAAGGACACGTCCCAATGCGGTCGACCGGCTCGGTTGAACAACCTATCGAGCTACTCTCCGGGTTGACTTATTAATCCATATGTCCAATTAATCTTTCACTTGTGACTACGTTGGAGCTGACGCTACAACTGCAATTTTTGACAAATAACACTCTCTTTGAAACTGGAAATGGTTTCCAAGGTTATTTATATTAATATTAGTGGGCTTATTTACGCAAATTAGGTTTGTGTTCCTGATTTGTTTGCTAACTAAAAATTTGGACTTCCGAAAAAATTGTAAGCAGGGCAACTCTATCTGTTTCATCCAAAGTAAGCAATCAAAATCCTTTCAAACGGAGAAAATAACTCCAACTTTGAAAATTTTAGATACAACGACTTTAATATAAAAAGCACACTTAAATAAAATCTATAAATGCTCAATGGGCTGCCCAAAAAAATAATGCATGGGTAGCAACTGGGTTGCCCAAACATAAATTTCAAGTGGGCAACCCAGCGACAACCCAGTCACAAAATTTACTAAAAACAATAACAATATGTCCTCTGAGCACTTTTTCAAGAAAAATTACATCATAACCATCAAAAATAAACGCATAATAACAAAAATAATCGATAAAATTTTATGTGGGCAAGCCCAGTTGGGGCCTAGTTAAATTAGAGTGTTTAGCCCATTCGTAACCCAGCAGCCCAGTAGCCCCGTTCAAAACACTGGTGGGCTTGCTATCTGGGAATTTAATTTCAAGATCACAAAAGCAATAAAGTGGTGAATAACTTTCGAATTACGGTAGCTTTATTTTTGCGTATTACTATTATTTTTATTAAAGTCTTTATTATTTCGTATTATTTCTGTGATTGAAGAGGATATATGCTCTGCACAGGGGCGTATTTAGGGGGGGCATTGTGCCATGGCCCCCCCTTTGGGTCGCCAGGATTGTAAAATTGCCTAGAAAAGTAAGCAAAAATGAGGCATGCTCCCCCCCCCTTCGCAAGTTGGGCATAAGGTTTGATCACACAAAGGGTATGTTCTGTGCTTTTCTTTTAGGCTTTGGGCTGGAAATCGAAGGAAATTTGAGTGAAGACTTTTTTTTTTTGCTCTTCACCTAATTTTGGGCAAAAAATCGGACTAAATTTGGGTGGAACAATTTCTGATTCAGATCTTTGTTCTTCTCAAATTTTCTGAAGTTCCTGCCCCCCCCCCTTTTCAAAATCCTGCGTACGCTACTGGCTCTGCAAATGGGCACAGGTTTTGTTAAACAGATTGCCCTCAAAGTCAACTTTAATGTCGTTTGACATTGCTGCTACTTTAATAATCATTTTGTTGCAAGCATAAAACTTAAATATAACCTACTTTAGAGCAGAATAACTGGACTAAGGAACAGTTTTGCCGAAAATAAAATAGCCAAAGCTGTCGTAAAACGTTTTATTTGATAGAGGTTTTAATTTGGTCGTTAATTATCAATTTGCAAATAACACGCAAAAGGATTAGATGTTCTGCAAAGTGCAAGTTTAACAAAAAAGCAAACTAAATCGAAAATTAACTAATTGTTGGTCTGCCGTGTAAGGCATTATTGCTTTTAAAAACAAACACAAACCAAACGGGTAAGCTAATAATTTAATAACTATATTGCAACACCACTGCATTTATCATACTACTCGGCGATTAACAGCTGTAGGCAAAACTTAGTGTTTTTATTGAACTCGTACATTTTCGGCGTTATATTGAGCGCCTTCATTAAAAAACTAGATAAAAATAGTAACAATATTTTACGAACATACAAGTTGGACTTTCAAGTTGATTGCGCAATAAATCAGTGTGTAACTTCTATTTCGAGTCAAGCCAACTACCGGGCTTTTTGGAACTAGTGAGTGCTGAAGGTACAGGTAAATAAAATTAGTGAAACAACTGCTGTTTGAATTTAGTGAAGTTAGATGCTTTCCTAGTGTGCTTTGTCCGCCAAGTGCTAGCAAAGTATTCGGACTCAAGATAAGGTTTTGGTGCTTTAGGCGTTGTAGCCTATAGCCTTTTGTGACTATTGCGTACTATAGATAGCCTATCCAAAGAAATGATTGCATGTTGAAGGCTAAAGCATCGTAGCAGACTAAATCTTGACTAAGATTCCAGTTTTTAGTGGGCCAGTAAGTTTTATGTGATTATTGCGCAATTGGTTTAGGCCTAAAGGTCAGAAGGCCAGTTGATTTTTCACGTAAATATGCAATTGCAAGCTTCAATGCGAAGCATTTTAGTTAGCATTTTTCGCTTAGGTTTGCTACGGTTATCAGCAGGTACCTACGAAGCCATTTCCTCTACAGCTGCTAATCTAGTCAGTCATTGGGAACGATTTTGATGCACGTCCGTTCAGTTTGGTAATGTTCAGAAAGCGTTTCTCCTTACTCTAAGGGAAAAAACAATTGCGAATATCTTACGATTTCTCGGCCAAAGAGAATCAAAATTGGTGCGAAAAAATCCTGAAAAATTGCCAAAGTTGTTTCACCATGGTTTCATGGTAAAAATTTTTAAACAAAAACCGCCTGAATGCCCTTTAAAAAACCAAGTTTTTGTGCTATCCAACTATCCGTATTCACATTTTGTTAAAAAGTTTTCCGATTTTATTTGTTTTGATCTAAGTTACTTCATCAATTTTTATCCATATTTTAATAGTTAATTAGCTTCAGGCAAGAATATTTTAGTTTTAGACCCTACTTTTGCCTAATAGCTGACATTCAAGGAATTATTTATTTTACCATTACCTTTCCACCACTCATTTTTTCGCAAAATAAAATCTATTACAAAACAATCAACTACGTCATTTCCGTTATACCTAATATGATTTGCAGCGCAGTCTCCGTGCATTCGCCAGTCGTAATGCAGTCTTCGTGGGTTCGCAGCCCATTCATAGCGCAGTCAGTGGCGGATTTAAGGGGGGGGATGCATCCCCCTCCACCAGCCTAAAACTAACGATTTCGGCCGAAAAATCAGCCTCCATTTCGAAAAATCAGTCTCCATTTCGGGGTGCATCCCCCCCACCAGCCTAAACCTAACGATTTCGGCCGAAAAGTCAGTCTCAATTGCGGTGAAGACCTTTTTTTTTATTTTTGGAGACCACCTGATTTTGGGCGGAAAAAACGTTTGAATTTCCGATTTCGGCCAAAAATTCACTCTCAATTTCGGTGAAGACATCCGAATTTTTGAGGTTTTGAGCTTAAAATTTTTATTATCCCCCCCCACCAAAATTTTCTAGATCCGCCACTGAGCGCAGTCTCCGTCAATTTGATTGCGAATGCACTGCGAACCCACGGAGACTGCGCTGTGAATTGAAAATTTTTGTACCGGTTGAAAAATTTTTGCTTGTTGGCGACTCCACTGCGAATGCGCTGAGACTCACTGTGAATGCACTGAGACTGCGCGGAGACTCTGAAAACTGAAAAATGTTCAATTCGCAGTGGAGTTGCAGTCAAATTTGCCAAAGTGTGAGAGCGGTATCACTAGTTTGTACTTCGGTAGTAATTAAGACGTAAAACAATACGTGAAAACATTTTTTTTTCAAAGACCACCTATTTTGATTTTTAGAGTACAAACAAGATTTTGAGGTCGCAGTCAGTGGCGCCATAGGGTGAAGGGACTTAAGCCCCCTAAGCCAAGTCACTTAGAAAATTTAACCGCAACATACCAGCGTTTAAACGTATTTTAGACTTGACCAGAAGTAAGGAGGGGAGGAGGTTGAAGGTACTGAGCAATTCTCTTGTTTGAAATTACTTCTGAATTTCAGCAATTGAGTTATTCATACCAGAGATGGAACCGGTCAGGATTTTCTCGACCCGACTGGTAAATTTCAAAATCTACGCCGGTTGACCGGCCGGTCGACTGGTTTCTGACCGCCCGGTCAACCGGTTCTTTTACAGAAGGTTTTTGTTCACTGTTCAATGTATCTAATGAAAAATTTTCAAAACGGGGACGTGCATGGGTAAGGTGTTAAAATTTGTGACTTCGGACAGGGGTCTCAGAAAAAAAAAACGCAAAAAAACTTGGCGTTTTTTGCAAAAATGACTCAATTTTAAGACCTTTTTAGGTTAAATTTCGGTTTGAAAGACATGTTTTAAGCAGCGGAAAACGTCCACAAAATAAGCATAAAGGAACCGGAGGGCACAAGCTAAATTATTAGACTTCGTTCTAATGATATTATGCGTTAGGCCAAGAACAGATGTTTAAATTTTTTAGCTATTGGTGTCAGATTGCTTGCAATTTGTGAGCAGCAAACACTAAACTGTTGTGACATTGGCCAGAAAATATTCAAAATGTAATGTGCCGTAGCAGTTTGTAGAAATGCTACTTCAGAACAAGCCACGACTAGCTAGATATAAAAAAAATAAGAGCTATGTCTTTCTTGCCCAGTGTAGAGTGTGATAAATTTAAGTAAAAAAAACTTTTCAAAGCGGCAAGATTTTAGCATGTACTAAAAAATCTGAAATCTGCGCCACTTCTACTCTTAAGCTGATTAAAATGATGCTAAAATGCTAGAGAGCGCAAGCCTCTTCCAAATCCATGCTTCATTGGAGTTTGATTACGCGATTTCAAGGAATATTTTGCAGTTTTTTGTTTTGTGCCGTGGCCCAAAGTGGGGAGGGGGCATGGCACAATGCCCCCTTTCCTAAATACGCCCATGAATGTGCATGTCTTAATGGTCACAGCATATTGGTCACAGCTTGAAAGCATTCAAAAAGTGTTTTCGAAAGATGTGGTTTGTTGGTATTGATTTTTTATAAAAAGTTTTATTTACGATAAAACATATAAGTATATTTCAGTTGGTGATAAGATGTCGTTTAGTTGCAAGAAAGAAGAATTAGACCGGTGTTTCAACCGGCTTGACCGGCCGGTCGACGAATCTCGACCCAACCGGACGGTCGACCCGACCGGTTTCCATCTCTGATTCATACAGCTTCAAAAAGAGCAAAATGTGATTAAAATGGCGTTAAAGTTGCTATTTTTTTGCTGCAAAATCGCAAAAATTGCCCAGCGGCTGGTGCTCGGCCCCAGGCCTCCGTTCACAGTCACCAAATATTTAGTGACTATGTCCTGTCTGTGACACGCTTGAGTTACATTAGTTTGTTCAGCACGAGGGTTAAATCAGGCCGTTTTTGTGTAAAAAATATTTAATTTTAGTTCAGCACTCTTAGCAGAATCTTGGTTGCACGTCTGGTAGCATTCACAGCTGTAGATGGATTTTTCAAGCGACTATGGGCTGCAGGCGAAACGAGCTGAGAAACGCTGCCGGCCTTATTTTAAAGGAGGCCTTCATTTGAAATAGACTATTATTTAAATAATCCGGAATATTTTTCTGAACACGTTATCGAAAGTTTCGTCCAGAAATTCCTCACCGTTCTTGAGATATCCTCTAAAATCCGCTAATACTCCGCTAATCCGTGACGTCACTTGCCCGAGTTTGGCTGAGTTTGTATGGGCTGTGTAAGGTATAGAGTAGGTAGGCAACAGTTTTGAATGTTTATCCTTGTCTAAATTAAGTGAATTATACCCTATTTTATTCAAAACTGTGTACTCTATACCTTACACAGCCCATACAAACTCAGCCAAACTCGGGCAAGTGACGTCACGGATTAGCGGATTTTAGAGGATATCTCAAGAACGGTGAGGAATTTCTGGACGGAACTTTCGATAACGTGTTCAGAAAAATATTCCGGATTATTTAAATAATAGTCTATTTCAAATGAAGGCCTCCTTTAAAATTGCGCATGTTTGTAGCCGTACGATCTGAAGATCGATTTTTATATACAAATTTTAGTGCCCCTCCCCTTTTGGCTAGTGCCTCCTCATAGACGTAGCCATGGGGGGGCGGGCCTCCCCCAATTGAAATGCTACCAATGATACAAATGTCACAAAAAAGACTATTGTTTCTTCAGTTTCTATTAGCAGCTTCGCGTACAACAGTACACGCGTACAATAGTAATTAACAATAATATTGATCCAGGGGCCCAAGCTGCCCCAATTTACTTTTTGCCAACCACTTAAAATGGGCCCCTTACAGTAACATTTAAATGGGCCCCCAACAATAATATTGATCCAGGGGGCCTGGGCTCCCTCAATTTACTTTTTGCCAACAATTTTAAATGGGTCCCTTACAATAATATTTAAATGGGTCCCCAACAATAATATTGATCCAGGGGGCCCGGGGCCCCTTCGATTTAATTTTTGCCATCCAATTTAAATGGGTTCCTACAATAATATTTAAATGGGCCCCCAACAAAAATATTGATCCAGGGAGCCAGGACTCCTCAATTTAATTCTTGCCAACCAATTTAAATAGGTTCCTTACAATAATATTTAAATGGCCCCCAATTTCAATGGGCCCCTGTTACCAACGATAAAGTCTTTCTAACCCGGTCTTGCAATATGTGTCAGTTTGCCAAATTGTTTCTCGTTAAAGCATATTTCTTAAATTTGAATATCTGCCAAGACTTGCCAATCCGAACCGTTTTGTGTTTTCTGCACAGCGACGATGTGGAGTATTATAGCCAACTTTAATAACGTGTAGGAGAGCTATGCCAAACTCTCCCAATCCCTTTTTCCTTCTCACAACTGAGCACTTGATTTTCTTGATTTTTCATAGAATTTATTATTTTATTGAATAAAGAAAAATACAGAAAAAACGAAGTAGTCTCAAAATACGATGTAAGAGCCAACTCAGGGCCTTTCTTTTAATCTACAAGACAGACCCCTGACAGTCAATAGTCACATCCATAAAACAAGAATGAAGAGGAAGAGAAGGGAAGGGAAGGGGTAAGGGATCGCCAAACGCAATTTACCTAAGTTAAGCAGCATTTAACATGTATCACCAAAAACTGACACTGTTCACTTCACTCATTTTTGTCACTACTAAGCTATCAGGCTCCAAGCAGGTTTAAATAGTTCCAAGTAGTAAAAAACATGTGGCATCGCCTATTGTCTAGCATTAAAGGCCAGAAATTAACAAACAAAGGCTTTCAGCTGCCAGTTTACAGCTGCCAGTCTTCACAATAATGCACAAAAGAACATTCTAAACACAACGATTCTAAATACGGTCTAATTAGCCTTTGAAGGTCTTTGAAGATGCGCCTTTGAAGATGAGCTAAATAGGAGCTTATTTTTAACAAAGGATAATAATTACTCATTAATTTAACTTAAACATCGGTTAGACAATAACAAATAATCTTTTCGATTTAAGTCACAAGATTGCAAAAACCAATAATTAATCAAACACAAATGCACAAACAAAGATTTAAAATTGGGTCTTCAGTCATTAGTTGAAAACAGGGCAGATTATTTTTAATGATTTTAACAGCCCCCAACAACAATATTGATCCAAGGAGCTCGGACCCCTTCAATTTCATTTTTGCCAACCAATTTAAATGAGCTCCTTACAATAATATTTAAAAAGTCCCCAATTGATATGGGCCCCCATTAATAATATTGATTTAGGGGGCCCGGGCCACTTCAATTTAATGTTTGCCAACCAATTTAAACGTATAACCCTAGTGAAATTTAGGGTTTTTATCCTAAAAGTTGCTAACTCAGGCTCTCATCTAACCTTTTTATGAACGTAATGCAATAACCAGGGACGGATTTGACATATGGCACAATGCCAGGGGCCCCGCGCTCATATAAGACTTTTTTTGGTCTTTACCAGTATTTGGCTGGAAAATATTGCAAAAATCCCATCGTGCCAGGGGCCCAACTCAATGCAAATCCGGCCCGAGCAAAAACATGGTTAGCAGGCGTACCCGTCTATTGTACAATTTTCAATAAATCTCACCTCTACCTCGCCAGTTTTTATGCAACAAAACACTTTTTAAAAAAATTAGCTACAGTAAGAGGAATGCTCATGGAACAAATTTTTGAATTGAGCGAGCCTGAGCCCCCTGGCCCTATATGTAGTTCTATAACTGGTTGTTTTCATGAAAAAACAATAATCTCTAAGGAAAATTTTTCGAGTGGGTTGTTATTTACTGCTAAAATATTGCAGGAGGCAATGTACTTTGCTGCCCCCTACCTGGGCCAAAATCACTTACAAAATTTAACCCCAAAATGCAAGATTTTAAACGTGGTTTGCACTTAAATTGCAAGCAAAAGAAGAACTGAACAATTAAATTTTTTCAATTGGCTTTCAAATGTTAAAAATCTAGTGCTTGGAAATATCTCTGAATACGTGCAAAACGTGATCCAATGGTGTTAAAACAGTTTTTTTGTTCAAAAGAATTACGAAAAATCGTCCAACGACTTGAGGCTACGCCCCCAGTCCCTGTCAATGATACGTTTAAATTACAGTACACTTCTTTACTCAACACGTCTTTCAATGCAGACATTTTCATATTTTAACTATTGGTTTAAGCCCTCTCCCTTGGGAGTGCCAAGTTACGTGCCAGCACCAAGCCACTGCTTCTAATCTACCATTCTACGATATTTTTGTCCCCACAAAAATTTCTCTTTCAAAGTTTCTGATGACGTCATTTGCATGTGATTAATGTTTTGCCCTCTCCCCTCCCAATCAAAAAACATGGCTACGCCTATGTGCCCCCTCACTTCATTTGCTCTGGCGACGGCACTGACGTCAAAGTGTTCACACAGAAATTTTTTGCGGTGACGAAAGTGATTTTCTTGATTTCTTTCGTTGAGTTAAAATGATTTTAGCTTTACGTAAGTAACGTTACTGACGTAAGCAATTTTAAAGTCTTTTTTCTTGGTTGGTCACAAACTTTGAGCCACAAAGCTGAAAATTGTGGATAAATAATTGACTTTAGTTGAAAAGTGACTTTTGAAATTAGTAGACTAAGTTATGTACTTAGCGCTATAAACATTAGATTAAATTCCAGTCATTTACTATGTTCAGTAACGTGGCCAGAACGGAATTTTCGGGGAGGCAAGCAAAATTTTGGGGTCAATGGTCTTCGCGGATTGATTGGCTGATTTTGTCCTCAAAAGAATGTGAAGACCGAAAAAAAGGTCTTCGTGGACTGAAGGGCCGATTTTGTCCCCCAAATTAGGTGAAGACCAAAAAATAAAGGCCTTCACGTCTGTGAGAGCTGATTTCCTACCCAATTTTCGATGCGGTTAAAACTAAACAAGGTCTTCGCGGGGTTAAAACTACGTTTGTCTCGCAATTGTGTAACTTTGGACATTTTGCTCCAAATCATTTGGGAGGCAAAGCAACGAATTTAGACACAAAATCCATAAAATTTTTTGAAAAATGTCGTTTAGGTGAAGTTACTTGGGGAGCAAAGCAAAATTTTGGAGGGGCGGTTGCCCCCCTGCTCTCCCCTGGCTGTGTCCCTGCTAACTATGTTCTATGGGTATAGAAGCTGTGGTAGTGATACCGTTAACTAGCCTACCGGTGCTTGATTGCTTTTTTTTCTGTTTGGGAAAAGAAAAGAGAATGTGAGATTCAAATTAATTGGCACTGAGTAGGCAAGCTAGAATACCAATTTTTCAGTAAGAAAATTTAATTTTGCTTTCCTTGTTCTTGTTTAGGTACGTAGCTAGAGTTGAATTCTAAAAAAGATATACCGATATCATTTTTTATTAAACGCAAACTGAAAAATGATATCTGTTTGAAAAATTTTGTCTTTGTTGCAATATGGCTGGTACAATCAAGCTCTTTGCCGAAGATTTAGTTCAATTCTGAAATGTTTAGAAGCAATTTCAATTGACTTGACTCTTGAAAGCTAAAATCATGAACTACTGGAACCAATCAATTTCCATCGCAGAGACTTTTCTCAAGTATTTTTTTAAGTAAAGTGGCCACTTTTATGGGACACCAAATGTAAAGTAATAAAAATGCATGTTTTTTTAGTTTATTCTGGTGCCAAATTGCCTATTTGCTCAATATGCAAAATGGCAATGCCAAATTGCGTATTTACCTTATGCAAAATGGCAAATGCCAAATTGCATATTTAACTAAATATGCAAAATAACAAATGTCAGATTGCATATTTAGCTAAATATGCAAAATGACATATGCTAAAATGTATTTTTAACTAAATGCGCAAAATGACGTTAAATCTGTAATTTGGCAACTTCGCAAAAGTGCATAACTTTTAATTCTAGCGGTTCAAGTCCATTATTACAACTTCTGTACGTTGTGTGCTCTACGTCTGCAATTCGAATAGGTGAAAGCCAACTGGGAGAGAAACTAATTTATAGCAAAAATTGTAGCCTGCAGGGTGTTGATTTGACTATGACTGAAGTTGGTAGACTTAAAATAGATCTATAGCTTCATAACAATTCCTCAATCAGTCTCCGGGTTTTTTCTGGCGGTAGAGCTTCGTGAATCCTGTTCAATTTATCACAAAAATAAACAGTTCCTTCTTCCAAGTTGTCTACTTACAAAGAGAGTAAAATATTACGCAAATGCCAACAAGCCCAGATAGGAAAGCACAAAGCAACCAAATACTAAAAAATGTTGAACAAATGCTGCAATCCTACAAAGAAATGGGCGCTCGAATGTCATTAAAAATGCATTTTTTGCATTCTCATTTAGAATTTTTTGCTGAAAATAATGGTGATGTCAGCGATGAGCTTTGAGAAAGATTCCACTTGGAAATTAAACTTATTTGAAGCAAGGTAGGCTACCAAAAAACGTTAGTCCTGCAATGATGGCCAATTTTTGTTGGTCTCTTTAGAGAGATACTGACGAAGACTATTGTAGAAAGAGAAGATGCCTTCAACATTTTTAAACATGTGTTATTGAATTTTGACTTAACTCTAAACAAAACTTTTGGATTAGTGTGTTTATTACTTTGTTTGATTTGTTATAAGTGCTGGTAAACCTTTGGAAATGTTGTACTTTCATTCAGCTACATGGGCTGGTAACGGCCGTAGTAATGTGTTGCAGTGCACATAAACGATAGTGATTGTGGAACTACAGTTTTATATCTAGTGGAATTTAAAATTTTATTGATTATGCAATTTAAAAAATTTACGTTGCAAGGCATAATATCATTTAAGCAATGATACAGTATATTCAATAGCAAACAAGTTTTCATTAATCAAATGGATATTTGTTACATTGACAAAACGCCGTTTTTCAACAAATACGTCATTTTATGCATATTTTAAAAAACGCAAACAACTCAAAATTCTGACGTGATAGAGCAAAACCGACTTCAGATTCGGAATCAGAAGCCGAAATTCCATCTAAAACAGATAGTAAACACTTAGTAATTAACAGGTCATATTTTTTTGTGACGCAGTGTAATGATTGATTAGTTTTACGTTTCTACGATTTGTGGACCTTTTGAAGGAGGGCCCCGGGCCAAATATTTCCAATGCTTTTCTCCTTAATGCGGTCCCGCTGGAATTCTCAGGTTACTATTTGCAGTTAAATAACTCATGTTAAATTTTAGAAAGTATCGTTTGGCGGCCGAAACGTATGCGCTCATTCATTGATAAGCATTAGATGCAAGACTAAGGAGAAACATGACATGCACTAAAACATAAAGAAAAGATTGGCTTGAAATTAGGATTTGGGAAAATGGCGGGAAATTAAACTTTTTCTAACTTTGATTTTGCGGTAATTTCGTTTTTTAAATTGTTTTTTTGAAGTCTAATAGTGTAATCTCCTATAAAAGTCACAAAAGTTGCTCCTTTTCTGAAAAAAAAATACTAAAATTGGTTAACAGAGGCATTTAGACTTTGCGTTTGCCTGCAGAACATGTTTCTACCAAGGACTTGAGCTTGCAAGTACGGTATTTTATTTTATTCCAAAAATACAAATTTTCAGTACTTTGCAATACTTTTAGTTAATAATATCGTAGTCGCTATGCAGTACTTTAAAAGTACGATAATATTTAAAAATTTCTATGAAAAGAAATTGTTTAACCAAACAATCAGGTTTTTGTTTGAGAACTACTCAAAAAGTGGGGATCCATAATCAGACCCATATTGAAAAAGTGGGGATCCTTAACTCTTTCATAACCACGATATCGCTACGAAATGTAATCAACATTGCTGCTAACGAGTAAAACTTTAAGATGACATTCATTATTTTTAGAAACTACTACGTTCGAATTAGCCTCAAAAACTTAACGAAATGCAATATCTTAAAGACTTTCGCGTTTAAAAATAATGAAAAATTTGCCGACCATGATTAACAAAAAATGTGTTTTTGGTCCTTGGATTCGGCCTCGACCATTCCTGTCCTAGACCTCAAGAGGGTCTGTGCTTGAAAAGTCGGTCCTTGGCCTTGGATTTTTTTCGAGTCCTTGGCCCCGAAGTTTGTGTTCTTGACTCCATCTCTGGCGACTTGCCAAGTAAACAAAAAGGAGGGAATAGTGTGTGAGCGTCATGCTTTTACTCGCGTCGCGCAGCAAACACGTGTGTCAACCACGTGCAATCAGCTGTTTTCTACAGTTGTTGAAGATAAATTTTTGTTTAGTTTACATGTAAGGTTAAGCGCTTATTTCACTGTTAGAACTTAATTGAAATCGAACAAAAATTTTCAGGTCCAGGTTGAGATTTCATTGAGGTACACTTACAGAAGTTAACAGTTACAGCAGCGTTCAGGATTAGCAGTAAACCATTCGATATTGTGTCACCATAGACTGGTATCATCATATCACTAACGACAAAAATATACTCTGAACGACAGACGCTCCATAAAGTCTTAACCCGCTGTGTCGAAAACAACGAAAATTTTAAACGGAATTGCGTAAAAGTCGGGTGAAGGTTTAGGATAGAGTTAGCGTCAGAGTTAGAGATACAGCGCTCACTGTTCGAGATCAGTTTATTAAAGAAACGAGAACTACTTGATTTAATAAAGAAGTGCCCCAAAGCTTGTTCACATTTACCATATCCACGCAAATGGATTTAGTACTTTTGACTTGACTCCGTAATACAGGGCATGTAATAGAAGACGATTTTTCCGTATATCCATACTGGCAATTTTTTTCCATTCCATTTCCATTCCACACTAAAAATCTTCCATTTTATACTAAAATTTTCTTCCATATTCCATTCCATACTTCCATACCAAGGTAAGTTACTAAGTTTAGACCGGAAGCTACCCGTAATTTGTATTGTATTTTTGCAACGTTAAGCGTACCTTTGCAAGTAGTTGCTTGCAAACGTAAGTAGCATAGAACGATGCATCTCATCTTATATTTGAAGCACTTTCGCAATGAGCTGCCTTAAAAATTCACTCAGCAAGAAAATATTAACCACTCAATCAACAGACCATACGTTGATGGATATGCACTGGGTTTAGTGATTGCAAGTTTAAAATCACACAAACTATGAAATTTGGATAGCCAAACTGCCAAAAACATTTTACAAAAATACCGAAAAAAAGTTTAACCCCCCCCAAAAAAAAACATCAAAGAATTAAGCGCAATCGAGGATAGAAAAGTAAATACAATGGAAAAGTTTTGTCACTTGACAAATTCAGTGCCGTTGCTACGGAGGACCAGGGGGTTTTACCCTCCATTTTGTTTCACTAAAATTGCGTTTTTTGGAACATCATGAAGGCAGGGGTGTCCAACTTTTTTCAGTTACGGGCCAGATTTGCTGTTCCAAAAGTTTCGCGGGCCAAAATTTAGTTTTTGGGATCCTTATTCAAAAAGAATAGTTTTTTTGCCCAAAATTAGGTGAAGACAAAAAAGAGGTCTTCAGCCCACCACTTCCGATGGGTTTAGTGGTGTTCTCCAAAGAAGAAATAAAATAAAAATCAAGTACTCGCATCTGTAACTCACAGTATCGTGTCAGCTCTTAAGGATAAATTAACCAACCAATGTAGGAAGTTTAACGCGAGCCAATTCAAAACCTTTGGCGGGACACAAGTGGCCCGCGGGCCGCGTGTTGGACGCCCCTGATGTAAGGTCAAGAAAGCAGACAATGTTACAAAAAGGAATAATAACATTCAATCCTACCTACTTGATTAAAGTTACCCACATGAGCAGTATATTAAAGTTTTTAAATAACGAAAATTTAGTGGTTCAAGTTTCAAACACTAGGGGGCACATGACAGAAATTTCCTCGTTCGCTTAACGATTTTTTTTTAAGAGGCGCTACCGAACGAAATACTCGCTAAACGTAAGAGGTCATTTTTGCACGTGTATGTAAAGCCTTGCGAAATCCGTTACGTCATTCTTTATCGCTAAATTTCTTCGAGCGATTGCGGAAAGCAGTTCGAGTAAAAAAACGTCACATTTTCCTCGCCAACTTAAAGAGGATCTTGAAGCACTCTTTAAGCGTGCGAGAAATCTTTTTGGTTCAGAAATTTAATGGCGAAATGTTGAAAACTTCTAACTCATGCGAATTTTCGCTGAAAATTAATTCAAATCGTCGCCATGTTTGCTATTAGTCGGCTAAAAAAAAGCGAATTGCATTGAGAACCATTTGCTGTTTCGATTGATAAAGAAATGCTAAGTAGTGCAAGTTGACAAAAATAGTAACACACTCCTTTTATAAGAATGATTTTCTAAAACACGAGGCTCATTTTTGCTCAAAATTTAAGAACAAATTAAAAACACTGCCAGCCTCGGCAGCAAAACAAACCGAAAAAAAAAAAATTCAAACTAATCAAAGAAACTAAAATTCGCGCTGATTCAAAACGATAAAATTTCAGTAATTTTCTTGTGTTTGCAAGCAAAATTGCAACTATTCAAGGTTATAAAGCTCTGTTGCTCTGCGCAAGCAATTAAGAAATTTTTTCGGCAGTTGTTCAACTTGAAAAAAGCTTGCTTTTTTGCTTTTGCAATTTTACGATGCTGCAAAAGCAAGAAAAAAGCCTTCACTTTTAAGTCTTAAGCAGACAGAGCTATAGGAATTAAACAGTGTTTCAAACATGCCCGCTAAAATTGACATCGATGCTCTCAAATTTTTTACAAAATCAAGAACAAATGAGACTGAATATTGGTAAAAAATTAAAAACAGCCAGTCTAAACTAAATATATTTACCGGTTCTAAAAAGGAAGTGTGGTTCTACTTGCTCACTTTTGAAAACTTTTAAAACCTTAAGGCCTAAAGTTACTGTTAACATATGAGTTTACCCAACAACAACCTCAAGGGCGCTTTACTTCATTTAAAAAATTATAGTATGGAGAAAGTTGTTCTTATTTTACATTGATCCAAAAATATAACTAAATTCTGTCGTTCATTTACTAGTTGTTATCAGTTGAAGAATTTGCTTGCGTAGAATAATCACGCATAGCTTAAAGTATCTATTTCCATAACAATGCAGTACATAGAATACGCTTGAACGCATTATTTTGAAGTAGAAATGCATCTGACGTCACAATGAGATATCTATTACGGAATAACAAAAGTTACAAACATCTCGCAAAGAAATTCGAGCGAGCCGTTTTAACGTGTGTTGGGCGAGACGGCTCAGAAATGGCAGTTAGTCGACGAAGATTTTTTGCTCGTTAGCGCTTTTTAGGGAGCGAGAATGGCCTTTACGAGCTCGCTAGCACGTTCTGTCATGTCGCCCCAGATTTAACATCCAAGTTTACACTTCTGAACCTAATCAGTAATAGGTCATCACGTGCTAATTACGCTAGTCATATCAATTTCAAAACCATGAACGTGTGCATCGTATTCAATTCAAAGTATTCGAAGCCCGAAGCCATTGTTTCTCAAACTATGAGTCAGGATGCACAACGGGCCGCTAAGCGCTTACGGATTTAGTGGCGGAACTACAAGGACACAGGGGGCTTCAGCCACTCCCAGCCAAGTCACTTAAAAAATTTAACTCAAAATGCAAGCGTTTAAACGTGTGTTTAAATTGACTTGTGGGTAAAGCAAGGACTGAATGGGCTAAGCAATTTAACTTTTCTACTGCCTTCTAAAAGCGGGCGAAATGTGATCCAAATGACGCTGAAACAGTTATTTTTCTCGAAAAGTCAAAAAATCACACAGCGACAAGGGCTTCGCCCCCAGACCACCGTTTATACGAGATGATAGAGTTGCAGCACTTTGCTCAGCTAGCCACTCAATCGAGGCATTTTTCAAACAAAAAAATCTTTAACTTCCAAGCCCCTCCTTAAGCAAAATCTTTGCTGCAAGCCTGTTTATGGGTGTGTCGTAGAGTAGAAATGTAGACCAACAAAGTCGTTTATTTCGAGATCAGCCGTTTTTGTTTTTTTAGAGTACACTTAAAGTTGCTTAGGTCGCAGTCACTGCTGCAGATAGACTTTTCAGGTGATTATGGGCGGGAAACGAAAGGAACTAAGAAACGCTACCGGACTTGCATGTCTTTTTTTGACATGATTACAGAAGTTTAAAATTGCGCATAATTTGCCTCCGTACAAGATCAGTTTTAATGTGCAAAAGTTTGGTCTATTTTCGTTCTTCTCACTTTGTTTGCTCTGGCAACAGCATTAGATAAATTGTCATTCATTCTCAAAACAAAAATCAAGCCAGTCAGCACTAATGCAGCTGCAAATTGCAATGAACATATTGTATGATCTGATGATGCAATGCCTACACTGTTGGCGCAATGTTCATGACCGAATTACCCTGTTAATTCGACGACAGATGATTAGCTGCTAAACGCTTCCTAATATTTTTAGTTATCACTATCCGTATATATTTTTCTGTAAATGCCATTAACCCTTTAAGGGACAATGTAACATATGCGTAACATTAAGAATAATTGCAATTGTGCTTAATATGTTTTATATTTTTGAAAGTTTCAAACTTTGTTAAACATTAAAAGATACAAAGTTATCACAAATATTAAGTTTGATGACAACACTAAACTGTTTAGTTGTCAAAATAGGTTGAGTAATTGAGTGAAAATTCAGGTATGTAGGTGTTGTGGGTTGAAGTTAGGTTGCGCAGCTGGTATGAAGTTAAACTTAGGTGTTTTGGTTGAAAACAGTCTTGTACGCCTCAATGAAACTCTCCAAATTCGATTCAGCTTCTATGAGTTTTGCAGCTAGGTTGTTTTTAGGTTTGATTTTCATGTAACATATATGTTACATTGATCCTTAGCGGTAATTGTGCTGATTTATAAGAATTATGCCTTGTAGGCCGGTTAGTCAAAAAGTAAAGTCATATATATTGCACAATGGTGGGCAGTAACTAGTTACAATTGTAACTAGTTACTTTTTTGGTAACTGTAACTGTAACTTCGTTACTTTTTTCAACTGTAACGATATTTGTAACTAGTTACCAGTTTAGAGCCCTAAAAAAAGCTACAGTTACAGTTACTTTTTGAACTACATGCTTTGAAGAAAATTACAGATTTTTTATGAATTCCATTCAAAATAATTGTATTACACTGGCAACACAGGACGCACAGTCGCATGTCTGATACACCATTCCTTTTATCCATATTTTCTTCACTGTGTTCACTGGAATATACACAGATACATGTGGTTGCTGGTTAAAGTGAAGGCAGTGATAGTTTTCCAACTTTGCTTTCTGGTGATTGAAACTGTTTGGAGATTCAGTGCTGAATAGGCCTACTGCACAGCTATACGTGTACTAAGAATCAGTGTTAGTTTGCAATTTCAATATAATACTACCCTGCCATCTAGTGCAGCAGTGGAGAGACTATTTAGTTTGGGTAAAGATATCTCAAAACCAAAATGCTGTGGGCTCAGTGACGAACTCTTTGAAATATTAGCCTTTTTGAAAGGCAATTAACTGATTTCTGTTTTCAAAATTTTTGTAACTGTCAGTGCATATTTTTAGATCTTGCTTGTCCTTTTTTCTTTGCATTCTTACACAAATGCGACTTTGAAAGTTGATGCATGAAATTTAACGCTTTGGCAAAACTAAATTTTGTGACAAAGAAACATCCTTGGTTTGGTCTTAATATACTTTTGAGACAAACAGACATAATCTGGCAAGTGCCGACAGGTGTGTTTTTAGTCCAAATTTTTAATTACTAAAAGTAACTGTAACTTGTAACTGTAACTAGTTACTTTTTCAAATTTGTAACTGTAACTGTAACTTAGTTACTTTTTTTGCCAAGTAACTGTAACTTGCAACTAGTTACTTTTAGAAAGTAACTTGCCCACCACTGATATTGCATAATACTAAATAATGAACTAAAATAAGAATCTAGCTTTAAAAGTAAAGACTTTTAAGCAGTGTAGTAAAAAAAGTTCGATTCGTCTCGAACGTGTAATATCTCTAGGGCCTAGGCTAAACTTGCAACCAGCTACTTTTTGCTAAACTTGTAGTCAGTTACTTTTCAATGATCAAAGCAGATAAATGCCAAAGATGTAAGCTTTGCACCAGCATTAAAAAGACATCACTCACAAACAATAAGTGCCTGGAGTGCAATGTCCACCTTTGTTGTGTGAATGGAAGAAACTGTTTTCGGCTATATCATGCATCACTCTGAATTGTTGTAATTGTAATTATCAACAGTGTTCTGTCTGAGATTTTGTCCAGGTGCTCATCCTGCGCAATAAATAATAAAAAAAAAAAGTAAAAACGTCCTGCTAGATGGTACAATTTGTTTGCAAATGTGTTAAAAAAATTTAATAAATTCGACAGAAATTGGAGATTACTGCGCCCTCTGGTGGCAAATGTTAGAAATCTAGTGACAACAAAACTTAACCTTGAAGATTAGCTTTTTATTAATAAGTTCTTGTTGTCACATGGTCTTGTCTATGGGCTTGATTATCTTAGAGATAATGGAGGAAATATTTACCGCTAAGGGACAATGTTACACATATGTTACATACTGCAAAATAATAAATAAACATAAAATTATATTTTTGTCCGTGACAATAGCTTTAAATGATTATTTTATGGATTGAAAAACCGTTTAAGCTCAAAAATTTAGTTTACTTAAGTTCTGTCCCTTAAAGGGTTAAGGAAATCCAGTATGGAATTGGTATGAAAATATGGAAGATTGTCTTCCATTCCATTCCATTCTGGCATCTTCCACATTCCATACCATGCCCTGCCGTAACATTGGCAACCCTGCGTTTCGAACTTCTGTTGCATCAGAAAAAGGATGACTTTGCAAAATATCTGCAAAATAAGCAACGCGATGTTCAATAATTATCAAACATTGGGTTACCTATTACTGCAAGGTATTGTTTAACGTCATCCTGTTTTGATGCAACGAAAGTGCGAAACGCAGGGTTGCCAATGGTACGGAGTCCAAGAGACTAAATCTCATTTTTTGCGGATAAGGAGAATAGTAACGTAAGGAGTCTGGTAACGTAAACACTAGCTTTTGAAGATCATAGGCGTAGCCAGGATTTTTGATGGGGGGGCAAACCACAAACTGTATGCAATGACGTCATCAGAAATTCTTGAAAGAGGAATGATTGTGGGACAAAAATGTCGTAGATTGGAAGATTTGAATTCGTGGCCTGTTTCGGCACTTGACCAGGATTTTGCTTAATGGACAGAGCTTGAACCAAAAGGTAAAAAGTGAAAATGTTTGAACTGAGAGATGCGTTGAGTAAACTAGTGTAACACAAACGTTTCACGGACGGGGTTGTGTGGGTTTCGCCCCCGGCAGCTGGATGATTTTTGTAATTCTTCGGAAAAAGAAGCTATTTTAATGCGATTGGATCACATTTCTTAAGTGTTGAGAGCCATTTAAAGATTTTGCAAAAGTTACTTTGTTTTAAACATATTAGTAAAATTAATGCTCTTTGAAACGAGGCATAGAAATTAACACTGGAAAAACATAATTAAACTGGCAGCGTAAATGGGATATTGGAGGGTGGCTAATGGTGAAATTTCAGTTATTTTATTCCAAGACAGTAATCATCAAATTTTATAATGCGAAAAAACCCACAAGTATTAGCCTAATTGTTCTGCATTTTATTGAGAAAAATAATTTGGCGGAGGGACAAATGGAACAAGATTTGAGAAAAGTAATTGGTAATTAACTAAATTTAATGCCGAAAAGCCTCCCGCCTCCCTATTCTCTACATTTTGTTTTGATGAAAATTACATTCAGAATTTTGCATTTTTGGAAGCGATCAAACTTGATTGTTTATTTTTAACTGTTTTTCAAAGTGTTTTTGATTTGTAAATTTTATATTCGACAAATGTTTGCCTCCTCCTTCCCTAAATAAATCTAAAATGTTTCAAAAGTGGCTACCCATTTTAGTATAACGTCCATATCTCGGACTGCCTCAGAACAGCGTTAACCTGGCATTTTTGTTTTGTTGTTGTGCATTTTTGTCTACCCCCTTGTCATGCTACTGGTTAAAGTTAAGGTTGGGTTGGGATTAGGATTCAAAGATTTGGATGAAATTGACTGAAAAAAAAATCCCAGAAAAAGTTCTGTAGTTTCGACAGACCTTTCTTAACCGTTAAGTTCGGAACTTTTATTATCAGAAGCAGAACCACGGGTAGAATATGTTTTTCCGAATTACATTTGGGGTGAATTTTCCAAATCCAAAGAGTTTTTTGAGACTGTGTTGGGGGGTGACGTTATCATTCAGCTTGAGTTAAGTTTAACTAATTTCCAAATTTGATTTGCGTTTTACTGTATCATGACTTATTAACTGTAACACGTTGGTCTATTGAACAAAAAAGTCTGTGGTTCATATCCTGGGCTGGTCATATTCGACGCAATGACGTGTAGATGATAATTAGAATGAAACAGTGAGGAACAGCGCCGTAATTAAAACACCACACAGTTGTAGAAAGATTTAGCTGTAATTGTTTGGCGTTTCAAAGACCATGAATATTTTGTTTTTACGTACAGAGCAAATGGTTGGCTAGGAAATAGTGTTCGTTTTACGCGCTCAACGGGTTACAACGATTTTTGGCCAGCTCAAAACTAACATTGTTTAGACGTTTATTGGGACTTCCGCGACGCTTTGCGCCGGAAGTCCCCATGTTTTTTTCCGTGAAAAATTAGGAATTCATAAGCAAAGTTTGAAAACGCTCTAACTTTGAAACGGTTTAAGGTAGAAACTTGAAATTTTGATCTAGATGGGACACATACGAATCATTCTTCGTGCAAATTTTGGAGGCATTCGGTTACGTGATACGGGTTTCCGAGCCAAAAACTGAAATGCCAATTGTAAGTTTAAACAGCTGTAGCTCAAAAATTAATGGCACTAGGAGAATAAAACTTTCAAATTTAAAAGCGTCTGGGCATGCCCTTTTAGCTGTCAAAAATAAATTATGACGATTCCGACACTTGTTTTTTCTTTCTTTCTTTATTTATTTAATTAAGCACATCACATTATGGGAACAAAAACTTCGAAACCACTAAAGCTAGAAACTTGAAATTTGGACAGATGATTAGTCTATAATAAACTTGCGTCACTGCAATTTTGGAGGCGCTACGTCACGTGGTTTGGGGCAGATGCACCCTAAACTTGTGACAGCAAAGTTTATTAAGTGATTTTAGTCAGGCAAGCGCGCGTGCTGCTGTGGCCGAATGGTTAAAGGCTCCAGTGCTTGGAACCTAAGATCTGGGTTGAATACTCTGGTTGATCATTGCTTTTTGTCAAACCAACATTACTAGATTGAATCTAGCATATTAATTTTTTTTTCGATTACGACAAAATCGTTTATAATATTTTTTGTTTCACGCTAGATATGATCAGAGGGTATCAGGTTTCATTCTCTGTGAAGACGTCCCAAAAGTCAGCTTTTTAAGACCTCAAGCTAGCGCGGTAGTTTCTTTTGCTATCACTAGAAATTTTAAAGACAAAAATATTTTGGCGTACTTTGGAGGTAGTCACCTATGCTGGTGTGCTGCCGTGGCCGAATGGTTAAAGGGACCAGTGCTAAACCTAAGACCTGGGTTCAATACTCTGGTTGGTCATCGCTTTCATCAAACCAAGATTATATTGACTCTAGCATATTAATTTTTTTATCCAATACGACAAAATCGCTTTCATATTTTTTCTTTGACACTAAGTTTGATCAGACGGTCTCAGGTTTCATTCTCTGTGAAGACGCTCCAAAAAGCACTTTCTTAACACCATAAGCAAGCGAGCTACTTTCATTGGGTGTACCGTAGAAATTTCTAGGACAAAACTATTTTGACATAATTTGGGGGGACCAGCCCCCCAAACCCCCAAATGGACCCAAACAAATATCAGTTTTTTTGACGGCTTAAGCTAGGGTGCTACATCTTTGATATTAAGCGACAATAAAGAGACAAACACCCTGATGTAGTTCAGGGGTACCACCCTCTCGGGGACCCCCAAACTGCCACCCTAAATATTACTTTTTTAGACGACTTAATATAGGGTGCCAGTGTTTTTTGATATCAGTAGACATTTAGGAAAAAAATATTTTAACGTGATTAGGGGGTACCACACTCCTCGAGGACCAACATGGTCCCCCAAATATCAATTTTTTGAAGGACTTAATTGAAGGTGCCAGTGTTTTTTGATATCAGTAGACATTTAGGAGAAAAATATTTTGACATGGTTTGGGGGTACCACACTCCTCGGGGACCCCACAAAATGGACCCCCCAAAAATCAATTTTTTGGAGGACTTACTTTAAGGTGCCAGTGCTCTTTGATATGAGTAGATATTTAAAAGACAAGTACTTTGACGTGGTTTGAGGGTACCACCTCCCCTTGGGAACCCCCAAAAATCAATTTTTAATTGGCTCAAGCTAGGGCACTAGTTTTTTATGGATATCAGCACATTTCTAAGAGACGAATCTTTTGAAATTGTTAGGCGTATTACCCCCGAGGACCCCCCAAAATGGACCCCCCAAAAGCTAATTTATTGATTGGCTCCAACTAGGCCAGTTTTTTTGATATCAATACATACCTAACAGACAAATATTTTGACATAGTTTGGGGGTGCCAACCCCCCTCGGGGACCCCCCCAAATGAACCCCCAAAAAACAATTTTTGAACGACCTAATTCACGGTGCCAGTGTATTTTCATATCGGTAGATATTTAGAGGCAAATAGTTTGACAGAGTTTGGGGTTACCACCCTGCTGAGACCCCCTTCCGAATGGACCCCCCAAAAACCAATTATTTGAATGGCTCAAGCTAGGGTGCCAGTGTTTTTTGCTGTCAGTACATATTTAAGATACAAATATTTTGGCGTGGTTTGGGGGCATCGCCCCCTTTGGGGATCTCCCTCAAAATCAATTTTTTGAACGACTTCATTTATGGTTCCAGTTTTTTTTGATATCAGCAGGAGATATTTTGGAGACAAATACTTTGACATAGTTTGGGGGTGCCGCCCCCCGGGGACCCCCCAAACAGACCCCCGAAAATCAATTTTTTGATTGGCTCAAGCTAGGGAACTGGTTTTTCTTTTTTAATCACCACATATCTAAGAGACGAATGTTTTGACATCATTTGGGAATACCCCCTGGGGACATCCCCCAAAATGGACCCATCAAAAAGTAATTTTTTGTTTGGCTTAATATAGGGTGCCAGTTTTGTTTTGATATCAACAGACACTGAACACACAAATATTTCAACATATTTTGAGGGTGCCACGTCCCCTCGAAACTCCCCCAAAGTGGACCCCCAAAAATCAATTTTTTGCATGACCAAATTTACGATGCCTGTGTTTTTCATATCAGTACGTATTTTATAAGCAAACATTTTGACCGAGTTTTGGTGTACCACCCCCGACGCCCCCCAAACGGACCCCTAAATATCAATTTTTTCAACGACTTGAGCTAGAGTTCTAGTTTTTGTTTGATATTATGAAACACTGAAGAGACAAATACTTGGACATACTTTGAAAGTGCCACCCCCCGAAAATCCCCAAATGAATCCCACAAAAATCAATTTTTGAACAATTTAATCTAAGGCTTCAGTCTTCTTGATATTAGTAGGTATTTGAACGACAAGAAATTGACATAGCTCGGGGGTACCACCCCTCCGGAACCTTCCCAAATGGACCCCGAAATTTAATTATTTTGAACAACTTGAACTAGAGCGCTAAATTTTTTTGGGTATCATTAGATATTTAAAAGACAAACTTTTTTACACAGTCTGGGGGTACCAAACATCTATTCAAAAAATCACTTTTTAAAGCTAAATTTAACAAAAACTTTAAAACCATCAAAGCTAGAAACTTGAACCTTGGAGATATGATAAGTCTATATATGAAGTTGTGCAGCTGCATTTTTGGAGTTGCTACGTCATGTGGTTTGTGGCAGACGCACCAAAAACAATAACGAAGTTTAATACATGATTTTAATAACTGATTTTCGTCATGCATACACATGTGCTACTGTGGACTACTGCTTACAGGCGCCAGCATAGGAAACCATTGTGATTGAATAGACCTTGGTTCAATCATCTAGTTGGCCATCGCTTTTCTAATTCCAAAATCATATTGAATCCAGCACATATTTTGATTAGGACAAAATCGTTTTTAAATTGTTTATTTTGGCATTAGATATGACCAAAGAGTATCCGGTTTATTATCTATAAAAATTCCCCCAAAGTCAATTTTTTAAACGGCTTAAGTTAGGGTGCTAGTTTTTTTGATATCAGTAGATATTTAACTGACGAATACTTGAACATAGTTTGGGAGTACCCTCCCCCCATAAACTCCCAAACGTCATTGCATTGAACGGCTTAAGCTAAAACTCCAGTTTTTTAGACATAATATGGAGGTACCAGACCCCCGGAAATCCCCACGTGAACCCCACAAAAATCAATTTGTTGAATTTAAGCTAAGGCTCCAGTTTTTTTTACATCTAAAGATATTTAAGAGACAAAATGTTTGACATGGTTTTGAGCACTCCCCTCCGGAACCTTCCCAAATGGACCCCCCAAAATCAATTATTTTGAACGGCTTGAGCAAGGGCGCTAGTTTTTTTGCACATCAGTAGATGTTTAAAAAGGTAACAACCTCCAAATGAACCTTCCCGAAAATGTTTTTTTAAAAGCTACATTTACCAATTGATTTTAGTCAGTTGGGTTCATATGCTGAGCTGGCATACTGATTAGAGGCGCCAGGGTTTAAAATTGTCGTGAATGAACTGAGCTGGGTTCAATTACTTAGTCGGACATCGGTTTCACCCAAACCACAAATGATTTAAAATCCACATTTATTTTTTTCATGAGACAAAATCAGTTTGTTTGCATTGCATACGACTGAGTTTTATGGAAATATCGGTAACCTTCAAAGTATGAAGGGGGCAATGATGGTGAAATGAAACTGGCGGAAGTCCCGTATTATTTTCCCGCGGGAAAATGAACATCTAGTATTGTTACGTATGTTCAATCTTCGCTTTCTGGAGCCGCTATTGAACTTTTAAGCAAAGAATCGCCCAATCAATTTGAATCTATTCCTAAACGTTTAGGCAGTAAAACATGATCCTGAATGTAAACGCCGCTTAAATGAATTAAAAACTTTGGGTAATTTGCGACCTTGCGTGGATTAGGATAATTTTTTGCGGATTGAAGGCAGGCTGGAAAATCCAGACTTGCCATTAGATTCTAAACACCCTTTGATTTTACCTAGAAGACATCCTTTGACTGGACTTATTGTGCAATATGAGCATGCGCAGGCTGGACATGGTGGTCCGGCATATACGTGAATGAAAACCTGCGAACGTTTTTAGATTATTCATGGCATTTCCGGAGTAAAATTTTACATCGCAAACTGCGGAAAATGAGCCTTGTTAAAAGCTAAACCGGTTCGTCAATTAATGGCAGATGTGCCATTGTGCCAAGTTACTGTTTGCAACAAACATTTTGAATTCACTAGGCTAGACTATTTAGGCCCTTATATTTTTCGACAGACTCGCAGTGACTGCAAAGCGTGGAGCTTGCTGTTTACGTGTCTTTGTCCACTTTGTTTGCACGTAGAACTGGTGACTAGCTTAGACCTAACCAGCTTTCTCTTTGCTTTCACTCGCTTTGTTAATTTGCAGGGTAGTGTACACTTGTTATTCGGACAATGCTTCGACATTCCGTGCCACATCAGATAAGTTGCCAAAAGTGTTGGGGTTTTCTGAATTTGTTAACTCTTTGCGAAAGTTCAATATAAATTGCATAAACATTCCTTCGTATGCTCCTCGCCAAGATGGTAGTTGGGAAAGCATGATGAAATTGTTTAAAACTGCGTTTAGTCGAGCTATGGAACAGACTCGCCGTAAACCGTTTCTGTTTGAGCTACAAATTTTTTCATTGATGCCATAAGAATTGTGAGTGACCGCCATACCTGTCAACTCTCCCGATTTCGTCGGGTGACTACCGATTTCGAGGATTTCTCCCGATCACCCAATCTCAACGAAAAATCTCCCGATATCACGATTTAGATCAAGATTTTTTGAATTTGAAAATGAATCAGTTTTTCGAAAAATTATTCAAGTTTGTTTGCGAATATTTGTTTTTTCTGAAAGGGAAAGAATACAATTCGACCCCTGCTTCGACTAATTTGATATTTTTCAAGAGTTTTGATTAGAAAATTAATGTGTTATCTTGCTTTCATGTAACGAGTAGCATCACTTCGAATTGTTAAGAATTTACGAATAACAATGGCATGCACAAACGGCAGTCTCTGGTACCGGTCATTGCAACTGTGAAGAGCTGAGCTCTTTTAATGGCGTCTGTTGGAGAAAGTGTTAGTACTAATAAGCGCAAAGGAGATGGTTTGCGAGAGGTGCAAGAAGAGGTGGGTAAAAGTAAAAAAACGAAGTAAAGCTTTGTACAAGTTTTGTGGTTTTATGGAGCGGAAGAAAATAGTCGATGAACAAATTTTCAGCAATCTTGATGCATTAATGAAATCGTTCCAGTGCATACCTCGCTCAAACGCATCTAGCGAAAGAACCTTTTCTATGGTGCGGAAGATCGTAACCAAAAGCAGAACCAGTTTACGCAATAACACTGTGTGCGCGCTTTTAAGTTGCAAATTACATTGTGACTGCATTGCTGCTGGCTTTAAACCATCCAAGGTACAGTTGATTGCTGCCAAAAAAGCCACACACAAATATAATCAAGCCCACAAGAGTTAAAGTCAGGCCCGTAAGTACTATAGAAGCACATGCTTAAGGTAAGAGTGGGGGGCGGGGGGGAGAAAGCTAGTTAAGAGGGGGGAAGCTAGCTAATTAATATACCACTATACGCGGACAACTGATTTTGTCTAGGCCGGGGCAAAAATTTTTTCTGGGGTGTTGCGAGTCTGGTTAAAGTAGACGTGGTTGAATGATATTTCACTTTTATCGTTCAGTATTCTTTGAAAATCTGCTGCTGCGCTGAATGTAGCATGACTTTTTACGCCGTGTGTCAGTAAAGTGTATGAAACAGTGCTGATGTTACCGGTCACCTGGTATCGCATACAAAATAGAAAGACTGCTTGGTTTAATTAGTCTGTCTTTTAGTAGCTAGAGCTGCTAGAATCTGAAATGGTAATGTCATCATTTTGATAATGTGTACTAACATTAAAAGATAACAATACTTATTCAAGCAGGAGGGAGATCTGGGGGGAGAAACTTTCCAGCTATTGAATTTGCTGGTAAGAAATCTCCCGATTTGGCATTTTCAAATATTGACAGGTATGGTGACCGCCACCTAACAACAGTTAGCGATCAGCCAAATAATTTGTGCCCCGTTACACCTTCGTCTTTTGTGCCAAATAATCAGCCAAATAATTTGTGCCCCGTTACAATAGTGATCAAAGCAATGATAAGGAAATAGTAAATTAAGGTTTAGGGCACCTCTTTATTACCTTACTGCAAGCAGTTTTGATTTCTTCAATCAAGCTGATTTCGAGCAGTATCTTTTTAAAGCTAATTTTTTCTTCCTGAAAAAAGTTCGCGAAACCGCAGAAAAATGTTCGTGGCTTGAATTGACAACAGATATTTTTTTTATTGTTTATTTTTTTGCCGTTGGTAAAAATACGTGTAAGGTTTGTTGAATGTAGCCTAGTGCGATGAGCAGGCGAAACTTGTCCCGTTTTTGACAACGAAAAATATGGTACGCCTATTAGAACGTCACGTGCGGATTCACATCGGAGAGAAGCCTTTTAAATGTTCATTTTGTGATAAATTATTTTCACAATCTTGGAGTTTAAAACGTCACAAACGGATTCACACTGAAGAGAAGCCTTTCAAATGTTCCACTTGTAATAAGTCATTTTCAGAATCTGGTCATTTGGAAAGTCACATTTGGATTCACGCTGGAGAGAAACCGTTTCCATGTTCGATTTGTGTCAAATCTTTTTCACTACCTGGGGATTTAAAATGTCACATGCGGATCCACACTGGAGAGAAACCGTTTTCATGCTCGATTTGTGATAAATCGTTTTTCCAACGTGGGAATTTAAAACGTCACATGCGGATTCACACCGGAGAGAAGCCTTTTAAATGTTCGCTTTGTGATAGATCATTTTCAGAATCTTGTTCTTTGAAAAGCCACATGCGGATTCACACAGGAGAAAAGCCTTTCAAATGTTCAATTTGCCACAGATCATTTTCAGAAACTGGTCCTTTGAAAAGGCACATGCGGATTCACACTGGAGAAAAACCGTTTTCATGTTCGATTTGTGTTAAATCATTTTCACAATCTTGGACTTTAAAACGTCACATGCGGATCCACACTGGAGAGAAACCTTTTAAGTGTTGGATTTGTGATAGATCATTTTCAGATTCTGGTGATTTGGAAAGCCACATGCGGATTCACACTGGAGAGAAGCCGTTTTCATGTTCGATTTGTGTTCAATCATTTTCACAACGTGGAAGTTTAAAACGTCACATGCGAATTCACACTGGAGAGAAGCCTTTTAAATGTTCGATTTGTGTTAAATCATTTTCAGAATCTGGGAATTTGGAAAGTCACATGCGGATTCACACTGGAGAGAAGCCTTTTAAATGTTCGATTTGTCGTAGACCATTTTCACAATCTTGGAGTTTAGAAAGTCACATGCGGATCCACACTGGAGAAAGCCATTTTCATGTTCGATTTGTGATAAATCATTTTCACAATCTGGGACTTTAAAACGTCACATGCGGATTCACACTGGAGAGAAACCGTTTTCATGTTCGATTTGTGATAGATCATTTTCAAAATATAGTCATTTGGAAAGCCACATGCGGATTCACACTGGAGAGAAACTTTTTAAGTGTTCGATTTGTGATAAATCGTTTTCGCAACCTGGGAGTTTGAAAAGTCACATGCGAATTCACACTGCAAAAAAACTTTTTAAGTGTTCAATTTGTGATAAATCGCTTTCAAGTTCTGGGAGTTTGAAATTACACATGCGGATTCACACTGGATAGAAACTGCTTTTGTGTTCGATTTGTGATGAATCACTTTTGGAATCTGAAACTTCAAAACGTCATATACGGGTTCAAACTGGAGAGAAGCCATTTTCATGTTCAATTTGTGTCATTCTCAAAATCTGGTAATTTGAAACGTTTTGTATTCATGTTCGATTTGTGTTAAATCATTTTCGAAATCTGGAAGTTTAAAACGTCACAAGCGTATTCACACTGGAGAAAACCGTTTTCATGTTCGACATATGGTGAATCATTTGTAGTGAATCATTTTAGAGTTATTTGTGATTAATCATTTGTGGTGAACTACACTGAAGAGAAGCCTTTTAATTGTTCGATTTGTGATAAACCGTTTTCAAAATGGGGGAATTTGGAAAGACACATGCGGATTCACACTGTAGAAAAAACAGTTTCGTGTTCGATTTGTGATTAATCGTTTTTTTGAATTTGGAAATAAGAAACTATACATGCGAATTCTCTCTGGAAAAAAAACTTTTAAAGGTTCGTTTCGTGATAAATCGTTTTTATAATCTGGAAATTTTTGATCACACTTGCGGATTCACTTTTAGAGAGAAACCGCTTTCTTGTTCGGTTTGTGATAAATCGTTTTTACAGTTTGGAATTTTGAGAAAATACTTGTTACAGCTCTATGCTGTGTTTACTTGCATGCGACCACAATATTACAGCGTAACTTTAGCCTAGCCACTCTATAAATACCTTTCAAAATTTTAAGGTTCTTGCTATCAGAACGAACTTTTAAAGCCTTATAGTTTTGATGAAATCAGAAAAAAACTGGTAGTATGGAAGTCGATTCTGATTGGTTGACGATCTGATGACGCAATTGTGTGGCTTTGTTTTGCGAAAAAATAAAAATTGCGAAAAGTTACTTCAACATTTCGTGTGAAAAAATAAATTAGGGGCGCAGCTGGTTATCGTTTTTTGGTGTCACTAGCTGGTTTTATGCCTGGCAATGTAATAGGTGGTAGTCTCGGTTATCTATACAGAGCAGACTTGAGATTTTTCAGCTAGATACAGTCGCCTAGCCTAGTTTAAGTTTAAAACGTCACAAGCGTATTCAAACTGGAGAAAACCGTTTTCATGTTCGACATGTGGTGAATCATTTGTAGTGAATCATTTTAAGAGTTATTTGTGATTAATCATTTGTGGTGATTAATCACCTATGCCCATATAGGCGGTTAGGTGTTACCTACCAGTCTGTCTAATCACCAACTTGATTAGAAAAAAAGTGACTGGAGGGCATTCAAAACTAGTTCTGGTATGTTGTACTGGTAGGTTCTGGCAGTAAGGTTATTTTCTTTATTGCCAGTATAATATTTACAGTATTTCAAATTAAAAAAGCTAGATGGCTGCTGCATTCAAAATTCAATCAAGCACTTATTTTTGAGTTTTTCGGTGAAGTAGCAAAAGTTTTAAAATAGTCCAAAAAAGAAATGTCACGAAAATTCACTTTCTGCTCTAGATCCTATAATACGAGGTCTGTTCAAAAAGTTCGTAGACTGAAGTCATTACACAAAATGTACTTTTTACAGTAGTTACAGGTCTGGGTCTCCTTCAAAGTACTCTCCTTCCCAACGCACACACTTATCCCAGCGGTATTTCCTCTTGCAGAAGCAGTCTAGGTACGCTTCTTTTTTAATGCCCTTGAGCTCCTTCGTCGCATTTGTTTTAATCTCTGGAATGGTCTCAAATCTTCTTCCTTTCAAAGGTCTTTTGAGCATGGGAACAAAAAGAAATCACATGGAGCAAGGTCAGGTGAGTAAGGGGGGTGGGGAAGAACAGTGATGGAATGTTTGGCCAAAAACTCACGAGTTCTGAGGGCTGAATGGGCTGGAGCGTTGTCATGATGGAAAAACCAGTCACCACTCCTCCACAATTCTGGCCTTTTCCGTCGGATGGCATCCCTCAGACGTTTCAAAACTTCAATGTAGTAGGTCTGGTTCACTGTGGAGCCTTCAGGAAGGTAATCGTGGTGGACAACTCCACTAGCATCAAAAAAAACTTCGAGCAGCACCTTGATTTTGGATCGAACTTGGCAAGCTTTTTTGGGTCTGGGGGATGTTTTGCTTGTCCACTGTGAAGATTGGACCTTTGTTTCCACGTCATAACCATAAACCCATGACTCATCACCAGAGGTGGAGTCGAGGACACAAGGCTCGAGGCCAAGGCCAAGGACACAAAAAAAATCCGAGGCCAAGGCCAAGGACTGCCTTTCCGAGGACAGAACCTCTCGAGGCCAAGGACAGGAATGCTCGAGGCCAAGGCCAAGGACCAAGGACACAGCCGCAAGTGTTCTCCAAAAAAAAAGGTCTTCAAAAAAGTTTTCCAGACAATCTCCAATTTAAAGCCGTAGCCAGAATTTTTGATTGGGGAGGCCTAAACCACAAATCACATGCAATGACGTCATCAAAAATTTGCCTGCTTTTCTCTTAACCAGGATTTTGCAAAGGGAGAGAGCCTCAACTAATATAGTTGAAAAGTGCAAATACGTAACTTTGGAGACGTTTTGAGAAAGCCAGTGTAACTCAAACGTATCATAGACGGAGGTCTGGGGGCGAAGCCCCCAGCTGTTTGGCGATTTTTGGTAATTTTTTGGTAAAAAAAGCTATTTTAATGCCATTGTATCACATTTTGCACATGTTTAGAATCATTTTAAAGCACTAAATTTTTGACATTTGAAAGCCAATTAGAAAAATTAAATTGTTTAATCCTCCTTCTAGTTGCAATTTAAGTTCAAAACACGTTTAACATCTTGCATTTTGGAGTTAAAGTTTAATTGTACGTGATTTGCTCCAGGTAGGGGGAAGTAAGGTGCATTGACTCGTGCAACATTTTAGCAGTAAATGAAAACCCACTCGAAGATTTTCCTTAGAGATTTTTGTTTTGACATGAAAATAGCCCGTTATAGAAGTGCATGTTTGGCCAGGCGGCCCCGGCTCCCTTTACTGAAGTTCAATGATTTGTTCAATCAGCATTTTCCATGGCTAATTTTTTAAAAAAGTATTTTGTGCGTAAAAACTGGCGAGGTGGAAGTGAATTTATGAATTGTTATTGAAAAATAGTGCAATAGATGGGTAGTTTCGCTTACTAACCATGTGTCAGGCGCGCTGCCAGAAATTCGCAATGGGGGGGGCTGTTTTGGGGTCTGGGAGCAAAGCCCCCAGCCGCCGGAGGCACGGGAGGTTCGGGGCGGAACCTCCAGCGCTCGCAAATTTTGCATTTTTTTGCAAATATAACTTAATTTTAGAGCTATTTTAATAAAAAATAATGCTGCTAAAACGTAGCATAGAAATTGCCAGCGCAACATGATTCAACTGGTTGCATTATCGGGCTATGAGGGAAGTGGCTAATGATAACATCGCAGTTCTCTTGTTTACATGCAGGTAAATCATAAAATCCTATTATTAAACAAAACTCACACGAAGTAATCTATTTCATCTGTATTTTACAAAGAAAAATAATCGGGGGGGGGGGCTAGTGGAAAGATATTTGAGAGAAGTGATTGGCAATTAAATAACACTGAGTAGCCACACCCCATCTTTATTTCTGTTATAATATATATAACATATAAGAGTTTATAAAATATTTGTTGATAAAACCTGTGTTTGGCGTTTTTACTCTAGCGATCAAATTTGATTGCTTATTTTTGGGTATTTTCTAAAGTTTTCATTGATTGGTGACTTTAATTTTTGACAAATTAGACCCCACTGAATGTATGTTTCAAAAAATGCCTTAAATCACTTTTTAGTCACTTCCAGCGCAAAAGACAGTCTCAGAAGAGCTATAAACGTGGTGTTTTTCTTATTCTGCTTTTTGGTTAACAGGCCAATGGGGAGGATATAGCTCCCCCCCCCGCCCCCAGCTACGCTACTGGCCATGTTATTGCCGATCCGGATTTCCATCGCGCTGGGCCCTTGGCACTTTGGAGATTTTCGCAATATCTTTCTGCCAAATGTAGTTGAAGACCATAAAAAGTCTTAAGATTTGAGCGCAGAGCCCTTAGCTGGTACTGCGCCGTAATGTGGTAAATCCGGCCTTGGTTAATGCATTACGTTCATAAAAAGGCTAGATGTGATCCTGAGATAGCAACTTTTAGGATGAAAACTATCCATTTCTTCCAGATTTACGTTTAAAATGGCTGGCAAAAATTGATTTTAAGGGGTCTCGGGGCCCTTGGTCTTCAGTATTGTTGTTTGCTACTGGTGTAAACGAAAAACGCTAAAAAGAAACTGAAACTGAAGAAACAATAGGCTTTTTTGTCACATTTTTGTCATTGATGAAATTTCAATTGGGGGGGGGGGGGAGGCCCGCTTGGCTAAGCCTACGCTCCAATTGCGCAAAATAAAAAAGGTATTTACAAATTTTCTGCGAGGTTTCTGGCGTTTTCAACAAAATTTCAACTGTTCAAAAATAGTGCTGTCCTCGAGCCGAGGACAGGGCAATTTTCGAGGACCTAAGGCTTCGAGGCCAAGGCCAAGGACTTGAGGCTTCGAGGCCAAGGCCAAGGACTTCAAAATGTGTCCTCGAGGACGTCCTCGAGGCCAAGGACGTCCTCGAGGACTCCACCTCTGCTCATCACCTGTTATGATCTTTGACAAGAATTCTTTATCATTTTCTGAGTGATCAAGCAAATCCTGACAGACTTGAACACGATGAGCTTGTTGATCACTTCTCATCAGACGTGGCACAAATTTTGCAGCAACGCGATGCATCTTGAATTCTTCCTTCAAAATGTGGTGACAAGAGCCTACCGAGATCCCATATTCTTCAGCAAGCTCTTTTACAGTCAGACGTCGATTCGCTCGCACCAGAGTGTTGATTTCATCAATGTGTGGGTCATCAGTTGATGTGGAAGGACATCCAGAACGCTCATCATCTTCAACAGACAGCCGACCATTCTTGAAACGTTTATGCCACCTGAAACATGTCGCTCGCTTCGTGGCAACATCATTGTAAGCCGTGTTAAGCATGGCAAACGTTTCCGTGGTAGATTTTCCCAGCTTGACACAAAATTTCACAGCAAATCGTTGCTCTTTCAAGTTATTCATTTTGAAAAAAATTTGTAAAACTTAAAATCCGACAAACTAAAAAACTACCCTTAGCTTAACTGAACATAACCAGCACTAAAATGAAGATATCTGCAATCAGAAAATGGCGTCATAATTAGCTGATCTCTGTGAACCTAGCGACACCAAGCGAATGCACCTGGAACAAATGAGAGCTGCGCAGTTCAAACAGTCTACGAACTTTAAACAGACCTCGTATAGTGCAGATACAAGATATTCCCGGCCCGTCGTTTATTTCATCGATTTACACCCTCAGTTTGGCGTTATGCTATAAAATGGTAAAGCAAACCAGTACAACATATTAAGACTAGTATTGAATGCCTCTTAGTCACGTTTTTTTGTTTAACTTGCTGATTAGACATAGTGGTAACAGCGAACCGATACGTGGGCGAATGTATAACTAGGCTAGGCGACTGTAATGCTGAAAAGTCTCTGAGTCTGATTTGTATATAACCGAGACCACGTCTACTACATTGCCTGGGTATAAAACCTGCTAGTAACACCAAAAAACGCTAACCAGCTGCGCCTGTATTTTACTTTTGAGGAAATATTGAACTTACTTGTTATGTCTAGGCTTGACTTCCATAGCATTCGCGAAACGCTAGCCACATAATTGCACCATCAGATCGTCAACCAATCAGAATCGACTTCCGTTTCATCATTTTTTCGGATTTCATCAAAACTATAAGGCTTTGAAAGTTCGTTCTTATGAAAAGGCCTTAGAATTTCTCAAAGTATTTAATGATATATTGCCTTCCTAATTTCTTCACCAATTTAGTGAAAAAGCTATGATTCGATGACGAATTATTCTCCATGTACTTTCGGTGCAATCACTAAGATTTTGCTTAAATTTCTATCTTTTGTTGAAAAACATGCTGCAAAGATTTATATTTCTGAAATGGTAATAAGTGCTAAGGAACATCTTGAATATGTGACGCCCCGCGTCTGAACAACGTCTCTGGCTTCGATCTTGCATACAATGCTAAAAGTTGCATCTTAAATTTTTTAATTTATCAACAAAACAAACCTATTGTTTATTGAAAGAGTTAGCGTTTTCAATTTGATGTCTGACGGTACTTCATTTTAAGTTTTAACACCACGCTATTGGATCCTTCGTTGTAGACGAGCAGTTGAGTATCTGAGATTGTGCATAGGAAGAGGTTATTGCGTCAATTCTTCTAATTTTTTATCAATTTAAAACAAAAGTAGTGTCATTTGTGTCATACGCCCAGTAGCGTACGCAGGATTTTAAAAGGAGGGGGGCAGAAAATTAGAGAAGAACAAAGATCTGAATCAGAAATTGTTCCACTCAAATTTAGTCCGATTTTTTTGCCCAAAATTAGGTGAAGAGCAAAAAAAAAGGTCTTCACTCAAATTTAGTCCGATTTTGAGCCCGAAGCCTAGAAGAAACGCACAGAACATACCTTTTGTGTGATCAAACCTTACGCCCAACTTACAAAGGAGGGGCCATGCCCATAGGCGTAGCCAGAGGGGGGCCCGCCCCCCCCCCCCACAATCAAAATACCACTAACGATAATAAATTATGACAACTTAGCCTAGCGATGTTTAGTTGCAGTTTTTTTCAATAATTACCCACATAACAGTAATTAACAATAGTATTAATGACAACAAGGGAGTCCCGGGGCCCCTAACTAACAACCAGGGCGCCCCTATTAACAACTAGGGGGCCCTGTGGCCCCTAACCGACAACTAGGAGGCCCCGGGACCCCTAACTGAAAACCAGTGGGGCCCATAACTGACGACCAGAGGGCCCCTAACTAATAACAACAGGGGGCCCTTGACTGACAAATAGGGGGGCCCGGGCCCCTAACTGACAACCAGCCCCTAACTAAAATGCTTATTGAACAAATTACTGAATTTCAATTGAAGGGGCTTGGACCCTTTGGCCGTACATGTACTCCTATAACTGGTTAACTTCAAGACTAACCAAAAATCTCTAAGAAAAATCTTCGAGTGGATGATTATTGGAACGACCGACGCTCGCGTCGCGTGTTCCTTTGTTTTTACTCGGCCATTTTCCAACTAACGAGTTCGAAATTTCAAACTTTTGCTTATAATTCGAGAACGGTTGGGTCTAGCTACATGAAATTTTGACAGCAGTTTGAGATTAATGAGTTGTATGTTTGTACACAATTTCGAGGCAATAGGTCACGTGACTTCGGTTTTAGAACCCGAAAACCGCCCCGCAAGTTTGACGTAAAAAAGCGGTCTCAGTCAAAAACGGCTTAAGTACGGCAAAAAATATTTCATAGGGTTATATGTCTCAAGATACCCTTTCATCCCAACCAACCCACTTTTGGCCGCGATGAGGTTAATTTTTTTTTTCCTTTTTTTCTTCCTTAATTTTGTACGCTCTTCTTCTCCTAACCCACAAAACATGGAAATCTAATTTTTGTGTAAAGTTGTTGAGCTGCAAATGCAATTTTTTCTCCCGAAATTTTTGGGGCAACTCCACCCGGAACCCTCCCGAAATGGGGCCCCAAAAATCAATATTTTAAAAGACTCAAGCTAGGGTGCTAGTTGTTTTTGATATCAGTAGATATTTAACAGACAAATATTTTGACATAGTTTGGGGGTGCCACCCCCCCCGGAAACCCCTCCAAATGGACCCCCAAAAATCAATTTTTTAAATGGCGCAAGATAGAGTTCTACTTTTTTTTTGATATCAGTAGATATTCAACAGACAAATATTTTGACATAGTTTGGGGGTGTGCCACCTCCCCGGGAACCCCCCCAAATGAAACCCCCAAAAATCAATTTTTTGAATAGCTCAGCTTGGGTGCCAGTCTGTGTTGATATCAGCAGATATTTAACAGACAAATAATTTGACACAGTTTGGGGGTGCCACTCCCCCTGGGAACCCCCCCAAATGGACCCCCAACAATCAATTTTTTGAACAGCTCTAGGTAGAGTTCTACTTTTTTTTTGATATCAGTAGATATTTAACAGACAAATAATTTGACATAGTTTGGGGGTGCCACCCCCCCGGAGAACCCCCCAAATTGACCCCCAAAAAATCAATTTTTTGAATAGCTCAACTTGGGTGCCAGTCTGTGTTGATATCAGCAGATATTTAACAAACAAATAATTTGACATAGTTTGGGGGATGCCACCCCCCCAGGGACCCCCCCAAATGGACTCCCAACAATCAATTTTTTCTACGGCTCAAGCTAAGGTGGCAGTGTTTTATGATATCAAGAGATATTTAACTGACAAATATTTTGACTCCAATTTTCTGGAGGTTCCATAATCAGATATTTTTGAATAATTGCTGATTTTATGGTAGACAAAAAGTACTTTTGAGCGTCACAGCATTAGCTATGCGTCGGTCGCTCACTGGGTTTGCTGGCAAACTCCCATCTTGTTATTTACTGCTAAAGTATTGCAGGAGGCAATGTGCCTTACTTCCCCTATGGACCAAATCATTACAATTAAAATTTTACACCATAATGCAAGATTCTAAACGTGTTTGGGTTAATTGCAAAAGGAGGATTGAACAATTAAATTTTTGCGATTGGCTTGGAAATGTTAAAAATTTAGTTCTTTGAAATGGCTATGAACTCGTGCGAAATGTGATCCAATGGGATTTAAATAGCTTTTTTTTCCAAAAACTTACAAAAATCGCCCAGCGGCTGAGGCAAAGCCCCCCAGACCCCCATAGCCACCGGCGGCTGGGGGCGGAGCCCCCAGACCCCCGTCTGTGAAACGTTTGAGTACACTAGGTTACTCGCACACGTCTCCTAAGTTAGACATTTGCACTTTTTAACTATTAGTTTTTGCCCTCTCCCTTTACCAAAATCCTGGTTAAATGCCATCAGGCTACGACTTCAGATCTTAATTCTACGATATCTTTGTCCCACAAACAGTTCCTTTTTTGAAAATTTCTGATGACGTCATTGCATGTGGTTTGGGCCCCCCCAATCAAAAATCCTGGCTACGCCTATGGCCATGCCTCAATTTTGCTTACTTTTCTATGCAATTTTACAATCCTTGCGACCCAAAGGGGGGGGGGGGCCATGGCACAATGCCCCTCCCCCTAAATACGCCCCTGCATACGCCACACTGTTACAATCAGTCGCTTGTCGCGCGCCAATAAACGCTGATTAACTCCTCCGTAAGCCTCTCAAAGATATAGGAATTTACAATGCAAACAGATTGACAGTCCCATCTCGCGACATTTAACGGAAGGAAAATACAAACACACGAGATTAGCGCACAGGGGTGAGTGCTATTTAATAGCATGTTAGTGGTGGCATCTAAAGTCTTAAAAGGGCATTCAGGACGTTTTTGTTAAAAAAATTTTTCTGCGAAACCATAGTGAAACAACTTTGGCAATTTTTTAGAATTTTTTCACACCAATTTTGATTCTTTTCGGCCAAGAAATCGTAAGATATTCGCAATTCTTTTTCCCCTTGGACTAAGGAGAAACGCTTTCTGAACATTACCAAACTGAAAGGACGTATGTCAAAATCGTTCCAAATGGCTGACTACATTAGCAGCTGTGGAAAAAGTAGCTTCGTAGGTACCTCAGAGTTGTAAACGGGCCGACTAGTTCAGGTGCGAACCCGAAAACTAATTTGAAGGCCGAATCATGTCCGAAACAACCCGAAAGTTAAGCTAGGTCTGAAAAACTTAGCAATGTAGCATAATTATTTTGATTTTATTTTTGTGCACCTAAGACGAAAAGTACGTCTCAGGCTGAAATTAAGCCCGAAGTTTTTGTCAACTTTGGGCCCGAACCCGACCCGAAAAGCCTGGCCCGACTTACAACTCTGAGGTATCTGCTGATAACTGTAACAAACCTAAACGAAAAATGCTAACTAAAATGCTTAGCACTGAAGCTTACAATTTCATATTTACGTGAAAAACTAACCGGCCTTATCTGATCTTTAGGCCTGAACCAATTGCGCAATCATCGCATAAAACTTACTGGCTCACTAAAAACTCGAATCTTAGTCAAACATCTTGTCAGATACGATGCCTTATGCTTCAACAGACAATAATTTTTTCGGATAGGCTATCTATACGAAGCAATAGTCTCAATCTGCAATTGGCTATAGGCTACTACGCCTAAAGCACAAAAGCCTTATCTCATTCCGACTACTTAGCTGGCACTTAGCAGACAAAGCATACTAGGAAAGCATCTAACCTCTCTGAATTCAAACAGTAGCTGTTCCACTAAATTATTTGCAATACCTTCAGCACTCACCTAATTTCAAAAAGCCTGGTACATAGCAAGACTAGGAAATAGAAGTTACAAACTGATTTATTGCGCAATCTACTTAAAACAAGATGGCCGAAATTTGGATTCTAAGGGGAAAACATAAATTTTTTTCTCTTAGACTTTCTTAACCGGATGATTTGCAAGAATCGTAGTGGGGGTAATGTTGGTAAACATATTTTTTAAGATTTTTTTGCAATTTTTCAAAATTCGGGTTGAATGCCTTTTTAAAAGTTATTACCTTTTACTTGAATAAATAGACAAATTGCCTTTATATAGACGTTTAGACACTAAATTGACATGCTCGTATAGGGTGGCTGCTTGACTCAATGGACCTACTGTAATTATCGATCTTTGCAGATAGATCCATTGTCCTTCCTTTTCATAATTGCCTAATTGTGAACGTCTATAAAGGTATGTGTTTTGTATTATTTAAGGGCTGTTTTCAAGTTGGACTTAAACTGGTTGAGTGTAGATCTTTTTTATAGCTTCGTTGACTACTGTAGCTTAAGAATAAAAATGAAAAGTCGATAAAGTTTGCAGCCCTAGATCTAGGTTCAATTCATTGTGATACCATGTAACCATACAATCTTTATTAGTAGACTAGAAACTAGCTCAATTGCGCCGGTTTTGTCTTTTTTTTTTGTTCATGTTTCACTGACGCGATATCGCTATCACAGTCTCAGTTTCTGTCTGCTTTGGTTGCACTGTATGCTGGCAGGTAAAGTCAGTCATGGGCTAAGCAGCAAAATGTTTATACACCATAGACTCGATTAGGTTACTGCTGTGGCTTATACGTAGACTTCATGTATACGATATAGTTTGAATTAAACTTTGATGCAAGTTGTGTTAAGGCGGATTCACACGGAAGCCTTCAACGTTACCGTGCCGTCGCAGTTACGTTTAACGCCAAGCAGTGCCGTCGCTACTGGTGGGCCGTGCCCCGCCTAACGGATGCTTGTGCTCCACTCCTCATTTAGATTTACTCAAAATACTGTTTTTGGAACATCACTCAATGACAAGACAACACACAATGATGGAAAAAGAATTCAAACTACGTTCAAACAGAATTCTCTTTGGACGTTTTCTCGATTCTTTGCGAAATTAATGCTAAGCAACTGCTGTGTCACATAAATCTGACGCAATATTCCGTCTTATAAACACGCCTTTACGGATGTGTCGCGAAAGAGAGATGTAAGCCTGCAGAATCATTTCAGGTACTTCGGTAGTAATTATGACGTAAAACGATACGTGAAAACACTTTTTTTGTTCAAAGACCACCTATTTTGATTTTTAGAGCACAAACAAGATTTTGAGGTCGCAGTCAGTGGCGCCATAGGGTGGAGGGGCTTAAGCCCCCTTAGCCAAGTGACTTAGAAAATTTAACCGCAAAATACGAGCGTTTAAACGTATTTTAGACTTGACCAGAAGTAAGAAGGGGGGAAAGTTGAAGGTGCTGAGCAATTCTCTTGTTTGAAATTATTTCTGAATTTTAGGAGTTGAGTTATTCATACCAGAAATGGAACCGGTCAGGATTTTCTCGACCCAACTGGTAAATTTCAAAATCTACGCCGGTTGATTGGCCGGTCGCCTGGTTTCTGACCGGCCCGGTCAAACGTTTTTTTTTTTACAGAAGGTTTTTGTCCACTGTTCAATGTATCTAATGAAAAATTTTCAAAACGGGGACGTGTATGGATGAGGTGTTAAAATTTGTGACTTTGGACGGGGTCTCAAAAAAAAAACGCAAAAAAACTTGGCGTTTTTTGCAAAAATGACTCAATTTTAAGACCTTTTTAGGTTAAATTTCGGTTTGAAAGACATGTTTTAAGCAGCGGAAAACGTCCACAAAATAAGCATAAAGGAACCGGAGGGCACAAGCTAAATTATTAGACTTCGTTCTAATGATATTATGCGTTAGGCCAAGAACAGATGTTAAAATTTTTTAGCTATTGGTGACAGATTGCTTGCAATTTGCCGAGCAGCAAACAGCCAAACACTAAACCACGACATTGGCTAGAAAATATTCAAAATATAATGTGCCGTAGCAGTTTGTAGAAATGTTACTTCAGAACAAGCCATGACTAGTTAGATATAAAAAAAATAAGAGCTATGTCTTTCTTGCCCAGTGTAGAGTGTGATAAATTTAAGCTGAAAAAAACTTTTCAAAGCGGCAAGATTTTAGCACGTACTAAAAAATCTGAAATCTGCTCCACTTCTACTCTTAAGCTGATTAAAATGATGCTAAAATGCCAGATAGCGCAAGCCTCTTCCACATCCATGCTTCATTGGAATCTGATTACGCGATTTCAAGGAATATTTTGCAGTTTTTTGTTTTGTGCCGTGGCCCGAGGAGGGGGAGGGGCATGGCACATTGGCACAATGCCCCCTCCCCTAAATACGCCCATGGACGTGCCTGTGTTAATGGTCACAGCATGTGTGTCACAGCTTGAAAGCATTTAACAAGTGTTTTCAAAAGGTGTGGTTTGTTGATAGTGTTTTTTATAAAAAGTTTCATTTATGATAGAATATATAAGTATATTTCTGTTGGAGCGTAGATGTCTTTTAGTTGCAAGAAAGAAGAATTTGACCGGTGTTTCAACCGGCTTGACCGGCCGGTCGAAGAACCTCGACCCGACCGGTTTCCATCTCTGATTCATGCAGCTTCAAAAAGTGCAAAATGTGATTAAAATGGAAATGGCGTTAAAGTTGCAAATCTTTTGCTGCAAATTTGCAGAAACTGCCCAGCGGCTGGTGCAGGTCCCCGTTCACAGTCACTAAACATTTAATGACTACGTCCTGTCTGTGACACGCTTGAGTTACATTAGTTTGTTCGGCACGGGGCTAAATCAGGCAGCAGTTTTTTGGCAAAAAAAATTTACTTTTAGTTCACCAATCTTAGCAAAATCTTGGTAGCACGTTTGGTAGCATTCACAGCTGTAGATGGATTTTTCAAGCGACTATGGGTCGCAGGCGAAACGAGCTGAGAAACGCTGCCGACCTTATTTTGAAATTGCAAAAAATTGTAGCCGTACGATGTGAAGATTGATATTTATATCCAAATTTTAGTGCCCCCCCACTTTTGGCTAGTGCCCCCTCTTAGTCGTAGCCAGGGGGACGGGCCTCCCCCAATTGAAATGCTACAAATGATAAAAATGTCACAAAAAAGACTATTATTTCATCAGTTTCTATTAGCAGCTTCGCGTACAACAGTACACGCGTACAACAGTAATTAACAATAATATTGATCCAGGGGCCCTAGCCGCCTCAATTGAATTTTTGCCACCCACTTAAAATGGGCCCCCTACAATACTATTTAAGTGGTCCTCGATTTAAATAGGCCCCCAACAATAATATCGATCCAGGGGGCCTGGGCCTCCTCAATTTAACTTTTTGCCAACAATTTTAAATGGGTCCCTTACAATAATAATTAAATGGCCCCCAACAAAAATATTGATGTAGGGATCGAGGACCCCTTAATTTAATGTTTGCCAACCAACTTAAATGGGTTCCCTGCAACAATATTTAAATGGCCCCCAATTTCAATAGGCTCCCAACAATAATATTGATCCAGGGAGCTCGGGCCCCCTCAATTTAATTTTTGCCAACCAATTTAAATGAGCTCCCTACAATACTATTTAAATGGTCCCCAATTTATATGGGCCCCTAACAATAATATTGATTCAGAGGACCCGGAACCTCTTCAAGTTAATTTTTGCCAACGAATTTAAATGGGCCCCCTACAATGCTATTTAAATGTCCCCCTATTTAAATGGACCCCCAACAATAAAATTGATCCAGAGGGCCAGGCCCCCTCAATTTAATTTTTGCCAACCAATTTAAATTGGTCCCAACAATAATGTTTAAATGACCCTCAAATTGATATAGGGGGCCCGGGGCCCTTTCAATTAAATTTTTGCCAACCTCTTTAAATGGGCCTCCTACAATAATATTCAAATGGCCCTCAATTTATATGGGCTCCCAACAATAGTATCATTCCAGGGGGCCCGGGCCACTTCAGTTTAACTTTTTGCCAACGAATTTAAATGGCCCCCCTACAATAATATTCAAATGGCCCTCCAACAATAATATTGATCCAGAGGGCCCTGGACCCCTCAATTTATTGTTTGCCAACCAATTTAAACGCATAACCCTAGTGAAATTAAGGGTTTTTATCCTAAAGGTTGCTGACTCAGGCTCTCATCTAACCTTTTGATAAACGTAATGCAATAACCAGGAACGGATTTAACATATGGCATAATGCCAAGCGCCCCGCGCTAATATAAGACTTTTTTTTGGTCTTCACCTGTATTTGGCAGAAAAATATTACAAAAATCCCATAGTGCCAGGGGTCCAACTGAATGTAAATCCATCCCTGGCAATAACATGGTTAGTAGGCGTACCCGTCTATTGTACATTTTTCTATAAATCTCACCTCTACCTCGCCAGTTTTTATGCAACAAAACACTTTTGAAAAAAATTACCTACAGTAAGAGGTATGCACATTGAACAAATTTTTGAATTGCGAGAGCCTGAGCCCCCTGGCCCTATATGTAGTCTTATAACTGGTTGTTTTCATGACAAAACAATAATCTTCAAGGAAAATTTTTCGAGTGGATTGTTATTTACTGCTAAAATATTGCAGGAGGCAATGTACTTTACTGTCCCCTACCAGACCAAAATCATTTACAAAATTTAACCCCAAAATGCAAGATTTAAACGTGGTTTGCACCTAAATTGCAAGCAAAAGAAGAACTGAATAGCTTAATTTTTTCAATTGGCTTTCAAATGTTAAAAATTCTAGTTCTTTCAAATGATTCTGAATACGTGCAAAATGTGATCTAATGGTGTTAAAACAGCTTTTTTGTTCAAAAAAATTACGAAAAATCGCCCAGCGGCTGGGGGCTTTGCCCCCAGACCCCGTCAATGATACGTTTGAATTACAGTACACTTCTTTACTCAACACGTCTTTCAATGTAGACAATTTCATATTTTAACTATTGATTTAAGCCCTCCCCCTTGAACGAGTGCCTAGTTACGTGCCAGTAACAAACCAGTGCTTCTGATCTTTTATTCTACAATGTCTTTGCCCCCCACAAAAAATTCCTCTTTCAAAGTTTTTGATGACGTCATTTGCAAGTAATTAGTGTTTTGCCCCCCCCCCAATCAAAAAACATGGCTAAGCAAATGCGCCCCCTCACTTCATTTGCTCTGGCTACGACACTGACGTCAAGGTATTCTCACAGAAAATTTTTGCGGCGACGAAAGTAATTTTCTTGATTTCTTTCGTTGAGTTAAAATGTATTATCTCACCTCTACAATTTGTTGATAATTTGCAAGACTAGTAATCAAGTTAAGACACTGTTAGATCTGGACTCTCTATCTGATTCTGCAGGTAATTCTATCCCAATAATTGCAACTACAACAAACCTCCTGGTGCAAGAGGGGTTATTTATAATGTACCTTTTGAGATTACGAATGATGATTTGCTGGAATGTCAAACAGTTCCAGGTGATATAATATCAAGCAATTTAAATTGAAAGACGCGGAAGGCAAAATGACTGATACTAAAACAGTTTTGTCGCATTTTGATTGTCCCGACTTGCCCCCGCAGGTTCAATTGGGATATTTAAAATTTAATGTTAAACAGTACATCCCAATGCCATTGCGTTGTTTTAAATGCAATCGTTTCGGGCACATTGCAGAAAAATGTAGAGGGCTTGAGGCAAAGAACGGTGTGCAAAATGTGGCAAGGAACCCAACACATCTTCTTGCAGTTTCACAAATGTAATTGCAATGAAGTGTGCTAATTGCAATGGCAACCACAGTGCTCCAAGTAAAATCTGCCCTAAGTATTTACGAGAAGCTCAAGTACTTAAATATCAAACTGAAAAAAAATTAACGTATGCTGAGGCAAGTAGGAAATACAACCACGCTACCAACAGCCCAATAAACGCGGATGCTAGACAGCCTCAATCACTTTCTAACCTTAGAAAATTTCCTCCTCGTCCAGCATCAAATGGGGCTAGCCCCATCAACGCAAGGCCTTACTTGCAACAGGTCAAAAAAAACCTGCCGAAAATGATGTCACTCAAGCCCGCGTTGAACTTCATGAAAATAGCTGCGATGCTTTGCAGATTGATTCTGCAACTAACTTTATGTTTAGTAATCCGATATATTTTGTAGCTTTTTTGACAGGGGTCATTAATCAAACTTTGCTTGCAACAAAAGCTAACAAAGAAATTGATGTCTATCAAATTATTTCTGACTCGGCACGAAAACAAATGGGAATTCCCATTGACATTGAGCAGTTGAAATCCTTGACTTAATGGCGATTCATATTTTACAGGGGAATTGCAGATCTATTCGCAACAAAATTTTAAATCTACAAAGTTATTTATCCACTTTTGCTAATTTACCAGATATTTTATGTTTGCAGGAGACCTACCTAAACAAACAAACATTTTTTTTTAACATGCTACCAGTGATAAGAAAAGATCGAAGTAATGGAAAAAAAGGAGGAGGTATTTGCTTTTGCGTTAAAAACACTATTTCTTTTTCAGAAATTAGACTACCAGAGTGCAGTAAAAGTATTGAAATTATGGGGATCAAAGTAAGTAATGCGGCAATTTTTATTGTGTACAATCCTCCATCTAATTCACTTGACAAAACGTGTCTGTCATTCATTACCAAATTTCCTATTGTTATTATCTGTGGTGATTTTAACGCCCACCACAAGATGTGGAACTCTGGTACCCCAAATCAAAATGGTATCAGCTTGTTAGCCTTCATCGAAGAAAATGACTATTCATTACAAAATACTTCCATACCAACTCACATGGTTTTTAACGCAAAATTAAAATGCTTACTAATTGATCTCACTATTACTTCTCCAAGCATTTCCCACAAATGCAGCTTGGAGGTGACCAATATTTTTATGGGAAGCAATCACTGTGTCATTGACACTAAAATCAATATTAATGTTTCACATTCTTCACAACATTTGCCACGGTGGGCCTTAACGGGCAAACTGGGATGCATTTTACCATCTATGCGATTTAAATATTAATCATAGTTTAATTTCGGCTGACGTTCATGATTTTCACAACGATCTTACTTCCACTATCATGGACATAGCTAAGAGAACCATTCCCACAACAAAGCCATTTAATAAGGTGACGGTTTCGTGGTGGAGAAAGCTTGTAATTGCGATTAATTACAAAAAACATGATTTTAATCGAATGAAACGAACTCGCGACCCTCTAGACATCGTAATTTTTAAACGTGCTCGAGCCAAAGCTAAGTTAACTTTAAACGAAGCTAAAAAATTGCCTTGGCAGAATTACTGCTCTTCGCTTTCCTCAAACACCAAACTGGGTCAAGTTTTGTCAACATTGAAAAGGTTTAACAGGCAACAAACCGATACGCACATTCCTACGTTACATCAAAATGGCGTGACAAGCACCAATGATCAGCACAAAGCGAATATGCTTGCAAACCAATTTCATGCTGTTAGCAGCAATGACAACTATTCGAATGAATTTAAAAATAACCCAAGTAATTTTTCCTTTCAGCTAGCTCACAAATTATCGTTACAGGAATACCAATACAAGGAGTTTAACGCTCCTTTTTGTATGACAGAACTAAAGGATTCTTTTAAAAACTTCCAGCAATACTGCGGTTGGTGCTGATAACATTAGCACAGAAATGCTTTAAGCACATGCCCGAGCATTGTTTACAGACAATTTTGCTTCTCCTCAACAAAATTTGGTTTACAGGTGAATTACCGATGTGCTGGTTCCATTCCATAATTGTTCCATTGCACAAGCCCAACAAACCTACTAATTTACCTAGCTCTTACAGACCAATATCTCTAACCAGTCATTTATGCAAACTGATGGAAAGAATGGTTACGGTTAGACTTAGATGGTACCTCGAAAGTAATAATTTGCTTAACCAATATCAGTCAGCCTTTCGTGAACGCAGAAGGCTTCTCGATCAACTTGTGCGTTTACACGACACAGTGCATAAGGCACTGGCCAACCAAAGATCGGTTTTAGCTGTTTTTTTTTGACATCGAAAAAGCATACGATTTAGTTTATAAAGATATCTTATGCTAATAAAACTATTAAACTTGGGCGTCAATGGATTTATGCTAAATTTTATTGCAGCTTTTTTGACCAACAGATCTTTTCAAGTACGAATCTCTTCGGCTCATTCACAGGTTAAGCACTTACACAATGGTATTTCGCAAGGGAGTGTGCTAAGCCCTTTGTTATTTGCTGTCATGATTAACGACTTACCGACCTGCTTAAATTCCGAAGTTGCACTTTTTGCAGATGATGTGTGTTTTTGGGAAACTGATACTGATATTAAAGTTTTGAACAAATTAGCTCAATTCTCACTCAACAAAATTAATGCATAGTGCAATATCAATGGTTTTAAGATGTCAATTAACAAATCTGCAGCGCTTCTATTTACAAAGAAGCGTTTGAACAAACAAGTTTCTTTGATCCTAAACAATCAAACAATTGAAGTTAAACATCAATTTAAATACTTGGGCATTATTTTTCAGGAAAATGGTTTGTATAATGCACATGTTAGTTACGTGCATGGCAAATGTTTTAAACGTATTAATTTGCTTCGGATGTTAAAAGGAACAAATTGGGGAGTGTCAATAGACCCTCTTTTATGCATTTACAGGGCATTAATTTGTCCAATAAACGAATACGGAATGGAGATCTACTTTTAACTCTTCCGATTCAACTTTAAAACAAATTGAGAAAATTCAAACTGAGTGCTTGAGGATATGTGCTGGAGCAATGCGTTGCACTCCTATAAATTGTTTGCAAGTTCACTGCAACGAGATGCCGTCAAAACTAAAATTTAAACAACTACTGTATGTTTGAATTTCAGAGCTTACCTGGGAACATTTGCCAATCACCCTAACTCATCTGTCGTTCAGGACAGCTGGCAGGAGAGGTTTCCAGATAATCCTAGTTTTAGTTCTTTTAATATGAGAACAAAAGAATTCTTTGATAAACCTAATATGAATTTAAATACTATCGTCTTGCCCGACATTTGGCTGATTGACAAACCGGTTATTGATCTAAACATATTTTTTCTTTGCAGGAAAAATGATAATACTAATTCAATTACGTCTTGTTTTTCATATGTAATTAATACTGATTATGCGGATTTCACTCTTTTATTTACTGACGGTTCCAAAAGTCACCATGGCATCAGTTCTGCTTTCTTTGCACCGCAAACAAATACAAAAAGATCAATAGAGATTAATTGCCTTGGATCTGCTTTCTCTGCCGAGCTTTATGCTATTCTATCTGCTTTACATTGGATAGCCATAAATAGAACCTGGAAAAGCCTCATTGTAACCAATTGTTATTCTGTTTTACAGGCTCTAAATTCGAAGAAGTGGGGTAAGCACTATATTTTAAATAAAATTTTCGTATTGAATCACTATCTAACCAATTCTAATTTAAAAGTTACTTTTCTCTGGGTTTCTAGTCATTCCGGGATTTCTGGAAACGAAATTGCTGATAACTTAACCAAACATGTTTTCAGATATGTCGTACAATGCTCATCAAATGACGTTCAAATTAAGCGAGCCGAAAGTAAATTATCTTACTCAAAAGTCAAATCATTCATTAGGGATCATATATACGAGAAGTGGAATCGTCGTTACATCGCTTATTCCGCTGGTAGCCAATACAAATTTCTATTTCCAAATGTCCGAAATGTACCTTCGTTTCACTCAAAAGAAATTCTTAGACTTAAAACTGCTCATTGCTGCTTAAATCAGCATATGTGTAGAATAAATTGCCGTGACACTGGTTTATGTTCCAAATGCAAAGTTCCGGAAACTGTCCCACATTTTCTTTTTTGTTTGCCCAAATTATTCAATTGATCGTAATTTTTTGAAAAGTGCTGTGGAAAAATTAGGCCTCAACTTTGATTTGAAATCTATATAATCAAACAAGGTGGTGTATCCCCATTTTATTCAATATATTTGCTCCTCCAATCGCTTCATCTAAAATGTTACTGGCTATCGTTTAATCTTAATATACTCACTACCATTTTGCGTAACAATGAAATGTGTACATGTAATCACTTAAAAATATTCAAAGAGTTTATATATTCTTTCAAAGTATGAGTTGGCTTGGGTGAGGCAAAGCCAAGCAAGACTTATTGCACATTATTATAAAACGTTTTTCATTTACTTTTTAGGCTTGATTTTTCTCCACCGCAACCCATCTCTGATTTTGTTTCTTCTTTGTTCAATATATCGTAATTTATTAGTATATAGTCATGCATGTTAAGTTATAGTTGATCCTAAAAGCATTTTTAAAAGCACCTTTTCTCTAACAATGAGTGCCTAACAAAGTCATTTTGTTTACCTACTTCTTATAGTAAAAGTGTTTTGTATCTTATAGTAAATTACTCTGATAGATCTGTGCGTTTATATGAAATGCTAATATTTTTGTTGTGTTTTTCTAAGGTTACTTTTTGAGCGCTTCTGTAGTGATACCAGGCGCCTGCTGTCGCTTCAGAAGTACTGGCTTCTTCTTTTTTTTTGTTTAATTTCAACCACAGTTTTAAAATCCACAGCATTTCATATATCTATTTGTGTTTTTTAGTCAATTTTGTTATGGTGCTGATAAACCACCGCTGTTATAAAGCGCCACTATTCACAATAATAATAAATAAATAAATAGAGTCTAGTCGACGTAAGGTTAATTATTTTTGTAGTTTAAACCGACTAGCTGAGTAAGTTGTTGAATTTGAAAACTTCAATGTTGAAAATCTTCAAGGTACGTACGTTTTCATTATAATTATGATCAGGATAATTTTAACAGATAAAAATTTATTGCTAACAACCTTGATCTTGTTTGGGAATAGTAAAACTTTGGTTGCTCTGCTGCCTTCCTGCACGTTAAATAAACTCGTGTTGTGTTTTCACTTTTAATGATGCTGAGATATTAATTGTTAACCTATGTAAATCTTGATAACTCACGTCCTGAATGCAATTACGCTAGTTTGCACCTCTCACTCATTACGTTTTCACTTAATGTCTCTAATTTAAGTATATTAGCTTATCCCTTGCCCTTCAATTTACGCTTGGAATTTAAATTGTAGAGCGAACCACGAAATCGCCACGATACCGTGCTGCACTGTCAGCTGTTGTCCGCACCGTGATATCTTTTCTTTCCGTCACTGTAACATCGTTTGGGCGAAACAGTTTGCTGCGTTAAATGATTACCGAATTCAAATGTTAATGATCGTTTAGTAAATGTTGGTTTAGAATGTTTTTTATTGTTTTCCATAGGTAAGCCTTTTTTGTAAAAATTAGGTTATGTGCTTTATGAAGTTTTGCTTCTGCGCTAGTGTTTATTTTTCTCATTGTTTTTAACGGAATCCGCTCGCTCGCTCGTTCGCTTGCTTATTTACCCGTTCTTTGTTTTATCCTGGCCGTGTAATAAACACGGCATGGTATGGAATGGAAGACGATTTTTCCATATTCCATACCGGTAATTTTCTTTCATTCCATACCAAAAATCTTCCATTCCATATTCCATTCCATACTAAAATTGTCTTCCATATTCCTTTCCATACTTCCGTACCAAAGAAATTTTAGACTGGAAGCAATGCAACGTATATATATTTTTTGTTGCTTTGCACCTTTGCAATGTTGTAAGCAACCGCTCGTAAAGGTGTGCTAACAGTACTAAGATGCAACGATCGGTATCTGGTATGCATATTGCACATGGTTTAATGCATAGACGTAGCCTGGATTTTGAATTGGGTGGAGGGCTAAACCGCAAATCATGCAATGACGTCATCAGGAGTTTTTGAAAAGAGGGACTTTTTATGGGACAAAGAATGAAAGATCAAAAGCTGGGCGTCTGATTTGGCTCGTAACCTTGATTTGCTATAGAGGAAGGACTAAAACCGCAAGTCAAAATTTTTTCTATCCTATCGAAATTGGGAGACGTGGTGAGCAAATTAGTGCAACTCTGCCTCTAACTAATTAGTCAAAACTAGGGTCTCCGCCCCCCGCTGGACAATTTTTTGTAGTTTTTTGGCTATTTTAATGCGATTCGGATCACATTTCGCACGTTTTCAAAGCCATTTGAAAAAACAAAATTTTTGATGTTTGAAAGCCAATTGAAAAAAATCACTTCTTTTATTTCAGCTCAAGTCCAAAACACGTTTAAAATCTTGCATTTTGGGGTTAAATTTTGTGACTTGGCCCAAGCCAGGGAAATCAAGGTACATTGCTTTCTGCGACATTTTTAGCATGAAATAATGCACTCGAAGATTTGCCTTTGAAGATTTTTGTTTTGTCATGAAAATAACTAGTTTTAGGAATATATGTACGACCAGGGGCCCAGGCACCCTCGATTCAAAATCAATAATTTATTCAATAAGCATTTCCCCAAACTAGGTTTTTTCAAAAGCATTTTGAAAAACTGACGAGATGGAGGTGAATTGTTAATTATTTTATTTAAAAGTTGGTAATTTAAAGTTATTTAAAGTTGGAACATTACATGCCATAAATGGTAATTAATCATGTTATTGTAATATAAAGGGTAGCTGGAGGCCTAAAACATATTATTGGATAAACAAGTTAGATGAGTGTCTGAGGTTGCACCTTTTAGAACAAAAACGCTGAATTTCTCCCGGTTTGCACATTTAAATTGGTTGGTAAAAATTTTAATTGAGAGGGCATGGGCCCCCTGGTCCTCAATATTAATATTAAGTTATTGCTAATCAGAGGTGGAGTCCTCGAGGACACATTTTCAAGTCCTTCGCTTTGGTCTCGAAGATCAAGTCCTTGACCTTGGCCTTGGCCTCGAAGCCTCAAGTCCTCAAAAATTGGACTGTCCTCATCTCGAGGACAGCACTATTTTTTGAACAGTTGAAATTTCGTTGGAAAACGCCAGAAACCTCGCAGAAAATTTGCGAACACCCTTTTTGTTTTCCTCACTTGGAGCATAGGCGTAGCCAAGGGGAGGGGAGCAGGGGGTCCGCCCCCTCCCCAGTTGAAGTTTTTACCAATGACAAAAAGCCTATAGTTTCTTCTGTTTCAGTTTCTTTTCAGCATTTTTCGCTTACAACAGTATAACGAACGACAATATTGAATACCAGGAGCTCCGGGTCCCCCTCAATTCAATTTTTGCCAGCCAATTTAAACGAATAACTCGAAAAAAACAGAGAGTTTTTGTCCTAAAAGTTGCTATCTCAAGCCCACATTTAGCCTTTTTGTGAACGTAATGCATTAATCAGGGCCGGATTTACCATAATATGACGCAGTACCAGCAGTAGCGTAGCCATGGGGGAGGCAGGGGCTATAGCCCCCCCATTGGCCTGTCAACCAAAATGCAGAATAAGGAAAATACCACGTTTTTAGCTCTTTTGAGACTATTTTTTACGCTGGAATTTACTAAGAAGTGATTTAATGCATCATTTGAAACGTATATTCAGGGGGGGCTAATTGTCAAAAATTAAAGTTACAAATCAATGAAAACTTTGAAAAAATGCCCAAAAATAAACAATCAAATTTGATCGCTAATTAAAAAACGCCAAACATAGGTTTTATCAACATATATATCATCAACTCAGGAATATGGGAAGGGGAGGGACTATTCAGTGTTAGTAAATTACCAGTCACTTCTCTCAAATATTTTTCCATTAACCCTTCCCCCAATTATTTTTCTTTATAAAATATACACGAAATGGATTACTCCTTGTGAGGTTTGTTGAATAATAGGATTTTATGATTTACCAGCATGTAAACAAGAGAACTGCAATGTTATCATTAGCCACTTCCAATATAGCCCATTAATGCAACCAGTTGAATCATGTTGCACTACCAATTTCTATGCCATGTTCTAAAAGCATTATTTTTTATTAAAATAGCTCTAAAATTAAGTTCATTTTGCAAAAAATGCAAAATTTTCGAGCGCTGGGGGCTCCGCCCCCTAACCCCCAGTGGCCTCCGGTGATTGGGGGCCCCGCCCCCAGACCACCAAAACAGCCCCCACATTGCGAATTTCTGGCTACGCGCCTGAGTACCGGCTAGGGGCCCCGAGCTAAAATCGTAAGACTTTTTTGGTCTTCACCTATATTTGGCAGAAAGATGTTGCGAAAATCTCCAAAGCGTCAGGGGCCTAGCGCGAAGTAAATCCGGCCCGACAATAACATCGCTAGTTGACGTAACTATCTATTTTACCATTTTTCAATAGCAATTCAGTATTTCACCTCCAACCTCGCCGGCTTTTACGCACAGAATACTTAAAAAAAAAAATTAGCCATGGAAAATGCTGATTGAACGAATCATTGAACTTCAATTGAGGGGGCCTGGGCCCCCTGGCCGAACATATACTCCTATAACTGGTTATTGTCATGACAAAACAAAAATCTCTAAGGAAAATCCTCGAGTGGATTATTATTTACTGCTAAAATGTTGCAAGAGACAATGCACATTACAATTAAGACAACGCACCCTAGCTGGACCAGATCACTTACAATTAAATTTAACTCCAAAATGCAAGATGTTAAACGTGTTTTAAACTTAAATTGCAAGTAAAAGGAGTATTAAACAATTTGATTTTTTCAATTGGCTTTCAAATGTCAAAAATCTCGTGCTTTCAAATGGCTCTGAATTCTTGCAAAATGTGATTCAATGGCATTAAAATAGCTTTTTTTTCCAAAAATTTACAAAAAATTGCCAAATGGAGACCCCCGTCTGTGATACCTTTGAGTTACACTAGCTTTCTCAACACGTTTCCAAAGTTAAATATTTGCGTTTTGAACTATTAGTTTAAGCCCTCTCCCTTTGCAAAATTCTGATTACGTGCTAACAGGCAGCGATGTCAGATCTTCCATTCTACGATATTTTTGTTCTACAAAAACTTCAACTTTGGAAAAATTTTGCTGACGTCATTTCATGTAATTTGTGGTTTAGGCTTCCACCAATCAAAAATTCTGGGTACGCCAATAAATTGGAGATCGCCTGAAACAAAATTTTGAAGACCTTTTTTTTTGGAGAACACTTGCGCCTGTGTCCTTGGCCTTGGCCTCGAGAGGTTCTGTCCTCGGAAGGGCTGTCCTTGGCCTTGGCCTCGGATTTTTTTGTGTCCTTGGCCTTGGCCTCGAGCCTTGTGTCCTCGACTCCACCTCTGTTGCTAATTGCCGTTGTACGCATGTACCGTTGCACTCCAAAAATGCTAAAAGATACTGAATAAAAAGGCTTTGTGTCATTATTTTTATCATTGGTAGCTTTTCAATTGGGGGGTGGGGGGGAAGCAGAGGGCCTGGTCCTTCTGGCTATGCGTATGGTTTAATGATTACCGTACAAGTTTGCCGTCCCATCAACTAGAACATTTACGATAATAGAAATACCAATCTTTAACACGAAAAAGAATTACTGGTACTGTAAGCTTAAAAACCAAAAATATAAATAAAATTCAGCTGAAAGGGGATGAAATAGCAAATACGAGTTTTCGTGACGATGTAATTTATGACTTGGCAAATTGTCATGACTTGGCAAAATTTACGACTGGGCAAATTGTCAGCCTCAAAAAAAAACAAAAACAACAAGTCAAATCTATGAAGGTCGTCAACTCTAACATCAATGCTGCAATTAAATTGCAATGTACTTACAATGATGCAATACGTACACTGTTTGTGCAATGTACACAACCAAAGTACTGCTATTTGTCAAAATCAAATCAAACGACAAATAATATGCGTAGATATCAAAGTTGAATACTTCTGTGACAATATTATTTATCACTACCCGACATGGGTATGTATGTTTCTGTAAATACAATGCACGAAATCTAGTATGGAATTGGTATGGAAGATTGTCTTCCATTCCATTCCATTCTGGCATCTTCTATATTCCATACCGAAATTTCCGTTCCATTCAATTCCATACCATACCCTAGTAATAAACAACGATTTGATCTACACGTTTGGTAGAGAATTTGGCAGGAGATAAAGAGCCAAATCGAGATCCGAGTTCTGAGCGCGTTTCGCTGTTAGCTAATCATTTTTGTTGGCATCCGGAGTGCACCCAAACCACTCAATAAGACGGCGCGTGTTCGTCTTTTTTGAATATTCTAAACAGCCAACATGATAATATTAAATTTACTATTGAAAAGTCCACAAACACTTTGCAATTTCTAGATCTTGATATCAAAATTAGTGAGGTGACTGTTGATACATGGGTCTGGAGAAAGCCTACTAATACGTGTTTATTTCTTAACTTTGCTGCTATAAGTCCCATCAAATGGAAATCAGGTTTAGTGTTTTGTATGCTCCACCGTGCCAAGTTAATTTGTTCAAGTGATTAGTTATTTTTCAAAGAAGTTGAAATTCTTAAATCGTTATTTTTACCTAACAATTACCCCTCACAGTTTTTTGATAAAATTTTGCGCAAATTTCTTGCGCTTTCATCCCGTCATACTCAAGAAAATGAAAACAGCGATGAAGGCGAGACTTGCTTTTTTAAAGTTCCGTATATAGGTTCTGCATCCAAACAATTTACAAAAAGTCTGTCTGAACTTGTTTATCGGAAATTTGGTTTAAAGTTAAGGGTAGTTTACGATACATTTAAGATCAATCGCTACTTCCAGCTGAAAACAAAAACACCGCATGCTCTCTGCTCCAATGTCGTGTACCAGTTTCTATGTTCGTGTGATACGAACCTTGCCTACGTAGGCATGACTACCCGATATTTGGCTGCAAGAGCTTGCGAACATTTGGTTTTAGCTGGACCGCAAAAGAGCGCTATAAGAACACATACGCGCATGGGCCATTTGCCGTGAGGAAAAGTACACCGTAAACTCTTTCCTGATTTTAAAAAGTTGCCATACTGAGTATGAAATTAAAATCCAAGAAGCTCTGCTAATCAAAAAACTAAATCCTAAGTAAAATAAGCAACTTCATGCTAAAGGTGATGCCTCTTTCTTGCTAAGTATTTTCTAAGTTGCCAAATTTTCTGTTTCGTCATAATATCATAAGTTAGTTCTTACCTTGATTTGACTTGATTTTCTCTTTAATTCAATTCATCTTGACTATCACATTAATAGTTATTCTAACTGAATTGGTTTATTTCTCGCTAAAAACTTTTTACTGTTGCTTGTTTGACTGTAATTTTAATATGATTGCTTTGCTCCAAAACTGGAAAGGCATTTTTATTTTGTTAGATAATAATTTTAAGTATTTCCTCATATAATGTACGTTATTAGTCAGCTATACGTAATTTATGTTGCCGTAATGCTTCTATTTCCTTTACAGATGTTTATGTATTATTGTTTATAATATCCTAAGGAGGGCTTAATTGTTTTAAGCCGAAAACGTCGATATGTTTTGCTTTTAATAAAGATGTTAAATCCAACAAAGTTGCTGCTTATTGCTTTGATATGGTTCTGCAAATCCACCTCTTTGCCTAAATTAATTCTGCATTGCTTAGAAGCAATTTCAATTGACTTGACTCTTGAAAGCTAAAAGCATAAACTACCGCACTGGAATCAATCAATTTCCATCGCAGAGACTTTTCTCAAGTGTTTTTTCAGTAAAGTGGCCACTGTTATGGGGCGCCAAATGTAAAGTAATAAAAATGCATGTTTTTTTAGCTTATTCTGGTGCCAAATTGCCTATTTAGCTCAATATGCAAAATGGCACATGCCAAAATGCATATTTAACTAAACAAGCAAAATTTCAAATGCCAGATTGCATATTTAGCTAAATATGCAAAATGACATATGCTAAATTGTATTTTTAACTAAATAAGCAAAATGACGCTAAATCTGTAAATTAGCAACTGCGCAAAAGTGCATAATTTTTAATTCTAGCGGTTCAAGTCCATTATTACTGTTAAAGCCAAAAATATGTTTTTGTTTGGAAATGTGCTTTTTATTTAAATTCAGCTTACTGTAGTTTCGAACTCTGGCTTTGCATTTTATTCAAACTCTGGCCTAGAAACAGCTAATTATTTGACGCAAAACAAGCGCTTTTTGTTGTTTTGAAACTGCGCACGCACACACCGTTTTGTTTTTCAAAGATTTAACTGCGCTGAACAGTAACAGTTTTGTACAGTTAGTTCACGAAATAGTGAAATACTTAAAATGAAGTCAAATTGCAGGATTATTTCAAAGTAGCCATAAAACTAATATTTGTGTTATTTTGTAGATCTGTATGAATAGGATTACAATCAATAAGTGAATTTAATTGTTTGAAGCGTTATGTCGATACTGCCACGAATTGTCGAAAACGTTAGTTGTTAATAAATCGACAGTTGACGACATCATAGCAGTCCTTGATCTGTTAGCAAATTCAAATAGCAATATCAATTACAACTTCTGTTCGTTGTGTGCTCTGCGTCTGCAATTCGGGTAGGTGAAAGCCAACTGGGAGAGAAACTAATTTATAGCAAAAATTGTTGCCTACAGGGTGTTGATTTGACTGTGATTGAAGTTGGTAGACAGACTTGAAGTAGATTTAGCTTCATAACAATTCCTCAATCAGTCTTCTTGCTTTTTCAGGCGGTAAAAATTCGTGAATCCTGTTCAATTTATCACAAAAATAAACAGTTCCTTCTTCCAAGTTGTCTGCTTACAAAGAGAGTAAAATATTACGCAAATGCCCACAACAAATGCCAGCAACTAACTACAAGAAAATGTTGAACACATGCTGCAATCCTACAAAGAAATGGGCGCTCGAATGTCATTAAAAATGCATTTTTTGCATTCTCATTTAGAATTTTTTGCTGAAAATAATGGTGATGTCAGCGATGAGCTTCGAGAAAGATTCCACCTGGACATTAAACTTATTTGAAGCAAGGTAGACAACCAAAAAACGTTAGTCCTGCAATGATGGCCAATTTTTGTTGGTCTCTTCAGAGAGATACTGACGAAGACTTTTGTAGAAAGAGAAGATGCCTTCGACATTTTTAAACATGTGTTTTTGAATTTTGACTTAACTCTAAACAAAACCTTTGAATTAGTGTGTTTATTACTTTGTTTGATTTGTTATAAGGGCTGCTAAACCTTTGGAAATATTGTACTTTCATTCAGCTACATGGGCTGGTAACAGCCGTAGTAATGTTTTGCAGTGCACATAAACGATAGTGATTGTGGAACTACAGTTTTATATCTAGCGGAATTTAAAATTTTATTGATTGTACAATTTAAAAAATTTACGTTGCAAGGCATAATATCGTTTAAGCAATGATATAATCAATAGCAAACAAGTTTTCATTAATCAAATGGATATTTGTTGCATTAACAAAACGCCGTTTTTCAACAAATACGTCATTTTATGCATACTTTAAAAAATGCAAACAACTCAAAATTTTGATGTGATAGAGCAAAACCGACTTCAGATTCGGAATCAGCAGCCGAAATTCCATCTAAACCAGATAGTGAACACTTAGTAATTAACAGGTCATACTTTTTTGTGACGCAGTGTAATGATTGAGTAGTTTTACGTTTCTACGATTTGTGGACCTTTTGAAGGAGGGCCCCGGGCCAAATATTTCCAATGCTTTCCTCCTTAATGCGGTCCCGCTGGAATTCTCAGGTTACTATTTGCAGTTAAATTATGTTAAATTTTAGAAAGTTTTGTTTGGCTGCCGAAACGTATGCGCTCATTCATTGACAAGCATTAGACGCAAGACTATGGAGAAACATCATATTCACTAAAACACAAAGAAAAGATTCGCTCAAAATTAGGATTGGGAAAATGGCAGAAAATTAAAATTTTTTACTTTAATTTTGCGGTAATTTCGTTTCTTAAATTGTTTTTTTGAAGTCTAATAGTGTAATCTCCTATAAAAGTCACAAAAGTTGCTCCTTTTCTGAAAAAAAAATTACTAAAATTGTTCAACAGAGGCATTTAGACTTTGCGTTTGCCTCCAGACCATGTTTCTTCCAAGGACTTGAGCTAGCAAGTACGGTTTTTCATTTTATTCCACAAATACTAATTTTCAGTATTTTGCAGTACTTGTAGTTAATAATATCGTAGTCGCTATGCAGTACTTTAAAAGTATGACACTATTTAAAAATTTCTGTGAAAAGAAATTGTTTAACCAAACAATAAGGTTTGTGTTTGAGAACTACTCAAAAAGTGGGGATCCATAATCAGACCCATATTGAAAAAGTGGGGATCCTTAACTGTTTCATAACCACGATACCGCTACGGAATGTAATCAACATTGCTGCTAACGAGTAAAACTTTAAGATGACATTCATTATTTTTAGAAACTACTACGTTCGAATTAGCCTCAAAAAGTTGACGAGATGCAATATCTTAAAGACTTTCGCGTTTAAAAATAATGAAAAATTTGCCGACCATGATTTACAAAAATTTTGTTTTTGGTCCTTGGATTTGGCCTCGACCATTCCTGTCCTAGGCCTCAAGAGGATCGGTCCTTGGCCATGGATTTTTTTTGGAGTTCTTGGCCCCGAAGTTTGTGTTCTTGACTAAATCTCTGGCGACTTGCCTGCCTATTAAAAGTTAAACAAAAAGCCTAGTGTGTGAGCGTCTCGCTTTTACTCGCGTCGCGCAGCAAACACGTGTGTCTTCCACGTGCAATCAGCTTTTTTTCTACAGTTTAAAGTACTGATTTGCTGTTGAAGATAAATTTTTGTTTAGTTTACATGTAAGGCTTAGCGCTTATTTTACTGTAAGAACTTGATTAGAATCGAACAAAAGTTTTTAGGTCCAGGTTGAGATTTGATTGAGGTACACTTACAGAAGTTAACAGTTACAGCAGCGTTCAGGATTAGCAGTAAACCATTCGATATAGTGTCACCATAGACTGATATCACCAACGACAAAAATATACTTTGAACGACAGACGCTCCACAGAGTCTTAACCCGCTGTGTCGAAAACAACGAAATTTTTACACGAAATTGCGTAAAAATCGGTTTAAGGTTTAGACTAGAGTTAGCGTCAGAGTTAGAGATACAGTACTGTTCGAGATCAGTTTATTAAAGAAACAAGAACTACTTGATTTAATAAAGAAATGCCCCAAAGCTTGTTCACATTTACCATATCCACGAAAATGGATTTAGTACTTTTGACTTGACTCTGTAGCACAGGGCATGGAATGGAAGACGATTTTTCCGAATATCCATACTGGCAATTTTTTTCGATTCCATTTCCGTTCCACACTAAAAATCTTCCATTTTATACTAAAATTTTCTTCCATATTCCATTCCATACTTCCATACCAAGGTAAGTTTAGACCTAAAGCTACGCGTAATTTGTATTGTATTTTTGCAACGTTAAGTATACCTTTGCAAGTAGTCGCTTGCAGTAGCGTACGCAGGATTTTGAAAAAGGGGTCCAGGAACTTCAGAAAATTTGAGAAGAACAAAGATCAGAATAAGAAGTTGTCCATCCAAATTTAGTCCGATTTTTTGCCCAAAATCAGGTGAAGAGCAAAAAAGAAAAAAAAAGGTCTTCACTCAAACTTAGTTCGATTTTTTGCCCAGAGTTGGGTGCAGGCGTACTACAAACGAATAAAACATACCCTTTGTGTGATCCAGGCGCGTAGCCAGAAATTTGCAATGAGAGGGTGCTGTTTTGAGGGTGAGGGGGCAAAGCCCCCAGCGCTCGAAAATTTTAACATTTTTTTGCAAAAATAACTTCATTTTAAAGCTATGTTGATTAAAAAATAATGCTTTTAAAACGTGGCTTAGAAATTGGCAATGCAAACATGATTAAACTGGTGGCATAAATGGGATATTTGGGAGGTGGCTGATGGTAAAATGTTAGTTCGCTTGTTTGATGCTGGTAGATTATAAAATCGAGTAGTTCAATAAAACTCATAAGGAGTAATCTATTTCGTATACAGTTTATAGAGAAAAATAATTGGGGGGAGGGCGAATGAAAAGAGATTTATCTAAAACTGATTAGCCCCCCTCTATTCCTTAGTTTATAGTATATTTGTTGACGACACCTATGTGTAGCATTTTTACACTTGCGATCAAATTTGATTGCTTATTTCTCACCATTTTTCAAAGCTTTCATTTATTTGTTAGTTTTATTTTTGATAAATTAGCCCCCCCTGAATATATGCTTCAAAAACAGTCTCAAAAGTGCTAAAAACGTAGTGTTTTTCCCATTCTGCATTTTGGTCGACATGCCAGTGGGGGGCTATAGCCCAACCGCTCCCCCCCCTGGCTACGCTACTGGTGTGATCAAAGCTTCTGCCCAACTTACAAAGGGGGGGCCATGCCGCAATTTTGCATACTATTCTATGCTAATTACCCTATCCTGGCGACCCAAAGGGGAGGCCATGGCCCCCCCAAATACGTCCCTGGTCGCTTGCAAACGTAAGTACGTAGCATAGAACGATGCATCTCATCTTATATTTGAAGCACTATCGCAATGAGCTGCCTTAAAAATTCACTCGGCAAGAAAATATTAACCACTTAATCAACAGACCATACGTTGATGGATATGCACTGGGTTTAGTGATTGCAAGTTTAAAATCACACAAACTATGAAATTTGGATAGCCAAACTGCCAGAAACATTTTACAAAAATACCGAAAAAAAGTTTAACCCCCCCAAACAGAAAAACATCAGAGAATTAAGCGCAATCGAGGATAGAAAAGTAAATACAAAATGTTTGTTACGATGGAAAAGTTTTGTCATGTGGAAAATTCAGTGCCGTTGCTACGGAGGGCCAGGGGGCTTTAACCTCCATGTTGGTTTACTAAAATTGCGTTTTTTGGAACATCATGGAAGGCAGAAGTGTCCGACTTTTTTCAGTCACGGGCTAGATTTGCTGTTCCCAAAGTTTCGCGGGCCAAAATTTAGTTTGTGGAATTCTTCTTCAAAAAGAATAGTTTTTTTGCCCAAAATTAGGTGAAGACAAAAAAAGAGGTCTTCAGCCCACCAATTCCAATGGATTTAGTGGTGTTCTCCAAAGAAGGAATAAAATAAAAATCAAGGACTCGCATCTGTAACTCACAGCATCGTGTCAGCTCGTAAGGATGAATTAACCAACCAATGTAGGATGTTTAACGTGGGCCACTTCGAAACCTTTGGCGGGCCACAAGTGGCCCGTGGGTCGCGTGTTGGACGCCCCTGATGTAAGGTCAAGAAAGCAGACAATGTTACAAAAAGGAATAATAACATTCAATCCTACCTACTTGATTAAAGTTACCCACATTAGCAGTATATTGAAGTTTTTAAATACCGAAAGTTTAGTGGTTCAAGTTTCAAACACCAGATTTAACATCCAAGTTTACACTTCAGAACCTAATCAGTAATAGGTCATCACGTGCTAATTACGCTAGTCATATCAATTTCAAAACCATGAACGTGTGCATCGTATTCAATTCAAAGTATTCGAAGCCCGAAGCCAGTGTTTCCCAAACTATGAGTCAGGATGCACAACGGGCCGCTAAGCGCTTACGGATTTAGTGGCGGAACTACAAGGGCAAAGGGGGCTTCTGCCACTCCCAGCCAAGCCACTTAAAAAATTTAACTCAAAATGCAAGCGTTTAAACGTGTTTTTAAATTGACTTGTGGGTAAAGTAGGGACTGAATGGGCTAAGCAATTTAGCTTTTCTACTGGCTTCTAGAAGCGGGCGAAATGTGATCCAAATGACGCTGAAACAGTTATTTTTCTCGAAAAGTCAAAAAATCGCACAGCGACAAGGGCTTCGCCCCCAGACCAACATTTATACAAAGTGATTGAGCTGCAGCTCAGCTTGCCACTCGATCTAGGCATTTTTCAAACAAAAAAAACCTTTAACTTCCAAGTCCCTCCTTTAGCAAAATCTTGGCTGCAAGCCTGTTTATATTTGTGTCGTAGAAGAGAAATGTAGACCAACAAAATTGTTTATTTCGTTTTTTAAAAGACCAGCTGTTTTTGTTTTTTTAGAGCACACTCAAGGTTGTTTAGGTCGCAGTCACTGCCGCAGATATACTTTTCAGGTGATTATGGGCGGGATACGAAAGGAAGAAACGCTATCGGACTTACATGTCTTTTTTATGGACGTGATTACAGAAGTTTAAATTTGCGCATAATTTGCCTCCGTACAAGATCAGTTTTAATGTGAAAAAGTTCTGTCTATTTTCGTTCTCCTCACTTCGTTTGCTTTGGCAACGGCACTAGACAAATTGTCATTCTCAAAACAAAAATCAAGCCCGTCAGCACCAATGCAGCTGCAAATTGCTATGAACATATTGTATGATCTGATGATGCAATGCGTACACTGTTTGCGCAATGTTCATGACCGAATTACCCTGTTAATTTGACGACAGATAATTAGCTGCTAAACGCTTCCTAATATTTTTAGTTATCACTATCCGTATATATTTTTCTGTAAAGGCCATTCAGGAAATCAAGTGCGGAATCGATATGAAAATATGAAAGATTGTCTTCCATTCCATTCTTAAAATCTTCCATTCCATTCTGGCATCTTCCACATTTCATACCATGCCCTGCCGTAACATTGGCAACCCTGCGTTTCAAACTTCGGTTGCATCATAAAAAGGATGACGTTGCAAAATATCTGCAAAATAAGCAACGCGATGTTCAATAATTATCAAACATTGGGTTACCTATTACTGCAAGGTTTTGTGTAAAGTCATTCTGTTTTGATGCAACGAAAGTGCGAAACGCAGGGTTGCCAATGGTACGGAGTCAAAGAGATTAAATATCATTTTTCGCGGATAAGGAGAATGGTAAGGTAAGAAATCTGGTAACGTAGACACTAGCTTTTGAAGATCATAGGGGTAGCCAGGATTTTTGACGGGGGGGCAAACTACAAATCGTATGCAATGACGTCATTAGAAATTCTTGAAAAAGGAATGATTGTGGGACAAAAGTGTCGTAGATTGGAAGATTATTTTGAATTCGTGGCCTGTTTTGGCACTTGACCAGGATTTTGCTTAATGGACAGAGCTTGAACCAAAAGATAAAAAGTGAAAATGTCGGAATTGAGAGACGCGTTGAGTAAACTAGTGTAACCCAAACGTTTCACGGGCGGGGTTGCGTGGGCTTCGCCCCCGGCAACTGGATGATTTTTTGTAATTCTTCGGAAAAAGAAGCTATTTTAATGCCATTGGATCACATTTCTTACGTATTGAGAGCCATTTGAAGATTTTGCATTTTGCAAAAGTTACTTAGTTTTACACATAATAGTAAAAATTAATGCTCTTTAAAACGTGGCATAGAAATTAACACTGGAAAAACATAATTAAACTGGCTGCGTAAATGGGATATTGGAGGATGGCTAATGGTGAAATTTCAGTTATTTTATTGCAATCCGGTAATCATAAAATAATCATCAAATTTTATTGTGCGAAAAAATCCATAGGTATTAACCTAATTGTTCTGCATTTTATTGAGAAAAATAATTTGGCAGAGGGACAAATGGAACAAGATTTGAGAGAAGTGATTGATAATTAACTAAATTTAATGCCGATAGCCCCCCTATTCTCTTACAGTTTTTTTTTTTTTTTTGATGAAAAGTACATTCAGAATTTTGCATCTTTGGAAGAGATCAAATTTGATTGTTTATTTTTAACTGTTTTTGATTTGTAAATTTTATATTCGACAAATGTTAGCCTCCTCCTTCCCTAAATAAATCTAAAATGTTTCAAAAGTGACTACCCACTTTAGTATGGAGTCCATATCTCGGATTGCCTCAGAACAGCGACAACGTGGCATTTTTATTTTGTTGTTGTGCATTTTTGTCTACCCCCTTGTCATGCTACTGGTTAAAGTTAAGGTTGGGTTGGAATTAGGATTTAAAGATTTGGATGAAATTGACTGAAAAAAAAATTCCAGAAAAAGTTCTGTATTTTCGACAGACCTTTCTTTACTGTTAAGTCAGAGTTGTAACTCGGGCCAGGCTTTTCGGGTCCGGTTCGGGCCTAAAGTTGACAAAAATTTCGGGCTTAATTCGGGCCTGAAAGGTGCTTTTTTTTCTTAGGTGCACAAAAATATAATCAAAATTACTTGGCAACATCGCTAAATTTTTCAGACCTAACATAACTTCGGTTTTTTTTGTACATGATTTAAGATTCAAATTAGGTTTCGGGTTCGGGCCGGGTTCTAATTTGTATTTTCGGGTTCGGGCCTGCACTAGACGGCCCGTTTACAACTCTGTGTTAGGTTCGGAATTTTTATCAGAAGCAGAACCACTGGTAGAAAATGTTTTTGGGAATTACATTTGGGGTGACTTTTCCAAATCCAAGGAGTTTCTCGAGACGGTGTTAGGGGTGACGTCATCACTCAGCTTGAGTTAAGTTTAACTACTTTCCAAATTTGATTTGCGTTTTACTGTATCATGACTTGTTAACTGTAACACGTTGGTCCATGGAACAAAAAGGTCTGTGGTTCATATCTTGGGCTGGTCATATTCGACGCAATAACGTGTAGATGGTGATTAGAACGAAACAACGTGAGGAACAGCGGCGTAATTAAAACACTATACAGTTGTGAAAAGATTTAACTGTAATTGTTTGGTGTTTCACAGACCATGAATATTTTGTTTTTACGCACAGAGCAAATGATTGGCTTGGCAACAGTGTTCGTTTTACGCCCTCAACGAGTTACGACGATTTTTGGCCAACTCAAAACTAACATTGGTCAGACGTTTATTTCACTCATAGTTTTTTTTGGAAGATCGATGTTTCACTGCAACGCTCAGTTACGTAAACAGGAATAGCAAATGTGATTGAAAAAACACGTCGAATTTTTATAGCTAAAAGAGGTAGCGAAGCTATTTGTGCTTTTAGGTGTAACTGAAGGGAATTTGCGAACCTAACAAACCGTAACAAAACGACTGACACAAGCTGAATCAACTAATTCTCAAGGGGGAGTTCCTAAAGGGTTTGAAAACCCCAAACAGTGTCAAAAAATTATCAACCAATTGGGTACTGATTTATTTCAAAAATAAAACCCATTACAAGGCCAAATTTTTCATACAGCACAGTGCCAGAGGAGCCCCGCGCTTAGAGCGCGAACCTTTTTTTTGGTGTTTATACCTCTTTTGGCAAGAAAATGGGACGAAAATGTTTGGTTTTCGTGGTTTCATTTCTTCAGAGCCAAAAGTGCCAGGAGTGCCACGCAATGTAAATCCGAACCTGCCCAGTAAACAAACCCTTTAAAAGTGAACTGTTGAAAGAACGTTTGGAGATTCCCCGATGAGTGGCACCCCCAAACCATGTCAACATTTCTCTTAAATGTTTGCTAACAGAAAAAAAACAAAACAAAAAACAGTAGATCACACTATTTAAGCTGTTCAAAAGTTAATGTTGGATGTCCATCCATTTAGTTTGGGTTTCTTGGGAGTGATAACTACAAACTATGTAAAAATACCTGCTTTTTAAACGCGGACTGCAGCTGGCAAAATCAATGGGGATATTAACTGTTTAAAGCAATCGTATTACAGCGAAATAGCGTTGCATATCTCCATTTTTCTTCACCCAGCCGTTTCAGAGATTTTCTTCTTCAAACATGACGTAGGGATCTTTTTGTAAAATTTTCAAAAATTGTTTTGAAATCCTTCATACATAACAAAAAACCCAACCAATGCCATAGCAGACAATTTAACATTGTGCAAAAAAAATTTTTGCCATTACCCTAGTGCACACTGTACAGTAGCAAAGAAAAAACTCAACCAATGCCATAGCAGATAATTTAAAATTGTGCAAAAAATCTTTTTGTCATTGCCCTAGTGTACACTGTACAGTAGCAAAGCGACCTTATTAAAAATCAAGTTGTCTGGTCACAATCCAAATCAGAGCCTGGCAGTGAGGCTATATTTTAATTTTTAGGCTACCGACTCGTACCTGGTAAGTGGTATAAAATTATCGATACCTGATTAGACCTAGACCGTATTTGCATATTTTCAAACTCTAGGACTAATTTTCCGATCAATCTCGAACCAGGGCGACGATGTTGATTGATTTTTGTTCGAGTTCTGCCCATTTTAGCAAGTCCGAGTACAATGTTATTTTTTCGAGTGCGGCAATAATATCAAATTTTTCGACTTTTGGCTGATCAAAATATGAAGTCATCAAATCAAAAAAGTTACTTGAGCAGTTTAATCAACATGAGATTATTGTTTCCGACAAACTTTTAATTCTGTACTTTTTTTTGAATATTGCGTTGCAAAATCTTTTTTACGGAGTGCTCGATGATAAAATCAGAGCTCATACAGTATTAAAATCACAATAAAATACGGTAAAAAATACGCTTAACACTAAAAAATACGCATAGCACCTGATGAGTACCTAGTACAAAACAGGCTGTAGTGTTTTAGCGTATTTTTTACCGTATTTTATTGTGATTTTAATACTGTACTTTTTTTACATGACCTCGAACTTAAATAGTTTTATTCAAATTCATAAAAACTATTTTTCGAGTTCGAATTCGGCAAAAAAAGAGTTATTTTTTGAGTTCGAAACCCTGTTCTAAACAATGGCTTAGTAGCCTTACTTCAGCTTCTTCTTGGACGTTTTCATTTTCTGGAGATTTAAAAAAACTGTACACATCTATTTTTAAAGACACATTCGAATTCACACTGGAGAGGAAACTTTTAGATGTTGAATTTGGAATATGCAAATCATTTTCAGAATCTGGTTGGTTAAAACTAGGGTTATCATACGTTCTCTTTTAAAGAGGATTTGTCCTAGTTATTTCAAAAAATGAAAATAAATAAATGGTCCTCCAAGGCAGCAGGGTAGACAGGGAGGCATTGTGTCTTGACCCCCTTTTTGGGCCATGGCACAAGGCAAAAAATATGTCTAAAAAACGTAAAGTTAGCGTTCTTAGATTAAAATGGAGCACATAAATGGAAAGTACATTTGCAATTTGCCATTTTAACATTGTTTATATTAGTTTGAGGGTAAGGGTAGTGCGGATTTCAGATTTTTTTGGCCATGCCAGTATTTTGCAACTTTAAAATTTTTTTCAACTCAAGGTCTTATTGTTACAATAACACATGCTGTAGCGCTATTTTGATACCCAATAAATAACATTTCAAGAACGTGAAGGATACTGTGGAACGCCATTTTCACTTGGGCACCAGTACAAACAGAAGCAGGATTGGTTCAATATCGATAACGCAACAGGTTTTAGAAGGCCTTGAGCGTTACCCTAGCTCGTGTATGTTTGCGCTAGTAAAGACATATCTTTTAAACCGAAATTTAACTTTAAATGGTCTTAAATATGAAATATCTTTGTAACAAAACGTAGAAATCTTGCCTACGATGGCTGGGTTCTTTGCCCCCAGACCCCCAAGTTGGGTTACATCTTTTCACTCATATCCCCCCACTTTTTGAAATGTCTGTCTACGCCACTACTCCAAGGACAATTAAAAGTAGCCAAATGCCTTTATTTTTACCATTCGGATATTCATTTCTTATTCTGCTCTATTGGAAAACCATAACCACCCATTTGTAATTATTGTTTATTCTGTTGTTGCATCCAAGTTTTAAGTTGATGGTCACGTTAAAGAGATACTACTCGAGATCAGTTGTATTGAAGAAATGCGAACTACTTACGAGATAATAATTAAAGAGGTGCTCCAAACCTTTAGTCCGGTAGAAATATGAAAAAATGCATGCAAACCTGGAAAAAATTTATAATAAACTGAAATTTGGCACGATGACTCAGGACCATGTCCTGAGCCCCCCCCAAAAAATCCCCATGTTTTGGACATGGGACTTCCTTTGCTATGGGTTGTATTGGACATGGGACTTCCTTTACTATGGGACATGGGACTTCCTTTGCTATGGGTTGTATTGGACATGGGACTTCCTTTGCTATGGGACATGGGACTTTCTTTGCTATGGGTTGTATGCAATGAGCGGCTTGCTTGAATAATAAACAAGCCGCTCATTGCATACAACCTGTCCACATACAAACATTTAATTCGTGTACTGATGCGCGTCAGATCTCGGCCGCCCCGAATTCTCGCCGGTATCTGATTCTACTTGTTTCATTTTGGAAAATCATGAGTTTTGAAACAAATGGATTGCGTTTTTTGGTGCAAAATCGCGTTGCTTTCTGCCTCATTTGCATTCTCCCGCGAATGCAATGCGGTATGCTGACGAGACATTATCATTCCACGACAGCGTGATACGGACTACGTAATGATCTTATTTTACCAAAATTGATTTTTTAATAGTAATTCTTCATTTCCATTGCTACTTTAAAAATGATTCACTTTGCCCTTTTTGCTGCAAACGTTTTTTCAGTCCAAATATCTCGTAAACAATACAAGCTAGAGGGCTGAAATTTGTTGTAAAAGATAGAGAAGCTAATGACCTGAGAAAAAATTTTCAAAAAAATGCAAAAGTTTTTGACGTTGTTTATTTGCAACTCTGGGTAGAATATAACTAGGGGCGTATTCTCCGTGCATGCAAGGCATGCATTGCATGCCTAGTCATTTAGCCCCCCAAAAAAGTAATGATTTAAACAACTACATGTAAAAAATTAAAACAGAATTAAACTAAGTTGCCACAGTTACAGGTATTCACTTTCAAGTCGAAGTAGCAATAAATAATCTCGCTTAATTCATTGATTTCAGTTTTAGCCTGTTTTCAGCATATCGCTAAATTACAAAAAATAATGGCAACACGCATGCAATTTTTAAATTGCATTCAACGGCTCAAGAGATCGCTATGTTTCAATACGATTACGAACAAAATTAAATAGGTTTGAAAACTTTGATTGGAGCATTGTTTGCCGCAAAAGTTCTTTTATTCGTCAAGCTTCTTGTTTTCGTAAAATATAGTTTCTATTTTGATTTTAGTTTTGTAACAGTAAATTAGCTTAAGACAGGCCACAAGCTATGCACCAAAGCATGCAATTTTAAATATTGCATGCGTGTTGCCATTTATTTTATGTAATTTAGGAATATGCTAAAAGCGAATAACTAAGTGGCGAAACCAAGCCGTGATAGCCAGTAGGTATTGGCATTAAGTAATGTAAGTCTGAGTGAGGTTTTGATATGGTGCTGTTCGCACTATTTAGGCTAAATGTTGAGCTACAAGATTGAAAGCAAGATGTGAAATTTTTTAGAATTTTCATTTCTTATTCTGCTTTATTTCAAAACGTTTCCACCCATACGTAATTGTTCATTCTGTTGTTACATCCAAGTTTATGGTCACGTTTAACAGATTCTGCTCGAGATCGGATTTAATAAAGAAATGAGCATTACTTGAGATAATAATTCGAGGCGCTCCCAACCTTGTTTTACTATTGAATTGAATGGATGAATTGATTGAATCCTTTTGACTGCGTAGTATTGGTAACCCTGTGTTTTAAATTTTAGTAAGATTAGAAAAGGATACAAAATTTCTCAGTAAGACTATGCAAATTTTTTGCAGAATAATGAACGCGACGTTCGATTATAATTTAATCTTGAGTTGCTTATTTTACAAGAAATTGCAATCCCTGAATTTCTTACAAAACAAGCGACGTGATGTTGAGTAATCTGCCCGAAATTTTGCTGTGTCATCCTTTTCTAATGTCACGAAAGTTTGCAGCAAAATGTTGCCAATGGTACGGAGTCAAACGGATGAAATCTGTTTTTGCGGATAAAGAAATAGTGGGATAAGGTTTAGGCCCCTCTTTATTATCTCATAACAAGCAGTTTTCATTTCTTCAATAAAACTGATTTCGAGCAGTACCTCCTGAAAGCGGATTCTTCCTAGTTGAAAAAATTTTCAAAAAACCGAAAAAAAATATTCGTGGGTTGAATTGGACAACTAAATTTTGTTTTAGTGCTTATTTATTTATTTATTTATTTTAGGGTAAGGTTTGCTGAATATAGCCTGGTGTCATGAGCTGGCAAAACTTGTCCTCGTTTGAGGCAACCAAAATATGGTAGGCTTACTAAACCGTCACATTGGAATTCACACCAGAGCAGTGGCGTTGCAACCACTTGGCGATTCTGGGTTTGCACCAGGGGCGGCAAAATGATGCTTCACAGTGCACACAGCACGCAAAAATAAAAAAAATAAAACAAAAAAATGATTGACAAAGAGGCAGCTAGTACACAATAAAACTTTAGGTTTGAGTCGCTTTTTGTTTGGTATTGGATAGCAGTGCCACAGTGCTGTACTCCGTCTATTGTTCAATTCATAGTAACATTTATTACATCATAAATCCTTTGTTATGACCAACAATTGATTTTCTCTGTTTCACCAGTCAGCGCTCCACAGTAGTTTCTGCAGTAAGATCTCGGGTGGAGTAAAGCTGAGATATTGATGTTTTTATTGTTTTAGCGATGGGGAAAGCACTGAGGCAGACATAGTGTCGAAAGTTGGCTGGCAGTAAAGATTAAGGCTAGCTGGGTTTTCTGTGCCACCATCATAATTTTAGCTAGGCGTTTATTTAGGATTTGAGCCTTGAGGTAGACTACCGAAAATAGACTGCGTTCAAAAACTTGATTTTAAAGATATCATTGCTGATTTTGCTTCGGCGAAAGCTCGAAAAGTTTATTTTTGAGGCGGCTATTGATCTTCGGCTATTTTGTTTTTGGACTTCCTTGAGAATGTGAGGCTTCTTTTTTAAGCAATATAGAGCTTCTGAGGCCCTGCATATTATTTGTAATTATTTTATTGAAAAGACCAGTCTAACGTGAAACTACAGTATTTTAAAATTTCTTTCAGTCTACTTAGGGCGGCATTTTTAACGTAAGCTAGAAGCAGCAGCGTATGCACCTAATACTCCACTGCCCTGGAGATACGTTTTCATGTTCAATTTGTGATCAATCATTTGCAGAATCTGGTAGTTTAAAACGTCACTTTCGGATTCACACTGGATAGAAACCTTTTTAAATGTTCGATTTGTAATAAATCGTTTTGAGATATGTAATAAGTCGGTCATTTAAAAAGTCACACGCGGATTCATAATGCAGGAAAATCGTTTTCATGTTCAATTTGTGATAAATTGTTTTTACAAATTTGGAGTTTGAAATTACACATGCAGATTCACACTAGAGAGAAACCGTTTTCATGTTCAATTTGCGATAAATCGTTTTTAGAATCTGAGACTTTAAAACGTCACCTGTGGATTCACATCGGAGAGAAGCAGTTTTCATGCTAGATTTGTGATAAATCGTTTTCACAACTTGGGGGTTTGAAAAGAAACTTGCGGATCCACACTAGAAAGGAACATTTCAGATGTTCGATTTGTGATAAATTATTTTCACAATTTGAGAATTTGAGAAAATACTTGCTGATTCACAAGAATATACGCAGCTTTAAGCTGTTTTTAGCGATCGCGACATTAATTTTGGCAACGCAAAACCGCTGTTGCTTATGTGCGTTTATTTGCTCGCGATCCACCGCCGATTTTGTTTTCTTTTTCGCAAAATGGCATCAATCAAGTTTGTAGCTAATATTGTGCAACAGCTGTGTTTGATCGAAGATACATGTTGTAATCGCTGTCGGGCTATATCTGGAAGCCAAAAAGAGGTGTAGGCGTGAAAAGGAAGGTGTTAGATTCTCAGAATAAATGCGGGAAGGACAGAGCGGGGTTTCTTTACCAATTTAGTGAAGAAGTTATTATTTGATGACGAATTACTCCCCGAGTATTTTCGGAACAATCGCAAAGATTTTGTGTAAATTCTATCTTTGTTAAAAAAGATATTGCAAAGATTTATGTTTCTGGCTTCGATGCTGCATGTAATTCTAAAAGTTGCATCTTACTGTATTTTTTAATTTATCGAGAAAACAAATCACACCTATAGTTTTTTGAAAGAGTTAGCAACAAACAAAGTTAGCGTTTTCAATTCAATGCCCTATGGTATCTCATTTTAAATTTTCACACCATGCTAATCAGAGGTGGAGTCGAGGACACAAGGCTCGAGGCCAAGGCCAAGGACACAAAAAAAATCCGAGGCCAAGGACAGCCTTTACGAGGACAGAACCTCTCGAAGCCAAGGACAGGAATGCTCGAGGCCAAGGCCAAGGACCAATGACACAGGCGCAAGTGTTCTCCCAAAAAAAAAAAAAGGTCTTCAAAAATTTTTTTTAGGCGATCTTCAATTCATTGGCGTACCCAGAATTTTTGATTGGGATAAGGCCAGCACCTAAATTGTAGGGGGGACGCGTCCCCCCATCGAGATTTAGCGTCCCCCCAACGAGATTTGAGCGCTGGATGATCAGACGAAAAAGACCTAATTCTTCACCAAATTTTGGCAAAAAACCGCTTCAATTTCCGGCGAAGACTATTTTTTTTGGTCTTCACCTAATTTTGGCGAAAAAATACTTTAATTTGAGGCGAAGAACTCTTTTTTTGGTGTTTGTTCAATTTCGGCAGCGAAATTAAGTAATCTTCGTTAAAGTACTTTCGCATGCCAAATGCGTTTGGTCGAGGCTGCAAAAGCGTCCCCTCATGCAAAATTTTACAGTTTAAGTACTGGGTAAGCCTAAACCACAAATCACATGAAATGACGTCATCAAAATATTTCCAAAGAGGAAGTTTTTGTGGGACAAAGATATCGTAGGATGGAAGATCTGAAATCGTTGCCTGTTGGCACGTAACCAGGATTTTGCAAAAGGAGAGGGCTTAAACTGATAGTTAAAAATGCAAATGTTTAACTTTGGAAACGTGTTGAGAAAGATAATGTAATTCAAAGGTATCACAGACGGGGGATCTGGGGGTGGGGCTCCCAGCCGCCGGAGGCTTTGGGGGTCTGGGGGCAAAGATCCCAGCCGTTGGGAAAAAGCTATTTTAATGCCATTGAATCACATTTTGCAAGTGTTAAGAGCCATTTAAAAGCAATAGATTTTTGACATTTGAAAGCCAATTAAAAAAATCAAATCGTTTAATACTCCTTTTACTTGCAATTTAAGTTTAAAACACGTTTAACATCTTGCATTTTGGAGTTAAATTTAATTGTAAGTGATCTGGGGCGGGATCACGACTTTTTTCTCGCTCGTTACAGCTTCTCGGTATGTGCAAGGACAAACAGCGAGGGAATTACGAGCGAGGGTGTTTTGATATCATGAGTATTTCTCTTAATCGCCTCTTAAGGTTTGACGCAAAAGTGAGAGTTTGCGTCAAAAAGTTGAGAAAAAAGCAATATGCGTCGTGGATTCTTCTGTACTTTGGACACGCTGCACGTGGACGCGGAAAGAAAAACATAATCTTTGAGTTTCTTTGTTTTGATTTGGACTTGGTTTTGGTACTGTTAAGGAAACAAAAGATGGAAAAATTAAAAGCAGTTAAAAAAAGAGCTCCTAAATGGTCGGAAGCTGAGATAAATGCCCTAGTAAATGCTGTTGAATCGCAACGAAGGCAAATACTAGGGTCTTTTTCTTCAGACATTACCTCCAATAACACTCGGAAATCTCCCGAGCAAGTAGAATTGTAGCTTAATTTCCTCAGCATAAACATTGTCCGGCATGTAAATAAATTCTTTCTTTTTGGAAAGCAAGCTATCCATAAATCGAGAGAGCGTCCAACTAACAGTAGATTGTGCCACGTTTATATTATCTTTGGCTGAACTTTGAAAACTGCCTGAAGCTAGCAACTTCAATGATATCAAAACCTGTTGCTCCACCGTCAAAACCCTTGAGCTACATAGCGCTGGTTTTAAATCCTCTCTTAACAGATCGCAAAGTTCCATAATAGCAGCTTTATTCAGTCGGTATTCATAAATAAGCTCGTTTTCAGGCCTCTGCAATGGATTTTCTTGTCTACATTGTTTTTGTTTTCTACGGACACTTCGAAGAGCTAAAAACGCAGCCATTTTCAGACTCGGTTTGCAATAAAAAGCTGCTGTACGAGTGCTCTGACTTCCTCTTGGCTTTCCGAGAGAAAAACACAAGTTTTACGAGCGAGAAAAATCTCGTGATCGCTCTCAGTTACCACACCGAGATTATACGTCATGTGCGAGCGAGAATGCTTAACGAGATGAGCTCGTGATCTCCCCCCTGGTCCAGCTAGGGTGCGTTGTCTTAATTGTAATGTGCATTGTCTCTTGCAACATTTTAGCAGTAAATAATAATCCACTCGAGGATTTTCCTTAGAGATTTTTGTTTTGTCATGACAATAACCAGTTTTAAGAGTACATGTTCGGCCAGGGGGCCCAGGCCTCTTCAATTGAAGTTCAATAATTCGTTCAATCAGCATTTTCCATGGCTAATTTTTTTTAAAAGTATTTGTGCATAAAAACCGGCGAGGTTGGAGGTGAATTACTGAATTGTTATTGAAAAATGTTAAAATAGATAGTTACGTCAACTAACCATGTTATTGCCAGGCCGGATTTACTTCGCGCTAGGCCCCTGGCACTTAGGAGATTTTCGCAACATCTCTCTGCCAAATATAGGTGAAGACCAAAAAAAGTCTTCGATTTTAGCTCGGGGTCCCTAGCTGTTACTCAGACGCGTAGCCAGAAATTCGCAATGGGGGGCTGTTTTGGGGGTCTGGGGGCTGGGCCCCCAGTCGCCGGAGGCCAATGGGGTTAGGGGGCAAAGCCCCCAGCTGCCGCAGGCTTGGGGTCTGGGGGCGGAGCTTCCAGCGCTCAAAATTTTTGCATTTTTTTTGCAAAATGAACTTAATTTTAGAGCGATTTTAATAAAAAATAATGCTTTTAGAACGTGGCATAGAAATTGGCAGCCCAACATGATTCAACTGGGTGCATTAATGAGCTATATGAGAAGTGGCTAATGATAACATTGCAGTTTTCTTGTTTACTTGCTGGTAAATCATAAAATCCTATTATTCAATAAAACTCACACAGAGTAATCTATTTCGTGTATATTTTATAAAGAAAAATAATTGGGGGAAGGGTTAATGGAAAGATATTTGGGAGAAGTGATTGGTAATTAACTAACACTGAATAGCCCCCTCCCCTTATTCCTGAGTTTATGATATATTTGTTGATAAAACCTATGTTTGGCGTTTTTACATTAGCGATCAGATTTGATTGTTTATTTTCGGGCATTTTTTCAAAGTTTTTATTGGTTTGTGACTTCAATTTTTGACAATTAGCCCTCCCCCCTGAATATATGTTTCAAATGATGCTTTAAATCACTTTTTAGTCAATTCCAGCGCAAAAAAAACAGTCTCAAAAGAGCTAAAAACGTGGTATTTTCCTTATTTTGCATTTTGGTTGACAGGTCAATGGGGAAGGGGGTATAGCCCCCGTCTCCCCCATGGCTACGCTATTGCTGGTACTGCGTCATATTATGGTAAATCCGGCCCTGATTAATGCATTACGTTCACAAAAAGGCTAGATGTGGGCCTGAGATGGCAACTTTTAGAACAAAAACTCCCCATTTTCTTCGGGTTATAGGGAGGGGCGGACCCCTTGTCCCCCTCCCCTTGGCTACGCCTATGCTCCAAGTGAGGAAAACAAAAAAGGTGCTCGCAAATTTTCTGCGAGGTTTCTGGCGTTTTTCAACGAAATTTCAACTGTTCAAAAAATAGTGCTGTCCTCGAGCCGAGGACAGGGCAATTTTTGAGGACTTGAGGCCTCGAGGCCAAGGCCAAGGACTTGACCTTCGAGGCCAAGGCCAAGGACTTCAAAATGTGTCCTCGAGGCCAAGGACGTCCTCGAGGACTCCAACTCTGATGCTAATAGATGCTTCGTTGTAGACTAGCTGTTGAGTATCTGAGAATGTGTATAGGAAGAAGTTGTAGCGTCAATTATTCCACGTTTTCTTTTAGAGTATAGTATTTTCTGCACAGCAATGCTTAACTATCTACTCGTTCTCAAAAACTTTTATATGTTTGTCGTGAAATACAGAACATTGATGCGTAGGTCTGCAATATCTGCATTTGAATACTTAGAGAAATAATAATCGGCTCTTGCAGCATTGCTAGTAACGTAACGATGCTTTGCTTTTTGCATAAAGTGCCTGACAATTCCGCATTGTCACAATAGCAAACGTCACGTTTTCGGGAAAATATTATTGTAATATCTCGGGTTTCTTTCAAAATTTTAAGTTGTCGCTCGCAAAGTCAAGAAACTTAGGAAAATTCTTTTACATTACGCTTATACGGAATCAACAAGATTGGTTCCACATTATTTGGTTCAAGGACAATAACTTTTGACGGTGGTGAAATTCAAATCTTTTGCTTTACTCGGCACGTGTGGGGTACAAACTCTAGCCCGTATTTAGCACTCATGGCGCTCAATCGGCTGGCTGGTGACAACCCCACGCATGCGAGTATGGTGACCTTAAATGCAGTCACGCAGAACAGATATGTTGATGGCTTGTTGTTTGCTGACGACGCTTTGTCGGAGACCTTTGCTAGAGAAAGGATTCAGCTTTTTGAAAGCAGAGGATTGAAGTTACGGAAATGGGTGACCAATGGCCATGCTAAGTCTGTTTTGCTCCAGGTTTCCCAGTACGATCATGCCCCTTCAGTTGGTAAGATTGATACTGGGTCGCAGCTTTTGCCGGACTCGACGGCGCTGGGCCTTTCCTGGGACCCAGAAAGTGACACACTGAAGATTGGTGGTTGCACGTTTGTCGAGGCAGCCACGAGACGCGAGATGGCTAGACAGCTTGAGAGTCAATTTGACCTTCTGGTATAAAGGCGTCGCTGCTTCTGTGGGAAAAGTTGATCTTGCAAAAAGTCGCTGCGTCTGGAATGGACTGCGACGACGCTTTATAGGATGAAGTCATTCTACTGCAGACCGGAGGTTTGTGTTCGGGTAAATGGCAAGCAATCAAAGCCGTTCCATGTGGGCGTTGGACTCCGGCAAGGGTGCGTTTTGTCAGCTCTCCTTTTCATTGTTTACATGAATTGGATTGACAAATGCAGCCAAGCTGATGAGTGTGTCACGATTGGAAATTGCAAAATTAGTCGTCTGCTATTCGCTGATGATTTGGTTCTGCTTTCTTCCTCAGAATCTGGCCTTCAGCGCGCATTAAATAGCTTTGCAGCTGCATGCAACACCGCCGGAATGAAAATAACAACGGCCAAAACTGAGGTACTTCATCTTTCAAGAAACCCTGAGCAGTGCGTGTTACAAGTGAATGGAGCGACACTGAAGCAGGTAGAGAACTTCAAGTTATCTTGGGGTTGCATTTACGAGTGACGGAAGGCAAGACGAAGAACTCGATTCCCGAATAGGCAAGGCTAGTGCAGTAATGCGAGCTTTGCACTACTTGGTTGTCATGAAACGAGAATTGTCGAAAAAGGCAAAGCTCTCAGTTTTCAAAGCAGTTTTTGTCCCCATTCTCACTTATGGTCATGAATCTTGGGTGATGACCGAAAGAATGCGATCGCAAGTGCAAGCGTCCGAAATGAGGTTTTTACGAAGAATCGAAGGAGTTACACTGTTTAACAAGGTGCGTAGCTCTGAGATTGGAAAATCTCTTAACATCGAGCCGTTACTTCTCCGAATTGAAAGATCTCAGCTTAGATGGTTTGGCCATGTAAGCAGAATGCCTCAGGAAAGACTCCCTAAACAAGCTTTGCATGCCAAAGCAAATGGGAGAAGACCAGTTGGACGACCTAGAACTAGATCGACCGATTACATTGAGGATCTTGGATGGAATCGCTTGGGACTTCGCCCAAGCGAAATGATGGAGGTGATGGAAGACCGTGAGGTGTGGCGGCTTAATCTCGAGCTACTGCCCCCGCAACCCTCACGGAAAAGCGCGCAATGAAGAAAGAAGAGTTACAATAGCCTTCAGGGTTAGCGGTAAACTATTCGATATTGTGTCACTATGATAAACTGATATTATACACATCACTAATGGCAAAAATATTCTAAGAGCGACGCCATCGATAATTATCAAACATCGTGTTGCTTATTCTGCTAGAAATTGATTAAAGTCCATCTTTTTTGATGCAATGAAAGTGCGAAACGCAGGGTTGCCTATGATACGGAGTCAAATGGATTAAATCTCATTTTCGCAAATTAAGAATATCATGGAACAACGTTTTGGGCTCCTCTTTGTTACCTCAAGTAGTTTCCATTTCTTAAATAAAACCGATCTCGAGAACTATCTCTTTAAGCTTGGGATCAGGCTCGTAGCCTGAAATTCGTAATGCGGGATTGATTAGGGGGTTTGAGGGCAGATACCGCAGCTGCCAAAGGTAAATGGGTCTGGAAACTTAGCCACTAGCTCTTGAAGATTTTACACTGCTTTTGTTAAAGTTACTTAGTTTTATGCTTATTGGTATGGTAAAAATTAATGCTTTTGAACGTGGCATAGAAATTACCCTTCAAAAACGTGATTAAACAGGCTGCGTAAATGGGATATTGGAGGGTGGTTAATGGTAAATTTTCAATTATTTTGATACAAGCCGGTAATCTTAAAATGTTTTAATGCAAAAAACTTCACAGATATTAACGTAATTGAACAGTTTTATCAACAAAAGATAATTCTTTCCTACAAGTTTTTAATGTTTAATTTTTTAAGTGAACCCGAACAGTTTTATTCGACTTCATAAAAAAAATTATTTTTTCGTGTTCAAGCTCCAAATCGGCAAAAAAAGTGCATTTCGAGTTCGCAGCCCTATTCCGAATAATGGCCTACCAGCCTTAGTCTGTTTTAGCTTCTTACACGTTTTTACGGTATGAAAATTTATAAATGCTGTACAGTGTACAACTTTACATATGCAATTTTTTAGGGACTCATGCGGATTTACACTGGAGAGAAAACTTTTTAGATGTTCAATTTGTGATATATCGGTTTCAAAATCTAGGAGTTAAGAAAAAACGCTTCTTACGGATTCATGCTGGAAAGCAGCAATTTTCATGTTCAATTTGGTATAAATCACTTTAAGAATGTGGGAGTTTGAAACTAGGGTTATCATACGTCTTCTTTTTTAAAAAAATTGTCCTTTTTGTTTCAAAAATGATTGGTTATCAGTTGCAGTAGCGTAGACACGACAGGGGAAAATGTGTCTTGCCCCCACCCCCTTTTGGCCATGGCACAATGCAAAAATATGTGTAGAAAACGTTAAAATTTGCGTTCTTCGATCAAAATGAATCACACACACGGTAAAGACATTTGCTACCTGCCATTTTAGCATCATTTCAATCAGTTTGAGAGTAGGGATAGTGCCGATTTCAGATTTTTTTAGGCCATGCCAGTATTTGCAGCCTTAAAAAGTTTTTCAACTCAAGATCACTATATCCTTCATTGTAGCATAAAGACGTACTGCAGCTCTATTTGATATCCAATTATTTAACGTTTCAAGAGTGGGAAGGGTACTGTGCCTCACCATCTTCATTTGGGCTTTAATACAAACAGAAGCTGAAATGGTTTGATATCGACAACGCAAAAGGTTTTAAAAGGCCTTGTGCTTTACTCTAGCTCGTGTATGTTTGCACTAATAAAGAGATGTCTTTTAAACCAAAATGTAACTTTAAATGGTCTTAAAAATGAGATATTTTGAAAAAAAAATGTAAAAATCTTGCCTCTGGCGGCTGGAAACTCTGCTCTGGGACCCCCCGAGTTGAGTTACAACTTTTGACTCATACCCACTCGCTCCCTTTTTGAAATGTCTGTCTACGCCACTGCTCCAAGGACACGAAAAAGTAGCTAAATGTCTTCCTTTTCACCATTCAGTTTCTGCTTTATGTATCGCAAAACAATACTTACCCATTGGTAATTGTTCATTCTGTTGTTACATCCAAGATTACGGTCAGGTTAAAAGACATACAGCTCGAGATCGGTTTTATTGAAGAAAAGAGAACTACTTGAGATAATAAATAAATAGGTGCTCCAAACCTTGTTGTACAGTACTGTTCTTCTTAACTGCGAAAACAGATTAATGGGTTAGGCTGCGACCTCTTGGTAACCCTGCTTTAAAACTTTTGTAACATTGAAAAAAGATAACTGTGCGATAGTTTTTGCAGAAGAATGAACGCAACGTTTGCTAATCGAACATTGGATTGCATATTTTCAAAAAATTCCTAATTGCTACATTTCTTAAAGAATAAGCTACGTAATGCTCGGTAATGTGCAAGAAATTTTGCTTTTTCTGATGTCACGAAAGTTTGAAAAGAAATGTTGCCAATGGTACGAAGTCAAATGGATTAATTCCTATTTTTGTGGATAAAGGAATATTTAAACAGCTGTTTAAAGGCACAAAACTTTAAAATTGCGTTGATCACTATCGGATTCATCGTCGATCTTTTGAAAACTTTGGTAGCCTTGAAAAAAATTTGTTCAAAACAAAAAAAAGGTTCGAACGGTTTTCTTCTCGACCGTGTCAAGGATACACGCGAGAATAACTTCGAGTCGAAAAATGCAGTCTTTTATAGTTTTCGAGACGTCGAAATTTCCAACTAAAAAAGAAAAAAACTATATCACCTGAATAATTTTGATTGGATGATTGTCAAACTTCGTATGTACGCCACCTAATAATTGATATTAAAATTTGAAGATAGCAGACGAATTCTTTCTGCCGGCACAAAATTGGTTGCTGTGTTTCGATAAAAATAGCTTCTAGAGCTGCAAAGTAAAATTGAGTTTTTGCCTTTGCCAAAATTGAAAATTGTCGATCATGATAGTGGGCAGCGTAGTTAAGATTTTGAAGCAAGTGAAGTCCAATGGCAGAATCACATTTCAATGGTTTAGAGGAGTCTTGGCTTTGCAGTTTCGTCTAGGCAGAACTTTTGTTGGCTTTTGTTTGTTTCGAATGGATTTGGGAATATGTTGAGTGATTCTCTCGTGTAATCTTATGGATGTGCGACCCACGTACCGACAATCACAGCGGCACCCGTATTGGTATACGACCAAGCTTTGGTGTGTGGTGGGCACAGCATCCATGTGAATTGAGGGCAGAATCTTGTGCGTTTGAAAAATAACGCGGGGTTGAACAGCTGAACAACAATTTTGAACATTCGATTTGACTTGCTTTTCGAACTTAAGCGAAATGTTGCCAATCCAGGGTAATTTGAGATAAACAAGACATTTTTGTGGACCTTCTTTGATAGGTTGATAAAAACGGGCAATTTTCTTCGAAATAGTCGAATTGATTATCACTTCGGGGTAGCCATTTTGCCGCAAGATAAATCGTGTAGAATCCACTTCTTGTTGAAGTTTGCTTTTGGAACAGATAACCAGTGCTCGGTGTACTAGAGTTACGATCAGGGTTGCCACATCCTGGAAAAGTCCTGGAAAGTCTTGGATTTTTTTTGCTGTCTTGGAAAGTCCTTGAATTTTGTTTGTAAATCCTGGAAAGTCCTGGAAAATGTTTATAGAGTTTTCCCGTGATTTTCCAGGACAGAATGTGAAGTTGTTTTTTTTTATAATAACTGGTACCTTGTAATTGTGCAAAGCTATTTATTGTTGAAATAATTTGCATTGTGAAGTTGGTTTAAAAAGCTTTATTGTATTGTAAAAAGACAAAGCTTATTTGTATGCTGGTGCACAAACAAAAAATCGCTATCCTAGCCCTAACTCATCTCTAAATCTAACTCAAACTGCAACCCTAGCTCTAACCTAACAGTAATATGAGCCCCATTCCTCTGCTTTTTGCTTTCTTGTTCGTTCTAAGCAGTTCTTACTAGTTCTTACTGTTTGTTCGTTTTAAGCAATCTTACTAGAGTGCAAATTAGCACTTCCTCCAATTAGCCAAAATTTGCACTTTGCAATACAGTATGTATAAATTATTGAATATTATTAGGAAGAGTGAATTCATGGGCATTAATTTATTGCAATGCGGTACTGTAGTAGCAGTAGCATAGCAGGCTATTGCTCTCCGTTGGCCCACAGACCAAAATGCGCAATAAGAAAAATACGTTTATCGAACTATAATTCTGAGGCAGTTTTTTGCAGTAATGTGGATAGTAATTTAAAGTCAGTTTTGGAACATGATTTTGGGAAGGGCTAGTATTGGTCAACAAGAAACCAGTCACAACTAACTAACTAACTAACTAAAAATGGCTAAAAATAAACAATTAATTCGATCGCTTGATGCAAAATGCTTAACAAAGGCTTTGTAAGACAATTATAAGGGTCTATTCAGTATTTAACTCTGCTAATTACCAATCAACTCTCTCAAATCTCGTTTCATTAGCCTCTCCTTCCGAATTATATGTTTATCTAGCGTTATAAAATACAGACGATTTGGATGAATTAATACTTGGGAGTTTTTTCAAAGAAGGTGCCTATTTGCACTCCAGCATGCAAAATGAGCTCTGCTTTTAGAGAATAAGAGGACAAAAGTGGGTGCTTATTTGCTCAAGTTCTCTTATTTTGTAAATTATTAACGTTAGTTGTTAGTTGAAGTTTATATTTTGAGTTTTGGTTAGGATTAACGTTCGGGTTAGAGCTAGGGTTACAGTTTGGGTTTAGTTTAAGGTTGGGGTTAGGGCTTTGGTAGAGTTTTTTTGTTTGCACTCTGGCATTCAAATAAGCTCTGTTTTTTTCAAATAGTAAAATTTTATAGTTCACTGTATGGAAATAAAGCTAGGACTGAAGTTTTACTATTACCCATCACTAGAGCTCGACTGATATATCTATCGCTCGGCTGATATATTTTGCCCGATATCAGTGCCAAGCCGGTATATCGTATCGGCTATCTACCGCTGATAAAATGTCGGCTTTGCGCAATTACCTTAAACTATATATTTTTTTACTGCAAGCACAAGTGTTCTTGCGTTGATTTGCTTAGTATGACTTGTGTTTGTAATAATCTTTCTTTGGAGGAGGATTAGTGAAGCTTTTCGTGTCAAGTCAAGTGAAAAATATAGACAAAATTTGGTAGTTTATGAGTTATATATTGGTATCGGCCTAAAAAAGTCAGATCGATCGAGCTCTATCTTTCACCCATATCCTGTAACCCATTTATGCAACCAGTTTAATCATGTTTTTGCAGTGCTAATTTCTATGCCACGTTTTAAAAGCAATAATTTTTACTAAACTAGGTCTAAAATTAAGTTATTATTGAAAAAAAATTGCAAAATTTTCGAATGCTGGGGGCTTTGCCCCCAGACTCCCAATGGCTTACGGCGGCTGGGGGTTGCCCCCACACCAAAAACCACAACCCTCTCGTTGCAAATTTTTGGCTTTGCACCTGGATAGTGGTCAGTACTAGGAATGCAAATGCGTTACGTCAAAATTTTTCGTCAATCACAAGCACAAAAGAGTAGGTGCATGAGAGTAATAGTCAAAATTAAATTTAAGTCCTGTAAAAAAAATCTTAAACAGTCCTGGATAAGTCCTGGAAAATGACCTAAAAAAGTCCTGAAAAGTCATGGAATTTGATTTTGCAGTTTCTGTGGCAACCCTGTACGATAAGGTTGGTTATGCGTTTTGATGGTCCAAATGAATCCCAGCAAATTAATTGATCTGCAAATTTGGTATTGTGTAAATGGAGGTTAAAAATTGGCCGTTTTCATGTTCGATTTTGACATCAAGGAAAGGCAACGTTTGATTGGCTTTTTTTTCCATGGTGAATTTCGGGCTGAGTGTAGGGAGTTAAGGTCGGTAAAAAATTTGTCTGCTTCGGCTTTTGATATGAAAGTAGCAAATGTATCATCAACGTAACGAGCAACGTTTGATTGACTTTTTCTTCTCGCAGAATAATGAACTTAGTCTACTTCTCTTTACAGAGTAATGAATGCGACGTTTTCAAATCGAACATTGGGTTTGCTTATTATCAAGAAATTGCTAATTGCTAAATTTGTTACAGAATAAGCAACGTAATGTTCAGTAATGTGTACAAAATTTTGCTTTTTGTAATGTCACAAAAGTTTAAAACGAAATGTTGCTAATGGTACGAAGTCAAACGGATTAAATCTATTTTTGTGGATAAAGGAATAGTAAATTAGGGTTCAGGGCACCTCTTTATTACCTTATAGCTACCAGTTTTTACTTCGTTAAATCTGATTCTTCTTTGTCGAAAAAAGTTCGCGGAACCGCAAAAAAATGTTCGTGGCTTGAATCTGACAAAAAATTTTATACTTTTTTTAGTGTTTATTTTTTTGCCGTTGGTAAAAACATTTGTAAGGTAGAAGGTTTGCTGAATATAGCCGAGTGCGATAAGCAGGCAAAACCTGTCTCGTTTTTGAGCAACGAAAAATATGGAACGCTTATTAAAACGTCACATGCGGATTCACACTGGAGAGAAGCCTTTCAAATGTTCATTTTGTGATAAATCATTTTCAAAGTCTTGGAGTTTAAAACATCACATTCGGATTCACACTGAAGAGAAACCGATTTCATGTTCAATTTGTGATAAATCGTTTTCACTAACTGGGGAATTAAAATGTCACATGCGGATTCACACTGGAGTGAAACCGTTTTTATGTTCGATTTGTAATAAATTGTTTTCCCAACGTGGGCATTTAAAACGTCACATGCGGATTCACGCTGGAGAGAAACCTTTTAAATGTTCGATTTGTGATAGATCATTTTCAGAATCTGATCATTTGAAAATCCACATGCGGATTCACACCGGAGAGAAGCCTTTTAAATGTTCGATTTGTCATAAATCATTTTCACAGCCTGGAAATTTAAAACGTCACATGCGGATTCACACTGGAGAGAAGCCTTTTAAGTGTTCGATTTGTCACAGATCGTTTTCAGAAACTGGTCATTTGAAAAGCCACATGCGGATTCATTCGAGAGAGAAACCGTTTTCATGTTCGATTTGTGTTCAATCATTTTCAGAATCTGGGAGTTTAAAACGTCACATGCGGATTCACACTGGAGAGAAGCCTTTTAAGTGTTCCATTTGTGATAAATCATTTTCAGAATCTGGTCGTTTGAGAAGGCACATTCGGATTCACACTGGAGAGAAACCGTTTTCATGTTCGATTTGTGTTAAATCATTTTCACAACCTGGAAATTTAAAACGTCACATGCGAATTCACACTGGAGAAAAGCTTTTTAAATGTTCGATTTGTGATAGATCATTTTCGGAATCTGGTGATTTGGAAATCCACATGCGGATTCACACTGGAGAGATGCCTTTTAAATGTTCGATTTGTGATAAATCATTTTCACAACGTGGAAATTTAAAACGTCACATGCGGATTCACACTAGAGATCCGTTTTCGTGTTCAATTTGTGGTAGATCATTTTCAGAATTTGGTCATTTGGATAGCCACATGCGGATTCACACTGGAGAGAAACCGTTTTCATGTTCGATTTGTGATTAATCGTTTTCACAACGTTGGAGTTTAAAACGTCACATGCTGATTCACACCGGAGAGAAACCGTTTAAATGTTCGATTTGTGATAGATCATTTTCAGAATCTGGTCATTTGAAAATCCACATGCGGATTCACACCGGAGAGAAACCGTTTTCATGTTCGATTTGTGTTAAATCATTTTCACAACGTGGAAATTTAAAATGTCACATGCGGATTCACACTGAAGAGAAGCCTTTTAAGTGTTCCATTTGTCACAGATCGTTTTCAGAAGCTGGTCGTTTGAAAAGGCACATGCGGATTCACACCGGAGAGAAATCATTTTCATGCTCGATTTGTGTTAAATCATTTTCACACTCTAAGAGTTTAAAACGTCACATGCAGATTCACACTGGAGAGAAGCTTTTTAAATGTTCCATTTGTGATAAATCATTTTCAGAATCTGGTCATTTGAAAAGGCACATGCGAATTCACACTGGAGAGAAACCATTTTCATGTTCGATTTGTGTTAAATCATTTTCGCAACTTGGAAATTTAAAACGTCACATGCGGATTCACACTGGGAAAAAGCTTTTTAAATGTTTGATTTGTGATAGATCATTTTCGGAATCTGGTGATTTGGAAAGCCACATGCGAATTCACACTGGAGAGATGCCTTTTAAATGTTCGATTTGTGATAAATTGTTTTCAAATTCTGGGAATTTGAAATAACACATGCGGATTCACACCCAATAGAAACCGCTTTCATGTTCGATTTGTGATAAATCAGTTTTGGAATCTGGAACTTGAAAACCTCATATGCAGATTCATACTGGAGAAAAGCCGTTTTCATGTTCAGTTTGTTTTAAGTCATTCTCAAAATGTGGTAATTTGAAAAGTCGCATGCGGATTCACACCGGAGAGAAACCGTATTCATGTTCGATTTGTGTTAAATTATTTTCGGAATCTGGAAGTTTAAAACGTCACAAGCGGATTCACACTGGAGAGAACCGTTTTCATGTTTGATATGTGGTGAATCATTTTAGAATCATTTGTGGTGAATCACACAGGAGAGAAGTCTTTTACATGTTCGATTTGTGATAAATCGTTTTCAAAATGTGGAAATTTGGAAAGACACTTGCGGATTCACACTGTAGAAAAATCAGTTTTGTGTTCAATTTGTGATTAATCGTTCTTCACTTTTTTGATTCTGGAAATTTGAAAATACACGTGCGGATTCACTCTGGAGAGAAACCTTTTAAAAGTTCGTTTTGTGATAAATCGTTTTTATAATTTGAAAATTTTAGATCATACTTGCGGATTCACTCTGAAGAGAAACCGTTTTATTGTTCGATTTGTGATAGGCCTAAATTGTTTTTGCGGTTTGGAAATTTGAGAAGATACTTGTTACAGCTTTATGCTGCGTTTACTCGCATGCTACCGCAATGTTACTGCGTAACGTTGGCCTAGCCAGGCTGGGCTACATATGATTAAATATCATGCAAAAATCTTGGGTTTTTGCCAAAAGAACGAACTTTCAAAGCCTTATAGTTTTGATGAAATCCGAAAAAAAGTGGTAATATGGAAGTCGATTCTAATTGGCTGACGATCAGATAACGCAATTGTATGGCTTAAGTTTTGCGAAAAAATAAAAGTTGTAAAAGTAAGTTCAATATTTTGTGAAAAAATAAAGTACGGGCGCAGCTGGTTAGCGTTTTTTGGTGTCACTAGCAGGTTTTATGCCAAGGAATGTAATAGGTAGTAGTCTCGGTTACCTACAAGAGATTTTTCAGCAATACAGTCGCCCAGCCTGGCATTACCAGTGCCCAAATAGGCGGTTAGCTGTTAACTACCAGTCTGTCTAATCACCAACTTGATTAAAAAAAAGTGACTGGAGGACATTTAAAACTAGTTCTGGTATGTTGTACGGGTAGTTTCTGGCAGTTATGTTATTTTCTTTATTGCCAGTATAACATTTACAATATTTCAAATTAAAAATGCTAGATGGCTGCTGCATTCACAATTCAATCAAACACTTATTTTTGAGTCTTTTAACAGTGAAGCTGCATAACTTTCAAAATAGTCCAAAAAAGAAGTGTAACGGAAATTCCCTTTCTGCGCTAGATACTATAAAATAGTGCAGATACTGAATATTCCCGGCCCTTGTTTTGGTTCATCGATTTACTACCTCAGTTTGGCATTATGCCACAAAATGGTACAGCAAACCAGTACAACATATTAAAACTAGAATAAATTGGATGCAGTATTAGTCTTTTTTTTTTGTTTAAGTTGCTTATTAGACATAGTGGTAACAGCGAACCGATATATTGGCGAATGTATTACTAGGCTTGGCGACTGTAATGCTGAAAAGTCTCTGAGTCTGGTTTTGTATATAACCGAGACTACGTTTATTACATTGCCTGGGTATAGAACCTGCTAGTAACACCAAAAACCGCAAACCAGCTGCGCCCGTATTTTACTTTTTCACGAAACATTGAGCTTGCTTATTATGTCTAGACTTGACTTCCATGAAATTCGCGAAACGCAAGCCACACAATTGTGTCATCAGATCTTCAGCCAATCAAAATCGACATCAGTTTCACCATTTTTTCGGATTTCCATCAAAACTATAAGGCTTTGAAAGATCGTTCTTATGAAAAGGCCTTAGAATTTCTCAGGGTAGTTAATGATATATTGCTTCCTATTTTCTTCACCAATTTAGTGAAAAAGCTATCATTTGATGACGAATTATTCTCTAAGTATTTTGGGTGCAATCACAAAGAGTTTGCTTAAACTTCTATGTTTTGTTGAAAAACATACTACAAACTGAAATGGTAATAAGTGCTAAGGAACGTCTTGAATATGTTACTCCCCGTGTCTGAACAACGTCTCTGGCTTCGATCCTGCATACAATGCTAAAAGTTGCATCTTATATTTTTAAATTTATCAACAAAACAAACCTTTTAATGAAAGGGGATGTCCGATGGTACCTCATTTTAAGTTTTAATACCACGCTATTAGATGCTTCGTTGTAGACTTGCAGTTGAGTATCTGAGACTGTGAATAGGAAGAGGTTGTTGCGTCAATTTTTCTAATTTTTTATCAATTTAAAACAAACGTAGTGTCATTTTGGTCACACTGTTACAATCAGTGGCTTTTCTGGTTAACTCCGCTGAAGCATCTCAAGATAAACGAATTTACTGTGCTAACAGATTGATTGTCCCATCTCGCGATATTTAACTAAAGTAAAATGCAAACACACGAGATTAGCGCACAAGGGTGAGTGCTATTTAATAGCATGTCAGTGGTGGCATCCAAAGTCTTAAAAATTATTACTTTTTACTTGAATAAATAGACAAATTGTCTTTATATTGACATATAGACAATAAATTGACATGCTTGTATAGGGTGGCTGCTTGACTTAGTAGACCTAATTATAGATAGATCTTTTCGCCGATTCATTGTCCTTTCCTTTTATAATTGCTGATTTGTGAACGTTTATCAAGTTATGTGTTTTGCATAATGCAAGGGCTGTTTTCTAGTTGGACGCAATAAATGTTAACTGGTTGAGTATAGATTTTTTTATAGCTTCATTAACTGCTGTAGCTTTAGAATAAAAATGAAAAATCGATAGAGTTGGCAGCCCTAGATCTAGGTTTAATTCATTGTGATATCATGTAACCACAGACTATGTATTAGTAGACTAGAAACTAGCTCAATTGCGCCTATTTTGTCTTTTTTTTTTTGTTCACGACTCACTGACGCGGTATTGCTGTTACAGTCTCAGTTTCTGTCTACTTTGGTTGCACTGTATGCTGGCAGGTAAAGTCAGTCTTGGGCTAAGCAGCGAAATGTTTATACTCCGTAGACTCGATTACGTTACTGCTGTGGCTTATAGACTTCATGTATACGATATAGTTTGAATTAAATTTTGATGCAAATTGTATTAAGGCGGGTTCATACTGCAGCCGTCAACGTTACCGTTCCGTCGCAGTTACGTTGAACTCAAGGTGTTCACACAGAAAATTTTTGCGGTGACGGTAGTGTTTTTCTTGATTTCTTTCGTTGGGTTAAAATAATTTTGACTTTACGTAAGTAACGTTTCTGACGAAAGCAATTTCAAAGACTTATTTTTAGGTTAGTCACAAACTTTGAGGCACAAAACTGAAAATTGTGGATAAATAATATTAATTTTAGTTGAAAAGTGGCTTTTGAAAATAATAGACTAGTTTAAGTGCTTAGCGCTATATACATTAGGCTAGGTTCCAGTCATTTACTATGTTTAGTAACGTAGCCAGAGCGGAATTTTGGGGCAGACAAGCGACATTTTGGGGGGCAATGGTTTTCGTGGACTGAGTGGCTGATTTTGTCCCCATAAGTAGGTGAAGACCAAAATAACCTAAACAAGGACTTCGCGGGGTTAACTTTTGACACTTTGCACCAAATCATTTAGGGGGGGCTAAGCAAAATTTGGGAGGGGCGGTTGCCCCACCTGGCTACGTGCCTGACTATGTTGTATGGGTATAAAAGCTGTGGTACTGGTACCAATAACTAGCCTAACGGTGCTTGATTGCTTTTTTCTTGTTTGGGAAAAGATACGAAAATGTGAGATTGAAATTAATTGATACAGAGTAGGCTAGCTTTAACACCAATTTTCCAGTAAACAATTTTAATTTAGCTATCCTTGCTGTTGCTTTGGTACTTAGCTCGAGTTGAGTTCCAAAGCATACATCATTTTTTATTAAACGCAAAGTAGAAAATGATATCTGTTTTAAAAATTTTCTGTTGGTTGCAATTTGGATGATGCAATCAAGCTCTTTGCTGAAGATTTAGTTCAATTCAGAATCGCTTAAAAGCAATTCCAATTGACTTGACTCTTGAAAGCTAAAATTATAAACTAATGGTATCAATCAATTTCCATCGCAGAGACTTTTCTCAGGTATTTTTTTAATAAAGTGGCCGCTTTTGACTATTTTGTATGCAGGTGCGCCCGCAGGGGGGGCACAAGGCTGGGCGCTAATTTGTCAAACATATAGCTCATTATTCAGTAAAAATTTTGATAATTGGCCAAAACTAAGCAATCAATTTTGATCGCTTCTTGTAACATGCTGAATATAGATTTTATGTAGAAATATGTAAGCTCAGGAATAGGGAGGGGTGGATGTTCAGTATTAATTAAATACCAATTACTTCGATTCACTTATCCTTCCATTAGCCCCCCCCCCCCATTATTTTTCTCTATTAAATATAGACGAAACGTATTACTTGATGTAAGTTTTATTAAACTATAAAATTTTTTGATTTATGGGACTAGCTTGTAAATGAAGAGCACTGAAATTTTACAATTAGGTACCTCACACATAGCCATTGCTCATTTATGTAATCAGTTTAATCATGCTTTGCACTGCTAATTTCTATGCCACATTTCAAAAGCATTAATTCCAATCAAAATTGGTCTAAAAGTAGTTTATTTTTGAAAAATAAAATAAAATTTTTCGAGTGCTGATGGTTCCACTCCCAGAACCCCAATAGCCTCCGGCGGATGGGAGACGGAGCTTCCAGATCCCCGAAACAGCCCATTCCCCACTGCAGATTTCTGGTTACGCGCCTGATATTAAACGTGTGCTTCTCATACTTCCAAGTTTTAAAATCTTGCAATGAAAAGTTTTTGAAATAGCCAAATTACCATCGCGCCATCTATAGTAATGGCGTACTACCGCTATCTTTAAAATATAATCTTTTTCGGCCTTCTATACATTATGAAGGGTGACACCATAAATTTCGCCACGGGTGTTACCATCCTTAGCGACGCCACTGGAGGGCAGGAGGAACAGAAATTTACGTGAATTATCATACAGCATTTTCTTAAAAGCGAGCGTAAGCAATATAGCATCTGGCAATTAACCCTGATCAATATCTAAACATAATATTCAGCGTTTAATATTTCAAGTCTACGCTGTTGTTATACTCGTATAAACAATAAAATAATAATTATTCCACCATTAAATTAATTTTGCTCAGAAATCAAAACCAAACTTGTAATCAGTAGCGTTGCCAGGGGGGTTGTGCCCCTGCATTGGCCTAGTAGACCAAATTGCACGATAAGGAAAATGCCAAATTTTTGCCCTTCTGAAGCAGTTTTTTGCGGTTACATCGCCTTTAAAGTGATTCAAAGCCACTTTTGATACATTGGAATTATTCTTTTTTTGGAGAAGGTATTAACTTACTCGTCAAAATACAGCTTAAAAATCAGAGGTGTAGTCCTCAAGGACGTCCTTGGCCTCGAGGACGTTCTCGAGGACACATTTTGAAGCCCTTGGCCTCAAAGTCTCAAGTCCTTGGCCTTGGCCTCGAAGCCTTAGGTCCTCGAAAATTGCCCTGTCCCGACTCGAGGACAGCGCTATTTTTTGAACCGTTGAAATTTTGTTGGAAAACGCCAGAAACTCGCGGAAAATTTGCGAATACCTTTTTTGTTTTCCGCAATTTGGAGCATAGGCTTAGCCAAGCGGGCTGCCCCCCCCCCAATTGAAATTTCACCAATGACAAAAATGTGACAAAAAAACCTGTTGTTTCTTTAGTTTCAGTTTCTTTGTAGCATTTTTCGCTTACACTCGTAGCGAACTACAATATTGAAGACCAGGGGCCCCAGAACCGCTCAAATCAATTTTTGCCAGCCACGTAAGCCTGGAAGAAATGGAAAATTTTCGTCCTAATTGTTGCTATCTCAGGATCACATCTAGCCTATTTATGAACGTAATGCATTAAGAAGGCCGGATTTACCATAATATGGCTTAGTACCAGCTAAGGGCCTTCCGCTCAAATCTTGACTTTTTATGGTCTTCATCTACATTTGGCAGAAAGATGATGCGAAAATCTCTAAAGTGCCAGGGGCCCAGCGCGATGTAAATCCGGCCCAGCAATAATATGGTTAGTAAGCGTAACCAACTATTGTACTATTTTTCAATAAGAGTTCATTAATTCACTTCCACCTCGCCAGTTATTACGCACAAAATACTTTTGAAAAAAATTAGCCACGGAAAATGCTGATTGAACAAATTGTTGAACTTCAATCGAGGGAGCCTGGGCCCCCTGGTCTAACATGCACTTCTATAACTGGTTATTTTCATGACAAAACAAAAATCTCTAGGGAAAATCTTCGAGTGGGTTTTCATTTACTGCTAAAATGTTGCACAAGACTATGCACCTTACTTCCCCCTATACAGTCAAACTTCGATACTATGCCACCTCGCTACTATACCACTTTTGATCGTCACCAACTAAATTCAATAGAAAATATATTTACTATGCCACCACTTACCCTCGCTACTATGCCACATGAGGTACAGTATTGCAGTGTATTAACGAAACAATAAACGCTACGAACGAAACAATTAAACGGCTGTGAAACGGCAAAAGTATACAGTATGTGCATGTAATATGTTCTCTCAAGTTATCTACTGTAGCTCAGCCCAAAACTCTGAGGAATCGTCAGCTGGCGCATGTTCTTTCTGCGGATTTCATGCACTTCGTCGTCTAGCCGATCGCATGCTTGCATCACACTGGCCTTCACACTGGCTTTCCCGAAACTACTGCACTGTACCGTACATTATACTGAAATACATGTAAATTACAATCGTACAATACAACGTGGCATTACATTGTTACATCACAAGGCTGTTTTTACAAATCCTTGTTACTATGCCACCCTCGCTACTATGCCACTTTCTCTCTGTCTCAAAGGGTGGCATAGTATCGAAGATTGACTGTACCTGAATCAAATCACTTACAATTAAACTTCAACACCAAAATGCAAGATGTTAACGTGTTTTGGACTTAAATTGCAACTAGAAGGAGAAATAAACAATTTAATTATTTTAATTGGCTTTTAAATGTCAAAAATCTAATGCTTTCAAATGGCTCTAAACATGAGCGAAACGTGATTTAATGTCATTAAAAAAGCTTGTTTTTCCAAAAAATTACGAAAAATCGCCCAACAGCTGGGGGCCCCGCCCCCAGACCCCCTGTCTGTGATACGTTTGAGTTACACTGGCTTTTTCAAAACGTCTCCAAAGTTACATATTTACACTTTTCAGCCATATTAGTTTAAGCCCTCTCCCTTTACAAAATCCTGGTTAAGTGCCAACAGGCAAATTTTTGATGACGTCATTGCATGTGATTTGTGGTTTAGACCACCCCAATCAAAAATTCTGGTTGCGCCTCTAAATTGGAGATTGTCTGAAAAATTTTTTTTGAAGATCTTTTCTTTTTTTTTTGGAGAACACTCTCGGCTGTGTCCTTGGTCCTTGGCCTTGGCCTCAAGCATTCCTGTCCTTGGTCTCGACAGGATCTGTACTTGGAAAGGCTGTCCTTGGCCTTGGCCTCGGATTTTTTTTGTGTTCTTGGCCTTGGCCTTCGAGCCTTGTGTCCTCAACTCCACCTCTGTTAAAAATTAATTGATAAAAACTTGAAAACATGGCTAAAAATGAGCTGTCAAAATCAATCGCTTGATGCAAAATGCTTAACGTAAGTTTCATAAAAAAAGAGAATGGGAACTACTTATCATTTAATTTATTCAATTACAACAAGTTTTGGATTCGACCTGTGAGTAACATGGGGGTTTGAAGAGATTGAGTTATTTATTTCTTTCAAGTGGCTTTCAAATTGTAGGCTATTAATTTAGGTTTTTAAATGGCTTTAAAAAGATGCGAAATTTGATTCGAATTGCGTTAAAATGACTGTTTTTTTCTGAAATATTGGAAAAAATGCCCAGCAGTTAGGGTTTTGCACCTAGATTCCGGTATGTAATATGCTTTAGTTACACCAGTTTTCTCGGCACGCTGCCCAATTGCGGCATTTTTCAAGCAAAAACTACAATTTTTTGGGTTAATCAAGCCTCCCCTAACAAAATTCAGGTTGCAGCCAGTGGCGTAACCAAGGGGGCTTAAGGGAGCTTAGCCTTCCCTTCTTCGCTAAGTCACTTGGAAAACTTAACTCACATATGCGAACGTTTAAACGTGGTTTGAATTTGATCTGCAATTAAAGAAGGCTGAAAAGGCTGGGCAATGTAAAAATTTCAAGTAGATTTTTAATCTCAACAATTTTGTTTTTTTCCAATGGCCTTAAAAGCGTTGGAAATGAGATCCAACTGACGTTAAAATGGTTATTTTTTTAGGAAATTGCGAAAATTGCCCAGTGACTGGGGCAGTAGCGTTAACCAAAGCGCAGAAGAAAAAAAATTACCTTATTTTTAGCTCTTCGGCATAGGTGGGCACAAGTCCGTTAATCCATTAATGACGAAACTAACTTTTTCTTGAACTCGTTAATCCGTTAAAAAGTTTTTTCATGTTAACGGACTAAATTAATTTCCTTTAAGTTCTGTTAACGGACTAAAGTAACTTCCGTTAAGCTCTGTTAACTTCCGTTAAGGTTTTTATTGTTAATATCTTGCACCATTCATTCATCATACCGGTACAAACCAGTTTGCACTGGTAACATTTGTTGCGTATTAGCACAAGGTTTATCGAACAAAGCGAAAAGAGCTCTTTTTTGTGACAAATAATAAGCTGCAGCCTCAGAGGTCTATTCATTATCGCTGTTCGCAATTTCCAAAAATTTTGCGATTGCAGCAGCTTCGTTAGTGCATTTGAACTTACTTTTATCTTAAAATTAGGTTAGACTTTAACATGTAACTTCCAAACCACAAAAAGACCACCATAACAGTAAATACTTCCTTACAATCTGCTCAACTGCGTCAATACGTGTTCTACAGTAGAAGCAAGTGAATAAAACAAAATGGAAATTACACGCAAAATGTTAACGGATTAACGGACTTTATTAACTTCCATTTATTAAAGCTGAAAATAACGGATTAACGTTAACGGAGGTGTGAAGTTTGTTAACGGACTGGTGGTTAACGAAGCTAACGTTTTGCATTAACTTGCCCACTTATGACATATACACAATAAATTGACATATATAGGGTGGCTGCTTGACTCAATGGACCAAATTATAGATCTTTTTGCATATCCATTGTTTTCTTTTATAATTGCCTTATTGTGAACGTCGATAAAGTTATGTGTTTTGTACTATTCAAAGGCTGTTTTCAAGTTGGACTTGAACTGGTTGAGTATAGATTTTTTTTTTTCAAACGGTGTGTAATCATACGGCACATCCACCTAAAATATGTTTAAGCTTGCAAATAATCGCTGTCGTGCACCACAAACCAGAAAACTCAAATTGTAGGGCAAGTCAGGTCAGAAAAATGGGTTGGTGGGGAACCTTTTTGTAAAATTTTCGAAAATTGTTTTGTAAAATTTTGTAAATTTTTGTAGAATTTTCAAGAATTGTTTTGAAATCTTTCAAACTTAAGAAAAAACTCATGCAGCGCCATAGCAGGCAATTTAAAATTCTGCAAAAATGTTTTTGTCGTTTACCTATTGTACATTGTACAGCAGCCAAGCGACTTCATTAAAAATCACTCAGTCAAATCACAGTACATTTCAATCCAAATCAGATATTGGAATGAGGCTTTAATGTATTACTAGGCTACCAACTCATACCTGGTAAGTGGTTATAAAACTACCGATACCTAAACCGTACTTGTATATTTTCTTACCCTAGGACTAATTTTTCCGTCTAATTTCAAACCAGGGCTGCGACCTCGATTGATTTATATTCGAGTTCTGCCCATTTTTGCAAATCCGAGTACAACTTAATTTTTGTCGAGTTTGGCAGTAATATCAAATTTTTCGAGTTCAGGCTGACTAAAATACGAAGTCTTCAAATCAAAAAAGTTACTTAAGCAGTTTGATCAACAAAAGATAATTGTTTCCGACAAACTTTTAAAGCTTTAATTTTTTTAAATGACCTCGAACTCAAATAGTTTTATTTGAATTCATAAAAATTATTTTTCAAGTTCGAATTCGACAAACAAAAAGAGTTGTTTTTTGAGTTCGAAACCCTGTTCCAAGCAATGGCCTAATAGCCTTACTTTAGCTTCTTTCTTTAGCTTTAGACGTTCTCACTTTTTTGAGATTTAAAAATACTATGTTTTTAAAAGACACTTTCGGATTCACATCGGAGAAAAAAATTTTAGATATTCAATCTGAGATAAATCGTTTTCAAAATATAGGAGTCTGATACGAAGGTTCTTGTGGATTCACGCTTGAAAAAAGCAACATTCATGTTGAATTTGGTTTACCTAAATTATTTTCAAAATCTGGTTGTTTAAAACTGGGGTTATTATACGTTTTCTTTTTTTTTTTTTAAATAAAAATAAATAAATGGTCCTCCGAGGCAGTAAGGTAAACAGGGCAGCATTGTGCCTTGGCTCCCTCTTTGAGGCCATGGCACAATGCAAAAAATATTTGTTAAAAGCATAAAGTTAGCTTGATTAAAAACAGTAAAGCCTTATTTAAAATAATGAAATTTTTAAACGTTTCGGACTTAGCTATGTCCATCATCAGTAAAAAGTAAAATCTAAAACAGTAAAAAAGTAAAGAACTAGTCTCGAATGAAAGTAGACACATTTCAGTAAAAGTTATACATAGCGCTGCAATTGAGTAAAACCTGCTGATGTAAACAATCTGCTGTTCCTCTGCTAAACACACTAAGTAATTCTGTGATACTAGCGTAGTGCAATGAATGAGAAAAGAGGAAAAACAAAGAGCAATCACGTGTTGAACAGATACAAAGTTATTGATGACTGATCAACGTTTATGTCCGGTTTCAGTTTGTCGATGTTTAAAGTTTCTAAAATGAATAGCTTGGTTCGGTTCCTGGCAGTTCCAAGTATTTTAGGTTTTGCAAAGTCAATTTTATGGTCGGAATTTTCGTAGAGGTGGTTGGTAACGTCAGTGTTTTTACATTTTTTGGAGCCGGGATTGTGTTCGTTCAGTCGTGTAAGCAAGTTTCTGGCAGTCTCACCAATGTAGTTGCTGCCGCATGAGCAATGAATATGATAGACCACATTTGACCGATGTAGTAGTGCTTGACCTTCTTTGACTCGAAAAAAACTTTTTAATTTGAATGTGTCGTGAATAACTCTAACTTTGATTTTCCCATTTGTATTTTTTTTTTTTTTTGCAAAATAGTTGCCGATTTCATGCTGTACTTGCATTGAGATTGGTCCCAGATAGGGAAGCCTGCAAGTCAAATGCTTTTGAGTAGGTTGAGTAGTAATTTGGTTTGTTCTCTTCGTATCCGTGTGTTTGGAATTTAAAAAACCTCGAATGCAATTGTCAACAAATGTCCTAGAATATCCATTTTTTGCCAGCATTTCTTTAATTCTCACGAAATCGCTGTGAATCAGTTTGTATGAAGATCCAATTTTGTAGGCCCGTTGTAGTAGTGAGTTCACTAAATTGCGTTTGTATCGGTACGGGACAAAACTGGTCCACTTTAAATACAGTCCGGTATGAGTTTTCTTTCTAAAGACGGATGTTTGTGCTACATTTCCAGTATTTCTTGAAACGAGTACATCAAGAAAGGCAAGTTGTCCGTTGCACTCCTGTTCCTGTGTAAAATTTATAGATTTATGAATGCGATTCATTACGTCAAAGAAAGATTGAAATACGTCAAATAAGTCAAATAATTACGTCAAATAAGTTAAATAATTACGTCAATTAAATAATTAAATAATTACGTCAAATACAAGTTAAATAATTACGTCAAATAAGTCCGAAACGTTTAAAAATTTCATTATTTTAAATAAGGCTTTACTGTTTTTAATCAAATTAAGTAAAACTGCTGTTCAATCAGTCCCGAAGAATAAAGTTAGCGTTCTCAGATCAAAATGGAGCACATAAATGGAAAATACATTTACAACCTGCCATTTTAACATCGTTTTAATTAGTTTGAGGGTAAGGGTAGTGCGGATTTTAGATTTTTTTGGCCATGTCAGTATTTTGCAGTCTTAAAAAGTTTTTCAAGATCACTACATCTTTATTTATTGTAGCAATAACACATGCTGTAGCTCTATTTCATACCCAAAAAATAATGTTTCAAGAATGTGAAGCGTACTGTGCCACACCATCTTTATTTCGAAACTAATACAAACAAAAGCTGGGTTGGTTCGATATCGAAACCAGAAATCACATAGCTGAAAATCAAAAAAAAGAGTCCTTACAGTTCGATGTAGGATTCGTGATTGAGGGGGAGCAAAATTTAGTTGGAGACCAAATTTTGGATTGGGGGGCCCAAACCTCAAGTTGCAAAGTGACAACCAAATGTCTAAAACAACTGATCTAAAGATCAGCGCGAGGTGAGAAGCCTATTTTGTCCAGAATTTTAGGTGGAGACCAAAAAAAAGGTCTTCACGGTTTGCTGTCGAGCCACCTACTGCACTTACAGCGGGTTCAGACATACACCAACCGTTTTGCCTACAAACTTTTCATTGGTTGCAAGGCAATTGGGGAGGGCCGGGCCCCCCTCCTGTTTGTTTGAGCAGGCTACACCAAAGGTGTAGCCTGTTCAACCTGTTCAAACAGCCTGTTCAAACACCAAAGGTGTAGCCTGCTCAAACAAACTTTTTTTCAAAACATTTTTTTCATTCATCAAGTTAGGCCAAGTTAGTTACAAACCACAATTACTAGCCATCATCAATTTTCAAAAAAAGTGATAAAAGTGTTACACCCTAATTCTCAGGTTACTATTTGCAGTTTAATAACTTACCGTATATACTCGTTTTACCACCCGATCTTGATGAAAGGCCCGTTTGAATAGCCACCCGTGAAAACAGAACACAAGAATAAATAAAGGCCCGAGCTTGAAAACCCCTCCCAAAGTAAAAGCTGATTTTTCAGTGGTAGAGAACGTACCACTTGCTGAATAAATATAAATTTTGATTTGTTATTTCTTGTTATTAGTATAAATTAGTTTGAGGGAATTACTCTAAGACGTCAATTATTTTCGTTTGACGTGAAAAAATTGACATATTAATGTAGCAAAATATTTGTCTTCAACGATAATTTTTGTTCATAATTTTACTTTGAAAACAACAAGCCTCCGTGCTTGAATAAGGGCCCGGTAGTGAGTTTGATTAAAAAAAATAAGGGCCCAGGCTACAAAACGAGTAAATACGGTATGCTGAATTTTAGAAAGAATCGTTTGGCGGCCGAATCGTATGTTCTCAGTCATTGATAAGCATTAGATGCTAAGCTATGGAAAAACATCACATGCACTGAAACGTGAAGAAAAGATTGGCTGAAAATTAAGATTGGGAAAATGGGGAGAAACTAAAGTTTTTCTAACTTTAATTTTGCGCTAATTTGGTTTTTTAAATTGCTTTTTAAAGTCTAATACGTAGTTTAATCACCTTTAAAAGTCACAAAAATTGCTACTTTTTTGAAGAAAAAAATATTACCAAAATTTTTCAACGGTGGCATTTAGATTTTGCACTCGCCTCCAAAAACATGTTTCTTCCAAGGACTTGAGCGTGCAAGAACGGTATCTCATTTCATTTAAAAAATATAAATTTTCAGTATTTTGCAGCACTTTTAGATAATAAGATCATAGTCAAATCAAACCTTTCATTATACTCGCTGTATTACGCCGAAGCGTGTAACGAGTTGGCGGGGCTCATCTTTGCGTCATTGAACCCGGGCAACACAACTTCTTTATAATATAACATCATAGTCGCCATGCAACAAGGGTTGTTCATGGACCGGAACAGGGAACCAGTTCCAGCCGGAATTTGCCTTCTTTTTTGGAACCGGAACGGTTTGGAATCAATTTTTCATTTACCGGAACAAGAATTCCTAAATCACAGATAAATTTTGTTCATGAAAGTTTTTTTGTAGTTAATCGCGCCGCAAACAAACTTCAAATATTTTTAGAAAGCGTTATATGCCAATATGGGATCGTATCGATATTTTGATAAAGCTTTGTTATTTTACAGGTGGAATTTTTTTAGTTAGGAATTTTGGAATGTTTTTGTTAAAATTAGGACCAGGTTAGGAATAGGAACTAAAGCTATTAGGAACGGAATGGAATAGGAACAAAGATTTAGTGTGCCGGACAACTCTGCCATGCAATACTTACAAATAAGGATAATATTCAAAAATGTCTCGGAAAAGAAATTGTTCAACCAAACACAATAAGGTTTTTATTGAGAACTACTAAAAAAGTGGGGATCCATTATCAGATCCATACTAAAAAAGTGTGATCCTAAATTGTTTCATTTTTACGATACCGCTACGGAATGTAATCAACTTTGCTGCTAACGTGTAAAACTTTAAAATGACATTGATTATTTTTAGAAACTACTATTTTCGGATTAGCATCAAACACTTAACAAAATGCAATATCTTAAAGACTTTCGCGTTTGAAAATATTGAAAATTTGCCGACCATGATTTAGTCAAAATTTTGTTTTTGGTCCTTGGCTTTGGCCTCCACCATTCCTGTCCTAGGCCTCGAGAAGGTCTGTGCTCGAAGAATCGGTCCTTGGCCTTGGATTTTTTTCGAGTTCTTGGCCTCGAAGTTTGTGTCCTCGATTCCACCTCTGGCGACTTGCCAAGTAAACAAAAGCCGCAAATAGTGTATGTGCGACACGCTTTTGCTCGCGTCTCGCAGCAAACACGTGTGTCATCCACGTGCAATCGGCTTTTTTCTACAGTTGTTGAAGATAAACGTTGCTTTAGTTTACATGTGAGACTGAGCGCTTATTTCACTGTTATTAGAACTTAACTAGAATGAAACTGAAATTTTCAGGTCCAGGTTAAGATTTCATTGAGGTACACTTACAGAAGTTAGCAATTACAGCAGCGTTCAGAATTAGCAGTAAATCATTCGATATTGTGTCACCATAAACTGATACCATATCACTAATCCCAAAAATATTCTAAGAACGACAGACGCTCCACAAAATTCGTGACCGGCAGTGCCGAAAACCGCAAAATTTTATTCGGAATGCCTTGAAAGTCGGTCAAGGTTTGGGCTAAAGTTAAGAGTTTGGGATACTGCTTGAGATCGTTTTATTGAAGAAACGAGAACCACTTGATTTAATAAAGAAGTGCCCCAAAACTTGTTCACTATTTCCCATATCCACGAAAACGGATTTAGTACGTTTGACTTGACTCCGTACCATTAGCAACCTTGCGTTTCGAACTTCTGTTGCATCAGAAAAGGATGACGTTGCAAAATATCTGCAAAATAATTAACGCGATGTTGAATAATTATTAACCATCGCGTTGCTTATTTTGCAAGGTATTGTGCAAAGTCATCGTGTTTTGATGCAACGAAAGTGCGAAACCCAGGGTTGCCAATGGTACACGGAGTCAAAGGGATTAAATCTCATTTTTCACGGATTAGGAGAATAGTAAAATAAGGGATCTGGTAACGTAGCCACTAGCTTATGAAGATCATAGGCGTGTAATGATAGCACAACACAACTTCATAACCCTATTCAAGGTTTTAATGAACTAAATGCAAACTAATATCTGAACATAAAAATAGAAATAGTACAGTAAGGTTTAAACTCAGACACTAAAGCATTAAATGATCTGCAGTGCTTTACCACAATCTCGCTAAACTGCACTAAACAGTAACACAGTTAAGTATTTGTACAAACTGAAACCAAGCGCTTCACGTGCAGCGTGAAAACGTGTAAGGCGGTTTAAACACGCAAATGTTGAGCGTTCAGAAAAGAGCAGGATTAAGCAAATGAGCAACAAAATCACAACAAGGCGTAGCCAGAATTTTTGATTGGGGGGCAAACCACAAATAGTATGGAATGACGTCATCAGAAATTTTTGATAGAGGAATTATTGTAGGACAAAGATGTCGTAGAATGGAAGATGTGAAGCTGAGGCCTATTTCTGCACTTGACCAGGATTTTGCTTTAGGTTGAGGGCTTGAACCAAAAGGTAAAAAGGAAAAATGTCTGAATTGAAAGATGCGTTGAGTGGCCTTTGCCCCCGGCTGCTGGATGATGTTTTGTAATTTTTCGTAAAAACAAGCTATTTCAATGCGATTGAATCACATTTCGCGCGTGTTGAGAGCCATTTGCAGATTTTGCATTTTGGAAAAGTTTCTTAGTTTTACACATATTAGTAAAAACTAAAGCTTTTCTAAGAGTGGCATAGAAATTAACACTGTAACAGAGCAAATGATTTGCTTGGCAACAGTGTTCGTTTTACGCGCTCAACGAGTTAAAATATTTGTTTGTCAACTCAAAACTAACATTGGTTAGACGTTTATTTCACTCGTAGTCTTGTTTGCAAGATCAATGTTTCACTGCAACGCTCAGTTACGTAAAGAGGAATAGCAAATGTGATTGAAAAAACACGTCAAATTTTTACAACTAATAGAGATAGCGAAGCTACTTCTGCTTTTGGGAGTAACTAAAGGGAATTTGCATACCTTTCAAACCCAGTAAACTACCGACGCATGTTGAATAAACTGATTCTCAAGTTGGGGCTCCTAAGGGGTTTGAAAACCCCAAACAGTGTAAAAAAGTTTATTGACCACTTGGGTATTTATCTATTTTAAAAATAAAACCCATTACCAGGGCCAGATTTACCATATAGCACAATGCAAGAGAAGCCCCTCGCTTAGAGCGAGAATTTCTTTTTTTTTAGTGTTTATACCTTTATTTGGCAAGAAAATGGGACAAAAATTGTTGGCTTCCGTGGTTTCATTTCTTCTGGGTCAAAAGTGCCAAGAGTTTTGCGCAATGTAAATTCGACCCCGCCCAGTATCTCTAAACCCTTTAAAAATGAAGTGTTGAAGAAACGTTTGGGGATTCTCCAATGAGTGGCACCCCCAAACCATGTCAAAATATTTCGTAAATGTCTGCCAACATAAAAAAAACAGAAGATTACTACGATTTAAGCTGTTCGAAAGTTAATGTTGGGTGTCCATTTAGTTTGGGTTCCTTAGGGGTGGTAGCTAAAATTTATGTACAGTAAAAATACCTGCTTTTTAAACGAGGATTGCAGCTGGCAAAATCAATAGGAATATTGACTGTTAGAGCAATCGTATTACAATAGAATAGCGTTGTCTTCATTTTTCTTCACCCAGCCGTTTCAGAGATTTTCTTCTTCAAACACGACGCAGGTGCCTTTTTCATCATAATCTTTATTAACCACCATAACGTTGACAATGTATCGACGACACCGTCCCAGTTTTGTTCTAAGGCAACACCTGCAATTAGGCCACTGCATTGAGCCGTGTCATTGACCATTAATTAATTTGATCTTGTCTACCGAATAGATTCGAATTGGAGAAAACGTACACTGAACAGTGTGCGCTTGGGCATGATAACGTTAGCTTCGTTAACCACTAGTCCGTTAACAAACTTAACACTTCCGTTCACGTTAATCCGTTGTTTTCTGCTTTTAATCGAAGGTTAATAAAGTCCGTTAATTCGTTAACATTTTGCGTGTAATTTCCTTTTTTTTTTATTCACTCGCTTTTGAAATACGTTTTGACGTAGTTGAGCTGATTGTAAGAAAATATTTATTGCTATGGTGGTCTTTTTGTGTTTTGGGAGTTATATTTTACAGTCTAATCTAATTTCAAGATAAAAATAAGTTCAAATGCACTAACAAAGCTGCAATCGAAAAATCTTTGGAAATTGCGAACAGCGATAATTAATAGATCTAGGAGGCTGCAGCTCATTATTTGCCACAAAAAAAGCTCCGTTCTTTGCTTTCTTCTATGAAACTCGTGCTAATTGCAACAAGTGTTACCAGAGCAAACTGGTTTGTACCGGTACAATGAATGAATGGTGCAAGATATCAACGATAAAAACCTTAACGAAAGTTAATAGAACTTAACGGAAGTTAGTTTAGTCTGTTAACATGAAAAAACTTTTTACGAGTTAATAAAAAAGTAAGCTTCGTTATTCACGGATTAACAATTAACGGACTACTGCCCACCTATGCACTAGGGTAATGACTATGGAAACAAAATTTGCCTGCTATGGCATTAAATAAGTTTTTCGTTATGGATGAGAAATTTCAAAACAATTTTTGAAAATTTTACAAAAAGATACCCCACCTACCCATTTTTCTGACCTCACTTGTCCAAAAACTTGAGTTTTCTGGTTTGTGGTGCAGGGACAGCGATACTTTGCAAGCTTAAAAACATTTTAGGTGGATGTGCCGTATGATTACACACTGTTTGAAAATAATTTGAACGAGATAGAGAAATAGGGTCAAAAGGTATGAGCAATCAAGTGCTCAACTTGTGAAGTGCTGCCTCTAGCGGCAGAATTGCAAAAAAGTACAACAGTTGGCTTGTTATAGTATGAAGTTAATGTCAAATTCTATTTTTTATGGTAAGGATTTGTTTATAGCGAGTATATCATCAAATGTTGCCCCTACAGAGCAAAACGTACTGGTTTAATACCGACATTATAAAAAATAAACTCGAAGTTTTTTTTGAAATGTAAATGGGTACGAAAACATATATGCTAAACAGTAGCAATTGGTTTTGATGGTGGACTTGCTAAATGCTTTAAAATTGTCTTTCAAGACACCCAAGTTTAACAACTGCTTTAAAAAGACGACTGCATGAACTCAAACACGTGGCCAGCCACAAACCTCAGGATACATTATTGAAGAGGGAAGGTGGTTACAACAATATATTACAGGTATTTGTAGCTTTATTTTATATGCGGCGATATGGAAAAGAATAAAAATGCTACAAATTTTGTTAAAACTTTATTTTTTGCCTATTTTTTTTCTTGCTCCACAGGGGCACACATAAACGTAGGCCCCCAAGCGTAATAAATTTCTGGACAACGGCAAAAATGGAAAAAGTTTTTACCTAAAAATAAAAATGACTTGAATAAAAGCATTGAATTTTCGGTTAAGCCTTTTTTGTGTTTTGGTTTTCACCGTCAAATGGCAGAAAAAAAAACACCAAATTTGCAGGTAAAATCTTCGTTTTTTCCACCAAAATTAATTGAAAATGTAGCAAATATATGGTGAAGCTTCCCCTTTTAGCTTAAATCACTACTTACATTAGTGCCAAGAACATTCACACTTCCGTTAACGTTAATCCGTTATTTTCAGCTTTAATTAACGTAAGTTAATAAAGTCCGTTAATCCGTTAACATTTTGCGTGTAATTTACATTTCTTTTTATTTACTCGCTTCTAGAACACGTATTGACGCTGTTGAGCTGATTGTAAGGAAATATCTATTGTTATGGTGGTCTTTTTGTGTTTTGAAAGTTACATAATAGTCTAATCTAATTTCAAGATAGAAATAAGTTCAAATGCATAACAAAGCTGTGATCATAAAATGTTTCGAAATGGCAAACAGCGATAATTAATAGACCTCTGAGGCTGCAGCTTATTCTTTGTCACAAAAAAGAGATCCTTTCTTCGCTTTCTTCTAAAAAACTTGAGCTAATACACAGCAAATGCTACCAGTGCAAACTGGTTTGTACCGGTATGATGAATGAATGGTGCAAGATATTAACGCTAAAAACCTTAACGGAAGTTAACAGAACTTAACGGAAGTTACTTTAGTCCGTTAACAGAACTTAACGGAAGTTAATTTAGTCCGTTAACGTGAAAAAACTTTTTAACGGATTAACGAGTTCAGGAAAAAGTTAGCTTCGTTATTATCGGATTAACGATTAACGGACTTGTGCCCACCTATGGCCAAGAAGGCTGAAGCATTTCCAGGAATGGGGTTGGCCGAGTCGGTCCCCCTTAAGCTACGGCTTTAAGTAGAATATATTTGCGAGTGATCTTTTCGTCACCAGAAGCTGAAAGAATTATTTTTGAGTTCATTCAACAGAAAGCACATTGTGTAACTCAATTTCAACGAAGAGTTGAAGGTGTGGTTTTATTCAACGATATTAATTTTGTAAGAAAGCTCTTAGTCACTAAACGCCGTAGGGTGTTGCAATTAGGGTGTTGCAATGCAAGGCGCCCCGACCTTTACCAATTTTCCTAACTATTTTTTGGTATTGCAGTTTGATCAGTAGAACATGAATACCAAGTTTCAAAAATTTTCATCAATGTTTGCCTCCCCCGCCAGGCCAATTTTGAGGCCCATTTTCCAAAACTTTGCTTTTTTTTGCCAGTAGAGGCGATATGGATATGTTGTGTTAGTGGACACGTTTTCAAAAGATGCCCCATGTTAGTCTCTACCGTTTGAAAAAAAAATTGAATGAAATTGAGTCATCCTATTCAGAGATATTGCTATTTCATTACTCTTATAATAAGCGTTGCTGCCATCAAGTGATACAAATTAAAGTTGAATATATCTAGTATTAAGTCTTTTGATGTTAATTTTCGGTATATTATTTATTTCAAAACTGTAGAAGTACATTTTGATGCAACATTTGGTGAGTACCTAGTTCTGATTTATAGGTATTTTAGTATAATTTTGTAGGTAATTCCTAGTTTTTAAAGATTTAAATTGTTGTTACAAAACATTTTGGTTGGGTGGGGTTATTACAGCCTCTTGAAGAAAATTACTACAAACTATTTCAAAAGTTCTTTCAATAGGCAATTTATTTAGTTTTTGAAATGCGGTAGAGAATCAATGGTACTTTATGAACTATGCTTTTTACCAGACTAAACTAAGATTAATAATAAATGTTGCAATTGCACAGTATGGGTTTATTAGTTCACATGCAGTATGAGTGCCCGAAATACTGATAACAAACTGCAGCTTGCTCAGGATGAATTCCAAATAAACTAAAACAAACGTTTCCTTGAAGCTCGACTATGCTTTGATGCGTTAATATTGTATTGTACAATAATGTGGGGAGCCACGTATCCTGCTTGTGTGCAAACATTAAAATTCTTACAAAATCCAGGGATAAGAGGCATTGTTGTTGCTCATTTTTGAGATTCAGTGAACCCATATTACTCGCAATTTAGATTCTGCAAACTGATGGCCTATTCAATTTTAAAGTGGTTGTAGATAGGAGAGATCTAGAGAATCAAACCCTGACTGACAAAGTACAAAATGACTATTTCGTGAAGACAGTTCATAAATGCAACATAGAGTACATCATGGCACTGCACTTTTGCTTTCAATCTTTTAGTCAATGACTGCATTTTAAAGCAGCGTTGTTGCACTTTTTTGTCCCTAGTTAATTCTTTAACCTACTTTTTTTTCTAAAAAACTGTTGATGGTCTTTTGAGACCAAAATCGATTTTATCGTCAAATAACTTTAGGTACTTTTTCAGAATCATTGACTGTTTTTGGGAATGTACTCCCGTTGTTCAAATTTGAAGTTGCTAAATTTGCGCATTGTTTTTTATACAACAAAACTAAAATTTTTTTTCACGTTTGTTTTTGTAAAACTATTGATCATTCTAGTCTAGCTATGAGGCAGTTGTGTGACTGCAGTAATTAACACATTCTGCGTTTTTGCACAAAATTAATAACAGATGAGTATTTAACATCAGCGAGTGAAGATTTGGAATTGCATTCCTGCAGATATTAAAGTATTCTTGTACAAAAAGTTCAAATTTAGTTACAAAAACTATCTCATGCAGTTTACATGTTTCTTTTCATGTTACTGACAGTTCTCTGTGTACATGTAAAGATCCAGTACATGCTCACGACGGACCGTAGATTTTGAAGTCTTTAAAATGTTACAATTCTAAGACAAAGTAATTTAAAACTTCCATAATATTGGCATGAATCATCTCTCTGATAAAGAGAGTGGTTGCTTGACTTAATGACAATAAGGTTTTAAGCAACTTTCCAATTGCTTTCTTAAACAAATGCGGATTAATTTCTACTTTGTGCTGTTACCTAGGGATGAAATGAATTTATCTAGTCTTGCCTGCTCTTGAAGGCCAGACATACCTGGTATTTAACTGGAGAGCTTGTTCCTTTAGCCCCATCGAATGAAAAACTTTTGTTGGCATAAAGTGACTCCAATGCTGGCCGAAAGTTATTGAAAAGATTTGTTGGAGGATTTCGTAAGCTGGTGATGCTAAAAATAACTTGAAAAAACTTCGTGTGGGGATATGCCATTGCAAAGGATACTCTCTACATCCTTCGAGTGTGCAATGTCTCCACAGTAAGAGGAATCAAGCTGGTTACTGATTTTCTTCACCAGCTACTCAAGGAACGAAATCTACAAAATCGTGTGTTCGTTGTAGAAGACAATCCTCGAAAAATTCCAAACCTAAGAAAACGTCCTTTCCAATTTGTTTAATGCGGTACTTATGCATTGTTGCTGAATAATTTTTGCCCTTTAAAATACAGGAAAAATAATATTGCTTTGCTAGTCTAATCAGTTAAGTTAAAAATCCAAATCTTGGCTCAAATTAGTGGATGTTCGAAATTGAGTAACTCATGGTGACCAACTCTTAAACATTATAGCAAGATTGTTAATTTCAATCAATTTTAGATTGCAACAGCGCAATACCTAATATACTAAAATAGTGATAAAATGCCTAAAAACAACCGTCAAAATACAATTTTGCAACTTTGCAGGGGACAGTATGCATGAATTCAACATTGAAATGCTTAATATCGATACAGTCAACTTTAAGTTTCTCCACTTTGTGTTAGCAACGCTTGTTGAAAATGTAATAAAATAGCAATATTTTTGGAAAGGATGACTCAACTTTATTCAGTTTTTTTTTTAAATGGAGACTAACATGTGGCATCTAACATAACAGTTTGTTATCAGTATTTCGGGCACTCATACTGCATGTGAACTAATAAACCCATACTGTGCAATTGCAACATTTATTATTAATCTTAGTTTAGTCTGGTAAAAAGCATAGTTCATAAAGTACCATTGATTCTCTACCGCATTTCAAAAACTAAATAAATTGCCTATTGAAAGAACTTTTGAAATAGTTTGTAGTAATTTTCTTCAAGAGGCTGTAATAACCCCACCCAACCAAAATGTTTTGTAACAACAATTTAAATCTTTAAAAACTAGGAATTACCTACAAAATTATACTAAAATACCTATAAATCAGAACTAGGTACTCACCAAATGTTGCATCAAAATGTACTTCTACAGTTTTGAAATAAATAATATACCGAAAATTAACATCAAAAGACTTAATACTAGATATATTCAACTTTAATTTGTATCACTTGATGGCAGCAACGCTTATTATAAGAGTAATGAAATAGCAATATCTCTGAATAGGATGACTCAATTTCATTCAATTTTTTTTTCAAACGGTAGAGACTAACATGGGGCATCTTTTGAAAACGTGTCCACTAACACAACATATCCATATCGCCTCTACTGGCAAAAAAAAGCAAAGTTTTGGAAAATGGGCCTCAAAATTGGCCTGGCGGGGGAGGCAAACATTGATGAAAATTTTTGAAACTTGGTATTCATGTTCTACTGATCAAACTGCAATACCAAAAAATAGTTAAACAAGTTTTTAATTTTTGTGGGGCGCCTGCAACACCTTACTAAACGGTGGTTTGAAACTTTATGGCAATTATTGTCACTTTTTAACCCTGTTTTGTGCTAAAATATAACTTTGCTGTAATAAATGCTAAAGCAAGCATTTTTAAGCTCTGCTAGCGACGAAGTTTAGATTTCTCGTTTTTGCTTTAGGTGCTCGCTACAGCGTATTTTAACTGAAATTTCACGAGTGGGAAGAGAGGGTGCAAGATCAAATTGATAGCGATGTTGCTCGATCTCGCTTGGATATGAATCTATTCTTGGGTTGCTAATCCTCCTGCTTCAAATATTATAAATCGTTGTGCTTTCCAAAAAAAGAAACTTCGTAGTTTTGATTACTTTACTTACCAACTTTGAAGTTTTGGATATAATTCAAGGTGTGTTATTGTGAGAAAGAAAAACAATGTAGTATGTAGTTCATGACAATCTGTCGTAATGTCATTGATTGTTCAAATGTATTTAAAGTGCCTTTGAGTACAAATTTGAAAAATGACAGTTTTACGTTTACTGTGAATTTTTGAGAATACGATTGCAATGACATAATCAAAAATAAATAGTTCAACGTTAACGGTTTTGCTACTTAAATATTGGAAATTAAAACTATTATAGGCCTAAGCAAGTTAAAACCATGTCAATCTAAACACAACAAATCATGTATATTGCATTTAAATGACAAAATTTAACTAAAATGCTTGCTTTAATTGTTTCCTCTCCATTAAAAGTAGAATTTGACATCAATTTCACACTATAATAAGCCAACTATAGCACTTTCTTCCGCTAGAGGCAGCATTTCACAAGTTGAGCACATTGTTCATAACTTTTGACTTTATTTATTTATCTCGCTCAAATTTTTTTTTTCAAACTGTGTGTAATCATAAAGCCCATCCGCCTAAAATGTTTTTAAGCTTGCAAATTACCGCTGTCGTGCACCACAAACCAAAAAAACTCAAATTTTTTGCCAAGTGAGGGCAGAAAAATGGGTTGGTAAGGGATCGTTTTGTAAAATTTTCAAAAACTGTTTTGAAATCTCTAATACGTAACAAAAAAGTCATCCAATGACATAGCAGGCAATTTTGAAATTCTGCAAAAACTGTTTTTGTCATTGCCCTAGTGTATACTGTGTCGTAGCAAAGCGACCTTATTAAACATCAAGTTATCAGATCACAGTACATTTCAGTTCAAATCAGAGCCTGGCAGTGAGGCTATATTATATTACTAGGCTACCAACTCATACCTGGTAAATGGTAATAAAACTACCAATACCTGAGTAGACCTAGACCGTATTTGCATATTTTCTTATCCTAGGATTAATTTTTCCTACCAATTTCAAACCAGGGCTGCGACCTCGATTGATTTTTATTTGAGTTCAGCCCATTTTAGCTAGTCCGAGTACAATTTAATTTTTCGGGTTTGGCAATAATATCAAAATTTTCCGAAATCAGGCTGACTAAAATACGACGTATCTAAACAAAAAAGTTACTTCAGCAGTTCAATCAACAAAAGATAATTGTTTCCTACAAACTTTAAAAGCTTTAATTTTTTTTTATTGACCTCGAACTTGAATAGTTTTACTCGAATTCATAACAATTATTTTTTCAAGTTCGAATTCGGCAAAAAGTTATTTTTTGAGTTTGACTAGCCTTACTTTAGCTTCTTCTTAGACGTTCTCACTTTCTGGAGGTTAAAAAAAACCTGTACGTTGTACACATCTATTGTTAAAAAACACATTCGGATTTACACTTGAGAGAAAACTTTTGGATGTTTAATTTGAGATAAATCGTTTTCAAAATCTAGCAGTCTGAAACGACGGTTCTTGTGGATTCACGCTGTAAAAAAGCGACATTCATGTTGAATTTGGAATGCGTAAATCATTTTCAGAATCTGCATGTTTAAAGCTAGGTTCATCATAAGTTCTCTTTTCAGAGGATTTGTCCTTTTGTTTCAAAAAATTAAAATAAATAAATGGTCATCCGCGGCACTAAGGTAGACAGGGGGGCATTGTGCCTTGGCCCCTTCTTTGGGCCATGGCACAGTGCAAAAAAGATGTGTAAAAAACGTAAAGTTAGCGTTTTTAGATTAAAATGGAGCACATAAATGGAAAGTACATTTGTAACCTGCCATTTTAGCACCGTTTTAATTAGTTTGAGGGTAAGGGTAGTGCGGATTTCAGATTTCTTTTAGGTCATGCCAGTATTTTGCAGCCTTGAAAAGTTTTTCAACTCACGATCACTACAACTTTTATTGTTGCTATGACACATTCTGTAGCTCAATTTTGATACCCAATTAATAATTGTTGCCGAACGTCACGGCTTGCTTGCACCTTTTTGTTCTTATATTTTTTTCCGGTTCCATAAATTTCGTTTCCATAACGAAACGTGGTCTTTCACAGACCCGTTTTTTTCAGCGGACCGAGTTAGACCAGTATTTTTGAGTCGCAAGTTAGAGGAGCTTTTTTACATGCCTGTCTGAGAGCTTCGGGCTCGCAGGCTATTTTTTTGTGCGTCAGTGTGTTTAGGTCTGCGTAGTTTTTTAGTGTTTTTAGTTAAACATTTTTTACAGACGCTGAATTATTTTAGCCTTAACGGCCAGTATGAGTAGGGTCCATAGAATTTAGGGTAACGACAAGCAATAGATATGATTTAAGTGAACTATGGCTATTTACTGATAATTGAGTTATACTAGTGCTGAAGAATACTATTACGATGTTTTGGAGTTAATACTGACCTGCTAGATTTTGGTGATTAAATACGGGATTTATATCGTATTCATCTGCTCATACTAGTTAGTGATTGGTGTCAGCTAGAAGACTCGCTCAGGTTGACGTCTTTCCGTTTTTGGGGCTTGTTCAGCGCCGCCAGAAGTTTAAATAGAATTACCCCGATTGGGAAGTGCTTGTCCCAGTCGCTTACAATAATGTTTGGAGTATGTGAAGGGTACTATGTCATTTGGGCACCAATACAGACAGAAGCTGGATTGGTTCGATATCGACAACACATAAAAGGTTTTAGAAGGCCTTGTGCGTTACCCTATAGCTCGTGCATGTTTGCGCTAATAAAGACATGTCTTTTAAACCGAAATTTAACTTGACATGGTCTCAAAATTGAGCTATCTTCGTAACAAAACGTGAAAATCTTGCCTACGACGGCTGGGGACTTCGCCCCCAGACCCCCAAGTTGAATTGCATCTTTTTACTCATATCCCCCCCCCTTTTTTTTGAAATGTCTGTCTACGCCACTGCTCCAAAAACACTTAAAAGTAGCCAAATGCCTTTATTTTTACCATTCGGATATTCATTTCTAATTCTGCTCTGTTGCAAAACCATAACCATCCATTGGTAATTATTGTTGATTCTGTTGTTACATCCAAGTTCATGGTCACGTTAGACAAATACTGCTTGAGATCGGTTATATTAAAGAAATGAGAACTACTTGAGATAAGAATTAAAAAAGCGCGCCCAATGTTGTTTTACTATTCTCGTTATCCGCGAAAATAGATTAAATCCGTTTGCGTAGTATTGATAACCCTGTGTTTTAAACTTTAGTAAGATGAGAAAAGATTTTAAAATTTCTGAGTAAGTCTATGCAAAATTTTTTGCAGAATAATGACGCGACGTTCGAGAATAATCTAATCTTGAGTTCCTAACTTTACAAGAAATTGCTAATCTCTGGATTTCTTACAGAATAAGCAACGTGATGTTGAGTAATCTGCCAGAAATTTTGTTGTGTCATCTTTTTCTAATGTCACGAAAGTTTTAAACGTAATGTTGCCAATGGTACGGAGTCAAACGGATGAAATCTATTTTTGCGAATAAAGGAATAGTGGAATAAGGTTCAGGGCACCCCTTTATTACCTCATAGCAAACAGTTCTCATTTCTCCAATAACTCTGATTTCGAGCAGAATCTCTTTAAAGCCGATCCTCCCTTGCGGAAAAAAATATTCGTGGGTTGAATCAGATAACTAAACTTTTTTAGTGTTTTTTTTTTTTCTTAGCGTAAGGTTTGCTAAATATAGCCGGGTGTCATGAGCTAGCGAAACCTATCCTATTTTGGGCAACGAAAATATGGTAGGCTTACTAGAACGTCACATTGGGATTCACACTAGAGAGAAACGTTACATGGGAATTCACACTAGAGATCCGTTTTCGTGTTCAATTTGTGATCAATCATTTTCAGTATCTGGAAGTTTAAAACGTCAGTTTCGGTTAACACTGGAGAAACACTTTTTAAATGTTCGATTTGAGATAAATTGTTTTTATAACCCGCGAATTTGGAAAGACACATGCGGATTTATATTGGAGAGAAGCCTTTTAAACGTTCGATTTGAGATAAATCGTTTTCACAAATTTGAAGTTTGAACTTACTTATGCGAATTCACACTGGAGAGAAACCGTTTTCATGTTCGATTGGTGATAAATTGTTTTCACAACCTGGGAATCTAAAACGTCACATGCGGATTCACACTGTAGCAAAGCCATTTAAATGGTCAATTTGCGATAAATCGTTTTCACAACTTAAGGTTTGAAAGGACACTTACGATTTCACAAATCTATACCTAGCTATACGCAGCTTTGAGCTGGTTTTTCTGTTTTTTTACTGACATTAGTTTTGACGACGCGGAAAACGCTGTAGCTTATGTGCGTTTATTTGCACGCGATCCACCGCGCGATTTTGTTTTTTCTTTAGTAAAATGCCATCAATCAAGTTTGCAGCTAATATTGTGCAACAGCTGTGTTTGATCGAAGATACATGTTGTAACCGCTGTTGGGCTATATCTGGAAGCCAGAAAGAGGTGTGGACGTGTAAAGGAAGGTGTTTGATTCTCCGAATAAAAGCGGGAAGAACAGGGCGGGGTTTTTTCACCAATTTAGTGAAGAAATTGTCACTTGATGACAATTATTCCCCATGTGTTTTCGGAGCAATTGCAAAGATTTTGCTTAAATTCTATTTTTTGTTGAAAAAGATGTTGCAAAGATTTATGTTTTTGAAATGGTAATATGCACTAAGGAACGTTTGAAAAATGTTTAGCCCCGCGTCTGAACAACGTCTCTGGCTTCGATCCGGCATACAATGCTAAAAGTTGCATCTTACTGTATATTTTTTAATTTATCGAGGAAACGAATCTAACCTATAGTTTATTGAAAGAGTTAGCATCAAATAAAGTCAGCGTTTTCAATTTGATGATTTATGGTATCTCATTCTAAGTTTTCACGCCATGCTAATAGATGCTTTGTTGTAGACGAGCAGTTGAGTATCTGAGAATGTGTATAGGAAGAGGTTGTTGCGTCAATTATTCTATTTTATTCGTTTTCTTTCAGAGAATAGTATTTTCTGCATAGCAAAGCTAAACTATCTATCGTGAAATACAGAACATTGATGCGTAGGTCTGCAATATCTGCATTTGAGAACTTAGGGAAATAACAATCGGCTCTTGCAGCATTGCTAAAAACGTAACGCTGCTTTACTTTTTGCATAAATTGCTTCACCATTCCGCATTGTCGCAGTAGTAAGCATTACGTTTTGGGGAACTATTTTGCTAATATCTTAGATCTCATTTAAATTTAAAGTTGTCGCTGGCAAAGTCCAGAAACTTTGAGAAAATCCTTTTAAATTACGCTTTTACGGAATCAACCAGATTGGTTCCATATTATTTGGTTCAAGGACAATAACTTTTGACGGTGGTGAAATTCAAATCTGTCGCTTTACGCGGCACGTGTGGGGTACAAACTCTAGCCTTTACGTAGCACTCATGGCGCTCAATCGGCTGGCTAGTGACATCCCCACGCATGCGAGTATGGTGACCTTAAACGCAGTCACGCGAAACAGAGATATGGATGACTTGTTGTTTGCTGGCGACACTTAGTCGGACGTGGAGACCTTTGCTAGAGAAAGGATTGAGCTTTTTGAAAGCAGGGGATTCAAGTTACGGAAATGGGTGACCAATGGCCATGCTAAGTCTGTTTTGCTCCAGTTTCCCTAGTGCGATCATGCCCCTTCAGTTGGCAAGATTGATATTGGGTCGCAGCTTTTGCCGGTCACGACGGCATTGAGCGTTTATGGGACGCAGAAAGTGACGCACTGAAGATTGATGACCGCACGTTTGTCGAGGCAGCCATGAAACGCGAGATGGCTAGTCAGCTTGCGAGTCAATTTGACCCTTCGGGTACAGTGGCGCCGCTTCTTCTAGGGGAAAAGTTGATCTAGCAAAAAGTCGCTGCGTCTGGAGTGGACTGCGACGACGCTTCATCGGATAAAGTTAATAAAGATTGGAAAAAATGGCCTAATACTTCCAATATACTAAATGAATTTTGCATTCCTCGCAACTTTCTTTTGGAACGCAAAGAGCTCAGAAATGACACTGAATATCAACTGCATGGGTTCTGTGATGCTTCGGACTCAGCATTTTGTTGAGTAATCTATTTGCGTGGCGTTAGTGCTGGTAAAGCACAAGTCAGTTTTGTGATTGGAAAATCTAAATTAGTTCTCTCTCTCCAAAAAGGGCGTGTTATATCTGGCAAAGGGTTGGAAGCGGCTAAGATGTAAAGTGAACAGATGCTTCAAACTTCTAAAGCTTTACACGATCTCAACTGTGAAATCTTTTGTTGGACCGATTCGCAGGTAGTTTGCGAATAAAATATATAGTGGAACAAAGACAAGGTTTTGGGCTCCTCTTTGTTATCTCAAGTAGTTCTCATTTCTTACTACCTCTTTAAGGTTAGGATTAGGCTCGTAGCTGGAAATTCGCAATGCGGGGTTGTTTTGGGGGCTTGAGGGCGGAGACCCCAGCTGCCAAAGATAAGGGGTCTGGAAACGTAGCCACTAGCTCTTGAAGATTTTGCAATGCGTTTGTTAAAGTTACTTAGTTTTATGTTTATTGGTATGGTAAAAATTAATGTTTTTGAACGTGGCATATAAATTAACTCTTCAAAAACATGATTAAACTAGCTGCGTAAATGGGATATTGGAGGGTGGCTAATGGTAAAATTTCAATTATTTTATTACAAGGCAGTAATCATAATATGCTATAATGCAAAAAACCTCAAGGTATTAACGTAATTGAACAGTTTTTTCAACAAAAGATAATTCTTTCCGACAATTTTTTTAATGTGTAATTATTTTAAGTGAACTCGAACAGTTTTATTTGAATTCATAAAAATTATTTTTTCGTGTTCAAGTTCCAAATCGGCAAAACAAAGTGCATTTCGAGTTCGCAGCCCTGTTCCAAACAATGGCCTACTAGCCTTAGCCTGCTTTAGCTTTTCAGACGTTTTTACGGTATGGAGATTTAAAAATACTGTACAGTGTACACAACTACACATACATTTTTTTACAGACACATGCGGATTCACACTGGAGAGAAAACGCTTAGATGTTCAATTTGTGGTAAATCGTTTTCAAAATCATCAGTGGCAGTAGCGTCAACACGACAGGAGGAAAGGTGCCATGCCCCCCACCCCCTTTTGGCCATGGCACAATGCAAAAATTTGAGAAAAAAAAAGGTTAAAATTAGCGTTCTTAGATCAAAATGAAGCACACACATGGAAAAGACATTTGCTACATGCCATTTTAGCATCATTTCTATTAATTTGAGGGTAGGGATAGTGCCAATTTCAGATTCCTTGAGGCCATGCCAATATTTGCAGCCTTAAAAAGTTTTTCAACTCAAGATCACTATATCCTTCATTGTAGCATAAAGACATACTGCAGCTCTATTTGATACCCAATAATTAACGTTTCAAGAGTGGGAAAGGTACTGTGCCACACCATTTCAATTTGGGCCCTAATACAAACAGAAGTTGAAAAGGTTCGATAACGCAAAACGTTTCAGAAAGCCTTGTGCTTTACCCTAGCTCGTGTATGTTTGCACTAATAAAGAGATATCTTTTAAACCGGAATATAACTTTAAATGGTCTTAAAATTGAGATATTTTGCAAAAAACTGTAAAAATCTTGATTCCGGGGGCTGGAATTCTACTCCGAGACCCCCTGAGTTGAGTTACAATTTTTGACTCATACCCCACTCGCCCCCTTTTTGTAATGTCTGTTTACGGCTCTGCTCCAAGGACACTTAAAAGTAGCCAAATGTCTTCATTTTTACCATTCAGTTTCTGTGTATTGCAAAACCATAACCATGCATTGGTAAGTGTTCATTCCAGAGATGGAAACCGGTCGGGTCGACTGCCCGGTCGGGTCGAGATTCTTCGACCGGCCGGTCAAGCCGGTTGAAAAACCGGTCGAATTCTCCTTTTTGGCAACTAAAAGACATCTAAGCACCAACCAAATTTACTTATATATTTTATCATAAATAAAATTTTTTATAAAAAATCAGTATTAACAAACCACAGCTTTCGAAAGCACTTGTTGAATGGTTTCAAGCTGTGACTAATATGCTGTGACGAAAATGCTGTGACCATTAAGACATGCACATCCAGGGACGTATTTAGGGCGGAAGTATTGTGCCATGCCCCCCCACTTTGGACCACGGCACACAGCAAAAAAGAGCAAAATATACGTTAAAATCGCGTAATCAGGTTCTAATAAAGCATGAATGTGGAAGAGGCTTGCTCTACCACGCATTTTAGCATCATTTTAATCAGCTTAAGAGTAAAAGTGGCGCTGATTACAGATTTTTATTACATGCTAAAATCTTGTCGCTTTGAAAAGCTTTTTTCAACTTCAATTTACCACATTCTACACTGGGCAAGAAAGACATAGCTCCTTTATTTTTTATATCTTACTAGCCACGGCTTGTTCTGAAGTAGCAGCATTTCTACAAACAGCTGGGGCTCATTATATTTCGAATGTTTTTTAGCCAAAGTCATAACAGTTTAGTGTTTTCAATGAAAATAACGGACGCGTTGCGTTCATCGGGATAGTTATTCATAACCACTTCGTACAACCGGTTTGACGTTTCGCTTCCCAAACCGGGAAGCTTTTTCAAAACAACTTGCAGCGTTGCCTTTGCAGTTACTAAAAGATAAATGAGAAAAAAATAACAGCAGAAGATAGGTAACAGTAAAAACATACGAACGTCACAATACTTGTGCTATTATGCCCAAAAACATTAAAATAATGGAGCGATAACATTATATAATATTGAAAATTATGTCACTAACAACGTGAAAAAAAGGAATATTGAAAAATTATGTCACTAACAGCGTGAAAAAAAGAATACTAAAAAATTATGTCACTAACAGTGTGAAAAAAATTAATAATATTCATAAACAACTAGGCTGCTTCACCAACAGTTTGAGAAAGTATGAAAATGATCTATTGCAAAACATTATGGACTGGAAAAGATTTTTAACTGCACAGAGATTTATATTAATTGTTCCGTTCGGAAATAAATTTCTGTGGAGCTAAAAACCTTTTCCAGTACATAATGTTTTGCAATAGATCCTTTTCATGCTTTCTCAAACTGTTAGTGAAGCAGCCTAGTTGTTATGAATATTTCTTTTTTTTTTTTCGCTGCTAGTGATATAATTTTCCAGTATTCCTTTTTTTCACGCTGTTAGTGACATAATTTTCAATCTTATATAATGTTATCGCTCCATCATTTTAATGTTTTTGGGCATAATAGTACAAGTCGGAGTTGTAAGTCTGGCCGGACTTTTCGGGTCGGGTTTGGGTTCAGGCCGAGTTTGGGCCTAAAGTTGAAAAAAATTTCGGGCTTAATTCGGGCCTGAGACGTACTTTTTGTCTTAGGTGTACAAAAAATAATCAAAATAACTTGGCAATATTGCTAAATTTTTTAGACCTAACTCAACTTTCGGGTTTTTTCGGGCACGATTTGGGCTTCAAATTAATTTTCGGGTTCGGGCCGGGTTTGGGCTTATAGTTTCGGGTTCGGGCCTGAACTAGTCGGCCCGTTTACAACTCTGGTACAAGTATTGAGATGTTCGTACGATTTTACTGTTATCTATCTTCTGCTGTTATTTTTTTCTCATTTGTCTTTTTGTAACTGCAAAAACAGCACTGCCGAAAAAAAGTTTAGTGTTTGCTGCTCGGCAAATTGCAAATAATCTGTCACAAAAAGCTAAACAATTGTAACTTCATTTTTTGACCTTTCGCATATTATCATTAGAAAGAACGTCTAATAATTTAGCTTGTGCCCTCCAGTGGTTATTATGCCTATTTTATGCACATTTTGCGCTGCTCAAAGCAGGTCATTCAAACTGAAACTTAAATAAAAAAGGTCTTAAAATTGAGTCATTTTTGCAAAAAAAAACTTTTTTGCGTTTTTTTTCTGAGACCTCCATTTAAAGTCACAAATTTTAACACTTCATTTATGCCCCCCCCCCCTTTTGAAAATTTTTCATTAGATACATTGAACAGTGAACAAAAACCTTCTTTAAAAAAACCGGTCGACCGGGCCGGTCAGAAACCGGTCAACCGGCGATGATTTTGAAATTTACCGGTCAGGTCGGGTCGAGAAAATCCTGACCGGTTCCATCTCTGGTTCATTTTGTTGTTACATCCAAGATTACGGTTACGTTAAAGAGATACTGCTTGAGATTGGTTTTATTGAAGAAATGAGAACTACTTGAGATAATAAATAAAGAGGTGCTCCTGACCTTGTTGTACAGTACTGTTCTTCTTAACTGCGAAAATAGATTGAATGCGTTAGACTGCGACCTTTTGGTAACCCTGTGTTTCAAAACTTTTGTAACATTGAAAAAGGTGACTGTGCAATAATTCTTGCAGAGTAATGAACGCGACGTTTACTAATCGAACATTGGGTTGCTTATTTTCAAGAAATTGCTAATCGCTAAATTTCTTACAGATTAGGCAACGTAATCTGCAAGAAATTTTGCTTTTTTCTGAGGTCACAAAAGTTTAAAATAAAATGTTGCTAATGGTACGGAGTAAAATGGATCAAATCTATTTTTATGGATAAAGGAATTTTTAACAGCTGTTTAGTGGTAGAAAAAACTAAGATTGTTTCGATCACTATCAGATTCATCGTCGATCTTTTGAAAACTTTGGTAGCCTTGAAAATGGATGTTTGGAAAAAAAAAGATTCCAACAGTTTTCGGCTCGCCCGTGTCAAGAATCAACGCGAGAATAACTTGGAGTCGAAAAATGCGGTCTTTTACACTTTTTCGAGACGTCAAAATTTCCACCTAAAAAAAAATAAATATATATAACACCTGAATAATTTTGATTAAATGATTGTCATACTTCGTATGTACGGCACCTAGTAATTAATTATTGTAAAATTTGAAGATAGTAGACGAATTCTTTGTGCCGGCACAAAATTGGTTGCTGTGTTTTGATAAAAATAGCTTCTAGAGCTACTAAGTGAAATTGAGTTCTTTCCTTTGCCAAAATTGAAAATTGTCGATCATGATAGAGGGCAGCGCAGTCAGGATTTTGAAGCAAGTGAAGTCCAATGGCCGAATCACATTCTAATTGATTTAGAGGAGTCTTAGCTTTGCAGTTTCGTCTAGGCAGAACTTTTGTTGGCTTTTGTTTGTTTCGAATTGATTTGGAAATATGTTGAGTGATTCTTTCCTGTAATCTTAAGGATGTGCGACTCACGTACCGACTATCACAGCGGCACCCGTACTGGTATACGACCAAGCTTTGGTGTGTGGTGGGCACAGCATCTTCGTGAAATGAGGGCAGAATCTTGCTCGTTTGGAAAACAACGCGGGGTTGAATAGCTGAAAAACAATTTTGAACATTCGATTTGACTTGCTTTTCGAACTTGTGCGAAATGCTATCAATCCAGGGTAATTTGAGATAAAAAAGACATTTTTGTGGACCTTCTTTGACAGGTTCATAAAAACGGACAATTTTCTTGGAAATAGTCGAATTGATTATCACTTCGGGGTAGCCATTTTGCCGCAAGATAGATCGTATAAAATCCACTTCTTGTTGAAAATTGCTCTTGGAACAGATAACCAGTGCTCGGTGTACTAAAGTCCCGATAAGGTTGGTTTTGCGTTTTGATGGTCCAAATAAATCCTAGCGAATATATTGACCTGTGAATTAGGGTATTCTGTAAATGGAGATGAGAAATTGGCAGTTTTCGTTTTCGATTTTGACATCAAGGAAAGGCAACGTTTGATTGGCTTCTTTTTTCATGGTGAGTTTCAGATCTGAGTGTAGGGGGTTGAGGGCGGTAAAAAATTTGTCTGCTTCGGCTTTTGATATAAAAATAGCAAATGTATCATCAACGCAACGAGTATAGACAAGCGGTTTCTCAACGGAGGTAAAACGCTTATTTTCGCAGTAACTAACAAAAATGTTAGCAAGAGCTGAATATTTTGGCTCAGTCCTGTCAAGTTTTGATGACAATATTTGCAATTTATTTAGCTTCAAACTTGCCAATACTGAAAGGTTTGTGCTAGCCTCCGGTTTGGATTTCTATCTACCTTCGGACATTTAACGTGAAAAGGTTTTCGCTAAATTTGCGGTATTAATGGGACAATTATTTCACGATACTAGCAAATCAAAAGAAAGTCATAGTGCTCTGAAAGCTAAGTTAACAGATTTGGCGCATTCTTTCTGTGATACTCTTACTCCTATTGACATGACTAACTTCACCATGCATCGTGAAGGTTTTCAAGCCATTAAATCACTACGCAACAATAGTGACATCGTAATCACGAAAGCAAACAAGAGTAATGCAGTCGTCATTTTAAACAAATCTGACTATTTAATCAAAATAAATGTTATATTAGATTCGCAGAAGTTCCAAAAAATTGATCCCGTAGATGAAAAGAACAACACAGCAAGAATAAAGGGCAACATCCAACGTCGTATTCTAGCACTGACGAAAGAAAACATGTTGGCAAAATCGGTATATGAGCATATTCGACCTTCCGGTTCCCAAAGACTCAAATCGTATGGCCATCCCAAAACTCACAAAAAGGACGTGCTTCTCCGACCTATTCTGTCTATGGTAGGTTCGGCTCTACATGAATTGGCAAAATTCTTTTCTGCCACCCTGCAGCCGGTTCTTGATCTGCACTCTCGCAACTGCACCAAGGACTCTTTCTCATTTGCTCAAAAAGTGCAACAGTTCGAATTTAATCCTGATATTTCTTTCCTTTGGTTCTATGATATCTCTAGTCTTTTCACCAATGTACCATCGGCTAAAACTCTCCAAATATGTGCTGACACTCTCTACTATGGTCAACTGCCGCCCCCTCAATTTTCAAAATAAATTTTCATTGAATTAATAAACGTAGCGACAAAATCAGTTTAATTCAGTTTTAACAATGTCGTGTATAAACAAACAAATGGAGTGGCTATGGGCAGTTCTTTAGCCCTGCACTGGCTGACATTTTTGTTGGTTACTGCGAAAATAAGCGTTTTACCTCCGTTGAGAAATGGCTTCTTTATACTCGTTGCGTTGATGATGCATTTGCTATTTTCATATCAAAAGCCGAAGCAGACAAATTTTTTACCGCCCTCAACCCCCTACACTCAGCCCTGAAATTCACCATGAAAAAAGAAGCCAATCAAACGTTGCCTTTCCTTGATGTCGAAATCGAAAACAGCCAATTTTCAACCCCATTTACAGAAAACCCACAATTACAGGTCAATATATTCGCCGGGATTTATTTGGACCATCAAAACGCAAAACCAACCTTATCGGTACTGTAGTATACCAATCACTGGTTATCTGTTCCAAGAGCAATTTTCAACAAAACTGGATTCTAAACAGAGCTGGAGTTTCGGCCAAAATCTTCGAGACCGAGACGAGACATTGACGTTGCGAGACCGAGACGAGACCGAGACTTTGAGCAAAAACTCGAGACGAGACACGAGGCTTTTGAAACTAAACGTTTGCAATATTTTGCAAATATTTTTGACATTAAATTTTAGACATTCGGTGAACTTTTCAACTCATTGCAATATAGATTTCTTTCTAGGCATTTCGCTAGTATATTAGGAACAAGCTAATTAAAAAAGTTATACTACTTAAAAGATATGTTTGTTTTTAATTAGAAAGCTTTTAGGCGTCGCTTATGGTTTTTAAGATTTAATACTATCATGATCCTCCAAAAATTTTGTTAACTAAATGTGCAAGTTACAAAATGGAAGTGAGAATATTTATGTAGAACTTAGAATAATATTTCAATCCTAACTGTTCCGCTGTAATATTCACAAGACAAATGTTGTCACATTAATTGTTATAACCCGCACCTTTATCGCCCCAAGGTGTGATACTATAGGCATAGGAGGGCAAGTTAATGCAAAACGTTAGCTTCGTTAACCACAAGTCCGTTAACAAACTTCACATCTCCGTTAACGTTAATCCGTTATTTTCAGCTTTAATTAACGTAGGTTAATAAAGTCCGTTAATTTGTTAATATTTTGTGTGTAATTTAGATTTCTTGTTATTCACTCGCTTATAGAACACGTATTGACGTTGTTGAGCTTATTGTATGAAAATATTTATTGCTATGGTGGTCTTTTTGTGTTTTGGAAGTTATATTTTACAGTCCAGTCTAATTTCAAGATAAAAATAAGTTCAGTTCAAATGTACTAACAAAGCTGAGATCGGAAAATCTTTGGAAATTGCGAACAGCAATAATTAATAGACCTATGAAGCTGCAGCTCATTATTTGCCACAATTACGAGCTCCTTTCGTCGCTTGCTTCTACAAAACTCGTGCTAATGTGCACCAAGTGTTATCAGAGGAAACTGGTTTGTACCGGTACGATGAATGAATGGTCCAAGAAATTAACAATGAAAACCTTAACAGAAGTTAACACTACTTAACGGAAGTTAATTTAGTCCGTTAACATGAAAAAACTTTTTAAAGGATTAACGAGTTAATAAAAAAGTTAGCTTCTTTATTAACGGATTAACGATTAACGGACTCGTGCCCACCTATGTACTATTACTTTGGTTTTTTTGCACACATGTTGTCCTGATGGTTCTTTTAGAGAATTGTGATTTTTGTGAGAAAAGCTTAATTCTTTGAAGAGTGCAAGCTTACTTCCTATCATTTCTCCAAGTTCAGTTTATGTTTATTTATTTGACAATTCCGATTTGATTTGTTTGTGATGAAAAGGATTTTGATAGCAACTATAGCAAAATTCAAACGTCAAACCGCTTTTAAGGTCTTCTTGTTTAGAATGCGAAATATTTCGTGTTACTTCTTGAGCAGAATGCGAATGCACTCGGTGCAGTCTATCTCACTGCTTGAGTCCTTTTTCACAAAGTCATAGAGATAACTTCGGTATTCTTCCGGACACCGAATAAGCCAAAGAGTAAAACCAGAACAAGAAAAGCAGCAGCCGTCTAATCAAACCGCAGAAAACTTGCAATTGTACCACTAGTATAAGAATAAAAAATACGAAATTTATTGATAATAACATGTATCTAAACCAGTGGTAGCGAAATGTTTTATATCTCAGACGCTCTCTACCCCTAGTCCATATTATTGTGAATCAAATACCCCTTTTTTGGGTTTTACAATACATAACTATGTAAAAAATTTTTGATATATTTAATCCCCAAGGGTTATTAAGGTATTACTTTAAGAAATCTTGGTTTAAGCAGGAAGGGATTTGTTTGTTTGTTTGTTTTTTTTTTAGTTAAAAACTTAAAATTATTGTTGGTTTTTACGCTCGGATTGGAAATATGGCCGAGACTTGTCCATTTTTTGAGACTTTGAGGTGCCGAGACCGAGACTTTGAAAAATAGTGTTGTCTCGAGACACTACAGCTCTGATTCTATACGATCTATCTTGCGGCAAAATGGCTACCCAGAAGAGATAATCAATTCGACTATTTCCGAGAAAATTGTCCGTTTTTATGAACCTGCCAAAGAAGGTCCAAAAAAATGTCTTTCTCTCAAATTACCCTGGATTAACAGCATTTCGCTCAAGTTCAAAAAGCAAAATAACTCTGCTTTTTGCGTTCTTCCAGTGAAGTCATAGCCACAGCAAGCCTTGTTGTTTTTATTGACGTTTCGTTGGTCATGACGACCAACATCATCAGAAATACGAGCAACGATAAAGAACTACGACTGAAGCTAGATAGTAGTAATATGAATTGTAAAATTTTTAAAGTTTTAAAATCCGAAAGTTAATTATTACATCATAACAAAAACAAATTTGTAGAAAAGCGGACAGTTTTAAAACTTTGGTCACAAAAACTACAGTATAAACAAAAATGATATCAAAGCATCAGAATACTAAAGCAAAGAACGATAAACTACTGGAAAAGATTCACCATCTCAACGATTAATTACTTTTGGCCTAGAAGGAATAAACCAAGATTCGGCGGTTAATCTTTTGGAAAAATTACTTTCAGTTTTTAAAATTCGTGAGTTGGCCCAATCAATTACGTGATCAAATATTACATGTTCACACAGACGGAATTTTCTGGTTTTTGTTGCTTGATGGCTCTTTTGTGCTCTTTTAGTCGGGAATTTAGATCTCGTTTGGTCTGGCCAACATAAACAAAGTCACTGTCTTTGCATGGAACTTCATATACAATGCAGGTAATTTCATCAGTGGTGATAGGATCCTTAGGGGAAGGTAGATATTGGCCAATGGTCCAAATACGTTTCATAGCAACTTTGACGCCAACTTCATTTACAATTTGGTGAACGTGTGTAATTCACGTTGTGATCTGAGTTTTGGGGGGTAGGTGTACTTACAGGGATAACCATTTGTTCTGATGGTCTGGCGTACTTCCATTCTAGCTATCTGACGCTACTTCCGGTCTGTGATGTGGAAGAATATCCTGTTGTGCAGGAAATGGGTTATAGCCAACTTCTGGTGTTTTGGGTCGTGCAAAGTATAGGGAAGATAACGGTCGGTGAGGGTAGGTTTTTTATGAATTTGGGTGCCAAATCGAGAAACAACAACACCAAGAAAAAATAGGGAGGATTCAAATTTTACGTTTTTCGTGAACTGGATGTGCTTGCAAACTGAATTCAATTGTTGATGAAAACCTTCCGTTTGTGATTTATTCAAAATACAGAAAGTATCGTCCACAATATTCAGGTGTAACATTTTTTTCTTTTTTAGGTGGAAATTTCGACGTCTCGAAAAAGTATAAAAGACCGCATTTTTCGACTCTAAGTTATTCTCGCGTTGATTCTTGACACGGGCGAGCCGAATACCGTTCGAATCTTTTTTTTTTTTTTCTAAACAGCCATTTTCAAAGGCTATTAAAGTTTTCAAAAAAACGACGATGAATCCAATTGTGATTAAAGCAATGATAAGGGAATAGTAAATTAAGGTTTAGGGCACCTCTTTATTACCTTGTAGCAACCAGTTTTCAATTCTTCAATAACACTGATTTGGAGCAGTATCTCGTTAAAGCTGATTCTTCCTTGTTGAAAAAACTTCGCAGAACCGCAAAAAATCTTCGCGATGTGAATCTGACAACAAAATTTATTTTTAGCGTTTATTATTTTTCCGTTGGTAAAAAATATGTGTAAGGTGTAAGGTTTGCTAAATGTAGGTTAGTGCGATGAGCAGGCGAAACCTGTCACGTTTTTGGGCAACAAAAAATATGGTACGCCAATTAAAACGTCACATGCGGATTCTCACTGGAGAGAAACCTTTCAAATGTTCATTTTGTGATAAAGCATTTTCAAAATCTTGGAGTTTAAAACGTCACATACGGATTCACACTGGAGAGAAGCCTTTCAAATGTTCTATTTGTAATAAATCATTTTTAGAATCTGGTCATTTGGAAAGTCACATGCGGATTCACACTGGAGAGAAACCGTTTTCGTGTTCGATTTGTGTTAAATCGTTTTTGCAACCTGGAAATTTAAAATGTCACATGCGGATCCACACTGGAGAGAAGCCGTTTTCATGTTCGATTTGTGATAAATCGTTTTCCCAGCGTGGGAATTTAAAATGTCACATGCGGATTCACACTAGAGAAAAGCCTTTTAAATGTTGGATTTGTGATAGATCATTTTCAGAATCTGGTCCTTTGAAAAGGCACATGCGGATTCACTCTGGAGAGAAACCGTTTTTATGCTCGATTTGTAATACATCATTTTCACAACCTGGAAATTTGAAACGTCACATGCGGATTCACACTGGAGAGAAGCCGTTTAAATGTTCGATTTGTCATAAATCATTTTCGGAAACTGGTCGTTTGAAAAGGCACATGCGGATTCACACTGGAGAGAAACCGTTTTCATGTTCGATTTGTGTTAAATCATTTTCACAATGTAAGACTTTAAAACTTCACATGCGGATTCACACTGGAGAGAAGCCTTTTAAGTGTTCGATTTGTGATAGATCGTTTTCAGAATCTGGTCATTTGAAAAGGCACATGCGGATTCACACAGGAGAGAAACCGTTTTCATGTTCGTTTTGTGTTAAATCATTTTCACATCGTGGAAATTTAAAACGTCACATGCGGATTCACACTGGAGAGAAGCCGTTTAAGTGTTTGATTTGTGATAGATCGTTTTCAGAATCTGGTGATTTGGAAAACCACATGCGGATTTACGCTGGAGAAAAACCTTTTAAATGTTCGTTTTGTGTTAAATCATCTTCACAACTTGGAAATTTAAAAAGTCACATGCGGATTCACACTGGAGAGAAGCCTTTTAAATGATCGATTTGTGATAAATGGTTTTCGCAACCTGGGACTTTGAAAAGTCGCATGAGAATTCACACTGGAGAAAAACTTTTTAAGTGTTCAATTTGTGATAAATCGCTTTTAAATTCTGGGAGTTTGAAATCACACATGAGGATTCACACTGGAGAGAAACCGTATTCATGTTCGATTTGTGATAAATTATTTTAAAATCTGGATCTTTAAAACGTCATATTCGGATTCACACTGCAGAGAAACCTTTTAAAGATTCATTTTGTGATAATGTAATAAGATATAATAAATGTGATAAATCGTTTTTATAATCTGGAAATTTTAGATCACACTTGCGGATTCATACTGGAGAGAAACCGCTTTTTTGTTCGATTTGTGATAAATGGTTTTTACAATTTGGAAATTTGAAAAGATACTTGTTACAGCTTTATGCTGTGTTTACTCGCATGTGACCGCAATATAACAGCGTAACGTTAGCCTAGCCACGCTATTAATACCCTTCGAAATTCTAAGGTTTTTGCAAAAAGAACGAACTTTCAAAGCCTTATAGTTTTGATGAAATCCGAAAAAAACTGGTAATGTGGAAGTAGATTCTGATTGGCTGACGATCTGATGACGCAACTGTATGACTTGCGTTTTGCGAAAAAAATAAAAATTGCGAAAAGTTAGTTCAACATTTCGTGAAAAAATAAAGTACGGGCGCAACTGGTCAGCGTTTTTTGGTGTCACTAGCTGGTTTTATGCCAGGCAATATAATAGGTAGTGGTCTCGGTTATCTATACAAAGCAGACTGAGACATTTTTCAGCTATACAGTCGCTTAGCCTGGTACTACCTGTGCCCGTATAGGCGGTTAGCTGTTACCTACCAGTATGTCTAATCATCAACTTGATTAGAAAAAAAGTGACTGGAGGGCATTCAAAACTAGTTCTGGTACGTTGTACTGGTAAGTTCTGGCAGTTATGTTATTCTCTTTATTGTCAGTGCAATAATTACTAAGCTTCAAATTAAAAAGGGTAGATGGCTGCTGCAGTCAAACTTCAATCAAACACTTATTTTTGAGTTTTTTTTACGGTGAAGTAGCATAAGTTTTAAAATAGTCCAAAAAAGAAGTGTAACGGAAATTCACTTTCTGCACTAGATACTCTAAATTAGTGCAGATACTAAATATTCCCGGCCCGTTTTTTAGTTCATCGATTTACTACCTCAGTTTGGCGTAATGCTACAAAATGGTAAAGCAAACCAGTACAACATATTAAGACTAGTATTGAATGCCTCTTAGTCACTTTTTTTTAAGTTGCTGATTGGACATAGTGGTTACAGCGAACCGATATATGGGCGAATCTACAGCATAACTAGGCTTGGCGACTGCAATGCTGAAAAGTCTCGGAGTCTGGTTTGTATATAACCGAGACTACGTCTGTTACATTGTCTGGGTATAAAACCTGCTAGTAACACCAAAAAACGTTAGCAGCTGCGGCCGTATTTTACTTTTCGACAAAATAATGAACTTACTTGTTATGTCTAGACCTGACTTCCTTAGCATTCGCGAAACGCAAGCCACAAAATTGCGTCATCAGATCGTTAGCCAATCAAAATCGACTTCAGTTTCACCATTTTTTCCGATTTCATCAAAACTATGAGGCTTTGAAAGTCTGTTCTTACGAAAGGGCCTTAGAATTTTTCAGGGTAGTTAATAATATATTGCTTCCTAATTTCTTCCCAATTTAGTGAAAAAGCTAGCATTCGATGACGAATTATTCTCCATGTATTTTCGGTGCAATCACAAAGAGTTTGCTTAAACTTCTATCTTCTGTTGAAAAACATACTGCTAAGATTTATGTTACTAAAATGGCAAGAAGTGCTAACGAACGTTTTGAATATGCTACGCCCCGAGTCTGAACAACGTCTCTGGCTTCGATCTTCATTACAATGCTAAAAGTTGCATCTTGTATTTTCAAATTTATCAACACAACAAACCTATTGTTTATTTAGGCCTATTTTATTTTAAGTTTTAACTCCACGTTATTGGATCCTTCGTTGTAGAAGAGCAGTTGAGTATCTGAAACTGGGAATAGGAAAAGGTTATTGCGTCAATGATTCTAATCTTTTATCAATTTAAAACATACGTAGTTTCATTTTTGTTACAATCAGTCGCTTGTTACGATTAGTTGTCTACCGCGCGCCAATAAACTGTTACAATCAGTCCCATCTCGCGATATTTAAATGTAGTTGCTCGCCAAAAAACGCTGTTTAACTCCTCCAAGAACCTTTCAAACATATACGAATTTACAATGCAAACAGATTGACAAGTCCCATCTCGCGATATTTACAGTAACTTAAGTAAAATACAAACACACGAGATTAGCGCACAGGGGTGAGTGCTATTTAATAGCATGTCAGTGATGGCATCTAAAGACTGAAAAATTATTTATCTTTTACTTGAATAAATTGACAAATTGCCTTGATATTGACATATAGACAATAAATTGACATATAGGGTGGCTGCTTGACTCAGCGGACCTAATTATAGATCTTTTTCCATATCCATTGTCCTCTTTTATAAATGCTTAATTGTGAACGTCGATAAAGTTATGTGCTTTGTATTATTCAAGGACTGTTTTCAAGTTGGACTTGAACTGGTTGAGTATAGAATATTTTTATAGCTTTATTGAATACTGTAGCTTAGGAATAAAAATGAAAAATCGATGGAGTTTAGAGCTCTAGATCTAGATTTAATTCTTCGTGATACCATGTAACCTTAGACTCTTTATTAGTAGGCTAAAAAACCAGGGTGTCGAACCGTTTCAAAAAACGGTTCGGGTTCAGGTTTAGCTCCTGCTCAAAATAATTTAGCGGTTCAAGTTTGGTTCGGTTTCATTTAAGCACCATTTTCGAGGTTCAGGTTCACTCAAGTAAAATATTACTGGTTTAGGTTCGGTTCGGGTTCATTGACTTAAAATTTAGCTGTCGTTACTCGTTTCGTCCAGAAAAAAAAAGAAATTGCTGATCCTGTTGATGATCACCACTGCTCTTATTGTGCGTGTACTAGAGATGGCAAGAGCGCAGCGTACGCGGCCGCGCGCTGTTGTTGGTGCACCGCGCCGCGCAGCGTGGTAACTAAAATCTGCATTACGTCACAGCGTCAGCGCAGCGCCGCGTACTATAATTTTTTGCATTTTTTTACGATTATTGCTCGTAAATTTTTCTTTATGTACAACAATGGTTAATCATGATATAACTGTAATATGAATTGAAGACAATAACAAGATCATGTTGTGACAGTACCTAGGGTTAGGCTACTAAAACAGTAAAAAGTGCCTTCAGTTCAAGTTTATTTTTTCAGAATTTGGAGCATCCTGTAATAGGCTATTTTGGCTACAAACTTAGTTTTGATTGGCTAAACATGAGTCTTGACACCAGCAAAATGATTTTGGTTGTGGCAGCTTAGACTACTATGGGCAGGCTAGACTAGGAAAAGTGTAGGACGTTTGGTAAGAAAGTGAAACAAAGACGGACAAAAAAAATGTAGATGAAACAGGGTTGTGGGAAACAATCATCAGAGCAGAAGCACGTAGCCTAGCCACATACCCTTCCTGTATGCAGTAGGCCTATGATATTGGTACAACGCTTGCATTTCAGAGTTGCAGAGTTAGTTCAGTGTAGCCTACAGTATTCGTCAATAGGTCATGGCATAAAGCACTAGGCTTTCGGTTCTAGATGTCTGTAGCTTATCTGGTATGTGGTAGAGTAGAAAGACTAGGCTACACAAAGTTGCAATGACAGAATTCAAGAATAGCCTATGTGGTAGTAGCAGGTGAATAGAGGGTTCCAGGTTCACTGATAAGTACCGGTAAGCTACCAATAGCTTACCCAATATTGAATAGCCATAGGCTATACCTATAAGGCTTACGTTACGTTAGGAGGCAGCAAAGTTGTTTTTATCAAGCTAGACAGTTAAATATGAGTGTAGTAGCTTGTGAGAGCATGTAAAGCACCTGATATACCAGTAGGCCTATTTGAGCTATTGGTTCAGAATTAGTACAGTAGTTTCATGAATCATCAGGTAGACAGATAATGTAGATTGTTTTTGATTGCCAAAACACGGTGTAGAAAAACTGATAGAAAAAGCACTCACAAGGCCAGTAAAACCAGTATAATTAGAACAACTGACCTCGCATCGCGTGTTCCTTTGTTTTTACTCACCCATTTTCAAAGTTAATGAGTGTAAAGTTTCAGACTTTTACTTATAACTCGAGAAGAGTTGGGTCTTGCTGTATTTATATAATTTTAGCAGCAGTTTGAGATTTATACGGTAAGTTATATGTTTGTGCCAAATTTCAGGGCAATGAGTCACGTGACTTCGGTTTTTAGACCCGAAAACCATCTAGAAAGTTTGGGGTAAAAAGTGGTCTTATTCAAAACAGAAAAACAACTTAAATACGGTCAAAAATTATTCACAGGATTATTATATGTCTTACCCTTTCATCCTTATCAACCCACTTTTGGCCTTGATAAATTTTTTTCTTTTTTTTTTTTTTGTTTCTAAATCTTGTGCGCTCTTCTTCTCCTAAACCACAACACATTGAAATCTAATTTTTGTGTAAAACTGTTAAGCTGAAAATGCAATTTTGTCTTCCAAAATTTTTTGGGGCCACTCCTCCAGAAAACCCCCAATAAAGAGCCCCAAAATTAATTTTTTTGATTGCTCAAGCTAGGGCATTAGTTTTTTTTTGATATCAGTAGAAATTTAAGATACAAATGTGTTGACATAGTTTAGAAGTACCACTCCCCCATGGGCCCCCAAATGGACATGCCAAAAATCAATTTTTGAATGGCTCAGGCTGGAGCATTATTATTACTTTTAATCAGCAGATGTTTAAAAAAACAAATATTTTGACATGGTTTGAGAGGGCCATTCCTCTGAAAGCCGTCCAAAATGATACCCCAAAAATCAATTTTTTTGTATGTCGTGAGCAAGAGAGCTAATTTTTTTCTGATGTTAGTCAAAATTTAAAGGATAGATAATTTGCGGTGCGGTGCAGCGTGAACTTAGTTGTGTTTGGATGCGGTGCTGTGCAGCATGCGGACAAGGTTTGCGGACTTGGCGCAGCATGCGGATACATTTTTTGTTATCCGCGCCATCTTTAGCGTGTACCAGCGCCAGTGGCATCCGGATATAGAAAAAAATATCCCTACTTTTGTTAGGGGTTCAGGTTCGGTTTGGGTTCACTTAAGCAAAATTTTTTGGGTTCAGGTTTGGTTCAGCTTCACTGAAGTAAAATTTTGCTGGTTCAGGTTCAGTTCGGGTTCACCAAAATGAAACGGTTCATTCGGGTTTACGGTTCGGGTTCAGGTTCGGTTCGACACCCTGCTAAAAACTAGCTCAATTGCGCTGATTTAGTCTTTTTTTGTTCACGGTTCACTGACGCGATATCGCTATCTTAGTCTCAGTTTCTGTCTGCTTTGGTTGAACTGTATGCGGGCAGTTAAAGTCAGTCATGGACTAAGCAGCGAAATGTTTAAAACCATTGACTCAATTAGGTTACTGCTGTGGGTTATAGAGATCTTGTTTATGATATAGGTTGAAATCAACTTTGATGCAAATAGTGTTAAAGAGGTATAACTCGAAATTGGTTTTATTAATGAAATGAGCACTACTTGAGGTAATACAGAGGTGCTCTAAATGTTTCTCTCCAATTCCCTTTATTCGCGAAAATACTATTTACTCCGTTGACTCCGTACCAATTTGCGACGTCACAACAGGCAGGAGTTTACAAAAATTTTCGCTGACTAAGAAATGCAATGTTCGATGAAGAGGATAAAAGGATTTTTCTTCAGACAGCGATTCTAATTCAAACTAAATTCATCGGTGGCATTACACGAGTGATATAATCCGTTGTATCAAAGTTAGACCAGCTTTGGTGATGTTTTTAGCCTATAAATGATATAAAATTTGAAACCAAAAACGATCATACTATAGATCAGTTCTGATAGCCTATGTCTGCAGAAAATCCAAATTAAATAGGCCTACTGTAAGCCAGTGGTAGGCAAGTTACTTTCTAAAAGTAACTAGTTACAGTTACTTGAAAAAAAAGTAACTAGGTTACAGTAACAAATTTAAAAAAATAACCAGTTGCAGTTACAAGTTACAGTTACTTTTAGTGATTAAAAACTTGGACTAAAAACGGGCTTGTCGGCACTTGCCAGATTACGTCTGTTTGTCTCAAAAGTATATTAAGACCAAACCAAGGATGTTTCTTTGTCACAAAATTTAGTTTTGTCAAAGCGTTAAATTTCATCCATCAACTCTCAAAGTCGCATTTGTGTGAGAATGCAAAGAACTGCATAATTAACCCACAATCCATAAAACTAAAACCAAACTTTAACTGCAAACTCCAAATACGAAACCTGGAAAGTTACACGTTACTCTTAAAGTTGACCCAGAAACTTGATCCAAAACCACAAACACAATTTTACCATAACAGATGAGATAATCCCTAACCCCTCCGATTCTTTTTGCTCCAGTCTCTTGAACTAGATTGCACTGATTAGAAATGCATTTTCTTGAAATTGCAAACTAACACTGATTGCTAGTACACGTACAGCTGTGCAGTAGGCCTACTCAGCACTGAATCCCCAAACGGTTTCAATCACCAGAAAGCGAAGTTGGAAAACTATCACTGAATTCACTTTAATCAGCAACCACATGTATAGTCCAGTGAACACTGACAAAAATATGGATAAAAGGCATAGGTGGGCACAAGTCCGTTAATCCGTTAATAACGAAGCTAACTTTTTCATTAACTCGTTAATCTGTTAAAAAGTTTTTCATGTTAACGGACTAAATTAACTTCCGTTAAGTTCTATTAACGGACTAAAGTAACTTCCGTTAAGTTCTGTTAACTCGCGTTAAGGTTTTTAACGTTAATATCATGCACCATTCATTCATCGTACCGGTACAAACCAGTTTGCACTGGTAACACTTGTTGCTCATTAGCACAGGTTTTATGGAAGAAAGCGAAAAGAGGAGCTCTTTTTTGAGGCAAATGATAAACAGCAGCCTTGTATGTCTATTAATTATCGCTGTTCACAATTACCAAACATTTTTCGATCGCAGCTTCGTTAGTGCATTTGAGCTTACTTTTAACTTGAAATTAAATTTGACTATAAAATGTACGTTCCAAAACCCAAAAAGACCACCATAGCAATAAATATTTTCTTACAATCAGCTCAACAGCGTCAATACGTGTTTTAGAAGCGAGTGAATGACAAGAAATGTAAATTACTCACAAAATATTAACGAATTAACGGACTTTATTAATTTCTGTTAATTAAAGCTGAAAATAACGGATTAACGTTAACGGAGGAGTGAAGTTTATTAACGGACTAGCGGTTAACGAAGCTAACGTTTTGCATTAACTTGCCCACCTATGATAAAAGGTTATGGTTGATCAAACATGCGACTGTGCGTCCTGTGTTGCCAGTGTAATATAATTATTTTGAATGGAATTCATAAAAAGTCTGTAATTTGCTTCAAAGCATGTAGTACAAAAAGTAACTTTAACTTTTTTAAGGCTCTAAACTGGTAACTACTTACAAATATTGTTACATCTGAAAAAAGTAACGAAGTTACAGTTACTAAAAAAGTAACTAGTTACAATTGTGACTAGTTATTGCCCACCACTGCTGTCAGCTGCTGCCTACTGTAATAGCCCTAACACAACACCAATCTGGTCTACCAGTCCTATTCTCACCAACTTTTTTTTCACTAAGCTAGTATAGGAACAGGGGCGTATTTAGGGGGGGGGTCGCCAGGATAACCTAATTAAAATAACATGGTATGCAAAAGTGCGGCATGGCCCCTCCCTTTGTAAGTTTGGCACAAAGTTTGAGCACACAAACGGACAGAATCTGACTGAAGAATTTTTTTTGGTCTTCACCTAATCTTTGGCCAAAAACCGGAGTAAATCTGAGTGAAGACTATGTATTTTTTTTTTTTTGGTCTTTACCTAATTTTGGGCCAAAAATCGTACTGAATCCGAGTGAACACCTTTTTTTTTTTGGTCTTCACCTAAGTTTGGGCCAACAACCAGACTAAATCTTAGTAGAGCAACTTTTCTTTTGGTCTTCAACATTCTCAAATTTTCTGCCCCTCTCCCCTTTCGATAATCCAGCGTACGCTAGTGTATGGGAAGTTCCGTTCTCAATATTGTACAACCAGCAACAAAGCAAGTTTATAAAATTACAGAATAGGTAGCGGTACATGATATCGATATTCAGCGTAGTAGGCTATTCTCAGAGCTGTAATCGGAAACCAGCACATTCAGCGCAATAGTACCGTAAGCCTAATCTAATACCCACAACCAGTGGTGGGCAAGTTACTTTGTAAAAGTGACTGAGTTACAGTTACTTGGTAAAAAAAAGTAATTAAGTTACAGTTACCATTTTGAAAAAAATTTTCTAGTAACAGTTATTTTTTATAAATTTAATTGGGACTTCGCGCGCGCGTGCTTAGGACTTTTGTTTTTACTCGGCCATTTTGATAGATGAGCCGAGAAATTTTTTGATTTGCTTGTAACTAAAAAACGGTTCACCATGGAAAAGTTAAATTTTGGATATAATATGACAATAATTAAAAGCATCATGTATGCCAATCTTGAAGAACCTAAATTACGTGATCGTGATTAAGGAACTCTAAATTTGAGAAAAAACTGCCATTTTTGTCTAAAAAATTTATTATTTTGCTTATAGCTATAAAGTTGCTGAACGTGGAACGTTGAAATTTGAGCACAACTAGGGTGCAGATAGAGACTGTATGCGCACCAAGTTTGGAGGCGCCCTGTCACGTGATCGCGATTTCAGAGGCCAGAAATCAGCAAAAAGTGGACAACTTTGAACCGGTATATCTCGTAATTACCAACACCAACGAAAAAAAATTTGTGGTTTTTGAACATACTACTTACTTCCGACCTTTATCATGGTCATATTTATTTCGCCTTGGATAAAATTTTTCTTTATTTTTTAAATTTTGGAGGGCCCGCTGAAAGTTGCTACCTCAGGCCCTCATCTAATCTTTTTATAAACGTAATGCAATAACCAGGGCCGGATTTACCATATGACCCAGTGCCATGGCCCCGCGCTCAGATCGTTAGACTTTTTCTTGGTCTTCACCTACATTTGGCAGAAAAATGTTGTAAAAATCCCTAAAGTACCAGAGGCCTCGCGCAATGTAAAATCCGGCCCTGGAATAACACGGTTAGTAAGCGTGACCACTAATGTACCATTTTTCCATAACAATTCATCTTCACCCCGCCAGTTTTTATGCACAAAATACTTTAAAAAAAAATTAACTTGGGGAAATGCTCATTGAACAAAACATTAAATTTGAATTGAGGGGTCTGGGCCCCCTAACCGTACATGTAAATCTACAACTGGCTAATTTCATAAAAAGAAAAAATCTCCAAGGAAAATCTTCGAGTGGATTATTATTTACCGTTAAAATATTGCACGAGGCAATGCACCTTACTTCCCCCTATCTGGGCCAAATAAATCACTTCCAATTAAAATTCAACAACAAATTGCAGGATTATCAACGTGTTTTGGACCTAAATTGAAAGTAAATGAAAATTGAACAATTTAATTTTTTAATTGACTTTCATATGTTGAAAATTTATTTTCATATGTTGAAAATCTAATCTGAACACTTGCAAAATGTGATCCAATTTCATTAAAATAGCTTTTTATTTCAAAAAATTGCAAAAAAATTGCCCAGCGGTTGGGGGCTTCGCCCCCAGACTCTCAACGTCATTGGTGGCTGGGGGTTCGGCCCCAGATTCCCGACTGTGATACGTTTGAGTTACATTAGCTTATTCAACATGTCGCCCAAGTTAGACAATTGCACATTTTAACTATTAGTTTACAGTACCTCTACCTTCAGCAAAATCCTGGTTAATTGCCAACAACAGGCCACGGCTTTAGATCTTCCATTCTACGATATCTTTGCCCCACAAAAAGTTCCTCTTTTGAAAATTTCTGATGACGTCATTGCCTGTAATTTGCCCTCCCCCAGTCAAAAATCCTGGCTACGCCTATGATTACAATCACATCTGACGTCATAGGCCAATTCTATGTTAAGCTATTTTTTATCTTAGAGTTAGTGCTAGTTATGATTAGAGTAAGTGCTATGCTTAGGTTATGTATATGATTAATCCTATCCCTAAAACTAGCTCTGACTATCCCTAACCTACTTTGATGTTTGATTTGTCCCTTCAGATGTGATTGCAAACGATAGAAAATTTCGATATCGATTTGCAACCGCAAGGAAATTGATATTGTTCAAACACATTTTGTTATCATCTATCTTAGTAAATAGTCGAGTAATTGTAATTGAAAATGGGCAGAAAAATTTTCAATTACAATTATTGACTTTTAAAAATTCGCAATTACAATTACAGCAAAATCGTGTAATTAGTTACATTTTTGTCAATTACAATTATAATTTTTCCAAGCCTGGTACAGATACAATAAAGTACAGACCTACTTCATCAGACTTGCGGTTCACGCAGTTTTTTTCGGATTTCATCAAAACTTTAAAACGTAACGAGTTCGTTTTTTTGCAAAAGTCTTAGAATTTTGTGGTGTATTATATGATATATAGCCTCGCTAGGCCGGAGTTCACATTTAAACACAAAGGTAATCAAAAGTCATAGCTTGCTCTTCTGTTGTTGCATTGTATGGTTGTTGTAAAAGCTCTGAAAGCAGAGTTATCTCATTAGAAAATGCTGGCAGCTTTCAAGTGATTGCATTCTTCGTGGGTAAATTTCAAACTTATTTCCACGAAAACTTGAAACAAACTTGGCTACCTCTATGACTTCCGACCAGTCTATTCGTTTCCTTTTCATATTTGAAAAATAATTGAATGTGGTCGCTGCAAGTCATAAAAAACCTTTATTTTAATGGCATTGTGTGAAAGCCTTAATTGGAGAATGAGGGGGCAAAACGCAGTGTAGATAATTGTTTTTATTTCTGCTTGTACTTACGGTGAGGGTGGTACAAACAGCAAAACACTAAAACCATTCGGGGCCATAACAAGGGATCCAAGGGTCCGGACACAAACCTTTTTTCAGTTGCTAATACTATAGTAAATGTGGATTCAGAAGAAGGTATGTGCATGCATAATTATGAAATGCAATACAGTAATCAGTGATGACCTATGATAATTATACTAAATTTGTTACATGTAATATAGCCCACATACAACTAACAAAACGTTACTTGAGAACGACAGCTGTTGTTCTGAAAATACGCGAGCAAATATTGCAAAGAATTTGTTTTGAGATAAGAAAGAACAACCCTCTAATCACTGGCAGGCGGTCGGTAAAAAAGCCACATCCGCTGAAGGATTTTTGTGTTGAAAATCGCCGCTAGGAATCCCAAATAATAACTATTGTTGTCAGAATTTTGCAATGGGTGGGGGCTTTGCTTTGGGATCTAGCCGCCGGAGGCACGGCAGACTGGTGGCGGAGCCCCCAGCGCTTAAAAATTTTGCGTGACTTTGCTAAAAAACTTAATTTTAAGGCTATTTTGATAAAAAATACTGCTTTTAAACTGTGGCATAGAAATTGGCAGTGCAAACATGACTAAACTGGTTACGTAAATGGGCTATGTAGAAGGTGGCTAACGGTAAAATTTTTATTTTCTTGTTTACATGCTGGTAACTCATAAAATCCTGTAGTTTAATATAACTCACAGCGAGTATCCTCTTTCGTCTATATTTTGTAGAGAAAAAAATTTGGGGGGGAAGCTAATAGAAAAATATTTGTGGGAGTGATTGGTAATTAACTAATACTGAATAGCTCCCCTTCCCTTATTCCTAAGTTTATATTATATTTGTTGATGAAACCTATGTTCAGCATTTTTACACTAGCGATCAAATTTGATTGCTTTATTTTGGCCATTTTTCAAACTTTTTATTGATTTGTGAGTTTTATTTTTGGCAAATTAGTTTCCCCCTGAATATATGTTTCAAAAGATGCTTTAAAGCACTTTTTGGTCCATACCAGTCCGAAAAACAGTTTCAGAAGTGCTAAAAACGTGGTATTTCCGTTCTGTATTTTGGTCGACAAGCCAATGGGCGGGGGGGGCTATAGTTTGCCCTCCTCCCTGGCTATGCTTCTGATTGTTGCAGAAAAAACGAGTGTGATATTAAATATAATAACTGGAATTGTTGGTATGCCCGGAAAAATGCGCGCTGCACTAAATCAATTTTTCACTCGACGCATGAAGATGAGGAGGCGAAGCTCCCACAAAAATTTGGTAATTTTGGCAAAAAATAATGATTGTTTAGTTTTACGTCTCTGCGATTTATTGACCTTTTGAAGGAAGGCCCCGGGGCGAATTATATCTCCAATGCTTTCCTCCTTAACCCATATCACCCCAACCCCGAAAAAATTGATGATTTTGATATTGCAGGTTCTTTAGGTCACAAATAGATCATAACTGAAAAAATTTTTTGAAAAAAAGTTTTTTTAAAGATTTTATAAAGAAAACAATTTTTGTCAGTTTAAACTGACGCTGGCGGTAGGCGGGTACGTGTAGAATGTTATAGCGCTCAACTACGAGCACATGATGTGTCCGTTTTTTTTTGCGCGTACGATTCTGATTATTTGTTTTGCGCTTTGTTTAATGACTAGTGTAAGTAAATTATGTTAAATTATATTAATTGTCGCCGATAATATGCATTCATGCAAATTATTACTGCAATATATTGACGTAGATATTAGTATACAACACAAAGGAATTGAAGAAAATTCAGTCATTTATTCAAAATGAAAACTTTCAAAACACTCAGGGTGCAATCCAACATTACATTTAATGCAGAAAAATTTGGAAGTTCCTTTACATCCATTTTTAGCGCAGCGTCTTTGCGTTCCTTTCCTAATCCAGTGGTGATTTTCTTCGGCCATTCGCACATGATTCTTGGTTGCCGATTTTGGGTATAATGCAACCGAATCATTTTTTGTTTTATAGTTTTTGTAATAAGTTTCCACAATTACCCGGCGAAACTCCAAAGCATCCATTCTGCTTTCGCCTTCATTCAATTGTTTTATGCGGTAAAGCTGATAAGCGTTGTTAATAGCCACATCTATGCAAAATCGAAATAAAGGCCACCACCATTTTTTGCTTCGCAAGTTGATCATGTACGCCGCAAGATTTTGATCCAGTCGATCTACACCACCCATGTAGCGGTTGTATACATGCACAACTTTTGGTTGGGGAATATCGATTCTTTTTTTCGCTTCCTGGCTGTATCGCTTGACCTTTTGTACAGGATCCTTGCCTGCAAATGTAGACAGAACGTTAACAACTTTATTGTCCTTCCAACGAACAGCTGCCATGTTGATATTAGCATCAACTGCAACATCGCTAGCACCTCGAGCTTCTTTTTCCATCATTTTGACGTCTTTTAGTGGTGGATTTTCCATCCTACACAACCGTACAGTTCCTGTAGCTGCAATCGATTTCAGTTGAAGGTACCGAATTAGCTTTGTGCTAGTAAAAAAATTATCCATTACGGCGTGATAATTCGATCCCGGGTGAGGTGGTAACATTTTTAGCAAGTGAGCCACAACTGCGGCACCCAGCCCAAGACCAATATCACCATACTCCGTAAAAGCCGCGTCTTTTCCAGCATATGGACGAAATTGGATGCAGTATCCCAATGGCTTGGCCATAACCCACATTTTATAGCCAAATTTGATGGGCTTGCCATGAATATACTGCTTGGCTCCATGTTTTCCAAAATATGGAACCATGGACTCATCGACGCTGCCGTGTTGCTCTGGTATGTAGTTTTCCAAACATTGTTTGTTAAGAGAATCGAACAAAGGTCTGACTTTGGAAAATTTATCATTTTTATCCAGATGATCGTTATCACATAAATGCAGATATCTTTTGCATTCTTCAAATTCTCCTCTAGACATCATGGATGACACCAGACGATTGTTCGTATCATCGCGCGTTTGCCAATACATATCTTGCCGGGGTAGACTGGCATAGCCACTGACAATAATAATCGCCAAGAACGCTTTTAAGTTTCTTTTGGTCATAATAAAATTGTGATTGCCTTTTTGTCGTGCATATCTTGTAGATTCATCACATATCCGTTCCAGCTCCTCATTACTAATAAATCTTTCAAATAATTGATGTGGCAACAAATTTTCATCAAACGTTGGAGGAGGTAAATCCCATTTGTTCAACAGAGAGTCCGAATTAACATCTTTGTGTTGCCATTTTGGTTTGTCTTTGCTAGATGCATTTTTGTTTTTTGTAGACTTGGATGTCTTTTTTCTCTAAAACAACAGACATGATTACTTCAACAATAACTTTTATTGTTAAAAGGCAACGAACATAGTTTTTCTATCGGTATGGAACAGCCGTCTAAAAGATGCGAGGTCTGCGTGCTCGTCGGCAAAGTACTTACGTAGGCCCAAACACCCTGACAAATGAAACATAACAGGACGAGAGCTCAACTTTAGCAACAGCTGTTTTTGCAAAAATAATCAGGCCACTGAGTAATAATTATAGTATAGTCAAATGTAAAACTAACTTTTTTGGATTTTGGCGGATCAGTGGTGGATTCTCTGCTCGTCTGGTTTGTTGATTCCAACTGCAAAATATAGCTAATTATTAGTAACATATCAAAGCTAACTATAATTCTTAGTTACTGCAGTTTAATAAAAAGAGAAAAATACCTTGTACGATTTTGCTTATTTGAAGTTATGACAATACTGCAGAAAGAAAGTTGTAGCACTACTTTATACACATGTTGAAGCTTTTTTTCTATAAATTTTTGAAATATTGTTCCAAACGCTGCAATCTAAAATCTCTAGACGTACCTGCTCACTACTTCCAAATTCGCCCAACTCTACTTCAGCTCTTGATAGAAGTTGGTGGGGACTGAGGTTATCAGGCACTCCGGTCATGTCACCTCCATCATCTTCTTCAGTTTCATTTCCATCATCTTCCGGAGGAAATAAAATAAGACTTGGATCAGTTACCAATTCAGCTGTAGATCCGTTATTTTTTAGCTCTTCCAATGCTTCTAAGGCTTCATAAACATTCATAATCTAGTAAATATTACCACGGTAACACTGTAAAATTACCTGAAGAAATACTTGCGCAAAATTTAATCAAAATATCTCAACTTCAACAATGAAACCATTTAAATTTACTTTATCTTAACTTTTGATTCACAACGCAACTTCGCTTGCAATTGCAATTTGTCACACTCGGTAAGCGGCTACACTCATTTTACTCGTAACAAAATTTTCTCGAAAAATGCAAGACCCACAACTGTTATTTGACAAATATTGTTTTGTACTAGAAATTAGATCACTTCATTATTGTCCGTGGTGAGAATTAGAGAAAAGTTGAAGCTAAAACAAAATTGCGGATTAACCAGTCATTGTTCCAGAAAAGGATTAAGGTGCAATAAAACAACCACAAAGTTCCAATTACTTTTACAAAATGAGGATTACCTTTTATAAAAAGATTTCCGTGCAATAAAATAACCACAAAAGTTCTAATTTATTGTTACAAAATGCGGATTATCTTTCATCGAAACGATTTAGGTACAATAAAACAAACTATTACAGATTGCTTAATCTCAAAATCTAATTAGCGAAAAAATTTCACACGTACCCATTTACCACCAGCGTCAGTTTAAACTGACGCAGGAAAATTCCCACATAAAGCAAGTCAAAAACGTTTTTTCGCAAGTTTTCAGCTATTGTCATCTTTAGGTATAAATTTATTCTTTGTTTTTCAAGGTTAGAAAATTTTGCTCTCTCACGGTAAGTTGCAGTGACGTCATCAATAAATGACATGCAGCAAAAAACAAAAATTATGCATTTTCTTGTTATGTTTATTATAATTTTTTTTTTACGCAAAAATTAAATAAAAAAATGTTTGGAATTAAAAGTCTAGGATGTCATGAAATGACAAAATTAAACATTACTCAATTTGATGTTGTCAACCTATCGAAAATCAATTTTTTCTAGCGTCAGTTTAAACTGACGCAGGCGTGATATGGGTTAATACGGCCTTCTGGGATTCTCAGTAGGGTGTAACACTACAACCAACTTGTTTACTGGCTAGTGATTGTGGTTTATAACTTGACCTAATTTGATGAATGAAAAAAGAAATGTTTGAAAAAAAAGTTTCTTGAGCCGGCCTCGCCCCGCATTTTGTATCGACTACCCTCCCGAATCACCAATTCTTGTATCTAATGTTCTAGTGATCATAGAGACACAATTTTGGTATCAAAAGTTGCAAAATATCCAAGTTTATTTTTAACTTTCTAACATACCATAACCCTAAAATGTTTATTTCAGTCATTAAATGAGAAAAAACGTTTTCGACACCAAAATCTTGCTATTGAGTGATAACAATCAATTTTGTAGCCTTCAACAAGGGTGACTTGTTTGCTGTGAGTAAAGTACCGCCAGCAGTAAATCATTTAATTAAACCGCATACATTTTTGATGCTGACAACACCAGTTCAATAGAGTAATTCTAAAACATACTGTACAGGAGCACAAGAACTGCAGAAAAACCACTAAGATTGCACAAGAAACGAAAGGACCGCAAAAACCTCCACCCTTGCAACTTTTTCGGTCCTGTATGTTTTAGTACCGTGATACCAGTTTAATACAATGCAGTTTAGCTCACTACAATCTTAAAAGTTGTTTTTCCAGAAAAGGTAGAGTTGTTTGCAGTCTTGTTGAATTCTTCTAGTTTAGATCAGGCATAGATGAACCTGAGAAAAATTGGCCTATTATGCGACCACTGAAAGCAAGCGAGGTACAACACTACTGCTTTCTCTGAAACTTTTTCGTAAGGTCAGTTTGGCTGGCCTAGTTGTTTACGGGGTAACATCTAAAACACTCTCTGTTTATTTTTGCAGATTTTTGAAGGCTACGATATTTATCTTATGCTCTATGCTTGCATTGGGGTCAGCAAACCAGATAAAGTGCTTGATGACAAATCAAAGCGAAACGATAACTCGTTATTAACCGCCACAGTTTATCATGCCCCAACAGTTGGGGCCTGATAAATTGTGATGGTCAGTAACAAGTTAATATTTTATGCACTGTATAATTTTGCAATTAAAGAGCTACAATGTCTTACCAGAATATTCTAATCAAGGTATGCATTACGAACAGTAGCGTAGCTAGGGGGGGCTTGAGCCCCCCATTGGCCTGAAAAGTATGCAAAATAGCGTGTTTTTAGCTCCTTTGAGGCTGATTTTTGCTCTGAAAACGAAAATAACCCTACCCCAAGGAAATTGGGGTGAGATTAGGGGAAGATCCTGAGATGATGTGGACCAGAAGAAGTGGGTCTCAGTGTACATGAAGGCCTTCTTTTTTTTTTTGAGATCATCTGATTTTGACAAAAAATCCGCCTAAATCTGATTCAAGAGTGATGAAAATTTGGGTCAGGATCGTTTACTGTTGTTTCAAGCTTCCAAAAAAGCCTCCTCCGTTTGCGAAATCCTGGCTACGCGCCTGATTACGGAGAAGCTTACTACTTGTAGACTTGCTAGACTGTGCTGCAGTTTCTTAAGATTTTCAAGACTAGTAATCACATCCACACCTGCAATGACCATTTGTCGCTATGAACGTTGTTGATCTACAAGTGTAGGAATTTGAGCTCTCTTGGATTAATCCTTGAAGACATCGCTCTCCATTGATCGGAGCAGGGGATATTTTCTTCATTGATGGTATGGTCAAAGGATAATAATTTGCGTGAGCAAATATTGAACAGTTCAGTGCTTTGCTTTTCGAAATTCGAAAATAGTTCATAGATTGGCGTCTCTTTTTGGGCTGAGCTTTTAAACTGGAGAAAACGTTAATACTACATTTGATCTTTTCGTTAATTCTTTGCTAAGATAGCAATGTATTTCCGAAATTAGCAAAACTCCATGTCTCGTGTATGTTTTCCTCCGAAAAGCTTGCTAAATCATACACTGTTGGTTTGAAATTGGGACCTTTGCAAACTTCTTGCTCATTTTGTCTCCAAAAATATCCTTGTATAACATTTTGTACCTAGGTAATTTTTGTCACTTTGTTAGCTTCACAATGCACACCATGGTTAGAATATTCTAGCGAGACGTTAGTGCATTAAAAGATGACTATTGTAACCTTCAAAAATCTGCAAAAAGTTTGAGCACAAAAACGGACAGAATCTGAGTGAAGACCTTGTTTTTTTTTGGTCTTCACCTAATTTTGGGCAGGAAAACGGACTGATTCTGAGTGGAGACCTTTTTTTTGGTCGTAATATTTCTCAAATTTCCTGCCCCCTCCCTCTCGAAAATCCTGCGTACGCTAGTGGCCACCCTGTATGTTAGAAAGTTAGATATAAACTTGTGTATTTTGCAACTTTTGACACAAAATTGGGTTTCTGTGATCACTAGAACAGAGATACAAGAAGTTGGTGGTTCGGGAAGGGGGTCGATAAAGAAATTGGGGGGGGGGGGCCTGCTCAAGCAAACTTTTTTTTAATTTTTTTTCATTCATCAAGTTACAAACCACAATTACTGGTCATCATCAATTTTCAAAAAAAGTGATAAAAATGTTACACCCTAATTCTCAGGCTACTATTTGCAGTTAAATAACTTATGTTAAATTTTAGAAAGCATTGTTTGGCGGCCGATGCGTATGCTCTCATTCGTTGATAAGCATTAGATGCAAGACTATGGAGAAACTTCACATGCACTGAAACGTGAAGAAAAGATTGGCTGAAAATTAGGATTGGGAAAATGGGAAAAACTAAAGTTTTTCTAGCTTTAATTTTGCGCTAATTTGGTTTTTTAAATTGCTTTTTATAGTCTAATACGTAGCGTATTCATTTTTAAAAGTCACAAGAATTGCTACTTTTTTGAAGAAAAAAAATTACCAAAATTGTTCAACAGAGGAATTTAGACTTTGCAATCGCCTCCAAAAACTTGATTCTTTCAAGGACTTGAGCGTGCAAGTACGGTACCGGTATCTCATTTTATTTCAAAAATATAAATTTTCAGTATTTTGCAGTAGCCTACTTTTAGATAATAATATCATAGTCAAATCAAACCTTTCATTATACGTGCTGTATTACGCCGAAGCGTGTAACGAGTTGGCGGGGCTCATCTCTGCGTCATTGAACCCGGGCAACACAACTTCTTTATAATAGAATGCCATAGTCGCCATGCAATACTTTAACACAAGGGTAATATTTAATAATTTCTCTGAAAAGAAATTGCTTAACCAAACAATAAGGTTTTTGTTTGAGAACTACTAAAAAAGTGGGGATCCATAATCAGATCCATACTAAAAAAGTGGGATCCTAATCCTAAATTGTTTCATTTCCACGATACCGCTACGGAATGTAGTCAACACTATTGCTAACGTGTGAAACTTTTTGATGACATTGATTATTTTTAGAAACTACTATTCTCGGATTAGCATCAAAAACTTAACAAAATGCGATATCTTAAAGACTTTCGCGTTTAAAAATAATGAAAAATTTGCCGACCATAACTTAGAAAAAATTTTGTTTTTGGTTCTTGGCTTTGGCCTCCACCATTCCTGCCCTAGGCCTCGAGAGGGTCTGTGCTCGAAGAATCGGTCCTTAGCCTTGGATTTTTTTTTTAGTTCTTGGCCCCGAAATTTGTATCCTTGACTTCACCTTTGGCCACTTGCCAAGTAAACAAAAAGGCGCGAAGAGTATGTGAGCGTCACGCTTTTGCTCGCGTCGCGCAGCAAACACGTGTGTCATCCACGTGCAATTGGCTTTTTTCTACAGTTGTTGAAGATAAACGTTGCTTTAGTTTACATGTGAGACTGAGCGCTTGTATCACTGTTAGAACTTAAATAGAATCGAACTAAAATTTTCAGGTCCAGGTTAAGATATAATTGAGGTAGACTTACAGAAGTTAGCAATTACAGCAACGTTCAGGATTAGCTGTAAACCATTCGATATTGTGTCACCATAAACTGATATCATATCACCGATGACAAAAATATTCTAAGAACGACAGACGCTCCACAGAGTTTTTAATCGGCAGTGTCGAAAATAACAAAAATTTTTACGTGAAATTCCGTAGAAGTCGGGTTAAAGTTTAGGCTAGAGTTAGGGATAGAGATAAGGTACTGTTTGAGATCAGTTTATTAAAGAAACGAGAACTACGTGATTTAATAAAGAAGTGCCCCAAAGCTTGTTCACGTTTACCAAATCCACGAAAATGGATTTAGTACTTTTGACTTGACTCCGTAACTCATGGCATGGAATGGAAGACGATTTTTCCGTATATCCATACTGGCAATTTTTTTCCATTCCATTTCCATTCCACACTAAAAATCTTCCATTTTATACCCATATTCCATTCCATACTTCCATACCAAGGTAAGTTTAGACCGGAAGCTACCCGTAATTTGTATTGCAATTTTGCAACGTTAAGCATACCTTTGCAAGTAGTCGCTTGCAAACGTAAGTAGCATAGAACGATGCATCTCATCTTATATTTGAAGCACTATCGCAATGAGCTGCCTTAAAAATTCACTCAGCAAGAAAATATTAACCACTTAATTAACAGACCATACGTTGATGGATATGCACTGGGTTTAGTGATTGCAAGTTTAAAATCACACAAACTATGAAATTTGGATAGCCAACTGCCACAAACATTTTACAAAAATACCGAAAAAAAGTTTAACCCTACCCTAGAAAAAACATCAAAGAATTAAGCGCAATCGAGGATAAAAAAGTAAATACAAAATGTTTGTTACAATGGAAAAGTTTTGTCACTTGGCAAATTCAGTGCCGTTGCTACAGAGGGCCAGGGGGCTCTACCCTCCTTCTTGGTTTACTAAAATTGCGTTTTTTGGAACATCATGGAAGGCAGGGGTGTCCAACTTTTTTCAGTCACGGGCCAGATTTGCTGTTCCCAAAGTTTCGCATGCCAAAATTTAGTTTGTGGGATTCTTCTTCAAAAAGAATAGTTTTTTTGCCCAAAATTAGGTGAAGACAAAAAAAAAGAGGTCTTCAGCCCACCAATTCCAATGGATTTAGTGGTGTTCTCCAAAGAAGGAATAAAATAAAAATCAAGGACTCGCATCTGTAACTCACAGCATCGTGTCAGCTCTTAAGGATAAATTAACCAACCAATGTAGGAAGTTTAACGCGGGCCACTTCGAAACCTTCGGCGGGCCACAAGTGGCCCGCGGGCCGCGTGTTGGATGCCCCTGATGTAAGGTCAAGAAAGCAGACAATGTTACAAAAAGGAATAATAACATTCAATCCTACCTACTTGATTAAAGTTACCCACATTAGCAGCATATTAAAGTTTTTAAATACCGAAAGTTTAGTGGTTTAAGTTTCAAACACCAGATTTAACATTCAAGTTTACACTTCTGAACCTAATCAGTAACAAATAGGTCATCACGTGCTAATTACGCTAGTCATATCAATTTCAAAACCATGAACGTGTGCATCGTATTCAATTCAAAATATTTGAAGCCCGAAGCCAGTGTTTCCCAAACTATGAGTCAGGATGCACAACGGGCCACTAAGCGCTTTCGGATTTAGTGGCAAAACTACAAGGGCAAAGGGGGCTTCAGCCACTTCCAGCCAAGTCACTTGAAAAATTTAACTCAAAATGCAAGCTTTAAACGTGTTTTTAAATAGACTAGTGGGTAACGTAAGGACTGAATGGGCTAAGCTATTTAACTTTTCCACTGGCTTCTAAAAGCGGGCGAAATGTGATCCAAATGACGCTGAAACAGTTATTTTTCTCGAAAAGTCAAAAAATCACACAGCGACAAGGGCTTCGCCCCCAGACCACCGTTTATACGAGATGATAGAGTTGCAGCACTTTGCTCAGCTCGCCACTCAATCGAGGCATTTTTTAAACAAAAAAAACTTAAGCAAAATCTTGGCTGCAAGCCTGTTTATGGGTGTCTCGTAGAGTAGAAATGTAGACCAACAAAATAAGACCAGCTGTTTTGTTTTTTTAGAGCACACTCAAGGTTGTTTAGGTCGCAGTCACTGCTGCAGATAGACTTTTCAGGTGATTATGGGCGGGAAACGACAGGAACTAAGAAACGCTACCGGACTTACATGTCTTTTTTTAGACATGAATACAGAAGTTTAAAATTGCGCATAATTTGCCTCCGTACAAGATCAGTTTAAATGTGCAAAAGTTCTGTCTATTTTCGTTCTCCTCACTTCGTTTGCTCTGGCAGCGGCATTAGACAAATTGTCATTCTCAAAGCAAAAATCAAGCCAGTCAGCACTAATGCAGCTGCAAATTGCAATGAACTTATTATATGAGCAGATGATGCAACGCGTACACTGTTTGCCCAATGTTCATGACCGAATTACCCTATTAATTTGACGACAGATGATTAGCTGCTAAACGCTTCCTAATATTTTTAGTTATCACTATCCGAATATATTTTTCTGTAAAAGCCATTCAGAAAATCAAGTATGGAATTGGTATGAAAATATGGAAGATTGTCTTCCATTCCGTTCTTGAAATCGTCCATTTCATTCCATTCTGGCATCTTCCACATTCCATACCATGCCCTGCCGTAACATTGGCAACCCTGTGTTTCGAACGGAACTGAACTGAACTTTATTTTTTTACCCATTATAAATAAACAGCACAAACCCACAAAGTAATGCAAAATGAAAATAAATTAAACACATTCAGCATAAATCATAGCAAGGTAAAAATTATAGCAAAACAGGCACAAGGAGACTGCGAAGGGACTGATTTTGTCTTCGTGTCTGCAGCCACCTATTGTTATTGAAGCTTCACTTTTTGTTCAGCAATATCTGATCTTTTTTTTTTTTTTGAGAACACACCAACAAACAAACAATAGCAGCGGAGAGGACAGGGGAAGGAAGAGAGAGAAGGGGAGAAGCAGGAATCTCTTATTGTTAAAAAAAAAAGAAAATTAAAAAATAACAAAAAACTATTGTGGTAATGTTTAAGCTTTTGTTTCTTGATCATGTTTTTGCAAGAGTAAGTTTTTAAGTTTTGTTTTGCAAGATTGCAATGTCTTACATGTTTTTAAATCGGCATTCAATGCGTTCCAAATCAGAGGACCTTGATATTTTATTAATCATTGAGCTTTTGACGTATTCAAAAGAGGAATAAAAAAATTGTTTTGATAGGATGCTCTGGTAAACTTTTCGTATACATGACTCGCTTCAGTGAGGTAGTTGCTAAATTGATTTGGTAGCATTTTCATTTTAAATTTAAACACAAACGATGCTTTTTCAAAAAAGACCATATCAACTAATTTAAGGATGCGCAATTTTGCATAAAATTGTGTTGCTCGATCGTAATATTTACCTCCTCCAACAATTTTGACAGCTTTATTTTGTAAAGTACTTAATTTTCTTAAATAACTTTTAAAAGTTGAGCTCCAAGTAATTAAACCATATTGCAGATGCGAGTGGAAAATAGCGTAATATAAATTTAATAAAGCTTAAGTGTTTAAAAACGGTTTTACCTTTGCTAGAATTCCAACTGATCGCGATAACCTTTTGATCAAGTTTTTGATATGACAATCAAAAGAAAGAGATTCGTCGAAAGTAACACCCAAATATTTAGCATTTTTCACTATCATGATCTGTAGAACTTCATTATAACAGTTTTTAGACGACTCGCCGTTTTTGTTTGAGTTTATAATAATGACATTGGACTTAGACATGTTTAAAGTTAATTTATTGGCTATCATCCATTTGTTCACCGCATTAATTTCTCCTTTTATCTTTTATTTTAAGTTGGATGTTCTATCATCTTGTGAAATAAGACATGTGTCATCAGCATACAGCCTGGGAGCAGAATTAGTGGAACTACTTATGTCATTGATATATATTGTAAAGAGCAGAGGACCAAGAACTGAGCCTTGAGGAACACTGCATTTGATGTACCTGTAGTTAGATTGAGTATGATTTAAAAATACGTATCGTTTTCTGTTTGCTAAGAAAGAAGCAAATAGGTTGTTTGCATTTCCTCTGATGCCATAGTGATTTATTTCATTTAACAATATGTCATGATTCACCGTATCGAAAGCTTTCTTTAGGTCTAGCAGTAGTAGAGCTGTGTTTTTATTGACATTAATGTTATCTAGGGTTGAAGTTAAAATGTCAATCATTGCATGTGAGGTAGAATAAACAGATCTAAAACCATATTGTGCTGGTAAGGTGATGGAGTGTTTTTCTAAAAATGATTGGGTTCTATTGTAGATTAATTTTTCTAAAATTTTTGAAAAGGTAGAAAGAATGGGTATAGGACGGTAATTGCTCATTTCCGTTTTATCACCCTGTTTGTAAATCGGGATTACTTTGGCAGTTTTGAAGCAATCTGGAAATATGCCAAATTCAAACGCGTTATTAAATAGAATTTTAAGCGGGGTGCTAGGATATCAGCAGCTAAAATTACAAATTTTGTTGAAATCTCATCAGGGCCAAACGAATTTTTATTTTTTAGAGAATGTATTAGTTGTATGACTTCAGTTTTAGAAGTAGGCTGAATAAAAAGTGAGGAAGAATTAAATTTTGGTAGAAACTTTTTGTAAGTGTTGGTATCATGCTGGTTAAATTTTGTAGATAAGTCTAGACCTACTTTGGAAAGTAACTATTGAATGACTCAGAAATGGTTTCTGAGCCCGTAATTAAGTTACCATTGTATTTTATTTCATTAGGTGTGGTTGAAGAATTTTGAGAGCAAGAAAGAAGTGATTTAATGGCTTTCCAAGTTTTAAAAGCATTGTTTTTGGATTTATATGGCTCATCTTAATAATACATTTGTTTAGAACTAAATTTGATTTTATTTAGTTTATTAGCATATTTTTTGTAAAAGTTTCTTTTTTCTCTGCTTCCGTTAATGAAGTGAGATAAATACAACTTTTGTTTGTGCTTGATAGAGATTAATAGTTCACGAGTGATCCACGGTTTTAGTTTTAGTTTGCGTTGTCTCCGAGAAAGTTTTTTTAGTGGTGCGTAATTGTCAATTGCAGTTTTGACAATATTGATAAAATTATTAAATATCATATTTAAATTACTGGGATTAATTGCATTGTCTTGAGGAAAAAATTTAGTATTGATTCATGTAAATCTTCACAAAAATTTTCCGCATTAAAATTTAGTAAGTCACGTTTATACACTTGCTGGTTTAGTTTGTTGGAGAAGGTAAATGTATTAATAGAGCAAAATATAGGGTAGTGGTCAGTCAAATCAGTTTTGATTATACCAGGAAAAATAAAATTTTTGTGATCATTAGTTATGAGGTGATCAATTAGAGTAGAAGACACATCATTAACGCGAGTAGGAAGAGTTATAAGAGGAAAATAGCCAATACTATCAAGCATATTACCATAATCACTAGCATATTTAGCATTGTTGATTGAGAATATGTTAATATTTATATCACCGATTAAGTAAACTTTAGTTGTTTTGAGTTGCTCTAATGTATTATTTAGTTTATCTACAAAAAGTTTAGCATTGCTCTTGGGGTGCCGATAAATAACCCCAAGAATAATATCCAAGTGACATAATTTTATCCACATATTCTCGCATCCATTAATGTTCAAACTAAGATTCGAAACTATTTCAATGCGTAATTCATTTGACACATAAACTGCAACCCCTCCAGCAGGTGTGAGTGAATCAATGTATTCAAGTTTGTAATTAGGTAACTCAAGATTAATTAAAAGTTTTTGATTAATTCGGGATTCTGACAAACAAATAATCTTTGGCATAGTAGGAAGCAAACACAAAAATTCTTGCAAAGAATCAAAATTTTTTGGTAGAGAACGAATGTTAATGTGAATTATGCTAATCGAACTAGAATTAAATGACAATGAAGAGAGACTATCCATTTCATAGTATTTACAGGGATGAAAGTAATGGGTTAACTAGCTTACACAAGCATTCAAGATATCTGAAGAGTCAAAAACGCCATCAGGAGCAGTACTATCAGAATTGAAGGCTACCAATGCACAATAACCACAAAAAAGTCATAGGTTATAGTAAGATGAAAATCGTTTAATAAGTCCCAGGTCTTGTTCATTCTTGATTAGAATGGGCTTGTCGTCGTCTAGTTTTCTTACGTAGACATTACCATTTATGGTCCAAAAAAAAACCTAAATCCAGCTTCCTTTGCTTTTTGTTTAGACTTCCAAAATAGTTTCTTTTTAAGATAAGTTAAATTTTCATTGATAAAAATTTTTTCCACACCTTTCATTGAAAGCTTAGTGAAATCAGCACTGCGAGCACTTTTGCGGTTATTATAAATCCTGTTTCTAACGTCACGATTTACAAAGCAGACAATTATAGAGGAAGGGTTAGACTTGCTCTTAGTGTGAAGGCGATGAGAAGTAGAAATATCTTTAGAAGAGATTGTTACCTGCAATAATTCAGCAATTTCTTGCACAATTGCATTGGTATTTTCATTTAAGGTAACTGGAATGCCTACTATTTCCAAGTTTTGGCGTCGACCATATTGCTCGAGTGCGTCGAGTTTAGATGCTTCTTTAGCACCTTGTGCACTCATTTCATTTGATTCAGCTTTTAACTTCTGGATTTCGGCATCTTGTTTCTTATTCTTTTTTATAAGTTTAGAATACTCATCTTTCAATTTATCATACTTATTTGAAATAAAATCTTGACTGCGCTTCACCTCTAAAAGCTCGGTTTTTAGATCCTCAATTTTTTATTGCACTCTTCTTTAAACGATTTGACAGCTATTTCTACCAATTATTGTAATGCTTTTATCAGCCACTTGAATTTCCCTCAATGAAGTTTTATTTTTATCAGGCATGATGATTGTAAGTTATTTTATGACGTTACAATTATAATGGCGTCTTATTGCTGAAGCTGTGTGAGACGTTGACTTAGCTAGAATCTTCTTTCACTTTCTTTAGAAATTAATGCAATTCCACTGAGCGCTTTTTTATTTAATTCTGCCAAAATAATCTCTAGACTTTCGGAATAGTTTTAGTTAAGTTTTTTTACCAAAAAGAACTTTTCTTTGCTCAAAAATTCTCATTTAATTTTCTTGTCTTGCGGAGCTAAAAATCCACGTCTGCACACGACGACTACCTGATCGATCCTACTGCCGCATCAGAAAAAGGATGACTTGGCAAAATATCTGCAAAATAAACAACGCGATGTTCAACAATTATCAAACATTGCGTTACCTATTACTGCAAGGTATTGTGTAACGTCATCCTGTTTTGATGCAACGAAAGTGCGAAATGCTGGGTTGCCAATGGTACGGAGTCAAAGAGAATAAATATCATTTTTTGCGGATAAGGAGAATAGTTAGGTAAGAAGTCTGGTAACGTAGCCACTAGCTTTTGAAGATCATTGGCGTAGCCGGGATTTTTGATTGGGGACGCAAACCACAAATCGTATGCAATGACGTCATCAGAAATTCTCGAAAGAGGAATTATTGTGGGACAAAGATTTCGTAGAATGGAAGATTTGGATTCGTGGCCTCCTTCGGCACTTGACCAGGATTTTGCTTAAGGGAGAGAGCTTGAACCAAAAGTGAAAATGTGTGAATTGAGAGACGCATTGAGTAAACAAGTGTTACCCAAATGTTTCACGGACGGGGTTGTGTGGGCTTCGCCCCCGGCAACTGGATGATTTTTGTAATTCCTTCGGAAAAAGAAGCTACTTTAATGCGATTGGATCTCATTTCGCGAGTGTTGAGAGGCGTTTGAAGATTTTGGATTTTGCAAAAGTTACTTAGTTTTACACATATTAGTAAAAATTAATGCTTTTTTTTAAACGTGGCATAGAAATTAACACTGGAAAAACATGATTGAACTGGCAGCGTAAATGGGATATTGGAGGGTGGCTAGTGGTGAAATTTCAGTTGTTTTATTACAAGCCGGTAATCATCAAATAATCATCAAATTTTATAATGCAAAAAAACCCACGAGTAATTAACCTAATTGTTCTGCATTTTATTGAGAAAAATAATTTGGCAGAGGGACAAATGGAACAAGATTTGATAGAAGTGATTGGTAATTAACTAAATTTAATGCTTAAAGCCCCCCACCCCCCTATTCTCTACATTTTTGTTGATAAAAGATACATTCAGAATTTTGCATCTTTGGAAGCGATCAAATTAGTTCGTTTACTTTTAACTGTTTTTCAAAGCATTTTTGATTCGTAAATTTTATATTCGACAAATGTTTGCCTCCTCCTTCCCTAAATAAATCTAAAATGTTTCAAAAGTGGCTACCCACGTTAGTATAGAGTCCATATCTAGGACTGCCTCAGAACAGCGATAACGTGGCATTTTTATTTTGTTGTTGTGCGTTGCTGTGTACCCCGTTGTCATGCTACTGGTTGAAGTTAAGGTTGGGTTGGGATTAGGATTTAAGGTTTGGGTGAAATTGACAGAAAAAAAAAATTTCAGAAAAATTTCTGTATTTTCAATAGACCTTTCTTAAGCCGTTAAGTTCGGAACTTTTATTATCAGAAGCGGTAGCAGGGGTAGAATATGTTTTTTCGAATTACAATTGGGGTGAATTTTCCAAATGCAAAGAGTGTTTTCGATACTGTGTTGGGGTGACGTCATCATTCAGCTTGAGTTAAGTATAACTAATTTCCAAGTTTGATTTGCGTTTTACTGTATGATGACTTCTTAACTGTAACACGTTGGTCTATGGAACGAAAAAGTCTGAGGTTCATATCTTGGGCTGGACATATTCGACGCAATAACGTGTAAATGGTAATTAGAATGAAGCAAAGTAAGGAACAGCTGCGTAATTAAAACACCATACAGTTGTAAAAAGATTTAGCTGTAATTGTTTGGCGTTTCAAAACCTGGAATATTTTGTTTTAACGCACAGAGCAAATGATTGGCTTGGCAACTGTGTTCATTTTACGCGCTCAACGAGTTACAACAATTTTTGGCCAACTCAAAACTAACATTGGTTAGACGTTTATTTCACTCATAGTCTTTTTTTTGCAAGATCGATATTTCACTGCAACGCTCAAGTACGTAAACAGGAATAGCAAGTGTGGTTGAAAAAACACGTCGAATTTTTATAGCTAAAGGCCCTGTCACACTAGTGCGTACGAATGAGCGTATGCTTGCGTATTACCAAATTTTTGGGATACGTTGGTATACGCTGAAACACGCTAAGGGTACGTTACAAGCACTCTCGCATACGTCGGAATACGTTGACATACGCAGCCATACGCAGAAGTTGAAAAAAAGTTACGTGCATGCACGTAACTTTTCAGCGTATGCCGACGTATGAATTATACGTTGCAGACACGTTTAGCGTACGTTGAATACGTTAGAAGTACGTTGAATACGTTAGAAGTACGTTTCAGGTACGCAGAAGTACGCTACCGGTACGTTACTCATAGGTCGAGTACGCTTCGCGAACGCTGACCAGTCAAGCTAGCGTATGAAGAGCGAATCGTAACGTCCTTGCAACGAGTGTCTAACGAATGCATAACGTATTGAAGTACGAGTAACGTATCTCAAACGTTTGAACTTCTCACAATTTTAGTGAATAAAACAGTACTGTACAATTGTTTCCGTTTCGTTTTAAAAATGGATATTGCTGTGCTTCAACACCAGCTAGATCTACTTCAATTGGCCATTTACTATCTTAAGAAAAAAAGGAAGAGGAAACAGAGAAAGAGACGTGTTCGTTGGGTTAAATCATGGATTGGTAGGCGACGCCAGTTTGGGCTCTATGACCAGCTTATGGTAGAACTGAGAAATGAGGACCAGAGAGCCTTCAAAAACTTTTTACGTATGCCTCCAGAGATGTATGATGAACTGCTTGAGAGAGTGGGTCCCAGGATCGCCAAACGACATACTAGCTGCTGGGCCCCGCTGGAACCTGGCCTAAAACTTGCATTGACTTTGCGACACCTTGCCTTTGGCAGCAGTTATATGTCAATGCGATATGGGTGGCAAGTACCCCATAACACGCAATCTGTCATAGTGCGAGAAGTGTGTCTAGCCATAGTAGATGAGTACTTGCCAGAGGTGATGAACTGCCCCACCACTCCTCAGGAATGGCTCCGAGTTTCAGAGAAATTTCTTCAAAAATGGAATTTTCCCCATACGTGTGATGCTCTAGACGGAAAACATATTGCATGCAAGTGCCCATTCAAAAGCGGATCCCAGCATTACAACTACAAGCATTTCTATTCAATTGTGCTATTCGCTCTAGTCGACGCAGATTACAAATTTATCTGGGCAGACCTTGGCGGTATAGGCTCTGCATCTGATGCGCAGATATACAATGATTCTGAGCTGAAAGAATTGGCAGAAAGCGGATCCCTTGGATTGCCTTTTCCAGATCCTCTATCGCATGATTACCAGGATGCACCATATTTTTTCGTCGGTGATGATGCATTTGCTCTCCGAGAGACAATGATGAAGCCATACAGCAAACGAAATTTGGACGATGTTGAGAGAATATTTAACTACAGACTGTCACGTGCCAGACGAGTAGTGGAAAATGCCTTTGGCGTATTGGCAAACCGCTTTCAGGTTCTACTTACTACCATGCGACATAAACTATCCACAGTTAAAGTCATCGTGAAAGCCTGCATTGTTCTGCATAATCTGATGAGGATACGGTACCCCTCTATCCAAAATGAGATGATAGACCGTCCAGAAGACATCAACACTGATTTCATCCTTGGGGCATGGAGGCAGGACAAAAACTTAGAAGACACACACATAGTTCCTGGAAGCAACACGTCGCGAAACAAGGAAGGAAAAAAGATAAGAAACCTGCTTAGGCACTGGGTGAATTCAGAAGCAGGTGCAGTACCATGGCAAGACCAGATGATTTAGATTGTAAACAAACAGACTCTATTTTGTAAAAATTTGTAAAATGTCATGTCCTGTACCACGTTAATGTGATATGCATTACGTTTGTATGCTATCAAAGTTTGAAATATAACTAAATCTTCTTCAATGCTGCAACAATGTTATTTAATGCAGTTGCAATACATGAAACCACGCCGATAACAATCATCTGCCTAAAATGAAGGCGTTACAGGTAGTCGTGCCTCTCTTGGATGCCGAATTTTGCGCGGGAGACCTGGTTCAATTCCCAAGACGATCAAATCTGACACGAGTTACAAACGATCCGCCGTCGCTGAGACATTCCACTTGGCCGTTTTGCCATCTTATAACACCCGAATCGGTATTTATCGAAGTGCAAATATAGTAAAGATTTCACTTGATTTTTTTCAGTTCGAGTCTTGCAGTGTGCTTTAGTTTGGAATGCTTTGACGCTGTATTGTGGTATGAAACGTATCATAGTGGGCTGTACTTAACATTGCCTAAAAATCATAGCGCGCGACTCTGTTCACACATGCGGCAAGCCGTAAAACTTAAGTTTAAAAAGAAAAGTTTTGTAATAATCCATTCCTCTCTTTCGGTAAATTGTGGCACACCACTACCGCTCTTCGTCTTGTGCAAACGTGTGTGGGTGTCTCTCAGAGACCTAAACTAACCCTTCAAATTTTCCACAGACTTTCCCATTAACGCAGCCTGATCGACCCATAATTTAGCTTTTTTATCTTTTCGCCGATAATCAGTCATTTTCAAATTCCATAGCACGGAATTGTCTCTAATAAAATCAAGCATTTTGTCTTCATCATTCAAAGCAGGTGAATCGATAGATTCGATATTAGCAAAGGTAAGAGCCGTTTTTGGTCTTTGTGTCTTCCGCTTCGGCATTTTGGCAGAATAATTTCAACTGAAAGAATGAGTCAAATGATTTGAAAAACTGTGGTGCGTATACGCCGCTCATACGCTACACTGACGTTAAGCATACGCTCTTCATACGTTTCGCATTCGTTTGCAAACGCTACTCATACGTTTGACGTACGCAGAACATACGCTGCTCGTACCTTCCCTATCGTTCAACCATCGCTTGGTATACGCTACTCATTCGTTAGCAGTGTGACACCAAAAAAAATTTTGTTATACGCACAACAATGCGCTGAAAACTTGTGCGTATCACACGCTCTTCACACGCTCATTCATACGCACTAGTGTGACAGGGTCTTAACAGAGATAGCGAAGCTATTTGTGCTTTTAGGTGTAACTGAACAGAATTTGCGAACCAAACAAACCCAGTAAACGACCGACACATGTTGAATAAACTGATTCTCAAGCGGGGGCTCCTAAAGGGTTTAAAAACCCCAAAGAGTGTCAAAAAGTTTATCAACCAATTGGGTACTGATTTATTCCAAAAATAAAACTCATTACCACTGCCAGATTTACCATACAGCACAATGCCAGAGGAGCCCCGCGCTTATAGCTAGAACCTTTTTTTGGTGTTTATACCTTCTTTTGGCCAGAAAATGGGACGGAAATCTTTGGCTTTCGTGGTTTCATTTCTTTAATAAGTGCCAGGAGTCCCACGCAATGTAAATCCGAACCTGCCCAGTATCTTGAAATTCTTCAAAAATTTAACTGTCGAAGAAACATTTGGAGATTCCCCAATGAGTGGCACCACCAAACATGTCAACATTTCTCTTAAGTGTCTGCCCACATAAACAAAACAAAAAAACAGTAGATCACATTATTTAAGCTGTTCAAAAGTTAATGTTGGGTGTCCATTTTGTTTGGGTTTCTTGGGGGTGATAACTACAAACTATGTAAAAATACCTGCTTTTTAAACGAGGACTGCAGCTGGCAAAATCAATGGGGGTATTGACTGTTAGAGCAATACTATTACAACAGAATAGCGTTGCATGTCTCCATTTTTCTTCACCCAGCCGTTTCAGAGATTTTCTTCTTCAAACATGACATTGGAACCTTTTTGTAAAATTTTCAAAAATTGTTTTGAAAGCTTTTACACATAACAAAAAACTCAACTAATGCCATAGCAAGCAATTTAAAATTGTGCAAAAATTTTTTGTCATTGCCCTATTGTACACTGTACAGTAGCAAAGCGACCTCATTAAAAATCAAGTTGTCAGATCACAGTACTTTTCAGTCCATATCAGAGCCTGGGAGTGAAACTATATTTTAATTTTTAGGCTACCAACTCATACCTGGTAAGTGGCATAGGCGTAGCCAGGGTTATTGATTAAGGGGGGCCTAAACCACAAATCACTTGCAATAACGTTATCCAAAATTTTCAACAAAGGAACTTTTTGTGGGGCAAAGATGTCGTAGAATGGAAGATCTGAAGCCGCAGCCTGTTGGCAATTAACCAGGACTTTGGTAAAGGGAGAGGGCGCAAACTAATAGTTAGAAAGTGCAAACATCTAACCTAGGAGACGCTATGATTAAGCTAGTGTACTCAAACGTATCACAGATGGGGGTCTGGGGGCAAAGCCTCCAGCCGCTGGGAGATTTTTGTAAGTTTTTGGAAAAAAAACTGTTTTAATCACATTTCGCACGTGTTCACAGCCATTTGAAAGAACTAGATTTTTGACATTTGAAAGCCAATCGAAAAAATTTAACTGTTCAATCCTTTTTTCACTTGCAATTAAAGTCCAAAACACGTTAAAGATCTTGCATTAAGGTGTAAAATTTTAATTGTAAGTGATTTGGTCTATATAAGGGGAAGTAAGGCACATTGCCTCCTGCAATATTTCGCAGTAAATAATAATCCACTCGGAGATTTTCCTTCAAGATTTTTGTTTTGTCATAAAGTTATCCAGTTACAGGAGTACATGTGCGGCCAGGGGGCCCAGCCCCCTCAATTGAAATTGAATAATTTGTTCAATGAGCATTTTCTCCAGCTATTTTTTTTTCAGGTATTTTATGCGTAGAAATTGGCAAGGTGGAGTCAATCGTTGTTGAAAAATGGTACAATAGATGGTTACGCTTACTAAACATGTTATTTCCGGGCTGGATTTACATTGCGCGAGGCCCCTAGTACTAAGGAGATTTTGCAGCATCTTCCTACCAAATACAAGTGAAGACCAAAAAAAGTCCTACCATCTGAGCGCGGGGACCTCGCATTGTACCATGTGGCAAATACGGCGCTGGTTATTGCATTACGTTTATGCAAAGTTTAGATGAAAGGGCCTGAGGTTGCAACTTTTAAAACAAAAACCCTTGATTTCACCCTGGTTATACGTTTGAATTGGTTGGAAAAAGTTGAATTAAGGGGGTGCACCGGGCCTCTTGGTCGTCAATATTATTTATTGTTAATTACTACGGTACGCGAGTACTGTTGCACGCAAAGATGCTCAAAGAAACTGAAAATAAAAAAAAACAAGTTTTTCTGTCAAATGTTTATTAATGGTAGTATTTCATTTGAAGAGGCCCGAGCCTCCTGGGCCACTCCCCTGGCTGCGCCTATGATTTTGAGATAAGATCGCGCCCTTCAGTTCTTTCATAAACAAGATTTAAAGCAAAATTAAAACAACTTTTTTTCCAAAACTTTGAGAACTCGAGTCAAGTCACTTGGCAGTTTTTTGAAACCTCCACGAACTGCATTACATTATTTTGACGTGGACATGTGGTCGTCATTATTATTACTTACTTTTGTACGCGTAAATCCAAAATTAAAGAAACTCCAATTCCGGACAAGGACAACATACTGGCTATGCTCTCATTATATTTACCTTTGGTAGCATTTTAATTGGTGGGTTTGCATTACCGCCTGTGTTATAGCATTAACTTCATAATAACGTTAAACGAGGGCGTGGAGTTGCAACTTTTAGGACAAAATTCCAAAATTTCATAAAGGCTTCGCATTTAAATTGTTAAAAATTTGAATGCAGGAGCCCTTGGCCCGGGACCCTTGGTCGTCAGTTAGGGGCCCCAGAGCTCCCTGGTTGTCAGTTAAGGGCCCTGGTGCCCCTAGTTGTCGGTTAGTGGGCCCCAGAGCCCCCTAGTTGTTAATTAGGGGCCCCGGAGCCCCCTGGCTGCCAGTTAGGGACCCCGGGGCTCCCTGGTTGTCAGTTAGGGGCCCCTGGAACCCTGGTTGTCAGTTAAGGGCCCCACGACCCATCTTTCTTCGTTAGGGGTTGGAGCCCCCTGTTTGTCAGTTAGGGGCCCCGGGGTTTATGGTTGTTGGTTAGGGGTTCCGAGGCGCCCTGGTTGTTAGTTAGGGGCCTTGAGGTCCCCTGGTCGTCAGTTAGGAGCCTTGGGCTCCCTGGTTGTCGGTTAGGGGCCCCTGGGTCTGTTTGTCCGTTGGGGGCTCCAAGGTCCCGTGGTCATTAGTTAGGACCCCTGGGGCCCCTGGTTGTCAGTTGGGGGCCCCTGGTTGTCTGTTGGGGACCCCGATGCCCCCTGGTCGTTAGTTAGGGGCACTGTGGCCCCCTTTGCAAGGCTATGTTGTCATCATTTTTATCATTGGTGGTATTTTTATTGGGGGTGCCGGGCCCCCTGTTGCTACGCCTATGGTAAGTGGTAATAAAATTATCGATACCTTAGTTGACTTATACCGTATTTGCATATTTTCTTACCCTAGGACTAATTTTTCCGACCAATTTCGAACCAGGGCTGCAACCTTGATTGATTTTTGTTAGATTTCTGCCCACTTTAGCTAGTCCAGTACAATATTATTTTTTGGAGTGCTGCAATAATAACAAATTTTTCGAGTTTAGGCTGGCTAAAATGCGAAGTCATCAAATCAAAATAATTACTTAAACAATTTAATCAATAAAAGAGTGTTGTTTCCGGCAAACTTTTAATCTGTACTTTTTTTAAATGACCTCGGACTCAAATAGTTTTATTCAATTCATAAAAATTATTTTTCGAGTTCGAATTCGGCAAAAAAAAACAGTTATTTTTTGAGTTTGAAGCCCTGTTCCAAACATTGGCCTACTAGCCTTACTTAAGCTTCTTTTTAGACGTTTTCACTTTCTGGAAATTAAAAAAAACTGTAAACATGTATTTTTGAAGACACATTCAGATTCACACTGGAGAGGAAACTTTTAGATGTTGAATTTGAGATAAATCGTTTTCAAAATCTAGGGGTTTGAAACGACGGTTCTTGTGAGTTAACGCTGGAAAAAAGCGACACTCATGTTAAATTTGATATACGTAAATCATTTTCAGAATCTGGATGTTTAAAACTAGGGTTATCATACGTTCTCTTTTAAGAGTATTTGTGCTTTTTTTTTTCAAAAAATAAAAATAAATAAATTGTTCTCCGCGGCGGTAGGATAGACAGGGGGGCATTGTGCCTTGGCCTTCTCTTTGGGTCATGGCACAATGCAAAAACTATGTGCAAAAAACGTAAAGTTAGCGTTCTTAGATCAAAATGAAGCACAAAAATGGAAAGTACATTTGCAACCTATCATTTTAACATCGTTTTTATTAGTTTGAGGGTAACGGTAGTGCGGATTTCAGATTTTTTTAGGCCATGCCAGTATTTTGCAGCCTTAAAAAGTTTTTCAACTCAAGATCACTAACTACATCTTGTGTTGTTGCAATAACACATGCTGTAGCGCTATTTTGATACCCAATAAATAACGTTTCAAGAACGTGAAGGATATTGTGCCACACCATCTTCATTTGGGCACTAATACAGACAAAAGCTGGATTGGTTGGATATCGACAACGCAAAAACGTTTCAGAAAGCCTTTTGCGTTACCCTAGCTCGTGTATGTTTGCGCTAGTAAAGATATGTCTTTTAAACCGAAATTTAACTTTAAATGGTCTTAAACATGAGATATCTTTGTAACAAAACTTTGAAATCTTGCCTACGACGGCTGGGTTCTTGCCCCCAGACCCCCAAGTTGAGTTGCATCTTTTCACTCAACCTCCCCCCGTTTTTGAAATGTCTGCCTACGCCACTGCTTCACAGACAATTAAAAGTAGCCAAATGCCTTTCTTTTTACCATTCGGATAGTCATTTCTTATTCTGCTTTATTGCAAAACCATAACCACCCATTGGTAATTATTGTTTATTCTGTTGTTGCATCCAAGTTTTAAGTTGATAGTCACGTTAAAGAGATACTGTTCGAGATCAGATGTATTGAAGAAATGAGAACTACTTACGAGATAATAATTAAAGAGGTGCTCCATACCCTGTTTTACTATTTTGCTTATCTGCGAAAATAGATTGAAATCGTTTGGATGCGTACTATTGGTAAGCCTGTGTTTTAAACTTTCGTAATATTATAAGAAAGAATTACTAAGTAAACTTTCTTGTAGAATAAAGAAATGCGACGTTTGATAATTAATCGAGCATTAGGTTGCTTGTTTTACAAGAAATTGCTAATCGCTAAATATTTAAGGGGAATAAGCAACGTGATCATGTGAGAAGGCCTTGTGCATTAGAAGTCTTGTGCATTACGCTATAATCCTAGATCGTGCATGTTTGTGCTGCTAAAGAATGTCTTTTAAACCGAAATTTAACTTTGAATGGTCTTAAAATTGAGTATTTGTAAACAAAAAACCAAAAATCTTATCTCTGGCGGTTGGAGACTTCGCTCTCAAACCCCCGAATTGAGTTAAAACTTTTGACTCGTGTTCCCCCACCTTTTTGAAATTTCTGTTTTCCGATGACTCTTAGCAATAACCAAATGCCGTTATTTTTACCATTTAGATTTTCATTTCTTGTTCTGGTTTTATTGTAAAACGTAACCACCCATACGTAATTCGAACGACCGACGCTCGCGTCGCGTGTTGCTTTGTTTTTACTTGGCCATTTTCCAACTAACGAGTGCGAATTTTCAAACTTTTACTTATAACTCGAGGACGATTAGGTCTAGCTACATGAAATTTTGACAGTAGTTTGAGATTAATGAGTTATATGTTTGTACCAAATTTTGAGGCAATAGATCACGTGATTTTGATTTTGGAACCCGAAAACCGCCACGCAAGTTTGGCGTAAAAAGTGGTCTCAGTCAAAAACGGCTTAAGTACGGCAAAAAATATTTCATATGGTTGTATGTCTTAAGATACCCTATCATCCCAACCTACCCACTTTTGGCCGCGATGAGGTTTATTTCTTTTTTTTTCCTTTTTTTTCTTCCTAATTTTTGTACGCTCTTCTCCTAAACCCCAAAACATCGAAATCTGATTTTTGTGTAAAGTTGTTGAGCTGCAAACGCAATTTTTTCTCCCGAAATTTTTTGGGGCTACTCCACCGAGAACCCCCCCAAAATAGGGCCCCCAAAAATCAATTTTTTGAATGGCTTAAGCTAGAGTGCTACTTTTTCTGATATCAGTAGATATTTAACAGACAATTATTGCGACATAGTTTGAGGGTGCCACCCCCCGGGGACTCCCCCAAATGGACCACCAAAAATCAATTTTTTGAACGGCTCAAGTTGGGGTGTCAGCCTGTTTTGATATCAACAGATATTTAACTGACAAATATTTTGACATAGTTTGGAGGTGCCACCCCCCCCCCCGGGGATTTCCCCAAATGGACCCCTCAAAAATCAATTTTTTGAATGGCTCATGCTAGGGTGCCAGTCTGTTTTGATATCAGCAGATATTTAACTGGCAATTATTTTGACATAGTTTGGGGGTGTCACCCCCCCCCCCCCCCCCCGGAGACTTCCCCAAATGGACCCCCCAAAAATCAATTTTTTGAATAGCTCAAGCTAGGGTGCCAGTCTGTTTTGATATCAGCAGAGATTTAACTGAAAAAAATATTTTGACATAGTTTGGGAATGCCACCCCCCGGGGACCCTCCCAAAAATCAATTTTTTCTACGGCTCAACTTAGGGTGCCAGTCTGTTTTGATATCAGTAGATATTTAACAGACAAATATTTTGACATAGTTTGTGGGTGTCACCCCTTGGGGACTCCCCCAAATGAATTCCCAAGAATCAATTTTTTGAACGGCTCAAGCTAGGGTGGCAGTTTGTTATGATATTGCCATTTAACTGACAATTTTTTTGACTCTACTTTTCTGGAGGTTCCATAATCAGATATTTTTGAATAATTGCTGATTTAACGGTAGACAAAAAGTACTTTCGAGCGTCACAGCATTAGCTTTGCGTCGGTCGTTCACTGGGTTTGCTGGCAAACTCCCATCTAGTTGTTCATGAAGTTGTTACATTCAAGTTTATGGTCTCGTAAAAGAGATACTGCTCGAGGTCGGTTTTATGAAGGAAATGAGAACTACTTGAGATAATAGTTAAAGATGTGCTCCCAACCTTGTATTACTATCTCCTTATTCGCGAAAGTTAATTGAATCCGTTTGACTGCGTAGTATTAGTAACCCTGTGTTTTAAACTTTAGTAAGATTAGAAAAGGATGTAAAATTTCTAAGTGATACAATGTAAATTTTTTGCAGAATAATGAACGCGACGTTCGATAATAATTTAATCTTGAGTTGCTTATTCTACTAGAAATTGCTAATCCCTGATTTTCTTACAAAATAAGCAACGTCATGTTCTGTAATCTGCAAGAATTTTGCAGTGTCATCCTTTTCTAATGTCACGAAACTTTGAAACGAAATGTTGCCTATGGTACGTAGTCAAACGGATTAAATCTAGTTTTGCGGATAAAGGAATAATAGAATAAGGTTTAGGCACCTCTTTATTACCTCATAACAAGTAGTTTTCATTTCTTCAATTAAACTGATTTTGAGCAGTATCTCTTTAAAGCCGATCCTTCTTAATTGAAAAAATTTTCAAGAAAAAATTTTCAAGAAACCGCAAAAAAAATATTCGTGGTTAAATCTGACAACTAAATTTTTGTAGTGTTTTTTTTTTTTTCTTAGCCTAAGGCAGGCCCGGCGCCAGGATAGCATGACTGGGGTGGCAGAAATAAATTTTGGGGGAGCACGAGAAGTTTATTTACGTGAATTTGAGAGGGGCACGGGGGCACGAGAAATTTAACAAGGTGAAGACCAAAAAAAGGTCTGAAATTCAGAGGGATTTTCCTGCCATATTCAGAAATTCAAACGGTTTTTCCGGCCGAAAACTGGTTATCTTCAAAAAAAAAATCTTCACTGAAATTCAGAAGGATTTCTCGTCCATATTCAAAAAATTCACACGGTTTTTCCGGCCGAAAACTGATGATCTCCAAAAAAAAAAAAAAAAAGGTCTTCACTGAAACTCAGAGGAATTTTTCGGCCACATTCAGAAATTCAAACGTTTTTTCCGGCCGAAAACAAGTGATCTCAAAAAAAAAGTCTTTATCCCAAAAATTATATGAAATTACGAAAATACGGGTGGATAACACCATTTTTTGTTAATTTTTTCGGGACACAGCCCTCGCTGGGGGGGCACAAATTTCGTTTGGGGGGCACATGCACTCATTTGGGGGGCACGGCCCCGAAATGTTCCCCCGTGGCGCCGGGTCTGGCGTAAGGTTAGCTGAATATTACCTGGTGTCATAAGCTAGCGAGACACGTCCTCGTTTTGGGCAACGAAAATATGGTAGGCTTACTAAAACGTCACATTGAGATTTACACTAGAGAGAAACGTTACATGGAAATTCACACTAGAGCAGTGGCGTTGCAGCAATTGGCAATTCTGGCTCTGCGCCAAGGGCGGCAAAAATGAGGCTTTGCAGTGCATACAGCAAGCAAAAATAAAACAAGAAAATGATTTACAAAGAGGCAGCTAGTACATAATAAAAAACTTTAAGTTTGAGTTGCTTTTTGTTTGGTATTGGATAGCAGTGCCACAGTGCTGTACTCCGTCTGTTGTTCAATTCATAGTAACATTTATTACATCATAAATCCGTTGTTATGACCAACAATTCATGTTCTCTGTCTCGCCAGTCAGCACTCCACAGTAGTTTCTGCAGTCAGATCTCGGGTGGAGTAAAGCTGAAATTTTAATATTTTTATTCTTTTAGTGATGGCGAAAGCACTGAGCCAGACATATCTGTGCCACCATCATAATTTAGCTAGGCGTTTATTTAGGATTTGAGCCTTGAGGTAGACTACCGGAAATACACTACGTTCAAAAACTTGATTTTAAAGACATCATCTCTTATTTTGCTTCGGCGAAAGCTCAAAAACTTTAATTTTGAGACGGCTATTGTCTCGTATTTGCCAAATACACTTTTTCACCGTTTTGTCTTTTGCTTTTGGCCTTAAACTTGAGACAGTGAGGTTTCTTTATCAAGCAATATAGAGCTTCTGAGGCCCGGCACATTATTTGTAATTATTTTATTGAAAAAATCACTTGAACGTGAAACTATGTATTTCAAAATTTTCTTCAGTCTACTTAGGGCGGCATTTTTAACCAAAGCCGGGAGCGGCAGCGTATGCACCTAATACGCCACTGCACTGGAGATCCGTTTTCATGTTCAATTTGAGATCAATCATTTGCAGAATCTGGTAGTTTAAAACGTCACTTTCGGATTCGCACTGGAGAGAAAGATTTTAAATGCCCCATTTGTAATAAATCGTTTTGAGATTTGTAGTAAATCGGTCATGTGAAAAGCCACACACGGAATCACACTGGAGAAAAATCGCTTTTATGTTCAATTTGTGATAAATCGTTTTTACAAATTTGGAGTTTAAAATTAAACATGCAGATTCACACTGGAGAGAAACCGTTTTCATGTTCAATTTGCGATAAATCGTTTTTAGAATCTGAGAATTTAAAACGTCACCTGTTGATTCACATCGGAGAGGAGCAGTTTTCATGCTAGATTTGTGATAAATCGTTTTCACAACTTGGGGGTTTGAAAAAATGCTTGCGGATCCACAATGGAAAGGAACATTTCAGATGTTCGATTTGTGATCAATTGTTTTCACAGTCTGGGAATTTGAGAAAACGCTTGCTGATTCACAATCCTATACCTAGCTCTACGCAGCTTTGAGCTGTTTTTACTGCCGCGATCGCCACATTAATTTTGGCAACGCGGAAAACGCTGTAGCTTATGTGGGTTTATTTGCACGCGATCCACCGCGCGATTTTGTTTTCTCTTTTGCAAAACGCCATCAATCAAGTTTGCAGCTAATATTGTGCAACAGCTGTATTTGATCGAAGATACATGTTGTAATCGCTGTCGGGCTATATCTGATGGAAGCCAAAAAGAGGTGTGGGCGTGAAAAGGAAGGTGATTGATTCTTCGAATAAATGCGAAAAGGACAGGGCGGGGTTTCTTCACGAATTTAGTAAAGAAGTTATTATTTAGAGTCTCATTGGCACAATCAAACCTTTGATTAACAGCCTAAGACATACTGCTCCGGAATTGACATTCGTTTTTTATTCCTCGTCAGTATAGCTAGGGCTGCAGGTATGAACATGAGCGTAGAAAGGCGAAGAATCGCAAATTAACCAGATCACGACGCAATTTTTCTTTTCGAAAAATATAAAGTAATCACAATATTACGAGATAATTCTAATAGTTTAATTCAAAATAATTTCCAATAGCATGCCTTAGACAGCTGTTTCGCCCAATATCAGGGCTCATCAGTAAGGCTAGCGAGGCGTAAGGGGCAAAAATCACGAGTGATAAAAACTTTCTCGCCTTGCTAACCTTACTGATGAGCCCTGAGATTGGGCGAAACAGTTGTCTAAGGCATGCTATTGGAAATTATTTTGAATTAAACTATTAGAATTATCTCGTCATATTGTGATTACTTTATATTTTTCGAAAAGAAAAATTGCGTCATGATCTGGTTAATTTGCGATTCTTCGCCTTTCTACGCTCATGTTCATACCTGCAGCCCTAGCTGTACTGACGAGGAATAAAAAAGGAATGTCAATTCCGAAGCAGTATGTCTTAGACTGTTAATCAAAGGTTTGATTGTGCCTATAAGACTCTGTATACTGTCTATAGCTTATTATTAATTTTCTCAGTACATTGTTCTTAATAAGTTATTATTTGATGACGAACTATTCCCCGAATATTTTCGGTGCAATCGCAAAGATTTTGTGTAAATTCTATCTTTGTTAAAAAAGATATTGCAAAGATTTACGTTTCTGAAATGGTATTAAGTACAAAGAAACGTTGTGAAAATGTTTAGCCCCGCGTCTGAACAACGTCTCTGGTTTCGATGCTGCATGCAATGCTAAAAGTTGCATCTTACTGTATATTTTGTAATTTACCAAGATAACACAACAATAGTTCATTGAAAGAGTTAACAACAAAAGAAGTTAGCGTTTTCAATATGATTTCCTATGGTACCTCATTTTAAATTTTCACACCATGCTAATAGATGCTTTGTTGTAGACGAGCAGTTGAGTATCTGAGAATGTGTATAGGAAGAGGTTGTTGCGTCAATTATTCCATTCTTTTAATTTATTCGTTTTCTTTTAGAGTATAGTATTTTCGGCACAGCAATGCTTAATTATTTACTCGTCCTCAAAAACTCTCTTAAGTTTTTAGTGAAATACAGAACATTGATGGGTAGGTCTGTAATATCTGCATTTGAATACTTAGAGAAATAATAATCGGTTCTTGCAGCATTGCTAGTAACGTAACGCTGCTTTGCTTTTTGCATAAATTGCCTGACCATTCCGCATTGTCACAATAGTATACGTCACGGTTTCGGGAAAATATTATTGTAATATCTCAGGTTTCATTCAAAATTTAAAGTTGTCGCAGGCAAAGTCCAGAAACTTTGAGAAAAATCTTTTGAATTACGCTTATACGGAATGAACAAGATTGGTTTCATATTATTTGGTTCAAGGACAATAACTTTTGACGGTGGTGAAATTCAAATCTTTCGCTTTACTTGGCACGTGTGGGGTACAAACTCTAGCCTTTATGTAGCACTCATGGCGCTCAATCGTCTGGCTACTGACAACCCCACGCATGCGAGTATGGTGACCTTAAATGTAGTCACGCGGAACAGATATATTGATAGCTTGTTGTTTGCTGGCGAAACTTTGTCGGACGTGGAGACTTTTGCTAGAGAAAGGATTGAACTTTTTGAAAGCAGGGGATTCAAGTTACAGAAATGATGTTACGGAAATGGGTGACCAATGGCCATGCTAAGTCTGTTTTGCTCTAGGTTTCCCAGTGCGATCATGCCCCTTCAGTTGGCAAGATTGATATTGGATTGCAGCTTTTGCCGGACTCGACGGCGCTGAGCCTTTCCTGGGACCCAGAAAGTGACGCACTGAAGATTGGTGACCGCACGTTTGTCGAGGCAACCACGAGACGCGAGATGGCTAGTCAGCTTGCGAGTCAATTTGACCCTTTGGGTATAGAGGCGCCACTGCTTCTGGGAGAAAAGTTGATCTTGCAAAAAGTCGCTGCGTCTGAAATGGACTGCGACGACGCTTCATCGGATGACGTTAAAAAAGATTGGAAAAAGTGGCTTGATACTTCGAATGTACCAAATGAATTTTGCGTTCCTGGCAACTGTCTTTGGGAACACAAAGAGCTCAGGAATGACGCAGAATATCAACTGCATTGGTTCTGTGATGCTTTGGTCTCTGCATTTTCTTGCGCAATCTATTTGCGTGGGGTTAGTGCTGGTAAAGCAAAAGTCAGTTTTGTAATTGGAAAATCTAAATTAGTTCTCTCCAAAAAGAGTGTGTAGCTCTCGCAAAGAGTTGGAAGCGGCTAAGATGTAACGTAAATTGATGCTTCAAACTTCTAAAGTTTTGCACGATCTTAAATGTATAATCTTTTGTTGGACAGATTTGCACGTAGTTCTTAAATGAATTGTGAACCCAGACCAGTCACTTGCTCGTTTTGTTAAACGGCTGGTTGACAGGATTCTTTTACTTGTAGTGTCATCGAGCTGTTGGCGCTTCGTTAATGCGACTTTAAACCCTGCGGACGTCGGCACTCGTTAACAGAGTAGTATTGTATACAGCGTAGTTTACTTGATTTGTGGTTAAAAGGACTCTTGTTTCTTCTGCAGAAGCAGGTGGTTGCGAGGCCTTCTGACCTTTCAGTGGTCGTGCGCAGAACTCTGGCAAGCAGTGTGGATTCGTCATCTGGCGATGCAGCTTTGGATAGGTTCATTGAAGCTTCTCCGAATCTGTATACACTAAAGAAGCGCTGCGCTTATCTGACTGCATTTTTTTGAGTTTGTGGTGGCGAAGGCGAAATGAGTTGCTTTTCAAAAACGTGTTCTGACTTGTTTTCAAAACTTGTTAAAACCTGTTTTCAAAACTAGTTACTTGGATAAGGCTTTTATTAATATTGTCACGTATGTTCCATCTTAGCTTTTTGGAGCCGCTATTGAACTTTTAAGTAAAGAATCGCCCAATAAATTTGAATCTATTCTTAAACGTTTTGGCAGTAAAACATGATCCTAAATCTAAACGCCGCTTAAATGAATTGAAAACTTTACGTAATTTGTGACCTTGCGTGGATTCGGATAATTGTTCGCGGATTGAAGGCAGGCTGGAAAATCCAGATTTGCCACTAGATTCTAAACATCCTTTGATTTTACCCCAAGGCGTTCTTTGACTGGACTTATTGTGCAATATGAGCATGCGCAGGCAGGACACGGTGGTCCGGCATATACGTTAATGAAAACCCGCGAACGTTTTTAGATTATTCATGGCATTTCCAGAGTTAAATTTGACATCGCAAACTGCGAAAAATGTGCCTTGGTAAAAGCTAAACCGGTTCGTCAATTAGTGGCAGATTTGCCATCGTGCCGAGTTACTGTTTGCAACAAACATTTTAAATTCACTGGGCTAGACTATTTAGGCCCTTATATTTTTCGACAGACTCGCAGTGACTGCAAAGCGTGGTGGGGCTTGCTGTTTACGTGTCTTTGTCGACTTTGTTTGCACGTAGAACTGGTGACTAGCTTGGACCTAAACAGCTTTCTCCTTGCTTTCCTTTGTTAATTTGCGCATGGTAGTGTACACTTTTTATTCGTACAACGCTTCGACGTTCAGTGCAGCATCAGATAAGTTGCCAAAACTGTTGGAGTCTTCTGAATTTGTTAACTCTTTGCGAAAGTTCAATGTAGTTTCGTAAACATTCCTTCGTATGCTCCTAGCCAAGATGGTAGTTGGGAAAGTATGATAAAATTGTTTAAAACTGCGTTTAGTCCGGTTATGGAACAGACTCTCCGTAAACCGTTTTTATTTGAGCTACAAACTTTTTTTCATTGATGCCGTAAGAATTGTTAGTGACCGCCATTTAACAACAGTTAGCGATCAGTCTAATGATTTGTGCCCCGTTACACCTTCGTCTTTTTTGCGACAGTAATTGGCCCCCAACACTCCTCTTCGTGGATTGCACGATCAGGGGTACCTTCGGAAAGATTACTCGTATAACTGCACGCTGGCCCAGCGTTTTTGGCTTCTCTGGATGAAATCATATTTACCCAGTATCCATGGCCGTAATGGCTTACACTTGAAACGAACCTTGAACTTGGGCATTTATTCCTTGTAGGGAATGCCAAGGAACTGGCCTCAAAAAGAGCGTATAGATTGGGGCACATGCATAGCTTGCACCCCCGCAGTTGCGTAAAGGGAAAGAAATGGTCCGTAGAGCGACGATGACTGTTTTGAAAAATTGCTGTTCTTCAGGCAACTGTAAAGTTGAATATGTTCTTCGTGATCTGTCCAAAACAGCTCCCGTCTGGTTTAACGTTTTTCATTTGTGATTTTTGTGATTTTATATCGTGATCTCCTGATAGCCAAATCGAGATTTTGAATTTAGCGCCGTTTTTTTATGAAACTTTTGTGCAGTTTTTCGTGCTAGGGTATACATTACTATGTACTCCCAACTCCACTCATAAACGTTTTATTGTTTAAAAGTTGGACCTCTGCCCTACTATTGCACTGTTTGTTTATGTTCTTTTGGTTCTTTTTGTGTTATAAGTTTGTGGCTACTCAGGATTCTTGTAGGTCGTCTTGATAATTTGTTTACATCCTTTAGTCATTAAGTTATGGTTAGTGGAAGCGCGATCTGTGCTTTCGCTTTGTGTTTTTGTTTAAAACTTATCCTAGGATAAGTTTGTTACAGCACGATCATTTACTTAATTTTAATTAGCGTCGAACCCTGATTATTAGGTTTTTGCTGTCCGCGCACTGTTTTTCTAATTTGCATATAGTTGAAATCCTGCGCGTTTTTCCTTCGCTCGCAACTACTAAAATCTGCAGAAGTGTTCGGAAGACACTTAACTTTGCTCAGTTTTTAATTTGCTGTAGCACGTTTTCTGCTGTTAATCTATCACGGATTAATTTCTGTGAATCATTCTTAACTTT